>OX421287.1:6740059-7348246 GCA_949125355.1 Agriopis leucophaearia
CGCCTTTCGGGGTGATTTATGGCTATTTTAAAGGAATCAACGTGTTTGTGTTTAGGCAGGAAATTGATGCAATTTAACAATGTTGTAGTATAGAAAGTTTTTTTTTAAAGTTTTGTCTCTAGATTTGGCAAAAGTTTATGTATTAGTTATTAAAAAAAATACTTAACTTTCACTGTCCACCTACCTAATAAATTCATGCATCAAAAAAATTGAAATGCGCGACCAAGACCTAAATATCGTACGAAGCACAAACTTTTAAAAGTTAAACCACTTATTATTTATATTTACATTAAACTAAAAATTGTTCAACATTAACAGCGAAGTAAGCTGAAAGCTGAAATTCTGAAAATATCTTATCTCCCGATATTGCTCCAAATTACTTAGTAATACGTCTAAAGTGGCATCATTAATGTATCGACCATAAATGCTTGATGTAACAGCGATTACTCCTATAATGCGCCATCTAACGAGGTTTTTTTAAACTTAACACCGAGAGGCTGTCGTAAATTTTGGCCAAATTGGGCCAGAAATTGGATTGCAGAATGAAAGTTAAGGTTTGGGGTACAATGAGCGAAGGAAATTTATTTAGCCACGACTTTACGGACAAGAGGCTAAGTATACGTAAATAAGTGAAATACGCCCGTCATAATTCTTCTCCAAAACAAAAAATTTCTCCAATGAGTATTAGTTTAGATAGATTAATATTAGTTATTCTTAATGATTCTGAATATGACTAAAGCTGAATAGTATACAGGTAAGTTACCCTCGCAATCCAGCGAGGGATCGCGTCTAGCATTTTGGGCACGTTGCCTGAAATTAGAAATCGATTGTCGTTCCTCCTTTCGTTGCCTCTGTAGTTCGATACTACAAACGATCTCCAATTGGGTATTTTTAGTTTTAAAATATATCATCATCAGCCATAAGACGTCCACTGCTGAACATAGGCCTCTCCCTTTAACCTCCACACTGAACTACAACCTGCCATCTGCATCCACTGGATGCCCGCGACTCTCACGATGTCGTCGGTCCATCTAGTGGGAGGCCTACCTACGCTGCGTCTTCCGGTTCGTGGTCTCCACTCCAGAACCTTTCTTCCCCATTGGTTATCGATTCGGTCACGCCCAGGATTGGCCCGCTCGAGAAAGATCGAGAAGAAAAAATAAAATAAGGAGAGGAAACGACTACAGATAGGTATGTGGGTAAGTAGACAAGTGTCTTTATCCTCGAACCAGTGTGCCCCAGCCTTTAATTCTGAAATCCACTCGAGGGTTATAATAATATTGTTCAAGATATAAATTGAGTTATTCCTCCATAATAACAGTTTTAAAACCGTATCCCGCGAAATTGGATTATTACAAATATTTCGCCTTTTCTTATTGGAACAATAAATGAACAATTTGTAGAAAATTGGTTGTTCTTTTACTTGGAGATGACAGCGGTTAGCGATTGTTGAGTTGTTTTATCAAAATCGTATATAACAATATAATTCTCTTTTTTTTTGCGTAAGTATAAAGCCGGGTCCGCTGCGGCATGTTTTCGTGTTAGCTAACACCAAAGTCTCACCCACTTTTCGTGTCAGTGACATGTTAGTGTGTTAGCTAACACGAAAACATGCCGCAGCGGACCTGGTTTAACATTTTAGCAGCGATATTCGTTATTGACAGTCAAACATAAAAAAAAAAAAGCAACGTAGTGGAGGAACGGTTAGCGCCCATGCGCACACGACACATGCACATTCAAATGGTTCACTCGGTCATTTGAAATCCCTTCATACCCCCTTCGGTCCGCCAAAGACTATATAGATAGATAGATATAAACTCTTTATTGTGTACACCAGAAATAAAAACTACAAACAGAAAACACTTACACTATTGCCACAAGTGGCGGTCTTATCTTTTTTTTTATTGAAAAA
The DNA here is from genome assembly GCA_949125355.1 of Agriopis leucophaearia. Classification (NCBI taxonomy): domain Eukaryota; kingdom Metazoa; phylum Arthropoda; class Insecta; order Lepidoptera; family Geometridae; genus Agriopis; species Agriopis leucophaearia. Next base: position 6,741,972 of record OX421287.1, read on the forward strand.
TTGGCTTGCGCTTGGCCGCTAACTCGCCTGATGTTAAGCGACGATGCGGCCTACGATGGATCACGCTTGCCTAGAAGAAACTGATTCACAATCAAAACGCTTCGTACGGGTTTTTGGAATGTCAACCATAAAGCAGTGTCAATTTTTCGTGCACGCTCTGGCAGTCCGATAGAAAAAAGGGCAGGAGAGAAATTATGCACCTGATGCACACTCTCCATAATGTATCCAATAAAAAACCGATAGACCAAAAAAGCTAAAAGCGATCTCTTCCAGGCAACCATTATTTATTTATAGGCCATTATTTTCAAGTTATTTTTCAACATCATGAGTCTGATATATTTTTTAATTTGTTTTGTCTGGTGGTTAATTTCATCTTTCGTTTTGGTACACTAGGTTAATTTGATTGTGCGATGACGGCCGAGTGGCAACATGTGCGCTTTACAGTCTGACGTCACTCGGTTCCATCCCCGGGCCTGCACCAATAACTTATTTAGTACCTAAATAAATTATGTGCTTTTTCGATGCAATAGACATGATGACTAATATTTTTTTATTACCACATAAAAAGCTGATCATGAATAGAGCTTATATTATAACTTATTAATTTTTGAACAAATTTAAATTTTATTTTCGTTGATAGGCTCTATTGATGATCAGCTTTTTTATAATTTTATTAAAAACTAGCCGTCCGCCCCGGCTTCGCACGAGTGTAAGCTCGGCCTTCGGCCTCGCTACAAAATATAATATAGCCTATGTCACACGGGGATAGTGTAGCTTCTCAACAGTGAAAGAATTTTTCAAATCGGTTCAGTAGTTTCGGAGCCTATTCATTACAAACATACAAACATACAAAAATAGGTACAAATCTTTCCTCTTTATAATATTAGTGTAGAAAATAGTCATTATGCCTATTCTTATCAATATGATACTCAGTTTGCTACTACTTAAGTTTGTCCTTCAATATTACAACCTTTTTTTCGTCGAGCCAAGATTCCCGGGACGGATGAACTACATACATATTTATGAAGTTAATATGGAACCCTTGGGGTCCTACTCACACTTGTCCGGTTGTATTTTTATGGCTATGTTAATAAAGTAAGAGATAAGAATCGTTATCAAACATTACAATAATTTCCGGAACCGGAAGACGCAGCGTAGGTAGGCCTCCCACTAGACGGACCGACGACATCGTAAGAGTCGCGGGCATCTAGTGGATGCAGATGGCAGGCTGTCGTGCAGTGTGGAGGTTAAAGGGGGAGGCCTATGTTCAGCAGTGGACGTCTTCTGGCTGATGATGATGATTACAATAATTTGGTTCTAAAAATTAAGCCAAATTCCTTTTTAAACCAACATAAATATTTTAGAAGGCATAAATTAAAGTCAAGGGTTCAAGTTAAAATCCACATTTATTATTAAAAAAGAAATATTACACAAAACAGAACGTTGGTTAAAACGTGCCATTGTAAAACTGAAGGAGAAAGAAAAATAAAGCGAACTGCACAAATCAAGGACAGTCACTGACAAAAAGTGTTACATCGAACTTTTTACAATAATAATGTCTTGAAGATAACATGACATATTACATGATAGCTGACATTAGTTTAATACAAATTTCTGTGATTTTGTCAGCAACTATGGGGTTGGCATTTGGCAACTGTCATAGTAGCGCTAGCATAGTTCCTGTGAAGTTTTTTCTTTGAATTTTTGGCTCTTGACATTTCGTCTATTTAGCCAGCGTCAATTAAGAATTTTCAAGTAGTTTGATAGATCCAATTTTTAGTATAGTCAAAGTCAAGCAAAGTTTGTCACGGTCAAGTCCAAGTCACACCAGTAAAGTGGCGAAAACTTTGCTACAGGTTTCTATGGAGATCTGATATGAAAAGACAAGTTTCACTGCGTTATATCAAATGTCTAAGCTCGTGCATTTTATTGATCACTTTACTAAGGGCACTATTATTACACATTTACCAAAACACACAAGTTTTGGTAAATAATACAATGCTGCAACATGGGTTTTTCACGTTGGCCCAATATCCATACAAAAAAAATACACATTTTATTTCATATTTTTCAAACAAATAAAAAACTTACATAAAATTTATACTAGCGCTATCTATAAACATTTTCTACCGGCCAACCCTATGCCATAAGAATATAAAATCTATTAGAAGCTTAGATTTCGTAAAAAAAATATATGCAAAAATCTAAGTAAAATATTGCTATGATAAGGTAATGTGTCACAATTTGGTCTGGTTAAACATAACTAGAACTAATAAACTAATTTCTATAATAAACATACTTTTAAAAATGTATTTAGAAAAATTTCGGTAGGCTTTTAGTTTTCATGTATTTAAACTCGTCAAAACGCCTGTTGAAAATATCCATAAAAGAAACACTGATTTATACAAACAACAATATTTTTTGTCTTAGAATACAAAATTAAGCCGTAATTGTACCATCGGAGACAATCCAAATGTTAAAAACGTTATCACAATCGCAACTTAACAATAAACAGTGTTATATTAAATTCTTAAAGTTATTGTTATATCATTTACATTTAAACAACATTGCCTATGATTTTAACAGACTATCGAAATAATTGGCTGGTTGATAATGAAAATTTGCGTAAATAGCTAATCTGTTATTGTAAATAAAAAACTGAACGCCGTCAGCATCACAATCAGCGTGTTTTTTTGTCATACTTACTAGATTCATGCAAGATGTGAAAAAAGTCAGTTCTTAGAAGCTGAGAGGCCAGCCCAAATGTTGAGTTTTTAGGCCGTCCAAAGGCTCTGAGGCCAGAACATGGCTAGGTCCTTCAATCGTGTAAATCTAACTCAAGGTAGCGTTCAGTTGTAAATGCCACTTACATCATCCATCCGAAAACAAATCAAATTGTCACTTAGGTGAATTTTAAGAACACAATTGAGTTAAGCTAAAAAACATAGCTATTAACATGATCATTCCCTTGGGTAAGCGTGTTCTAACGGATACCAGTGAAACTAAATTTAATCTAATAAAAAAACAACGCAAGATATTTTCGATAGTGTGCTAAAATATATATCCATCATAAAGAAAGCTATCAAACCTCCAATGGGTAACATTCCCTATATATTTAAGTATATATAATTTCCAAAAAATTCAATCGATGTTTATCACTTTAAAAGTGTCACCATAACTGAATAATTTTGAAAGAATACGCATATTGTTGCGATGTCTAAACTTATAACTTGAATTATTGTGTACATTAGACCGTGTACATACAGTAACGACATATTATTATTTGTAAATAATAATTTAAATTATGAACTATCCCTTATTGCGTATTCTTTTAAAATTACTATAATTCAATCACATCATTATTCTTAAACAAAATAAATTATATATTCCAAAGTTAACACAAAGCTCGTCAATTTACAGTAAAGTTACTTGTAGAAGGTAGTATTTTAACCTTAATAATATTCTATAGTAATAGTATGGCAACTTCGTATAACATACTAAAATGTTTTAATATGTACAATCATTCACATTTACAACATTCAATTTTGCTAATTTTAAGCATGAACTGATTGTATGATTATTTTTTTACTTTTATTCTGATAATAAGATTATATATATATACATATATAATAAACTATAATTTAACCACTGCAACCATGTCGAACATAGACTACCATTAACAAAACATGGACGTTGGGTCTAGTAAATTTTTTACTAAAAAAGTGTCCTGAGTTTACTATATAAATTAAGATAAACTAAATAAATTTACCTAATAGATCATTGTATAATTTACCATATAATTTATGACAAAGTTTTACAAAACGACTAACTAATTTATAACAATAATTATATCATTATTTCGATGTCTAATTTAGCTGCAGCGAATTTATACTAAATGCACAGATTTGTATGGTTTTAGTATACTTCCGATTCGGACATTGACGCTGATTAAATTTCCACAGTGTTAAATATATTTGCAGAGTTAAATAAGAATATTTTATGGATCAATGCTTAACATAAGGTTTTTAAAATTAATAAAATAATATATAATGTAAAAGTATAATCATACAACAGACACGTGTTACATTATAATAGTATCATATCTGATGCTTCATATAAGTACAATCTCAGTCTTATACATCTTTACAAAGATGTGAAGAACTACGTTATTAAACTGTAAAGTCAACCATATGAATATACCATAACCATATACATATAAAACACTTTTAACTGAGTTTATCGAGTGAATTTTATTTTAAATTATTTTAATTTCTGACGTTTTGAACACTTTGCAGTGTCCGTGGTCAGTACACTATATGACGGATGTCTATAGAAATGTTACCAAATTAAAAATACATGAAATGAAATAAAATCAGTTAAAAGTGTTTAATTTAAATGTATAATAATGACGAAAACCTACTCTGCGTTGCGAATAAAACGGATCTATACAAATAGCGTTAAAAATGAGATAAGTACAACAAATAAAGCATTTTTTACGCTCTACAGGGAAAGTATACATTTTCTGCAAAGAAAAACTACTTTATTAATTTTATTTGAATTTATGAATACATAATGTACCGTATACATTAAAACATTATTAAAAAAAGGTTTTAAGCATATTCATATAATTTGCTGTACGATTTCTTCTAACAAATTGACATCAATCAATTACACCAATATCTCTAACCATCCTAAAAATGCGTGAAAACTTGTTTTATCTATTTTGGCAGTGGTTCAAGTATACACTGGTGAACCTAGTCAAGCAATACGAAAAAGGAAATGAAAATTCAAATAGTAAATGACAAAAAAAACAAAAAAATAAGTAAATGAAAATCATTTAAGCAAAAACTTGGTATAAGTCAATTCTATTTAAATCGCTCAAAATAAATCAATTAATCACTAGTTATCACAAATTGACGCATTCATCAGCTTGTGATGAAAAAAATATGTTGTAAAAATTGTCAAAACTTGCACTTACAAGTTTCCTTTAAACAAATACTGAATTTCACACAATAAAACTATAAAGGACGTTTTGCCGCCACGCACAATCAAAATTTTTAATTCAATAAAATTACTGAGGGTGATATGAAATGTTTTCTACATAATTTGCTTTATTATAACATTCAAGACGTCTTAAAGTAATTTTCAGGTTTAAGCAGACATTTAATTTTAAACGAATAACTAAATTATTTTTTCTATCGCACAGTTTTTGTAGTGTATAATGAATTAAATTCAAATTAAAAAGTACTAAAACATTTTAAATGTCATCATAAAGAAAATGTGTAAACCGTTTTCAATATCGCCCTTAGAAATTTTATAAAATTAAAAATATTGACTGCGAACGAACCTACGCGTACCTAATCCGTACGTTCTTTTAAAATGTTGGTTTAGTATGTATGTTTATTGCGACTACCAGATATTGCAAAACACAAATAAACCACTTTTGGACGGTCCAAATACTCATGCACACTTATTTTTTACACTGTACACTATCTACGGTGTCTTTTCACTTTTTATTACAATTTTGTTCATTCACACTGATGTTTGAGATGCTCATTAGTTTCTGTTGATTTGTTTGCACTTTGTTTTGATTCACTTGGCGTTTGGAGTTGGCTTCCTGCAAATAAAAAAAATATAAATAAAAAATTGCATAGTACTTTTGCATTACACTGTACCTCATTTACAAAAGTAAAGAACTTTTGCAAAAAGTGAAATAATAAAAATCAACATCATTTTTGTGTAGAAATGTACTTTTTAACAACATTCTGCTTGAACTGACGATTTCCTTTTTTTCTGTCCAGCCTAAGAAGCTAGAAGAATATTCAGAACAAAGGAAACTCACGTCTTGGGCTAGTGACTACTCGTATAAACAACAGATTGGAAAGAAGTATAGCGTGTATAGACGTAAAGTATAGACTTGACCTTTTTTTGTAACAAGGGGGGAATCTGGATACCCAGTTGTATTGGAGAATAGCCACGTAGAGTAAGTTTGAACTCCGTAGGATTGGACCGGTGGCCTACTAGCATGTAGTCTGAGCCCCTCGTCCTGGATCACCAAATCACCTGATGCGGTCTACGAAGAAACCGGTTCACTCGCGACTTGACGACACCCAGATTGTAACTATCGGAGAAGGAGAACACTCATTCAGGCAGTGCACTCCTCAGTCTAGTAGTACACCGAGTTAAGCCATAAGTCCGAGAAGCCATTAAGCCAAGTTAAAGTTAATCCTGGAGCTGGTCTGTTAGAATATGGATTAGATATTCCCTGCCTATCATAAGAGCTGATTGAATGGGACTTTTGGGCTTGTGGGTCGTCAGATTTGGGGACCAAGCCTTCTATTCAAGCGAGCCTATGAAGAAAAACGATATGGTGCAGCTTGTGCCGTGATGGTGGGAAAATTCTTCACTCATTTCCCCAATTCCTAATAGTACTTTCAGGAGGCTTAACTCGGTATACTACTAGACTTTGGAGTGCACTTCCCGAAAGATAGATGCTCCGATAGTTACAATCTGAGTGTCTACAAGTCGCTGGTGAATAAATTTCTTCGTACACCGCATCAGGTAAGTTAGCGACCCAGTGAAAGTCTATAAAAAAAACACAGTTTGACACAGTGGAAGCAAACTCACCATTTAACCTACTCTTCAAATGTGGCAGTGTGTTGGTGGGTCGCTCCATCATACTCTTGCTGAAGTAGACAGTGTTGTCTGCGTTGAATCTCACTGGTGGTGAATTGGAACAGCTCCGGGAATCCGGCATGGCTAGCCTTTGATCTAGGTGGTACCTGCACAAATAGAACAAGGAAGTTGGTTAATATACAAGGACCTTTACCCGGAATATATAGGAAACTGATCCAAAGGTCTTTTGTAATAAGTGCTTTTCACAAAAAAAATAAAACAATATAAAAAACCGACTTCATAAAAATGTTTTAACGGGACCAAATTACCACACGGGAAGCACCAGTTTTCAAATAAATAAAAAAACATCATAATTATCAATATAAAAAACCGACTTCTTAAAAATAACAGAACTGGGCCAAATGTGCTCCCTCTACCCCATAGCGCGTGCATTAATTAGGCAATATCGGTTTTAGAGAGCTCATGTCTGATTTAGTACTGAGGTGGTCCGACAGATGTCCTTATAATAATTTTTGTGTGGAAGTGACTTTAATTGTTACACTGTAAAAAAAAACATAGTAGAACTGGACCAATTTGAAATGGGACCAAACGGGAAGCACCAGCTTTCAAATAAAAAAATAATCATCAAAATCGGTTTACCCATTCGAATGTTCTGAGGTAACAAACATAAAAAAACAGTCGAATTGCTAACCTCCTCCTTTTTGGAAGTTGATTAAAAAACTAGGTAATTCCTAACAAGCGTTATAATTATAATATTTTCGACCACATATTCGCTTCCCATCAGGTTAAATTATTTTCAAACGCATACCTAGTCAGTAGTCAGGGTATCATATAAATGATTATCCGTAACAGTATCTTTGGCGGATCATATTTCGCTAACGGTACACCTAAATAAAAAATGATGTATCAAACGTCACATACATTTTGAGTATAGCGTATGATACTTTACATGGGGCTTTTTTAAAATTCCCATTTTACAAGTCTTGATCGTTGATAAACAACTGATGACGGCATCTACCCAGTGACCATCCCTAAATCTACACGAATTAATCGACACAGCATATTTTGTCAAAATCGGTTAAGGAATTTAGATTGTAGGTTGTAGAACGTGGAGTAAAGCAAATTCGCGCTCCTGCGTCCAAATTCTACCAAAAAAAAATAACAAAACATGTTTAGCTAACATCTGGCTTATTATGGATGTCCGTTCGTACGGGATGGCACGCGATCGTGATCACAATCCAAATCACGAAAGGATTCCACAATAAGCCAGATGTTTGCCAAACATGTTTTGTTAGATTTTGGGCGCAGGAGACGCGGCTTAAGATATGATTCGTTGTTAGAGTTACCTGGTCTCTAATTCCGGCATCTGCGCTAAGTTGAGCGGGTTCCGTCCAGGGTTGCTGTAGAGCACCGGCGGCGGCGGCGTGCCGTACAGCTCGGGGGGCATCAGCTGCTCTGCTGGCAGCTGCACGCAAGAACAACACCTTTACTTGAACGCATGTCCTATGGAATCTCCGTAACGTCACAGAATACATAAAGTACAAGTACAAAATGTTCACTCCGCAAAAGCATTTAAATAAGTAGCGACTCTTACTACCACACAATAAAGTCCAATTCAGGACGTGCGAGCGCTAACTATCTGCTGTTATATTAACCTACAAGTTGCCTCTCTGTCTATCGCGTAACTCTTGTCCCGTTATCTCTGTCTATCGCGCGGCAGCGGGCACGGCAAGTCCGACAAGTCGGCTACTTGTAGCTTCATGCCTAAAGTGCGGAGTGCGCCGGGCCTGTCCATACTAAGAAGACCACGGAATAAGGAAGGAGGGGGAAACAACAAAAATTAAAAAGCTTGCATAATACATATCACTTACCAAACCACTCGTGTTCAATGGTAATGCGTTCTTGTATTTCAACCAATCTTCATATACCTTGTCGTATTGTCTGTGGCATTCGGGGCCCATGTTCGGCATATGTAGACTGCTCATGGGGCCCAGGCTTTGTATACTTGGCCCTAGAAACGAATAGGTACTTCAATTTCATATTTATTTCTACAGTAGGTATGCAAAATAATTATAGTTTAACAAAAGCGGCCAAGTGCAAGTCGGGCTCGCGCACTGAGGGTTCCGTACCACCACATAAATTATTAATTTCTAAAGTAGTGCAATAAGACAATATCACGCCCAGCCGATCACCCATCCAAGTATCGACCGCGCCCGACGTTGCTTAATTTCTCGGTAATCATACGGGAACCGATGGTGAACAAAAATTTATCACCGATTTGCACTTGGTCAGTATTTATTGTTGTTTTACTTTAGAGTGTGTACTATAATCATGCCAAGTTGGACGCTAGTACGTATTACCGTTTTTACAATAGAGCAAATACAAAAATACGTTTTTTTGTATGGGGATCCACCCATTAGTCTTTTGACTTTATAATTTTTTCTTGGTCAATCCGCCGTAACATTACTTATTGTGTAAACATTTCAACTCGTACTACGGTTCGAAAGATACAGCCGTTAAAAGGAAGGACAGAAGACAGATATCAGCATTAAACTCGAGCTAGTATCGAAAAAAATCTGCTAAGAACTGAATAAGACGAGGTAAACACGTATCGCACACACTGACATATTCTTATTAGTTCTACAAACGCACACTTAATTTTTTTGCTGCACACAATTGTAAAAAAAATACTATCAACAAGAAGGGCTCAATGTGTAAACGCAAACGAATAGACGATCAAGGGGTTTAAGTGATAAAGGGGAAACTAGACATAACGCTGCCATTTATTTATTTTATCTGTGCTTTTATTACTCACCCAAATTAGGCATAGGCCCCAAATTGGGCGCGTACGGTCTTCTATATTCCATCTGTCTCACTTGTATGTACTGGTTGCAGGGATCTATGTTGTGGTCGTAATATCGCTCGCAGTTCGGCGGTATGTCGTACTTGTCGGGTGTCTTCGATATTAACGGTCTAATGGAACTGTAGTCGGTGGTTGACGACTTGTTTGAACAGCTGTCGCTTATTTTACCGTCCAGAGGTATTATGTCGGGGTTTTTGTCTGGAAAAAAAAGTTTTTTTTATAACTAAAAATTAAAAAATGGCAGAACTGGACCAATTTGAAATGGGACCACACGGGAAGCACCTGCTTTCAAATAAATAACACAATCATCAAAATCGGTTCACCGAGTCGAAAGTTCTGAGGTAACAAACATAAAAATAAAATTAAAAAAAAACTTCGAAAAAAAAACATTTCCAGATAACCGTGATTTTTGCTATGCAAGCATAGCCATCTGCCAAGAGAATGTAATACTCTGGAAATGTCAAAACAAATATACAATTCTGGAAATTATAACATAACCACTGTGCTTTCACCTTTTATAGTTTATTTCGTAATAAGACCTCTTTATATATTGAACTATTGTTTACACTTACAAATAAAAGATCATGAGAGGAAACCAAAATTGGCCACCATATTAAGATCTACATACATATATCTAGATCTTAAAGTCCAATTTCTACACACCAAATACTCGTACCTTATTTGGGAATATTGTTTTTCGTCGTTGTTTCGTCAACTAAATAGGATTAAGAGCTTGTTGGAAGAAGACGCTCTGAAGAGCGCTGATTATGATTAATTAGCTGATTTAAAAGCTCTAACACTTTTGTGAATTAGCGTAAAAGATACCGTTTTTTAACATTTTTTTAAGGCTCGCGAGGTGCTTTTTATTTTATTTCATTTATTTAATTTGTCGTTGCTCGCGACTTCGTACGCGTTAACTTTTATATAAACTTTCAGCTTTCTTTTACTCTCCTTAATTAGGTCTTTTCGAAAAAAACATTTTTAAGCAGATCTCTACACCCCATAAAGCATCTACCTGCCAAATATCAGGTAGGTTCTTACGAATTACACGTATGAACTTAAGCTAAGATTCAAAGACGAGTTTACCTAAGCGTGGACTTATGCTTCCTTATGTCAAAATTCAGTGCTTACGCTCAAATTTGTATTCAGAAATGTAACGAACCAGACTTTCTATCACTAGCTTTACCTGGTCTGTGTATGGAACACTGCTTACAGGCTAAGCTAATAAGTGAATATCGACTACTTGAGCTGATCTTAAAGCAGTAGTGGCGCCATCAAGTGTGTAAAAGTGTAATTATTATTGACACTTGACACATTTGTTTAGATTTACAAAATAAACATTTTGTTTCACTCACTTGTCTTCAGTATCATTTTATGTATTGATATCTTTTTGTTGTCAACTCACGACTGTTTCTGCTTTAATAATGATCAATATAAAAAACCGACTTCATAAAAATTTCAGAACTGGACCAAATTGAAATGGGACCACACGGGAAGCACCAGCTTTCAAAAAAAAAAGAAAAATCGGTTCACCCAGTCGAAAGTTCTGAGGTAACAAACATTAAAAAAAAAAGTCGAATTGAGAACCTCCTCCTTTTTGGAAGTCGGTTAAAAATCAGTAAAGGTTACGCTAAAAACAAAAACTGCGATAGACAACAAAGTATAGTCTTAGTTAAGAACTTAAGAACACGCAAAGTTTCTGACTAACTATGTTTCTAAATATACATTTTGAAGATCGACTTAGCCTATGCTCGGCTAAGAATAGTCTTGGACCATCTTACTTTATTGTTTCTGAATCTTAGCCTTGGATAAACTTACCAAGACTGTCAACGCTTTCTGATTCCTTCGTTCCAGTCAGAGGAATGTTAGACGTTTCATCTTGCTGCCTCTTGTCCTTTTCAGTTTTGTCTGAAACATTAAACATTAATTTAAATATCATGCGATAATAATGTAACGGGGAAATTGACTCACGTGATAGGTGCCGAAATATATAACTGTTTGCCAAAGGATGTCACGAGTACCGCCAGTGACAATATATTTAAAATTAAATTAAAGAACTGGCTCGTTGAAAGAACTTTTTACTCCATCGACGACTTTTTTTAAAGTGAAAGGAAATGTTATTTAAATAACTACGGACGCAATGTAATAATTAAGTAATGATTTATGAATTAATTAATTGGAATTATTTTTATTATTGTTTTACAAGAAATTCTTTATACTGACTTATAATTATGCACACTATTATCAATAAAATTGTTTATCTGTAAAATACACGAGATAAAATCCGTTAAAAGTAAAATTCATTAGTTTAATGTTATTTTTATATATAGTTATTAATAGTATATTATATATAGTTAACAAAATAAATTGTATAAGTACAGGACAAGTAGATGGACTGCACAGTATCACCCCTTCCTCGTGGAAATTCCAAAGATTCGTACACAACGATTTGGGTCGTCTTTTATGATATGTACTGCCCAAGAATGGAATTCCCTGCCGTCCTCCTTGTTTCCTGAGAACTACAATCTGGGCATCTTCAAGGCTAGAGTGAATAGATTTCTTCTAGATCAAGGTGTTCCATGCTCGGCCACACTGTCGCTTACCATCAGACGACCAAACGCAGATCTATTATATATATAACTAGCCGTCCGCCCCGGCTTCGCACGAGTGTAAGCTCGGCCTTCGGCCTCGCTACAAAATATAATATAGCCTATGTCACCCGGGGATAGTGTAGCTTCCCAACAGTGAAAGAATTTTTCAAATCGGTTCAGTAGTTTCGGAGCCTATTCATTACAAACATACAAACATACAAAAATAGGTACAAATCTTTCCTCTTTATAATATTAGTGTAGATAGATCTGCGTTTGGTTTGCGTTTGGTAATAAAAAATATAAAAAGTAGACAAAGGGCACGGATCCCGAAATCCGTGGAGCTGCACAAGAAAAAAAAATACACGGTACCGCTCGCCATTAGCTTGACTTGGCTTGACACGCTACCGCGTGTCTCGATCAATGTCTTCAGTACTTAAATAAATTATGTGCCGTTTTGATGCCATCCCTAAAAACGGCGAAAGAAGGTATCGTGAGGAAACCGGTATGTCCAAGAACCTCAAAAGTTCAAAGACAATGACATTCACCAACATGCACTGGGCCAGCATGGTGGATTAGGGCCCTGCGCATCGGCACCGTAAGTCTTGACAAGTAGTATGCGCAGGTTAAGTATGACGCCTCTTATTCCTATCCTGGTTTCATTGACGGGACAGCTTTTTGCTTGCTCAAGTTTGCACAGGTTCTCCGCTTAGTCTCTCCATCGGTATCTATTACTTAACATCAGAGGTGTAGCATGGATTCCTTTCATCTGGGGGTTGTAACCAATTTTCATAAGGACTTTGGAGGGAGAGCTGCTGAAAGGCTCCTCCAGCATTGCATCCAAAATCTTACGAGTATAACAATTACAGCCAGTAACAAGTAGGTATAAAAAGTTTTTATAAACTCCCGACAAAAGAGCGGATTATCTCTAAACGGCTAAACAGTTTTTCTTGAATCAAAGCTAAGAACAATCATCATATCACCTTGATCAAGTTACCTTTCAAACAAATAAAAAACTAATCTAAATCAGTTCAGCCGTTTGGGAGCTACGATGCCAGACATATTAAATTGTTTTAGCTAAATTTTTGGTCGGAGCGGCTCTACGAGAAATTTTGGCTCAGAAATCAGAATCAGCTACGAAGCCCCACGATATCTGCTGCCCAGATCAATAACCTTTCTGCTCCTGCCCTATTTAATCAACGCTACTGCCTTTAGATCACCTCACCTTCACGATTAGGCTTTGAAAATTACTCACTTTCTCGTTTATTGCAGTATCTACAGCAGAAAACAGCGGCGGAGACGGCTGTCATGGCAGCGATCACCCCCACAGCTCCCAGCACTATTATTAGCACTGTTGTCAGTTCCACTTTCACTGGGACTTGTGCTATGGACAAAATAACATTAGAATTAAACCTTGTTGGGTCGCGGAATTATCAGTAATCCCACAGGGCTCGTAATTTTTACCGAAATAAAAAAGAGATTTTGTGCTAATCCAGGGTATAAGCCACACAAAGCAGTAGTAATAAGCCGAAAAGATGTCATTGTACTCACAATTATGAACAACTCTGTACAGCCAAAGAATTGAACAACCTGCCGGCTTCTTTAGAGATATAATACGATTCTTTTCAAGTTCAGCGTGAATATGTCTCTTCTAAGTCCGTTCGACTACATCGTTGCTTACCAACATGTGACGTGGTGGTCAAACGCAGTCACTTATACGGAAAAAGAAACTAAAACGTATTTTGCAGGATCAACTTTGATGACATGGCAAAGAAATCTGCTGTTATGAATAAACATGTCATTCACACTTACATTTACACGAAGGTATGGAAAGGCTGATAATTTTGTCGCGATTGCAGGGTTTGATCTTGAAATTTGTTCATAATGATGACTACAAAGATCTGAAGAAGTGGGACTTAGTTGTATTGTAACGCTTTATTTTTAGTGAGTGCAAAATCATCATCATATTCACCATCGCCTTTGCTGGCGGGCATATGCCTCTCTTTGATTCCTTCTCCTAATGAACTGGCCTAGCTGGCTCTTGTGTGTGCGATTGTTTCCATCCCCGTCGCACTTTGTCAATCTAAATCAGACTGACAATGACAAAACCATAATCGCAGATCCTGGAATAACCCACCTGTATGTCTCTGTGGGTACTTCAACAGGTTTGAAGTCAAAGTAAGCGGCTCGCTGGCACCTTTCCTGTTGAACGCCCTCACGGACACTCCGAGCGCGTTATTTGCTGATAAACCAGACACTTCAAACTCGGGCTCCTCGTTCGAAATGTTGCGGAGGAGCAGCCCTGTGGCCATGTCGAATATCTAAAAATAATAAGTAATTATACAGGGTGACGCAGATTGGGTTGTTCTAAGCCGAAAGGAGGTCATTGTACTCATTACTATTAACAACTTTGACTATGGGGCCAAACTAGATAACGCGAAATTTTTTTTTGATCCATACAAAAATGACAGTTAAACTCAACAAAATGTATGGACAGCTGTTATTTCTTTCGCGATTTCAGAATCGTCCCTCATTTTTTTATAATCTTGATTATAAACTTGACGCTTATACTTATATTTATCTTAGCTATCATATGGCTAAAACACTTTCGATCAAGTCACCTTTGTATTTAACTTTTTAAACTTTCAAAATCGGTTCAGCCGCTTGGGAGCTATGATGACAGACAAACAGATATATGCGCAATTTTAAAGCTATTTCTTTTTAGTAAAATTTTTGATCAGAACGGCAGTGCGAAAAAGTTTGGCGCGAAGATCGATGATCACCACCAATACGACGCCCCATGATATCTGCTGACCGGAGAAATGATCCCAGGCAGGATTAGAATCTTGCTCTGGGTCAGCCATTTGGGAGCTACGATGCAACAGACAGACACAAAGATACAAACATTAAGCTTATAACACCGAGCGGTGATATATTTTTTTAATTCAGTAATAGTCTTGCGTTTGACGGCCAACTCGCCAGAGGCCCGATACTACTAAACCAATTGAATTTTCAAAAAAAATTACCTTTTGACAGTTTTGGCATAGATAAAGTGTCAAAAGTGAAAAACAAAATTGTTTTTAAATTTTTAATGAATTGCCTCAAAATGTAATTTTTTTACACTTTTTGTATAGATAAAGTGTAAAAAGTAAAAAAATTGAGGCAATTCATTAACAATTGAAAAACAATTGGTTTAGTAGAATCGGGGCCCTGATGGTAAGCGCGATGCGGTCTACGATGGAGCACGCTTGCCCAGAAGAAACTGATTCACTCGAGATTTGAAGACACCCAGACACCCATTCCGGCAGCGCATTCCACAGACTAGCAGTTCGCACAATAAAAGTGGAATCAAAGCGCTTCGTACGGGTTTTCGGAATATCAACCATGAAGCGGTGTTGATTTTTCGTGCCCGCTCTGGCAGTCCGTGCCGAGTTTTTATTGCGTCGGGGTAAAAAAAATCAGCACGCTTTTTCATAAAACTTGTCGTGGTCGTGATGCCTAACTTGGTAGAGGCCTGTGGATGATGGTATTGTTAGGTTACCTGCAGCAGGAACGCCTGTCGTATTCCTCCGTCGTGTCCAGGAGTACAGTTTAGAGTGAGGGAGTCGTACGTCACGTTGGTGATCTCACATGCCTTTACTGCTGATGGCTTGTCTGCGGACAATGTGGACAAACGTGGTAAGCATTGCAACTTGCAGCTCGTACAGCTGTTCATATGGCGGATAGACCTGAGCAAAAAAAATACAATCATTTTCTGTTTGGATACTGTTGAGATTGAGGCATTTTAGCCGTAGAATTGAAGCTATAAGGTTTCTTATTGTTTGCGGAGAAGTAGCGGAGAAGTACTCTATAACTTTACGAAGGTTTTTCGAAGGTTATAGCAGATTTTTGAACGGTTTGCATTATGCTAAGTAAAACATTATTCATGTTGCGGGCCAGTACTGCTCAATGATTCATCACTGGACCACAATTCATGTTAAGCATTTCGGGTCCAAGCCGGAATATAGGTTGAGAAAATTAAATTTTTGTGAGTCTTCTGGCTGATGATCATGATGATAATGTTTACATTTTTATCATATTTTTTAATAAGAATTCTTTCAAATGGTTGCCTGGAAGAGATCGCTTTTAGCGATAAGACCGCCACTTGTGGCACTAGCTCGTAAGTGTTTTGTATCTGTATGTAATTTTTGTTTCTGATGAACACAATAAAGAGTTTCTATCTATCTATCTATAAGAATCACGATTTGTATTATGTTGACTTGATATGACATTATTATTTAATTATTGAATGTAAATCTGCGTAATTTTTCAAATGCTCCAGCCCTCTATATATCAGTTGGCAGCGTACTCAGCATGCTGGCGGTATTACCACGCTGAATGACAATGCTTATGCGTTGAGCCTGAAAAACGCCAGCATTTTGGTCACGCGTCGCATTACCAGGCGCTCGGAAAGACTTGAAAATTAGGGGTGCTCCCGGTCCCCAAGGGCCCAATGCCTTGACCCCAAACGGCTCAAATATGTTATTACTGTCGAGATTAGCGTAAAGCCACTTGGCAGTTTTTTATAAAATCCTATTTTAATTTGTCAAACGAGATCCTATCAAAAAACACATTCAACATTCCGCTTGTCTGCCTGCATAGCCATTTAATTGCAAAGTCACAACAAATTCTTTGTGACAATCCGTCTACCCAATGTTCAATGGATGTGTTAAAATAAATAAAAGTTAGACAAACAGTTTGATACATTTCACTATAGTCTGTGCAAAATGAAAACCTACGAACTCCGTAACGGCTGGACGGATTTAGCTGAAATTTGATGTTGAAGTAGCTTATATCCTGGATTAACACATAGGCTCGGGATAATAAGAGGATGGGAAAAATAAATGGTTCCTGCTGCCTGCAGGATAGCGGGCCAAACCCCGGGGCACAGTATACATAAAGTACAAACACAGAAGGTTCAATCCGCAAAAGCCTTTAAATAAGTAGCGACTCTTACTACCACACAATAAAGTACAATTCAGGACGTGCGAGCGCTAACTACCTACTGCTATATTAACCTAGTAGTTGCCTCTCTGTCTTTCGCGTAACTCTAGTCGCGTTATCTCTGTCTATCGCGCGGCAGCGGGCACGGCAAGTCCGACCAGTCGACTACTTGTAGCTTCATACCTGAAGTGCGGAGTGCGTCAGGCCTGTCCGGGGCGTCGTTCATTCATCCCCTTTTGCAGGACTTAGGCCAATGTGCTGTTTAACGCCGTCGTCTAAAATCTATTTTTAGACATCGCTCTATTTCAAGTAATTATCATTATCAGCCTATCATACACTTTATATCGAAACGAAATATTTTACCAACACTAACCCTATTGTTATACGTTTAAGGCCTAATATCTGTTCGATTAACACAACATAGTCAAAACTCGTGAACCGTCGTTGAGCAAGAGAGACAGCGATTATGTCAGAATCGCAAGTGGGAACTTCTCTCCCGAGAGAAGGAGACAATTTTCTCTTTCTATAATAATAAATTCATTTATTTGACACCAATAAAATTACGCAAAAGTTTTACGACCCCAATGGCTCCGAACTACTACATAGTACTGTGCTTCGGGAACCAATAGCCTCTCCCATGATTGTTAATATTTCTTAAGGAAACAGACTTTACATATTTATTATATTTTACAGTAATATTAATATAGCAAATAGAAAATAAAAGTATGTATGAGTGTATGTTTAAGACGATGTGGGGATGTGTACGTGTGCTGTGCGTGTGTTGTGTATGAGACACGCTCTCATACATGTGCATCGCAACGCTCTATACAACTATCGCGTGACTGTGGATCCATTCTGGCTGCGTATTAAGTCCAGCCAGATTGAGTATTGCCGCGACTAGCGCGTCATTGTGGCATCTTTGCATTTTTTTGATCGAAGGATATGTGTATTTTGTGAAGAAAAGGAAAGAGTATGAAAGACTTTATACGCTATATCTGTTATTAGAAAAAAAAAAAAAAAATGCTACTAAATTACTATTAAAAAACTTTTAAATTATTATTATTTCCTATAAAAATATCTTAGTTCGCTTCGCTAAAACCTAGATTCGTAACATTTATACATGTCCCAGTTTACTTCAACAGTCATTTACTTGTCGCTCGTCTTATCTGACATGTGTTGAGTTTATTACAGTGCTAAATTTACAGTAAAACCTGAATTTCGTGAATAAAACGTAGAAATAGCGAGTTCACACTAGACCACTTTTTAACCGACTGACAAAAAGGAAGAGGTTATCATATCGCCATTTTTTTATTTTATTTTGTAAGTACCTCAGAATTTTCGACTGGGTGAACCGATTTTCCCCAGTGATTCCTTTTTTATTTGATTTGGTCCAGTTCTGACATTTTTATGAATTCTGTTTTTTATATTGATACTTAATTACGTTGTTTATGACTGGTAAAAGTAGATAGATAGATAAATAAACTTTATTGTTCACACTACAAATAAAGTAAAGTATGATTAATAAGTACTATAACTTAATTACTTTTACTTTTTTATTTTCTATCAATCAAATAACACTACTCAACAAATAACAAACTTTTTTTTATCTGATTTCCTACTATGTGATTATAATTCCTTGTTATTGACCTAATACATTTTCGATTTTCAAAATACCCGCAATATAAAATCAAACTTACGTCAAAAACTTAAAATTCATATTTCTCAGTTTCTAGACGTAATATATAAATTAAATGGCTAAATATATTTATTATTAGTCAACCTCGATATGAAACAATATGAACCAAATCAGATATTTTTTTAGTGTTGATTAGTGTAATCATAACAATTAGCGAATAAGTAAATTATGCAAATCTGGACAATAAACTATTTCGTATTTAATTTCTTTAAACTAAATGTTGCCCGCGACTTTGTACGGGTTGAGTTTCAAGTTTGACTCTCTCAATTCAGTCCTTCCTTTCACAAAACCCTTTCTTAGTGGCCCTCTACACCCCGTTAGGAGTCTACATTCCTCTTGCCTATTTTTCTATCAAACGGCCAAGTCAACACGAAAAGGCAATACCTTTTCATGGTTGATAAATAAATATCTGGGACATTTTTGCACACACGGTCATCTGACCCCAAACTAAGCAAAGCTTGTAATATGGCTGCCAGGGACTGATATACGTACATTTTTTTTAATACATACTTAAATAGATATTAACACCCAGACATAGAACAAACACAAATGATATAATGTTATGTTGTGATATTCCGAAAACCCGTACTAACCGCGTTAATTTACAGTTATACTTATGATTATTCACGGGATATTTACCGTGGTAAAGCTGTGGAAAGAGCTCCCGATATTTGGGCGCAATTACGTTCACCATGTTCTCGAAAAGACTCTTAAATAATCATATAACTGTAGTGAACAACCATGATAGTTCAAAGAACGCTTTTATTTAATTCCACTTGTATTGTGCGAACCTTTTGTCAGTGGAGTGCACTGGCTAAATGGGTATTTCCCGATAGTCAAAATCTGGTTATCTTCAAGTCGCCAATGAATCGGTTTCTTCTAGGTTCTTACCTAGAACAATGATAGTGGAACACTCTTGTGTTCCATCGTAGATTGCGTCATCGCTTAACATCAGGTGATGGGTTCGGTAAAACGCAATCTCACAATCCAATAATAATAATTCTCAATATAAAAAACCGACATAATCAAATAAAAAAAGAATCATCAAAATCGGTTCACCCAGTCAAAAGTTCTGCGGTAACAAACATAAAAAAACAGTCTAATTGATAACCTCCTCCTTTTTGGAAGTCGGGTAAAAAGAGTCGCTCAACAAATATGGCTTCATGTGGACTCCCCATTAAAGTACCGCCCAACTCTCGATAAAAATCCGCCATTCGTCTTAAACGAAATAGTAAATCTAAATCGAATCGGTTTGTTTAGCGCTAACAGAGAACAGTAAAGTGAAACGAGCTGGAAGTATTTCAAGGAAGTCATTGAAAAAAAAAAAGTCACCGGAAGTGGGTGTAATACAATAAACTTGATTCACCCCGAATTTACTACAGATGTAATATTTTTTCCAAATTTAGATGGGCTGGAGACAGAAAAGTTTTTTTTTTTGTTTAAATTAGAAAGGCTGTCAAGGCATTTTTGTAAGAAATTTGTTGTAGCCACTTGAACCCATAAGCATAATAAACCCATTGCATGAATATTCTTATTTATGTCAACGCGTCGAACTCCGCGTCATAGTTGCTAACACAGTTGCTAAGGGTAAGGCTAAGGCTAAGGCAATCCAAAGCCGTTCTGTTTTACCGACGGAGTCACTGTTATTTTCTTGAGTTTCAGTGGGTAACTCAGGGGAGGGTTCATTCAGTGATCTCGCCGATACTAGGAACGATGTCCTATTTGCAGTGGTATCTCGCTGCTATTTATTATCTCCAGCCACAGAAAAGAGAAGTAAATAGAACGGAAATGAGAAGGAAAATCTGTCGTCAGGGATTGTGACATAAATAAGAATGTTCATTCTTATTATATAAAATCCAGGTTCTTACTGTCAATAACAAGTGCGATAAGTTACCAACTGAAACTCAAGAAAATAACATTGGCTCCGTCGGTAAAACAGAACGGCTTTGGATTGCCTTCAGGTTACGGCTCCACAATAACGCTCATTGGTTTCATCACGCCAATACAGATCCATCAATCTCTTGTTTGTTTTGGAATTGCAATGGAAGCAACGGTGTGGCAGGTATGGCGGAAAATATCGCGCAGTGCATTGCCATCCAGGGTTTTGAACTGTTGAAGTTCAAAATTCTGAGTGGCGTTGAGTTGTTATGGGCAAGCGTGAAGAGCCATTAGGCGAACGGCTTCACTCGTTTCGTCACCCAGTTATGATACTGGGTTGCTGGTAACCTGCTTCCTACGTGATTACGCCCTTACTGCGGAGGGTAGTCAGTCCGATAAAAATGACGGTCTCACCGGCTGGCAGGATCTGGAAGAGACAGGGCTTGGTCTGTCGGCCGACGATGTTTGTGCCAGAACACTGCACCCAACCGTAGTCGGCTGAAGTGTTCACCATGTACAGGTACGTGCCTGCGAAACAAATGTCGAGTGTCACAAAAATAGAATATTTTCTAGTTTTGTATCTGGTGCTATTCTTTTCTATATGATAGAGTCATATATAGAAAACAATAGTAACATAAAAAAATGAAAAATATTGTGTTAAAAATATAAAATATAATAGTATTTCATAGAAAAATAGTGACATCAAAATTGAAAAATATAGTATCACAACATTATAAAATGACAAGAGTCACATAGAAAAGAATAGAGACAGAAAATATGAAAAATATAGTGTAACAAAAATAGAAAATGATAGTGTCACATAGAAAACAATAGTGAAACACAACACAAAAATATAATGTTTAGGGCTACAATAATAGAAAATGATAAGAGTCACATAGAAAATAATAGATACAGAAAATATGAATAATATAGTGTTACAAAAATAGAAAATGATGGTGTCACATAGAAAACAATAGTGACACAAAAACATAATGTTTAGGGTCACAAAATAGATAGAGATAGAGTATCATTGAAAAGAATAGTAACATCAAAATATAAAAAGATCTTAACCCCGTTTTTAAATACTACTTAATTTGTCCTTAAAAATGTAATAAAAGTGTGAGCGAGATAGCTACGACGGGATGCAGTTGTTGATCTTGTTTCACTCACTTGGCATATTCTGCGCCGTGATCAGAGACGAGGACGAGGTTAATTCGTGTTTACTGTGCGCAGAGCTGTTGAACCACCAATGATACTGCATTGCCTCCTGTAAAAGAAAATGACAAATTATGATCAAGACAAACATTGGAAGTTTTCCAAAAGAACACTGACAATGGTTTGATTGTTCTCGATAAGACAGAGGCTTCACTGATTTATGATTCCAATGTGACTACTACTAATAATGTGACATACATGTATCATCATCAGCAGCCAGAAGAACGAAACAGCCAAAAAAAAAAGATATTCGCCAAAGAACCAGAGTCACCGACATTGCTATTAAAATTCGCAAGTTGAAGTGGCAATGGGCAGGCCACATCGTTCAAAGAACTGATGACCGATGGGGAAGAAAGGTTCTTGAGTGGAGACCACGAACCGGAAGACGCAGCGTAGGTAGGCCTCCCACTAGATGGACCGACGACATTCTGAGAGGCGCGGGCATCCAGTAGATGCAGATGGTAGGATGTCGTTCAGTGTGGAGGTTAAGTGTTAAGGAGGCCTATATTCAGCAGTGGACGTCTTCTGGCTGATGACGATACATGTATCATTTCAACCTATATAATTATTTTTATGACATTTTACATCAGAAAATTTGACATTTTAAATATGACAATGGAAACTGCTTATTTTTTTTTACTTTGTGTTCCAATCCAAAATAGTGTATAACTGTGGTAGAAATAACAGGCTTTTTTATGAATACTAGTATGGGTACCATTTCTAGATTCGTAGCAAAGATAATTTAAACAAATAAATGTTAACATTAATATTTTATTGTCCACTGCTGTTCATAGGTCTCTCCTAATGCACGCCACTGAGCTCGGTCAGCAGTTCTTTGCATCCAGTTTATACCCGCCGTTTTACGCAGGTCGTCACTCCACCTGGCCGCAGGGTGTCCTACACTACATTTGCCTAAGCGTGGTCTCCACTCTAGAACTCTTCTACGACCCATTGCACCTTCAGCTTTTGCGAATCAATTGCGAATCATAAATCGTTAGCGGTCAGTATTAGCCCTATATCGATTAAATGAAAGTGGAATAATCTACCTCATTCCGCATTCCGAAAACGGTCGAAATGAAACATCAGCCTATCGGAAACGTCATCGGAGCGCAATCAAAAATCCCTCTCCTCGGTTATCTGCGTTCCTCTTTCCTAATAAAGCTTGATTCACAATACGTCGAGGCGATGGCAACGATATTTGACATTAGCGATGGTCGCTGTTAAAAAAGGATTGACCGCAAATTTTACGTTGACTTCTGTCAGTTCCGAGATTATTTTTGTTTATGATTACTAACACCGGTTGCTAGTAGTGTCTATGCCATTTTTATTTCGCTATTTTACAATGCGAGAGAGAGGCTGAGCAAACTGACAGAGCCTTTGACAGTTGACAGCAATCAAGTTCAATTTCAATTTATTTTATCTCTACAAGGAATCTTCTTTTAATATTATTTTTTTGTTAAACTGAATTGCGGCCGTTGACAAGCATTGTCGCTTTAAAATTAAAATAAATAACTAAAAACCATTAATGATTAATAAAAAACAATATAAAAAACCGACTTAACAAAAATGTCAGAACTGGACCAAATTGAAGTGGGACCACACGGGAAGCACCAGCTTTCAAATAAATAAAAAAAACATCAAAATCGGTTCACCCAGTCGAAAGTTCTGAGGTAATAATTTAAATTAAAATTTAAAAAAAAGCATTAAAAAAAAACAATAAAAAATACCGTCGAATTGTGAACCTCCTCCTTTTTGGAAGTCGGTTACAAACGTAAAATAATACAAGTTTTTTTCTTACAAGTCTACGCGAGTACCCCAAACTCTACAATGCGTCGAATCCGAGCCGACGTCTTTAACGTCCAAGCCCGGACGACACCCAGTGTAATTTGAATCAAGCTTTATTAATGCAATCAGCTCGTTTCCACGAAAGTATTCCATCAGGCCACCGCGTTAAGTCCAAATTGTAATAATCAGAAATACAATAACTGGCACGTCTTTACCAAAATAACTGGCGTTTCCGACAATAATGAGAGGGCTGTGGGTTACAGTGATGAAGGTTAAGAATTACTGGGATGGAAGCTTCGATCTTCTAAAAGAAAAAGACAACAGAGAACAGTCTAGTAAAAGACACTAAATTAGTCGAAAGAGACAGTAATAGGTGAGCCGACGTGTAACACGAAGAACAGAAAAAAAAAACAATCAGGAAAAAATACTTTTCCCACATTTCTTTTCTAAACTTGCTGTAGTATACAGTAGATATCAAGATATGCCATCCCAAGTTATCCCAAAATTTGCGTCCCAGATGTCCAGTATTTGATTTAGCGCCATCTGACGAAAAATATTATGTACTTATACTTATATTATGCGATGTACGCATCGTTTTCTAACTACCTCGCAGCGCTCTCAAGTGAAACGTCCATTTACCATCAGTCGGTGTGCAATTGTGTTCGCACGGTGTGCTGTTTGCTTGGGTGCAACCCTCAGATCAGACAAACAAGGGAAATACGCCTTAGTAAAATGTAACTATAGCCTAAACGAGTATTTAGAAGACAAATCAATTACATACAGGTCGTCTGCAGGGTTAGTTAGTCTAAAGACATCCAGACTCATTTAGACTGGATGCGTTTGCACCCGCCACACCACCTTACCATATCTCCCTTGTTTGAATGAGAGAATCACATCCACTGTCATTTTTTTTTCTGTGATAGTTTTGCACACACGATCAACTGACCCCAAACTAAGCAAAACTTGTAATATGGCTGCCAGAGATTGATATATGTACATATAATATATATTTTTAAATACATACTTAAATAGATATTAATTCGAACCCACGCGCCCAAGCGCAGAAGGTACGTTCACTACCAACCGAGTCACCGGGGCAGTCAGTCGGTACTATTCATCATAATCATCATCATTATTTCAGCCATAGGACGTCCACAGCTGGACATAGGCCGCCACCATCGATCTCCATAAGGACCGGTTGGAAACGGCCTGCATCCAGCCTAGTCGGTACTATTGTAATAGTTCAACTGTCCCCGTTCTAATAATTTACGTTAATGTTGTAGGACATGTCTGGGTGTTAATATCTATTTAAGTATGTATTTAAAAATATATATGTATGTATATCAGTCTCTGGCAGCCATATTACAAGCTTTGCTTAGTTTGGGGTCAGATGACCATGTGTGCAATAATGTCCCAGATTTATTTATTTATAATGAAAAATGCTACGAATGCTGCAAGTTCGGGCACTGCTAATCTCGTACATAATCAAATGCACCCAGTCCGTCGGAATGGTTGGTAACGAACGATTAAACACCGCGTGTAGAAATACGAGAGCGTGATGGACTTACAGGAATGCAATTATGTATGAGTAGTTTGCTGTGAAGTGAACTGAAATAGTTTGATTAGTAGTTAGTATTAGTAATTTTACAATTGAAATAGTTTTGCTAATCACACAAAAACACAAATTAAATGTGAAAGTCTGTATGTATGTATATTTGGCATTTCAATGTTATTTGGTTTGCAGGTAGCTTGTACCCTGGATGCCGGTTATCGTTGGGAACGATACTTTCGAAGTTATTAACCATTACACCTATCTTGGACAGATTGTTCAGTTAGGTAAGTCCAACTTAGGCAAGGTTGCACGAAGAATCCAACTCGGTTGGCAACGTTCGGGAAATTGCGTGACATCTTCTCATCGAAGATACCACATTGCCTAAAGACAAGGGTCTTTGACCAGTGTGTGTTGCCAGTGATGACATATGATACTGAGATGTGGTCCTTAACTGTTGGTCTTTTGGAAAAAATCTAGACACACAACGGGCAATGGAGAGAGCTATGCTCGAAGTTTCTTTACGCGATAAAATTCAGAACATAGATATTCGCCAAAGAACCAGGGTCACCGACATTGCTATTAAAATATGCAAGTTGAAGTGGCAATGAGCAGGCCACATCGCTCGAAGAACTGATGACCGATGGGGAAGAAAGGTTCTTGAGTGGAGACCACGAATTGGAAGACGCAGCGTAGGTAGACCTCCCACTAGATGGACCGACGACATTGTGAAAATCGCGGGCATCCAGTGGATGCAGATGGCAGGATGTCGTTCAGTGTGGAGGTTAAAGGGGGAGGCCTATGTTCAGCAGTGGACGTCTTCTAGCTGATGATGATGATGAATCATATAACTGTAGTGAACAACGATGATAGTTTAAAACAGTCTGAAACGAAATTGCTACTTTTGATCCCGGATAAATTATGGTTTCTCTTAGATAGACCGGCCGAACCACGGGCGCTGTTAGTTTGTATTATTCTTTAGCCTGATAAATGATTGCATTTTCAAAGTGCTGTTTTAGAGGAACACAAAGCTTCTAAAAATGTGGGTCTAAGTCGCATAGCAAAGCTAAGTTCAATTAGTTAATCTTCCAAAGTATCTTTCAAGTCAAATGCGTATCTGTATTTATCAGCTATAAATCACCTCAAGCAAGGCGATATTCAAAAATCTCGGAGGCAAACAGAGATACAGAAAACACACAAATAACCGGAAAAGGTAATTTATCGGCCACCACGATATTTATGAAAATAAAACAAATAAATCACACAAACATTTACCCCGCGGGTAACAACATAGCTGCTATACAGCCTATAACCAGTATAACAAGTTGATTTCACATTTAATCACACTAATGTTATAAATGCGAAAGTTTGTGAGTGTGTGTTGTATAATAAATAAAATAAATAAATATCTGGGACATTATTGCACACATGGTCATCTAGCTGTAATATGCTTTTAATATGGCAGCTAGAGACTGATATACATACATATATATTTTTAAATACATACTTGAATAGATATTAACACCCAGACATAGAACAAACACAAATGTTCATCACACAAATGTTTGTCCTAGATGGGAATCGAACCCAGGCCCTTATCCCAGAAAGTAGGTTCACTACCAACTGAGCCACCGGGGCAGTATGTATGTTACTCCTTCACGGTGAAATAGCTGGACGGATTTAGATGAAATTTTGAATAGAGATAGCCTATGTTTTGGATTGACACATAGGTTACTTTTCATCATCATCATCATCACCATTTTTCATCACCACATGGGTGAAACCGCAGGGTGCAGCTAGTATGAAATGTATTGATTTCATCCCTTGGTACACAATCTCTACAAATCCAAAGCCAGTGTGTCTTAATGGTCGCGTAAAAAGTTTCGGCTCATGACTGTATTCACCCCGACCCGCTCTATTGTCTAATCTCATTTATATTGTATCTACCCTCTTTTTCTTTTCTAGATTATAATAATCTTTGTTAACCTTCTTGTTGTTTCTATGTCTATTTAGGTAAACAACTAGGAGCGTTACAATGGCCCTGAACTGTCAACGCTACAGAAGTCGGCTGGATGCGTAACCATCCATACTGTTTCACTACCATATATCAACATGGCTATTATGTTATTCATGAAATACATACACGCGTCTTGAGAGGTTCCGGGAAATAGGGGATGAAAATGCCCTTTAATGTAGTGGGTTACGAGATATGTGCATAGAAAAGGACCTCCAACTCTTGAAGTATCGTTTTGCTGGTTTGGACATATTTTACGTGACTTTGTCTTGTCTATAAATTAGCAATCACAATGATGAAAATTACCATCATCAACCAGAAGATGTCCACTGCTCAACATAGGATCTCCCTTTAACCCCCACACTGAACGACAGCCTGCCATCTGTATCCACTGGATGCCCGCGACTCTCACAATGTCGTCGGTCCATCTAGTCCAGCCTATATACTTACGCTGCGTCTTCCGGTTCGTGGTCTCCACTCAAGAACCTTTTTTCCATGTCGGTTATCGGTTCCTGTCTGTTGCCACTTCAACATACAAATAACTAGTAATAATAAAAAAAAAAACTTGATTGCGTTTCTAGTCTGACCCTCCGGATATGATGACAAATCGCGCATTACTTGAAGTTTAAAACTCAAATGAGGTACCTAAACCCTTACACCGACCCTCAACTACGGCACCCACCTAGAGTCAAAAGCTAAATTAGCTGGCAAAAAGCTGGGCGTCTTGCGTAAAGTTAGGGTATTTCACACCGGGGCAGTTGCTTACTCCATATCAAGCTCAAATCCAATCGTGTGTGGAATACTGCTGTCATCTTTGGAACAGTTCAGCCAAGCACCAGCTAGAAGCTCTTGGATCGATGCTGCTCGACTTATGGGCGATGATAAGTTAGTGACTAAGAAACTTCTCAGTCTAGAACACCGCCATAAAGTAGCGAGTCTAGAAATTTTCTATAGGATTAATTTCGGAGAATGTGCACCATCCTCTTTCTACTACAGGACAAGTATGAAATCGGCCCATTACCACTCATACATTGTGGACTTTCCTTGGATGCCTGCCAAACGTTTCGATTCTACGTTTCTAATCCGTACGGCCAAGAATTGGAACAACCTGCCTGTTTCCTGAGAGATATAATCTGGGCCTTATCAAGGCAAGAGTGAATAGGTGTCTTATAAGTCTGTGTTCTTCACCTTCGACCACATCGTCGCTAACAACAGGCGAGTTGATGGTCAAAAGAGGACTTAAACACTGTTTTAAACTATCACGGTTGTTTACTAAAGTTAAATGATTATTTACGGGATATTTACCGTCTACCGTCGGGGTATTTTCATTTCAGTCTTCCCGTGAACATGGTGCATGTAACTGCGCCGAAATATCGGGAGCTCCTTCCACAACCTTATCACGGTAAATATCCCGTAAATAATCATTTAAAAAAGGACTTGTTCGCGATAAAAAAAGGTATATTTTTAACCTTGCTTCAACCGAAAAAGGAGACTTTTTGAGCTGGGCCCTTATTCTGTATGAAACCACATAACACGCCTCAAACGTATTAATACGGTAACAACGGTTACAAAAATAAACAATGTTCAATTTATATTATACTTAAATAAATAAATATCTGGGACATTTTTGCACACACGGTCATCTGACCCCAAACTAAGCAAAGCTTGTAATATGGCTGCCAGAGACTGATATACGTACATATATATTTTTAAATACATACTTAAATAGATATTAACACCCAGACATAGAACAAACACAAATGTTCATCACACAAATGTTTGTCCTAGATGGGAATCGAACCAACCAAAGGTTCACTACCAACTGGGCCACCGGGGCAGCCAATACCGGGGCTTGTATCGATTGTAATTATAAATTCAATATGAATATGCGCTAGCGAGAAAACTGCGGACGGATAGTTCTGATGGCGGCTCCACATTAGTGCCGTGAATTCACGCGCGAATTCACGGTGTGAATTCTCGGCACAAGTCGTGCCCTCCACATTCACGGGATGTTCACAGTCGTTCGTGAAACCCGCCGCGAAATGGACGTAGAATCTGCTGCTGCAATAACTTTGTTTGCTGTGGCAACATATTACTATTTAGACGTCCAAAACAAGAAAGTTATTAAAAAGCGTTGGAAAAAAAGAAGATGGTAGATGACGTCCGTACGCCTTTATAGACCGGAGTAAACAAGAAGTAAACTGGCGCGGGGCCGTGAATGTGGATGTGTACGCGTGAACGCCACGCGAATCCGCGGCACAAAATACCGACTCTGATCGGGGAACAGGCGTGAACGCGCGTGAACCCCGCGAAAACCCTCCACATTCACGTTCACGCGTGTTCTTGGAGCTTCACGGCACTAATGTGGAGCCGCCATGAGACTTTACAAACGTGATTTTAATAGGTACCAAATTCGAAGACGTCTATTTTAAAACAGGTCATGCCAATCATGTCTGGAGAAATATGAACTCTATATAGAGAATTAGAGCGCATCAACATTTACAGATCTGTCAAAACGCCATGACAGTTAGTTACATCACCTGTCGATCAAAATCAACTATTCTAAACATCCTTGTTAATAGGCTCAATAATCATCAAGCATTTTAGCTATCAGTAGATTGTTTACCTAGGGATGAAAGCAATCCATTCTATTTCACTTCGAATGTGAGGAAACTAATCAATTATTTTACTCGACACTGGCAAGATACACAAACGTGTAGAGGTTAAGTTAAAAAATTAAAACCGCGCGAAAATTAATTGTATCTCAATTTCTCTAGTACTATTTGCTTTGTCATTCTTTTTATATAGGTTTAGAAACCTCTTGTGAAAAGTGGCACTTTCAATCGAAGTTTAAACGGCGATAAAAACTACTTTTCAGAATGGAAACAAAGTTTGAAAACCTTTTTATTGTATAGTAGTTTTCTGAATCATTGCGTTGATATTCACGTCAAAACATTCAATCACATTGTGGAGTAACTTTCATTAAAATGTTGCTAGTCAAACCTCAAAAACGAAAACATTTACAGATGGCTATGGCTTGTGTGAAGTAGCAATGGGCAGGCCACATCGCTCGAAGGCCCGATAACCGATGGGGAAGAAAGACCCTTGAGTGGAGACCACGAACCGGAAGACGCAGCGTAGGTAGGTCTCCCACTATATGGATCGACGACATTGTGAAAGTCGCGGGCATCCAGTGGATGCAGATGGCAGGATGTCGTTCAGTGTGGAGGTTAAAGGGGGGAAACTATGTTCAGCAGTCACGTCTTATGGCTGATGATGATGATAACGATGGCTTGTTCTATGAGTAAGTAAATGGAATTATTTTGCGTTTGTCAATTCTAACCTAACCTCTTTGCATTCGCCTCTAATCGCCATTATCACCTCTTTTTAGCGGAAAAACGACATCAAGCCTCTTTGCACATTGTAATATTATTGTACTTTCGTAACCTACAAGATTTTGGAAGAGACAAAAATTCCCAAAAAAATAATGCCGAAGCCTTAAGTAAAAAATTCATTGGGGGTTCAGGGTAGCGTTTGTATTCTCTTTGGAGGGTTCTTCAAATTATCACACACACACATCATCAGCCAATTAACGTCCACTATTGGACAAGGCCTCCGTTCACCGTGTACTATTAGGATGCTGCTGCCCATCCTCCGGTGGTTCTGGTCGCAGATTTAGGACATACCCGGTCCACCGCGAACTTCAAATTTAAACACATGCAATACCATGAAAATGCCATTTAGAAAATAATATTAGTGTGATAATACCCACAAAGCACATCTCACTCCAAAACTCTTCAAACAATTCCACTTTTATATATATATTTATTCTCATATAATCCACAAAGAATAAACAAATAACAGTTTTCCAAGCGGCAGAACATGTCCACTGAAGTTTTCTGTACAACTTTAACGAATGCAGAAACAAACTTTATCTGCTCTAGATTTTAAAGTCCATTTTGGAATAACGTTAGAGATTCAGTTTAAAACAAATTAGCACACGTCCTGTGGTATGAAACTTTGTTATTAAAATGAACTTAATACGTCTTTTGTTTCCTTTAAATAATGTTTGTGGGATGAAGTTAATTTTAAAATTGTTTTTTAAATGCTTTTGTCATTTATATTATTTGTTTCATAAATTGTATACTATATATTGTATAGATTTCTACGTGTCTATGGAAATGCTTAAGTCCAGCGGTGAAGATAGGCTGATTATGATAATGATAAAAGCTTACACGGCTAGTGATTGGTCCAGAAGACCAATAATAAAATCGCAAAGAAATATCAGTTGTTCTCTTAGACCAGAGTTTCTCAATGTAGAGTATGAGAACCCTTAGGGGTTGGCCATTTGGCTGGGGGGTTGGTGACAAAATTTACGTTATAGCGGCTGGCAAGCGACGCGAAGAAATCGACTTGATGACGAAGACAAAATTAAGATTGAAATTGACCATAATTGCTCCTAAAATCGACTTATATTTGCAAAAAGAAACAAGCCCCACCCAGGCTAGTTGCAATTAAAGTCTATTTACACATTAATTAATGATATATTTCATTTTCTCCATATTACCTTTTAATAAAATAAAAAATCTTATTTTCTTCTAATACTATATTTTCTTATTTAATTTTTAAAGGGGGTTCGCGGTCGGCTGGGAACTTTGAAAAAAAAAAGTTTTTTTTTTATTTGCATAAACATTGGCTTAGTACATAAGTTTTATATCAACTAGGAAAACGCTGGCTTATGTCTATGAAAGCTTTGAAATCTTAAAGTTTATTAATGCGATTCGTGCACTAGGCTAGGCCTGTATCGCAGGAAACTGATATGGTTTATTTAAACACAAAATTTTGTTAGCCTCTAGTTAGCATAATATTTTGTTAATGTTATTAAATAGGAAATTAAAGGTAGGTAAATTAACAGGGGTATGTACATAACTTTGAGAAACCCTGTCTTAGATCTTATAAATGCTTTTTGTTCTATACATTTCGATGAGTGCGAATGTAATTTTTCTATAGAACAGCGTGTTTTTTGTGATTTTAGTATTGGTTCTTTTTTTTAAATTCAGTGACAGGTTTGCGTTTGACCGTTAACTCGCCTGATGTTAAGCGATCATGCGGTCTATGATGGAGCACGCTTGCCAAGAAAAAACCAATTCACTCGAGATTTGAAGACACCTAGATTGTAACTATCAGGGAAAACCCATTCAGGCAGCGCATTCCACAGTTCGCACTATAAAAAGTGGAATCAAAGCGCTAGTAGGGGTCATTACGCTGGGTACGGGTCCCATATTATAAAGTTTTTCCTTATAATTACTGCAATGATTTTTCGGCTTAATAATTTTATTTTCTTAAAAGAACAGTAGAATCAACGCCAATGTCAACGCGATTTGAGTAAATTAATAGCTAAATAATACAGATTTTAAAATTTTATCATCAAGAAGATGACAAAGTTCATTGTTTGTGTCGAAAACTGTTCAAACATTCATTATCTGACACTTTCAACGGAGTTTACAAGTTTCCTGAAGAAAATTAACTTTCAGTTCAAGGTCTAAAGACTTAATGATAATTTAATGTTGGCAAGTTTGTCCCAACTCAGATTTTGTCGATGGGAGTAACTTTGACCAGTTAAAACTTACAAATTTTAACTTTTTACAAGGTTTTATTTGTCTTGACGTGATAGTTTGTGCCAAATCTTGCAACCGACTTTTAAATCGATCCCCAACCGATTTAGCTGATATTTTGCATGCTCGTTTAGTTTGGATGACAATGGGGTCAATTCTGTTGTACCATTATCTAAACTAAACTAATTTGACCGGACTTAAATTATCGACGTTTCTTTTCATTTCAATACGTCAGAAAAGGACGGTAACAATTTTAGGGCTGTCAAATTCAGTTTGGTTTACAGAATGGTACATCAGAATCGACGTCATTGCATGGTTAACTAAATGACTTCGTTCTAAATCCAATATGGTGGACTCTGAAAGATGGCGAAATTAAGGGAAAACTTTGCCTGTGTTGTCCCTATGGACAACACAGGTTAATATAAACAAGTTAGGTATACCTGAGGGTTGGCATCCAAATCACACTCTATTTCAACCATTTCTCCCCTCGCCGCTCGCATCACTAACGGCTGAGTAGATCTGCAGGTCGGCGTAACTGAAACAAAACATGATATTAGCTATCTCTTTCTATATCATTGCACACTAATTCTTTCAAATTTCATCAAGATTGGTTTAGCAAAACACTTCCATGCCAAATTTGTTTAGTCATCAAGCAAGATAGCTACCTGGACACCTCTGCCAGGCTGGACAGAACTGAGCACATAAAGAAACCAGCCCTGCTGCTATGCGAAACACCTTCTGGAGCATTACGTTCAGGTTGGCCAAAAGAACGACCGGACCGGGTTATACTATTATACTCTGTAATGCTGGCTGTTCATTCAAGCCAAGAAAGTAGAAAGCGAAAGCGTTAAAACGCAGCTGTTCGGTCACGCTCGATCTATCAATTACATTAACAAATCTCAGGCGAGAAGCTTTGGGGGCTGTTGCGTGAATAAAATACGGGAGAGTACAGCTAGCATGAGGAAACAGCATCTTATGTATTAAAATGACTCACATTTAACATCTAAAACTAAGCTAGCACTGGATCCTTCGCCCAGGCTGTTCCGAGCTGAGCACACGTAGGATCCAGCTGCTTTGCGGGACACTTTCTGGAGAACCAGGCTCTGGTTGGCCAGTAGAACGCCTGGGCCAGGCTTTACTACTACACCCTGTATACAAAAAAAATATTGGTCAAAACAAAGATAGACGAAAACTTCCTTTACATAAATATTGCCATTACATACTTCCAAAATAATTAAACATGAGGTGTTCTTGGATTCTTCTGTACAATATCATAATCATAATCTGCCCATTTTACTGCTGGACATACAACAAGCCACGCAAACTGTTTCACGTCTCGATACTCTGTGCGTTATACGCTAAGTTAGACGTGTAGTAGAGTAGCATGTTAAGGTGGCTCAATCGTTCTCAGTGTCAAGTGGGAGATAAGGGGCATGTGATGCATAGAGATTACTGTAGAAGTTTTTTTCTTGCGAAGATCTGCGGCTTGGAAGCAACGACTCTCCCCGTTTCTCCCGTTAGTTAACTTCGTCAGGTGTCTTCTACCGAGTGGTTGAAGCAACGCTTTCGATCCCCGATTTATTGTATTCGCGATTAAGCGTTTGTTGTGTATTGGAGGTCGCGTCGTTTCATTTTTTAGTGTAGAATATTGTTCCGTACTTACATTATGTGTGAAATAAACATGGTTGTGCCAAGGGTTGGCCCGCACTCTGCAGTCGAGGTACACGTCAGATCCTTCTACAACCTTGCTGGCGTCGAGACTGGCTCCTAGCTCCAGCTTCACAACGGGGAGGTCTGCAAATGATACCTTAGATTACTATTGTAATCACAATTTTTCTGCACGCCCTAATTTACGATATTTCAGTGTTTCTTATTTTCAAATATAGATATATGTCTAAGCTGTTTTATGTCCATCCTGTTGATACACACTATTTTCTAATAAAAATAATTTTCAAAAAAAAAAAAACAGTTGAGCCGTTGTGTCGTGAAAAATTACAACATAGAGAGTAGCAAAGAACTCTTGTTTCGTTGATCTTGAAAAGGCCTTTGAGAGAGTTTCTTGAAAGGCTAAT
This sequence comes from Agriopis leucophaearia, assembly GCA_949125355.1. Lineage (NCBI taxonomy): Eukaryota > Metazoa > Arthropoda > Insecta > Lepidoptera > Geometridae > Agriopis > Agriopis leucophaearia. The sequence goes on from OX421287.1 coordinate 6,776,866, forward strand.
TTTAAAATTCAGCTATCCTGATAAATTTACTCGTTTGTTACGACTCCTACATGATTGTAAGACTTGCTGTGAACGATCAAAAAGCGATTAATCGAAGTTTTATTGTGTCACCTGTGGCGTTAAACAGGGATGTGTGCTGGTGCCTACACTTTTAGTCATTTATATTACTGCGGTCGTCAGAGTGACATTAATAATATGATACAACTGGTCATAATGATACCTGTTAAAACATGAACTTACGCTGTATCTCCATTTTCCAACCATCTTCGTGCGTGGAGTGCGGTATGCTTGGCTGCACAGCTCGGCAAGACATCACTCTTCCGGCGTCTTCTATAGCCGGGACGAAGGTTAGGATGCTGCTCGTCATATTTCCATCGGTTGTTTGCTGAGGAAAACAAAAAGCGTTTAAGTTTATAATCACTTCATCATCATTATTAATTATTTTCCATTCACTGCTGGGGTCCAAAAAATATGGCATGTTGAAGAAGATACCTATCTCTTCTTCAAGCATGCCATATTTTTCGGTCGTGTGCCAGCCTCGTTCACTGCTTTCACCGCCTAATCTATGTCGTCCGACATAACCCTAATAGAGTGGTATTCGATAGCGGACAAACGTACCGTCAGCTAAGAATCAGCCCGAGGGATCGACGAAGTCAGACCCATCACGGGTCATGCGTGGAGAACATTGACACGAAACAGGGTTCAGTGGCCAGGTGCTTACTGCTTATGGTGATACGGGTGTTGAATTACGAAAATGTACAAAATCCTGACCTAAATCAATTTGGTAGTTATCCACCAAGATACGGGCGAGCATTCAGTTTGGTGACTAGGGCTAACAATATTTATTGAAGTACTATTCACGTAAAATAAATATATTATATTTTACTAGCTGATACCCGCTATTTCGTACGCGTACAGCTCGGCTTTCAGCCTCGCTACTATGACCCCCTCCAGGAATACAAAATTTCATCCATATCGGTCCAGCCATTTCATCATCATCAGCCACAAGATGCCCACTGCTGAACATAGGCCTCCCCCTCTGAACGATATGCCATCTGCATCCACTGGATGCCCGCGACTCTCACAATGTCGTCGGTCCATCTAGTGAGAGGCCTACCTACGCTGCGTCTTCCGGTTCCAGCCGTTTACTCACCGTTTAAACCTTCCCTGAACTTTCACAATTATTTCAAGACAAAAATTTGCCAATAAGGTCCAGCCATTCTTGAGTTTTAGCGAGACAAACAACAACAATAAATTTTTATACATGTATATAGATTAGAATATGTAGACAATTGTGCATTAGAGAGAGCCCTACCACCATACGGTTTCCCCACAAAGTTTTCCTTAATCAGCAACTAACGATTTCAAACCTTACCCTGTAGTTTGAAATTCAAACCCTTCAACCAAAAGCTACAAAAAAACTGACTAATCCATGTTTATACTGTCAATAGTATTCGTGTGGAAGTTGGCAACCCTACCGACGTACGTAAAATCAAGGTATCCGTTATACAGTACACGTAATGACAGGACCTATTGTAATGTCAACGCAACAGAATAAATGGCACTACTGAGGCATAGATACGGGCATATACGGCATAGATTACGGAGTAAGGATATCAAAGGCTTAAACGGGGCGTAATTGGAGGTTGATATCCTCGGCAATATCGTACTTCTGGAGTCATCATCATCATAGATAGTTATTTTTTTATATTCAGAAATAGACTTGCATTTGACCGCCAACTTGCCTGATGTTAAGCGCGATGCGGTCTACGATGGAGCACGCTTGCCCAGAAGAAACCGATTCACTCGAGATTTAGAAACCCAGATTGGAACCATAGATAGATAGATAGATAACTATTGTTCACACCAATAATTACATAGGTACATAATAAGATAAAAACAACTTAAAACTAGTGAAATAATTGGCAGCCTTATCGCTATAAGCGATCTCTTCCAGGCAACCTTAATCATAATTTCAGCCTATCATGATCCCATTGCTGGGACACGGGCCTTATCTCAGAGAGAGCCGTAATCTACCATGCTGGCCCAGTGCATGTTGGTGAATGTAATGATATACACCATCATGCATACTTTTCTGTATTGTGTCTTTGAACTATTGAGGTTCTTGGACATACCGGTTTCGTCGCTATGTTTTTCTTCACCGTTTTATAGCGATGGCATCGCAACTGCACATAATTTATTTAGGTAAAGTAAATATTTATATCTGAAACGTTTTTACATTATCCCATCTGCGGAGGCATACATTAATTGTGTCTAACATTGGTTATAATTGACTTAACAGCGGGCCCCAAACTCGGCTAGGCCGGTCTCTTGGTGATCCGTGAAGTAGATTTGCCTATACGATTTAACAAGCGCGCTTAAAAGCGTTAACTAAATAGTAGTAGGTAAATTAAAATCAAAATTAAATTTAAAATCTATACTAAATCAAAATAACATTAAAAATAGGCATACTAAGGTTAAATCAAATTTTCAGTACTAATTTACAGACAGGTACTAAATAAGTCATTGATGCAGTCGAGGATCGAACCGGGTGCCGTCAGATTGTAAAGCACACATGCTACCACTCGGCCACTATCGCTTCTGGAGTACATTAGATCAAACTCGTATATAACTTTAGACATAAAGATCAATGAACATGCGTATCGAAGGACACCTCCATTGAAAACATTACTTTCTTTATGTGGTACTTAAGAAGTTGCGAATTAATTGCCTTTTGACTTTACTACAAGCTCTTATGGAGTTTTGGAAACAATACAAAGAGACATTCACCAAATTGCATCACTTGCCCATACCTTCATAAATAATAAAAAAAAAAAAAACTTAATAACAATGATGGATTTTAGTATTGCGATCGTCGTTATCGCTTTGTTATTTTAAAATAATAAGTTACTTATCTTTTTTTTTAAGTTATATAATTATTTACGGGATATTTACCGTGGTAAGGTCATGGAAGGAGCTCCCTATATTTCGGCGCAGTTACATGCATCATGCAGTTGCAGTCTTCCCGTGAACATGGTGCATGTAACTGCGCCGAAATATCGGGAACTCCTTCCACAACCTTACCACGGTAAATATCCCGTAAATAATCATATAACTAAAAAAAAAAGATAATTTATTATTTTAAAATAACAAAGCGAAAGACACATTTTGAAAATCAACAAAATTATATACCTAACACAGCTTTATGGTTGACATTCCGAAAACCAGTATGAAGCAGTTTGATTCCACTTTTATTGTGCAAACTACTAGTCGGTGGAATGCGCTGCCTGAATGGGTGTTCCTCGATAGTTACAATGTGCCGTATTCAAGACAAGAATGAATCGGTTTCTTCTAAGCAAGCGTGATCCATCGTAGGCCGCATCATCGCTTAACATTAGGGGAGCTGACGGCCAAGCGCAAGCCTATTTTACTTTTATCTAATAAAAAATATACCAAAAATCTCGACAAGTAAGCAAATACTTCAGCTGCTCTCAATCTAGCCAACGTGTTTGTCAATCATTACGGTTCAGTTGCTCAGTAATTTGTGGACATATGGTGGTCATTATGTCCTCTGTAATGGACTTGGATATGTAGTATTATGTCCACTGTAATGGATATATTATAGTAATAGTTCATTTGTAAAGACACCAAATTGACCAAAACCATTAATGAATGTGGAATTGAAACGATTTTCTCATTTGTTATTATATGCCAGCATTTTTTAGAATAGTGTCATAAAAATGTTACTGTGTTTGTGTGTTTAAACATTAATGGTCTTACTTAACGTTACTCAAGTTGATCTATGTTTTAAAATGCTCTCTCAACTTCTCGCTGAAGGCAATCGTCACACGCGAAAACAAGACGGAGCATATTTAAGCGTATGTCAACATGAGTAACGTTTTTAAGTAAGGCCCTTATAAAGTAAGATGTGATAATGACTTTTACCATACCCATTTTGAAATATGTTCATAGTTTCTTCGAAAAGAGGGAACAAAGTAGTAGTTTTGTAGTGGTAGGACTCTTTTGCAGGGGTCCGCCTAGGGAAGTACCACACCTTTGCCAAGTTATTCAACCGCCAAACAGTAGTGTGCAAACAATTCCGTTAATAATAATTAACTGTATTGAATTTTTAATCTTTATGATATTAGGTACGCATTTTTTAACTGACTTCCATAAAGGAGGAGGTACTCAATTCGACTGTATTTTTTTAAAATGTTTATTACCTCAGAACTTTTGACTGGGTCAACCGATTTTGATGATTCTTATTTTATTTAAAGGTGGTGCTTCCCGTGTGGTACCATTTTAATTTCCAGTTCTGACATTTTTATGAACGATTTTTATTATAATTTATACCATAGGTAGCAAACAAGCAGACGGGCCACCTGATGGTAAGCAGTCACAGTGTTTTCATAAAAGCAACTTACAGTTTCTCTAATAGTCTTCAGCCTGGTGCCTCCTTTCCACCAGGAGATGGTGGGCTTGGGCCTGGCGCCGACCACTTGGCAGACCAGCTCCGTGCTCTGGCCAGCCACTAGAGGGCGCTTCCCGCCTTGCAGCCTCACCCACAGTGGCCTCACTGATGAAATAAACAAACATTATATAGTAAAGAAAAAAAAAAACAGTCATAGGAGTGCACGTCAGAAATGAAAACTTAAGAAGTAATTCACCTATTCTACAAGAGATGGCGCTATTTTAAATTACACGGTACAGCGTGATGATGACGCGAGTTCCATGATTTTTGTTCAATCTTTTTTGTTCAATTAGATGTTCTAATCAAAGCCGTTAACGTGATCAGTGGGCAACTTGACCGTGGGCACAAATGCATAGGTGTCTTTTTAGATCTGTCAAAAGCGTTTGACACAGTTGCAACTAGCATCTTGTTGACGGAACTAGAGATAATTGGAATAAGAGGAACCGCTCTGAGCTGGTTTGAAAGTTATCTCTTAGGAAGAATGCAAAAAGTGGTACTCAAAAACTTACAACTTGAATCAAGCTCTCTGCCAATGGAGTGTGGTGTTCCCCAGGGCAGCGTCCTGGGACCTATCCTTTTTCTCATCTACGTTAATAAGTTGCTACGCATGAAGCTCGAAAACTGTGTTCCAGTGGCTTTTGCTGATGACACTTTGCTATTGTTCCATGGTGATAGTTGGGGGGATGCCTTTAAATATTGTCAAGCTGGCTTAGACAAGACATTAAAATAGATGGACTCGCGTGTGCTGACTGTTAATAAAATCAAAACAAAGTATATTAGTTTCTCAATTAATGCTAGCGGTCAACCGCCAGCAAATCTTCAACTAATAGCTCATCAGGACGGGGCATGTAGATTAAGTGGTACAGTTGGTTTGTACCAGTGCCCTATACTTGAGCGGGTAAAATCCATCAAGTACCTAGGAGTAATAGTCGATCAGCACCTGCACTGGAAGGAGCAGGTAGTGAAGATACGACATCGACTTAGAAGCCTTTCCCATTTCTTCTGGCAAGTGCGAAATATTGTCCAAGGAAATCTTTTATGGAGTGTGTATTTTGCAATGGCACATTGTGTAGTATCATATGGGATCTTAGCATGGGGAGGGGCTGCTTAATCAATTTTGTCAGCGGGAGAGCCGGCACAAAACAGCATACTCGAAATAATTATGAGAAAGCCTCCGACTTACGAAGCACTTTATTCAGAATCCGGGATTCTTAATATAAGACAAACGTATACTAACAAAGTAGCTTTGTACTATATAGAGAATGATCACCTGCATAAAAAACGTACTGCAGAACATAGCGTACGTCAAAAGAATTTGGGCAAAATTATGTTACATAAAGCCAGAACCGTTTTTGGCACTCGCTTCATTCCGTGGATTGGACCACGCGTTTATAACATCCTACCTGTTGAAGTAAGAGGCTCGGTGTCTAATCACAAAAGAAAAAAATTAAGCGACTCAGTAATTAGCGAAGCAGACAGATCCACACAAGGGCATACGATGAGAGGAGGGTAGGGCGAAATGGACACACAGCACCGCTCGTCTCAAGTGGAATGACAGTTGGAATCTTTCCCGCTAGATGGCACTGTCAGTGTGATTCATTGAAGAGTTTCACTATCCACCTGCTGGGTTCATCAGATCAGATATAATTTATAAGGTTGCCTGGTAGAGATCGCTTAAAGCGATAAGGCCGCCAATTGTTTCACTAGTTTTTAAGTTGTTTTTATGTTACTATGTATTTATGTAATTTTGGTGTGAACAATAAAGAGTTATCTATCTATCTAGCTATTTATTTGATGATCAGATTGATACCAAATTATTGTATTATCATCCAAATTACAAATACTCCATCGTCATGATCATCAGCCAGAAGACGATGCCAGCATCAGACCGAACCGTTATTCAGAACATTCCCAGTAGTAAATGCGATAAAAGACACAGAGACCCAACGTCTCTTCGCATGCTGAGCGGCTCTAAGTGTTCACTGAATTGGATACCGTTATGGATTAAATTTATTATTGGGGTCATTTTAAATGGTAAGTCAGAGTTATCAAATGAATTTACTTAATTTTTTTTTTATGTAATAGTCCGTAGCACAGAAAAGAGAACGAAAAAATTCTCACTTCAGTGGTCCGTAGATTCTGTTCAAAAAGAGAGTGGACTTGGCCAGAAGGAGTACTAGAACGAATTTTAAATGGCAATCCGCCTCTGCTTTCTGAAAAATGTCAAACTCAGCTATCATGAACTATCCTATCAGCGTGTTGTTTTGTTGAGTGAATTTTCGTGTTATTTAATGAGATATTTGTCCATTCAACCCTTCAATCAACAAAATACAAAGATGCCACTATGACGCGCTAATCGCGGCAATACTCAATCTGGCTGGACTCAATACGCAGGCAGATTGGATCCACAGTCACGCGATAGTTGCACAAGCCGTAACACACCATAAGAGCCGTAACAGACACGTCAACATGGCTGACGAACTATCGTCTGACCAAAAGGAGAGAAAGAGAAAAATGTCTCTTTCTCTCGGGCGAGAAGTTCCCACTTGCGATTCAGACATAATCGCCGTCTCGCTTGCTCAACGATGGTTCATGAGTTTTGATGATGTTGTGCAAATCGAACAGGCATTAGAGAACTGAGCCGTATGTATAAATATTCGGTTGGTTTTAGTAAAATAATTTTGTTTAGATATAAATTGTTTAACAGCTATGTTTGTATATGAAACTGCGGACGTTTATTGACGATAATTTTCTACGCGTTGTGACTTCTATGTATAATTTGTCAATGATTCAACCACTATTCAAGTCTAGTCTTTTTCTGAACAGACTATACAGACAGACTCGTTTATTTTTTTATGTAATAGTCCGTGCTATTACATAAAAAAATTAACGTAAATTCATTTGATAACTCTGACCACTTAGCTTTTAAAATGACCCCTATAATAAATTTAATTCAATACGTTATCCAATTTGAATAGTCATCATCCATTAAGACAAATTACACTGAATTTAAACTATGCATTTCAAACGTTGTCTAATGGTGTATTAATTAGTTATTTTTAATAGACAGGGATGGGGAAGTGTAGTTGATAAAGTCAGTTACGTTTTTTTTTCAAAAAAACTTTTAATCGATACGCTATTTGAAGTAGGTTAAATTGACTTATAAGATTAACTAAGATTACTTGACTTTTTCATCTATGTACTAGCTTTTTTTAAAAGGGCAATTGCCTTTTTAATTAAACAAAATACAAGCCAATACTAAAACTACAAAAAACAGTTAGACTGCCCATAGACCGTTGAAGGTCTAAAGGCAATCCAAATGCTCAAACTCACTATCGGTTGGCAGCGTACCCAGTATGCTGGAGGTATTACCACAATGAACGGCAATGCTTATGCTTTGAGCCAGAAACACGCTAGCATTTTAACTTTCACCGTGACTTATTGAATCTTGAAGTTATCGACTACTTAAAAATTCTATTATACTCAATCCGGGCTAAATGGACAAGATGTTTTGAGCCATATTTAAAAGAAATAAATACGCAATAAAAACAAAAAACAATCTCACACCAGATAAAGATCTAAGTTGTTTTATACCTTAAAATAATCGTATCAACTAAGTCGCAGCTGGTCCGAAATCACACCCTGCACGCAAGGGTATAAACCTACTACAGTACACTCCGCGCTACGACGCGACACGATAATGTTTCATCCGACAACAGTAAGTATTTTTTGTGGATCATTCCACCTTTTCTATATATTTTTTCCTTTCCAATTTTGAGATTTTAGCGTTCAATGCACTTCTACTGTCACGTGGCCACGCATAGGCAAAAATTAGTTTCATAGTATTTTGGTGTTGAAAAAATTGCTGTTGGCAGTCCAACATCGCGAGCAGCGTGGAGGTAGATTGACCGTCGCAGATGTAACACGTCCCCATCTCGCGTCACCCTCGTGTACGAGCGCGTCTAACACCAGCAATTCATCGATTTCAACGGGCAAACAAAAAAGCGTGACGGCCCGTCTTAAGTTGGAAACAAATTATCAGACGCGGCTGACGGACGCAACATAAAGGTATCTAGATAATGAATGTACACTGAGCTGTGCAAATCGGACGTAAGTCGTGGACGTAACCTTGGGCTGACCTTGATCGTTCGGAAGTCTGACAGAAATCTGGCGCGCCGGATATTTTTGTCAGCCGTTGTTGCCTTTTGAAAGACTGTGCACACTTATCAATCGCGTCCGTCAGCCGCGTCCGGTATTTTGTTTCCAGCTTAAGACGGCGGAAGTAGCCTGTTTTTTTTTTCTTTTCTGGTGTCACCTTAGGATTCCGCATAAGTCAGTGGCTTTGTGTCCTGGTCACCGTCCTTTTACTTTGCACCGTCGAGTAAATCTTTTTAACCCCGACGGAAACAGAGGGATATAAATTTTATTACGTGTATATCTGTGTGTCTGTCTGTGGCATCGTAGTCACAGACTTTTGATAATATATATAGTTTAAACTCGAGCTAATACCGAAAAAAGTTTGCCATAAACTGAATGGGGCGAGGTAAACACGTATTGTACGACATATTCTTACTAGTTCTACAAACGCACACTTCAGTATACGAATGGACGACCGAGGGGGGGTCGTAAGTGCTAAAAGGGAAACTGTAGCTATAACGCTTCCATTTTTCTCTTATCCTCAGACAGACCGAACCGATTTTGATTTAGTTTTTTTGTGTTTGAATTGTCACTTGATCGAGAAAGATCTTAGCTACGAGTATGATTCAAGAAATTCTGTACAGACGTTTCAAAAATTAGTATTCTTCAACTCTTTTATCGCTTGAAAAAATTCAATGTATACTTGTTGGCTAGCGTATAATCCCGTATCCGCTGAGGTTCGCTTACATAATGAGTTTCCTCCACTTCGCAAGGTTGTAGGTTGGTTAATTCTTAAAATCGATTGTATATTACACGACAACTTTCACGTAAATGGGAAATCGATTTTTGTTCCGTAAGTCGTGTCGTCATTTCCAACTGTACATCCTAGTGCGAACGCACCTTTACCTTTTAAATAAAAAACCGCCCTTTTTCATTTAAATTCTCGGTGTGACCCATTACTATGCCCTACTTGTTGTAAACAAAAGCATAACAATTCAAAGGGTTCCGGACTACGGAACCCCTTTTTGTGTGCCCACTTAAGACAATTAACCCAAGTTTTTTTTGTTAAAGGTACCCCTTTTAGGGCACCGTCAACTTAGGATCGGAACCGGAAGCATAAATTAATGTTGTTTTAAGAAGTTTAAGAGGAGTATTTCCGGAAACTTTCGAAACATTTAGCTTTGTTTGATTAATCGCTGTGAGGATTTAATGAATTAATATCTCAGAGTAATTGGCGCTAAAATTCAATGTTATAGAATGTATCGTATACCAGCTGCGCCCCGCAGTTTCACCCGCGTGGTGATGAAAATCGGTGATGATGATGATGAAAAGTAGCCTATGTGTTAATCCAGGACATAAGCTTTGTATATTCCAAATGTCATCCAAATCCATCCAGCCGTTTCTGCGTGATTGAGTAACAAACATCCATCCATACATCCATCCAAACTTTCACATGTTTGATATTAATGTAATTATTTTTAAATATAATTTAGATATTAGAATTGGTCTCTGGTTTTCGGTGCCTTCGTGAAATAATATGTATCATTGTTTTATACTTCTAAACTTGTGTTTTCAAGTGTTATAACGTATAATATGTTAGAATATTATTTTTTAAGTATTCTAGAACGTGCTCGAGTGTGGATAAGTAGTAACGAGGGTAACGAGGGTGCAACATGCATTGTCGTGATGTTTCCAAAGCTCCCTAGAAGTCTCTAATAAGTTCCCAAAACATTACTAGGTACTACCCTGTAGTAAAAGTAGTTCATAATAACCTCCTTTACATTGATAACACCGTTTCATGTTACCCTGTATCAATCATTTTAGTCACATTTGTCACAAAATACGAAGACCAAATAACACGATTACATAAATTAAATGATGAAAATGTACGGAACCATATCCATTAAATTGGCTATCGGCTTACTGAATAAATCATTCCTCCGCGACTCTCAATTAAACAAATAAAATAACCCTTAATGTTATTCATATAAAGTTTATGATTCTGTGTTTTTGAAGTTCTAATTTTACATTAGTAAATATCAAAGTGAGAGCAATTGAATCTAGTGCGATATTTCATTTTTAAAAGCGTGAACTTTATAAGGGTCGATTAAGTGTTAGTTTGAGGACTTTAAAATGAACAAGGTTTTATAAATTAGCAGTGGAAATGTGCTGCGCAGAATACTGAGACGGTTGATACAGATGACCGACAGATCGAGTCCGAGCTTTTTTTATCTACGTTTGGATACCAACTCGCCTGATGGTAAGCGACAGTGTGCCCGAAGATAAAAAAACGTCGATCTAGAAGAAATCTATTCACTCTAACTGTTTGCGACCAATCGCGAATTTGAATTCCCGCGGCTTGGAGCTGTGTCAACCATGTCTATACGAGAAAAATAACCGGCCAAGTGTGAGTCAGACTCGCGCACGAAGGGTTCCTAACCATTATAAATAAAACGAAAAAAAATCACGTTTGTTGTATTTTATTTTAATTTAATAATTTATTTTTAAAGTGAATATATACTTAACTAAATATTCTGTGAATATTTCAAGCTTCTACCTGTTGCCGTTATCAATATCGAGCAAAAACGATTAAAAAAATCAAGTTTGTTGTATGGGAGTCCCCTTAAATATTAATTTTATTCTGTTTTTTAGTATTTGCTGTTATAGCGGCAACAGAAATACATCATCTGTGAAAATTCCTTCTATCTAACTATCACGGTTCATGAGATACAGCCTGGTGACAGACTGACAGACGGATAAACGGACAGTGGAGCCTTTGTAATGGGGTCGCGTTTTACCTTTTCGGTACGGAACCCTAAAAACAGTCGAATTGAGAACCTCTTTACAACTCGGTTTAAAATCTACACTAATATTATAACTTTTTTTATCTACGTTTGGATACCAACTCGCCTGATGGTAAGCGACAGTGTGCCCGAAGATAAAAAAACGTCGATCTAGAAGAAATCTATTCACTCTAACTGTTTGCGACCAATCGCGAATTTGAATTCCCGCGGCTTGGAGCTGTGTCAACCATGTCTATACGAGAAAAATAACCGGCCAAGTGTGAGTCAGACTCGCGCACGAAGGGTTCCTAACCATTATAAATAAAACGAAAAAAAATCACGTTTGTTGTATTTTATTTTAATTTAATAATTTATTTTTAAAGTGAATATATACTTAACTAAATATTCTGTGAATATTTCAAGCTTCTACCTGTTGCCGTTATCAATATCGAGCAAAAACGATTAAAAAAATCAAGTTTGTTGTATGGGAGTCCCCTTAAATATTAATTTTATTCTGTTTTTTAGTATTTGCTGTTATAGCGGCAACAGAAATACATCATCTGTGAAAATTCCTTCTATCTAACTATCACGGTTCATGAGATACAGCCTGGTGACAGACTGACAGACGGATAAACGGACAGTGGAGCCTTTGTAATGGGGTCGCGTTTTACCTTTTCGGTACGGAACCCTAAAAACAGTCGAATTGAGAACCTCTTTACAACTCGGTTTAAAATCTACACTAATATTATAAAGAGGAAAGATTTGTACCTATTTTTGTATGTTTGTAATGAATAGGCTCCGAAACTACTGAACCGATTTGAAAAATTCTTTCACTGTTGGGAAGCTACACTATCCCCGGGTAACATAGGCTATATTATATTTTGTAGCGAGGCCGAAGGCCGAGCTTACACTCGTGCGAAGCCGGGGCGGACGGCTAGTAAAAAATAAAATGTTCAAGTCACGTTATACGTACCTCAGCTTCGCACCTACCAGATTTTCCACATTCGTGCGTAAAACGCCGTTTCGTCTCCCGTATAATGTACTATTTCTTACTTTGAACGTAAGAATAAACAAGAAACTTCAAACTTCATAAATAATTCCAAAGATTATCTTGTCCGCAGTTTTTTGTACAAGCCGAGCAAAGCAACGGGCAGCCGGTAGTGAACAATAAATGAAATATGGAACAAGTTTCAGGAAGTTTCAAGACTTCAGGGATAAATATAGTGCTGCGAAAACGGATTACTAATAATCGTGTAAATAGTCTTGAAAACTCACAAAAATATTAGTAACGTACTGCCCAAGAATGGAACTCTGCCGGCCTCCTTTTTTTATTTATTTTAATTCAGTAATAGGCTTGCGTTCGTCCGCCTTCTCGCCTGATGTTAAGCGATGATGCGGTCTACGATGGAGGACACTTGCCTAGAAGATACCGATTATAAACTTGTCTGATTTCTGATTCACTCGAGATTTGAAGACACCCAGATTGTAACTATCGGGGAACTATTCCGGCAGCGCATTCCACAGACACAGACGCGCAAGTGAAGTGATAAGCTAAGTGAACTTGTATTTTTCTTGTTGAATACTATAGAGCAGGGGTCTCCAAACTGTGAAGCCGTGTGAATAGTAATTGAAATGCAATAAAATCCTATGTTTGCTTAGGTGGGCAGAAAAATTAAAATTATTACGGCCCTTGCAACATACCGAAAAAAATATTATGTTGGGGCCATAATATTTTTTTCGGTATGTTGCAAGGGCCGTAATAATTTTAATTTTTCTGCCCACCTAAGCAAACATAGGCTTTTATTGCATTTCAATTACTATTGATTGTGTATTGTGACACGTAACTACATCTAGTGTCGAGTAGTGATACTATGTATGGTTCTAGGTACTATCTATTTCAGCTACAGTGTTCAGTCCTTGTGCGGAAAATGTTTGGAATTGTCTGAATTTCTAAGACCAGTCATATCAGTTGTTAATTTTATCAGATCCACAGGGCTGAATCACCGACAATTCCGCGAGTTTCAATTCCTGTCGCGGGCCGGATTGATGGCAGTGGCGGGCCGGATTTGGCCCGCGGGCCGTAGTTTGGAGACCCCTGCTATAGAGAAATGTCAAAATGTCGAGTGATCACCCTTTACTGTAGTTCCTTACACTTATAATTCGATGTTTTGACATTTATCTGCAGAAATAGGCAAGAAGAAATTACATTCACTTAGCTTATCACTTCGCTTGCGCGTTCACTTAGCTTGCAGAATAGACCAATAGAATATACAGTAATGAAAGTGTGATCAAAGCGCTTCGTACGGGTTTTCGGAATATCAACCATGAAGCGGTGTCGATTTTTCGTACCCACTCTGGCAGTCCGATAGAAAAATGGGGAGGAGGGAATTAGATCATGCAGATCTCATGCATACTATCCGATAAAAAACTGATAGACCAGCAACTTTGCGCCGATGCTCAAGTCTAATATGGCTCCTTGTTTCCTGAGAACTACAATCTGAACATCTTCAAGGCTAGAGTGAATAGATTTCTTCTAGATCAACGTGTTCCATCCTCGGCCACACCGTCACTTATTACCATGAGGCGGGTTGGTGGCCAAACGTAGATCTATTCTATAGGTACATTTATATTTAAAAAAAAACATATTTTTTACTGATGATTATTTACGGGATATTTACCGTGGTAAGGTTGTGGAAGGAGCCACAACCTTACCACGGTAAATATCCCGTAAATAATCATTTAACTTTAGTGAACAACCGTGATAGTTTAAAACAGTGTTTTTTACTGATGTTTCTATTTAACGTATCTGTGTCTATTTATGGCATCATAGCTCCCAAACGGCTGAACAGATTTTGATGAAATTTATATGGAAAGTATAAATTTTATCTCTGAAGTATGGCCTACCAAACAAAAAAGGATTCATCAATTCATAATTGGCGGAGAAAGCGGTGAACATACATTTAAAAAAAATACAGTGGAAGATAGAACCTCTGTCTTTTTTGAAGTCAGTTAAAAATGCTTGCAGCGAAGCCAACGTGCACTGCAAGCCTAGTGCTTCCTCCATCTTCAGTCTACAAGACATGGATCCTTATCAAGACTCAAGGCACTGACCCAATCTTATCCCATCACTAGTTTAAAAGGAAGTTGGTCGGACATGAATCATATTTCATGTAACGCTAACAAGTTTCATATCTTCGGCCGGTACAAACCAACGTTGAAATCGGACGGATTTTCCGATTAATCTGGCCTTCTGTTTGGAATTATGGGTTTTGGGAGGGTTTCAGTGAGTAATTACAGAGATATTCGAGTTCTTTTTAATGGGTTACGCGGAAAGGGTGTGCTAATCCTTAAGGGGAGGTTAGGTTAGGTAAGGTCCTAGTCAGAGAAGTCTGTCTACATCGTAGGACCTGCGATATAATATACGCTCTAAATACGTACGTGATGCACTTTCCAGACTTAAAACTGACCTCCTTGACCAACAATATTATATATTTTTTTGGACAAAGGGTAGGGCTGGTACTGATGCCAATTCGGCAGAGCAAAGCAAGCGGCGCAAATATGCTGACCTCAGCAGTGGTTACATTTTGAGGCATTTGGGGTCGAGACATTGGGACCGGGAGCTCACCTCATTATCGAAAATCTCTCAGAGCGCCTGGTTAACGCGACGCGTGACTAAAGTTTTGCCATTCAACGTGGTGATGCCACCAGCATGCGGGGTACGCTGCCCTTGCCCAGTAAAACCAATCAGGTAAGTGTATCATTCGATCCATCCTTTTTATAAAAGCCAATGGATCTTTTATACAAAGTCAAGCTACGTCATGAGCTTATTGTATCAATGATCGAAATCCAAGACAAACTGGAAATGAATCGAAAAGGCGGTATATGTAAATTAATACAAAACAAGTCGTGTCTATTCAAGAACCGCCAACCTTTTCCCCCCGAGCGTACAACGAACAAAAGTTACAAAAATATATCAAACTGTCAATTAGGAGTCTTCTAGATTATCATCTGGCGGGTTATGTATGTGATGATTGTATCACTGATGGGATTAGGGATGGGGTACGTACGGAGTCCTTAAGATTATCGATAAAAGCTCTCTGAGTTAAGATCGGTAGGTACAAGAAAGAATTTATTCCACACACACAAACACACATTTTTTTTTTAAATAACTGACAACTTTATTGATGGTATAGCATTTTAGTGTGGTATTTTTTTATATACAATTTATATCTAGTAATTAGAATTGACATGTAAATTTATATTTATTAATAAATGACTTTGACTTCAACACATTACATTGTTACATTTTCTGTCAAATTCACTTCGATCATAATATTTAGGTAATATTTTAGGTTTATATTTAGGTTGCCTGGAAGAGATCGCTTATAGCGATAAAGCCGCCAATTGTTTCACTTGTTTTAAGTTGTTTTTGTCATTATGTACCTATGTAATTTTTGGTGTGAACAATAAATAATTATCTATCTATCTATATTTCTGTACATGCACAGTTCCATGCAAAATCAAACAATCGAATCGAATCGAGTTTAAGAAAAATCTGAAATTAAACAACACAAGCACAAATTCGTCACAGCGAATGAGAGCGATATTTCTTGTTTATGCCTTGTTTAGCCGGTGCCATTTTTTAGCCGGCAGCAGTGCATTGAGTGCATCTACAGAAATATATGATCGAAGGAAATTTATGTTGACGAAAGAAGACACGCGCTAAAATGTGACAAATCATATTTTGGTCACAAAAAATTGACCTATTGGAAGTTTCTGAATAAGACTGTACCTGTCTAAACAGAAAGTGTGCTACGTTCGACGTTTGAAGCTATGGGAAAATCTATTATATTTTGGATAATATCATCTTAATATCGACATCGATAAACTTGGACGGTTGTTACCCCATCACTATGTTGGCTTTTCGGCGCGCTTTAGAGATTTATGAACGCGACTACGCGTCCAATTTTGCGGTAATCTGTTGAAAGTCGGGCCCCGGCGTATTTTATATCGTTGTTTTGTACGGAACCATGAATTGATAGTAACACATATTCGCATAAAAATATATATTGAGGTTTCTTTTTTCGTATGCCAATCTAAGCCAATAATGTGTACTAAAATTTAAAATATTTTAATATTTGACACTGGCAAATGCACAAAACATGCGACGCTAAAATATGACATAAGGTGACTTGTGCCCGCGAATTCGCTCGGAAATCGCTTTATCGCAAATGGAGAATAACAACAAATAAAATATAAATATAAAAAACTGACTTCATAAAAATGACTTCAAAACTAGACCATGCGGGAAGCACCAGCTTTCAAATAAAGAAAGAATCGTCGAAATCGGTTCACCTAGTCGAAAGTAATCAAACATTACTTTTTAAAAAACAGTCGAATTGAGAACCTTTTTGGAAGTCGGTAAAAAATGATTAGCCTATGTGTTATTGAAGAATCTAAACCATCTATATTCCAAATTTCATCAAAATTGGTGTTGTAATTACGGACATACGTGGTAACAAACTTTCACATTTATAATATTAAGTTTTTTTAGGCAAGTGCCATTAATAAGTAAACAAAATATAAGCTAACAGTAACACTAGAAAAACAGACTGGCCATAGACAGACAAAAGACAATCCAAAAGCTCAAGCCCACTATATGTTGGCAGCGTACCCAGCATGTTTTCGGCATTACTACGCTGAATGGCAATGCTTATGCGTTGAGCCAGAAACACGCTAGGATTTTGGTCACGCGTCGCATTAACCATGCGCTCTGAAAGATTTAGGATGGTAAGATTTTCGTTTACAAATAATTATCATGGCATTTCCATGAATATGTAAGAGCATAGCCTTGCCGGAAGTTAGAAATTAATTGACTTACGATATGTATGCCTCGACTTGGTCTTGGTCCATATTTTCATGCGCATATTTTATTCTCTGCCTCAACTAACACACGTTGTACTTTAATAAACAAGGAAGTCTCTGTAATGTCTCGCAAACCTTATAGATACGCGTAGCGCCCACCATCAGTGGAAAAACTTGCAAGTACACTTTCCACACAAAAGTACAGTCACTACCATAAATCATTTAGCACCGACAATTTCTCATACTTTTCCCGCACACACTCACACGATGACAAATGACACTACATGTACATTGTACATGCATGCATACCTACGCATCATTATTCGATATCAAAATTCTCTACACGATAATCCCATCAGGAGCATTAGAAAGGGACGGAGAAAGTTCCAATGTAAAGTGAAAGAGATGACGCATAAAATGCAAGTCATGCATAAAATATATTTTATCTCTGGTAATGATACGTCAATCACAAGGATGAGCGGTGATATCTGTAACGTTTTTTAAATTACGAAACTTTTTACAATAAGAATATTAAAAATGAACCTTTGAATGCACCTCGACTTGTACTGGAGTTTGATTTTAATAATCCTTGATTGAATTGCTTACGAAATAGGATAAGAGTTTACCGAAATGGAGGTAGAAAAATTGTTCGTGGGTCTAAATAACTAAATTAAGATATAACTAACTTCCTCTCTCTGTATTGTGTTTAGCTAAAGTAAATTCGTTTAAGTTAACAATATTTTAGTTACATAAGCATAACCAAAGTGACGGACCCCGGTGTCTGTGGAGTGATATTTTAAATTAAAATTAAGATAGATGGAAATACAATTTATTATTTAAATCGTTTCTTTTGAGAGTATTTTGGCGTCTTACGTCTTATGCATTTGTAATTTGAAAATATTTTCAAGTTTTACTTAATGTCATCATACATGTCATACTCAGAGTCGAGCAATGTCATGGCCAAGTCAAAGTCATGCTGTAG
The DNA here is from genome assembly GCA_949125355.1 of Agriopis leucophaearia. NCBI lineage: Eukaryota > Metazoa > Arthropoda > Insecta > Lepidoptera > Geometridae > Agriopis > Agriopis leucophaearia. Next base: position 6,795,104 of record OX421287.1, read on the forward strand.
TAAAGACATGGAGACTTTACCAGCAGCTCGTTTCAAAACTCCATAGTGTTTTGGATACATTACGAAAACACTTATGTTTCACTTCGTTATAAACACTTGCCTTTACTAGAGCATGTCCAAGTGCAAAGGGGAGGGGTGAATGGAACCCCCTCCCCCCCTCCTACTCCTTTCCGTCCCATAGCTCAAAGTCCGTCATACCAAGTCGTCTGCGGACTATAGTTAAAGAACAGCCTTCTTATAAATCTTAAAATTTAAGTTACAACCATTTACCTAGTCACTCACTTCACATCAACCTCCTTTGGGTGAAAGTAGGTCTCGTATTTTATTGTTTTAATTATTATAATAATTAATTATTAATTATATTATTTTGAGACGAGGCAGGATAAGGCAGGTGCCGTTTCTCATCCAAAAGATGACCACCTCAATAGCCAAGTTTTGTTTAAATCCTATACTGTACAATAGTTTCATATTCCATTTTATACATATTCCATAATTGTAGTTCGTATTCAACAGGGCCTCTTGGTGTTGGCTTCGGCCCCACTAATGCCTACCAAATGTCCGGTTAGACCCGAGAATGATTATCAATATAAAAACCGACGTCAAAGTTAGTAAGTGCTCTACCAAAATGATTGTTATTGCCAAATCAACTGATACACGAACAAAATGATTCGTATTATTGGAGCTGGTAAAAAAACTGCTATGACAAAGTTAATTATTTTTTGTGAGAACGCCTCGAGAGCTATAACTATATAATAATAATAAAAACACGTAAATTGGTCCACACATTGATATGTGTGGACCAATAAATTGTAAATTGTAATTGTGTGGTAAATTGGTCCACACATTGATATGTGTGGACCAATTTGTGCACTTTGATAAGTAATAAGTGCCTACATCTAAAAAAAAAAAACCTACAGTTTCCTCTTTAGCACTCAAACCTCCCATTGGTGGTCAATTTGATGACATTCTTATCATCTCGTTTGCAGTTGTGCACTCAGTATTGAAGTGTGCGTTTGTAGAACTAGTAAGAATATGCCAGTGTGTGCAATATCTGTTTATCTCGCCCCCTTCAGTTTTTGGCAGATTTTCTTTCGGTATTAGGGCTACATAAAAAACACAGACCGAATTGCAAACCAAAATCCTGACCTCAGTTTAAAATAAAACAAATCCAAATTCATTCAACCATTGTAGCGGCAGACGCAAACAAACTTCCACATTTACAATTAATATTAGCAAGTTTATTTCCGTACGATAATACAGACAAAGTTTGTTCGTGACTGTACAAACATACAGAATTAACGAATACAACTCGGAAGTTGCTTTTATTAGGCTCCAAATAATGTTCCGAAACTCCAGGATTCTTCAGACTATGCTAAAGTGTACTATAAATGTATATAATAAGGTGTGACTCTCGGTAAATAGCAAACCCAAAGAGGATATCATCAAGAGACCATTAGCTTGTTATAAATCAATCAATCGAACAATTTATTTGCTAAAATAAATTACACTAACAACTTAATTATTATTTACACATTGTAATCAGTCTTGAAGCAGACGTGCAAATGTACCTATGCTAAATCATAATTTATGTAATAAATATAGAAAGAGTAATATTAGAAAATTCCATAAATTCATGAACACTATAAAAACGATGCGATCTTTATTATGCGAACTGCTAGTCTGTGGAATGCGCTGCCTGAAAGGGTGTTCCCCTGTAGTTACAATCTGGGTGTTTTCAAATCTCGACTGAATCGGCTCCTTCTAGGCAAGCGTGCTCCATCGTAAACCGCATCATAGATTAACCATCAGGCGAGTTGGCGGTCAAACGCGAGCCTATATGGGGGCCCCGGTGGCTCAGTTGGTAGTGAACCTAACTTCTGTGCTTGGGGGCGTGGGTTCGATTCCCATCTAGGACAAACATTTATGTTTGTTCTATGTCTGGGTGTTAATATCTATTTAAAAATATATATGTATGTATATCAGTCTCTGGCAGCCATATTACAAGCTTTGCTTAGTTTGGGGTCAGATGACCGTGTATGCAAAAATGTCCCAGATATTTATTTATTTATTTATATCTAAAAATACGATGGTTAAGAATCAAACCAGTAAAAGTTTTTTAAAATTTGTTGCTGTCCAACATTTTAATATGATTAGGTATCATTGTTATAAATCATTTATATGCAAATATAATAAACGTTTAAATTCTACAAAAAAATAACTGATAGGATGTGGATATTTTGCGTTGATGGTTAGTGATCTTGACTCTTAATGTTTTCAGAGCCGAAACGGGCATATTTGTTCACTACCAACTGGACCAACGGGTTGAATGGAAACACCTACGCACTTACCGACTTTCGCTTTTATAATTAGTGGTATATGACGTATAGCGAAGTGTGAAGAAGCCTTGAAGTTCAATTTGAATAAACTTTAAGTTACATACAATCAGAACGTCGCCGACACCAATTTACTTCAAACTTTGTACACAGCTATTTAAAAGAGAATGAAGATTTGTGTAAGCTAGTTAAACTTAAGAAGTTCACGTGAGCTCCTGAAAGCGTATACTTTGAAAGGAACTGGGAGGAAATGCGAAATTTATGTACTTAAAGCGATTTTTGTTTGCGACAAATGGCAAGATCAGAGTTGATATGTCATCAACTTGGTTTGCTTTGCAGCAATTTACGTGGTTATGGCAAACGGTAAGAAATTCATATTTTGGTTATAAATAGTTGAGGATATAAAAAAGTTTAATGTAATTTTAGAAACATTACTAGTGAAACTTTTCTCGATAGGTTAATTCGGAAAAAAAAACAGTCTTCCAAAACACGGGTAATGTTTCCAGCGAAATTATAGGGCACACAGAGATTTGACATCTTATATCTCGGGGTGAAGAGCGCAGTGCCTTTATTCTGCACGGGCCAAACGCGTTCTATCGTGGCGCGTTAAGTTAAACTCCAAAAGTTGAACTTTATTTCCTAAGCAATGGCGGCCTAATTTTTGAGGTTAACTTAACGTGGCCACGATAGCGCGCGTTTGCCCGTCCGGAATAAGGGCCAGTGCATTGCCATCCAGGGTTTTGAACTGTTGAAGTTCAACATTCTAAGTGGCATTGAGCTGTTATGGGCAAGCGTGAAGAGCCATCAGGCGAGCGACTTCGCTCGTCTCGTCACCCAGTATAGGTATAAAAAAACAAAAAAAAAACGTTATAAGTTTTTTCTCCGAATGAAGAAGTTTTTGGCAATTAGTTTTTTCATAGTGTAATATGAAAAAATGTATAAAGTAATTTAATGTAAATTCGTTTTATTTCAAATTAAAAGGATTCTGGAGTAATCTGAAGATTTATAATTTTGTCGCTTATGATATTTAGTTCTGAGGCGGGCGCCGACTCATGCGTATCTTTTCCTGCAGGCGTATATACTTTTGCCATTGTTTCGCACAGGGACAAAACTTGGATTTATGATTTAATTGATTTTATTTAAACGCTTTCACGTTAAAATATAAGGTCGGGGAAAAGGTTTCTTCGTATTTTTTAAACAAATTCAAGACATATTTTTTTCAAGTTTAATTACATTTAATTATAATATATATGTGCCATTTTGTTCGATAACTTGTTGCCATCTTGTAGGTAGTGACATGATCCCGTTGCTGTAGAATTTTTGGGACTTCTGATCAAAAAAATGCAACAAGTAGTTTTGACAGTCCTCTTTTGATGTTAATTTAACACTACCCAAAGAATTCTGAAGAGATCGAAACAGAAGGAAATCTGAGGGTGCAAGGTCAGGGCTATATGGTGGATGCATTAACACTTCCCAACCAAGCTCTCTAAATTTTTGTTGAGTGGCCAAAGATGTGTGCGGTCTGGCGTTATCATGATGAAAGACCACACTCTTTCTGTTGATCAATTCCGGCCGTTTTTTCTCAATTTCTTGTTTGAGTCTCATCTGCTGTTGGCAGTAGAGATCCGAATCGATGGTTTTGCCCGGCGGTAAAAGCTCATAATGAACGATGCCCTGCCAATCCCACCATACACACAGCATCACCTTATTACGTGTTAATCCGGGTTTCGCTACAGTCTGTGGTGCTTCACTGCCCTTTGACCATGATCGTTTGCGCACATTCTTGTCGTAGGTGAACCATTTTTCATCACCAGTGATCAATCTTTTCAAAAACGGTTCGGTTTCTTTACGTTTCAATAGAGAGTCGCAAATGAGTACACGATTCATTTGGTTTCTTTCAGTGAGCTTGTGTGGCACCCAAATATCGAGTTTTTTTGTATACCCAGTTTTTTTCAAATGGGTCAAAACTGTTTTGTGGTCAATCCCCAGTTCTTCAGCTACGTCGTAACTATTAATATGCCGATCTTGGTCCACTTTTTCAGAAATGGCATCTACTATATCCGTAACAGGGCGACCAGAGCGAGCTGCATCTTTGACATCAAAATTCCCGGACTGAAAACGCTTGAACCAACATTGTGCTACTCTTGATGACACTGCATTAGGTCCATAAACGTCACAAAATTTTTTCGCGGCTTGTGTCGCAGTTTTCCCTTTTTTGTAATAAAATTTCACAATATATCGAATTTCTTCGTTAGATTCACTCATTTTATCAAACAAAAAAACAATTGAAAAATGGCGGGAAATTGCTTTTTACTTTTTGTATTCCTTTTTTAAAATGTCATATTTTTAATGGTATCAAAACCAGCCAGATACAAACAGTACAACGGATGAGATTTTTACTACAACCTTATACATACAAAATACGAAAAGACTTTTTCCCAGACCTATTAGAATCTAAACCTAGTACATGCAATTCGGATGATGATGTTTAGATCTGTTTTTGAATATAAATTTTACATATAGCGCCATCTATTGGTCATCATTTTAGCCTACAGTGCTGGAACACAGACCTCTCAGATAGAAGTCTTCTCAGACAGAAGGTCTGTCCATCAAGCTGGCCGAGTGCATGTTGGTAAATGCCATATAAATGTCTTAGAACTCTTGAGATTCTTGGATATAGGTACAGGTTATCTCACGATATTTCCCTTCACCGTTTTTAACGATGGCATCGACACTGCACATATTTTATTTGATCACTAAATAAACCATTAGTGCAGGACCGAGGATCGAACCAGATGCTATCAGACTGTAAAGCGCACATGCTCTGCTCGACCACCATCGCTCCTAGTGGTCCAGTCCTTACCGGAAAAAGTGTCCTAAAAGACATTTATTGCCCAAAAAAAGGACTGATTTTAAATTATTAATTTCTTGTTCTGCGTAGGCAGGCCTCCCACTAGATGGACCGACGACATCGTGAGAGTCGCGGGCATCCAGTGGATGCAGATGGCAGGTTGTCGTTCAGTGTGGAGGTTTTTTTTATGATGATGATGAATTTCTTGTACTTACAATTGATGTCAATCGAAACGTTTTCAGTGACTGGAGCTATCGAAGGATCCGTGACAGCCTGAAATGAAACAGCGTTTATTGATAAAGACAAGAAAAAACATCAAAGTTATTATAACCCTAACCTAACTGTTTTTTATTTAGATATATAAATATATCTACATCAGGCAATCAACTTGTAGGTCACCAACTCCAAGTCCGAATCCATTCAGCCGTTTCTGCGTGATTGAGTAACAAACATCCATCCATCCATCCATACATGCGTCCATCCAAACTTTCACATATATGATATTAGTGTGATATCTACGTTTAGCCACCAACTCGCCTGATGGTAAGAGACGGTGTGGCCGAGGATGGAACACGTTGGTCTAGAACAAATCTATTCACTCTAGCCTTGAAGATGCCTAGATTGTAGTTCTCAGGTAACAAGAAGGACAGAAGGGAGTTCTATTCTTGCATCTCTTCATTCCATCGCAGCACATAATTAAATTAGAAATTGGGAGGGCACTTTTAAATACAAACTACTTGAGATTGATCGATCGCGTACAAGGGCGACTTCGCAAATTGCCCCTGTTGCAAAACGTATGTCGAAATTGCTGACGATGAGATACATGTGTGGATCTCAAACCGTCTTTAGTTCAATAAGTCCTGATTTTCATTTGATGAGCTTTCGCTTGTACATTTTACACATTTTTAAATAGAATAAGTAGAAAACAAGCGTTGGCCAACTGATGGTATGTAGTCTGCGCCGCCTATAGACCCAGACCCGGGGACCCCTAGATGGACTACAAACAAAATGAGTGTCGCAAGCATCCAGTGGATGCACGTGGCAGGCTGTAGTTCAGTATGGAGTTCTAAGGGGGAAACTTATGTTAGGCAGTGGACGTCTTCTGGCTGATGATGGTGGTAATGATGGTATTGCAGCCTTACCTGACAGGTAACATCAGTCCCGTAGTCAGACCGCTGCAGTTTGAAGGATGTGGTGGCCCTGGCTTCGGAGTTTGCGAGAAGAGCGTGAGCTTTCCACCAGGACACTCGCGCTGTAGGGCGACCTGGAGATCAGAATACATTACTATTAGTAAACAAGAAACTAAACATAATTCAAGTCCTCATAATTGGCCTATACGAGTATCTACAGTGGTGATTTATGTAGCGTCAGAAGTACAGTTTAGATAAACTGGATATGGTAAGGTGGCGTGGCGGGTGCAAAAGTTGAATTTATCGGCAGACGGCCTTCCCAGCCTTCTTTTCATGTGGTTCATTGGTGTCGCTGCAAGTTGCTTAGTGAAACCATTAGTTAGAAAAGCAAACTGGCAAGGCAAGGCGGTAAGTGTCGAAGTAAGCGAGCATATCACGATCAAACCGAAAATATTTTGAGAAAAGGCCTCGTCAAAATTACTCGTAACCGACGATTTTCTACGAAAACACTCATGAAAGTAGAAGAAGCGGAAGATGTTAGTCAAGGTCTTTTTATAAATTATAAAATAGGCTTGCGCTTGGCCGCCAGTGTTGCCTGATGTTAAGCGATAATGTGGCCTACGATGGATGACGCTTGCCTAGAAGAAACCGATTCACTTTTGACTTGAAGACACCCAGATTGTAACTATCGTGGAACAATTCAGGAAGCGCATTTCATAGACTAGCAGTTCGCACAATAAAAGGAGAATCAAAGCGCTTCGTACGGGTTTTCGGAATGTCATCCATAAAGCGGTGCCGATTTTTAGCATGTACTACTCACTGGGAAAGAGTTGTATGTAATATTTTTAAAATACTTCTAATTTGTTGACGTATTATACTCATTTGTCATTGTTCTGCGGTCACAAAACAACGGGAAAATAAAATAATAAAAATGCCTTGAATGTGAACAAAAAACCGTGTTAAAACAAAGGGCTCCTGCGGGATGGTCGACCCTTATCACGAAGGGTTGGTGATGGTCCAAGACATAAGCGGTCGCGAGAGCGATCTGTGATTGTGGACCATTTACACAGCGCCCATTTAACGATCATTCTACTAAGCCAATTCATTATTGGCATTGTGAAAATAGAGCAGCGTTGTCAGCGTTTCCAGAAGTTCAAAATTGTAGTTTTAGCCGTCTTCCGAGCAGAATATCAGCTAAAATACTCATCATATGACGAAATTCATCGGAGATGAAGTTTTAGAGCCTGCAACTGCTGACTCGAAGAACTGATAACCGATGGGGAAGAAAGGTTCTTGAGTGGAGACCGCGAACCGGAAGACGCCGCGTAGGTAGGCCTCACACTAGATGGACTGACGACATTGTGAGAGTCGCGGGCATCCAGTGGATGCAGATGGCAGGATGTCGTTCAGTGTGGAGGTTAAAGGGGGAGGCCTATGTTCAGCAGTGGACGTCTTCTGGCTGATGATGATGAACTGCTGACTGCAAATATGGTGAGACTCACTAAAGCTAACACAAAATCGCTTACGCTACATCTCTTACCTTCTCTTACTGCTAATATGCGCGTGAATCTCTCATTTTTCGCTAAATAGCCGCAGGAAACTGAATCTAGGCCCCTATTCTACCGCTGTCGAGATCACGTCGGTCACTGTCTCTCTAGTTAGAAATGTCCTAAGAGTGAATAACCTAAATAATCTCGATTGCGACAGAACAGAGTCGCTGTTGAAATGCGTGATAGGGGTTAAGCGTTCGTCTGGCTTGCAAACAACTGATTTAATGAAATCACGCGCTTGGAGGGTGGGAAGTGGTTTACAAGGGTGGGTTTTAATTTGAGAGTTATTGGAAATTTAGGGTAGTTTGACCACATGTTTGAACACCTGCAAAATGTGGAATGAACTCCCGCGGTATTTCCAAGCTTCAACATGGGGTTTTTCACAGAATTAAGCGAGTACAAAAGGTAGGCAACGTATTTGTAATGCCTCTGGAGTTTCAAATATCCTGAGGCGACAGTGACCGCTTACCATCAGGCAGCCCGTCTGCTTGTTTGCAACCCATGACATAAAACAAAATATCAAATAAAAAATATTTGTATAAATCCCGATTAACGAGCTGATAATCTTGAAACGGCTGAGCAGATTTTCTTGAATCATAACAAAGAACCTGGATCAAATCATATTTTAAGCAAAAAAAAAAACACATCAGTCATAGGACTGCGCGTCAGAAGTGAAAACTTAAGTACCACCTATTCTACAAGAGATGGCGCTGTTTTAAAATACACGGTACAGCGTGACCATGACGCGGACTGTTCTTTTTTATGTTTGTTATCTTCAGAACTGGGTGAATTTTTATTTGAAAGCTAGTGTTTCCCGTGTAGTCCCATTTCAATTTGGTCCAGTTCTGACATTTTTATAAAGTCGGTTTTTTATATTGTTAATTATATTATAGAGCGACGGTGGCCGAGGCATGTGCGCTGACGGTACCCGGTTCGATCCTCGGCACTACACCAATGAACGATAATTGTACTAAAGCATTTCTCCCTTGTCTGATCTGAGGCTGAACCTTACCTCCAACAGCGATGCAAGTAAGATTGACTTCTGTTCCCTCGTCATAAGGTCCCAGCACGCCTCCGTTGACTTCGTTGCCTTCTTGGTTTAGAATGATCAGGCGTTCCGGTGGTACTACAAAAAAAAAACAATTATTAATAATTATTTTTATTTTTAACCGACTTCCAAAAAGAAGGAGTGTCTCGATTCAACTGTTTTTTTTTTACTTTTGACTGGGTGACCGATTTCGATGATTCTTTTTTTAATTGAAAGCTGGTGCTTCCCGTGTGGTTTCATTTCAATTTGGTCCAGTTCTGACGTTTTTATGAAGTCGGTTTTTTATACTGATAATTATTATTATTTACATCATATGCAATTTTTTTACACAGGATAAGCATGTGTCCTATATTTTTTATTAGATCATAAAAATGCTGATCATAAATAGAGACCATCCACGATAACAATAGTCGACGAGAAAACGATCTGTTTCTTCTAGGCAAGCGTGCCATCGTAGACCGCATCATCACTTAACACTAAATAAAAAAAACCTTTAAAAAACTTGCTAATAATAGATAGAGCGCTTTATAGAAAGTTATGACGTCAAACCTTGCGTGCGCCATACAAATGACGATGACGCGCGCTTTGCGGGAAAGCACCACCAAAAACTTTAAACGCTTTTATCTTAGAAACTTATCAGCCAATTAAAATATTTTTTAGCTTGTGTAGTATTTAATCAAATTGTATCTTTCGCTAAGTCTGTTTTTTTTGTAATTAATGTAACACCAGCCATCTATAAGTAAGCCAAAACGTAAGTAAATAATTAACATTTATTTATTACTAGCTGTGCCCCGCGGTTTTGTGGTGATGAGAATCGGTGATAATGATGACGATGATGAAAAGTAGCCTATGTGTTAATCCAGGACATAAGCAATGTATATTCCAAATTTCATCCAAATCCATCCAGCCGTTTCTGCGTGATTGAGTAACAAACATCCATCCATCCAAACTTTCACATACCTAACCCATATGATATTAGTGTGATTATTAATTATATTCTGTGACAGAACATAAAAGAAGCAGATACTTACTAAGCACAGTGAGATTCAGCCTGGTATTCTTGGTGGGCGACCTTATAAAGTCCACTCTGCATCTGTACTGACCACTGTCTTCAGGCCTGCAACAAACAAAATTATCAATACAAAAATCGACTTTATAAAAATGTCAGAACTGAACCAAATTCAAAATGGAACACGGGTAGTACCAGCTTTCAAATAAAAAAGAATCATCAAAATCGGTTCATCCAGTCAAAAGTTCTGAGGTAACAAACAAAAAAAAAAGTACATTCGAATTGAAAACCTCCTCCTTTTTGGAAGTCTGTTAAAAACTGAATTAGTTCGCTTCACTCAACGCGTAAACAGTATTCAAGTATTCACAAATCTTAATAGCTTTAACCCCATCAAACAATGAAGATTTATAGTATCTTTACTGTCAAACAATGGAGACACGAGTACTTGAAAATCCTACTGGACCCACTAGAAGAACCAAGCAGTGGAACCAACAGTTCGAACCTAATTTTAACAGTACCTGGACCCGGTAAAACTCGAAAAGTACCTACTTTTTATCATCCTCCTAGTTTTACATCATAGAGGACATGTCATTAATTTACGCAACTTCCGCATTAACAATCTATACATTTAAAAATCGATGTGTAACTGTGTCAGTATTTAGCTTTCTTATAATTATATAAATGAAATATATATATATATATACACGTTTCTTATTGTCTCTATTAAGGCGAAGACACATTGTTCTCGTGTTCTTTATAGAAATATATATAAAAAAAACAATGTGCTTTTTCATGGAATTTGGAGTCGACAACGTTTGTCGGGTCAGATAGTTGTATATCAGATTTTTGTGTATTTTCCAACATATACATTGTTTTTCTAAGTAAATGCGACTGAAGAAAAAAGGTTTGGCAATAAAATGACCGTACAGTTTAAATCTGAATTCACAGACATCGTGAACCTTTGTGTTAATTCGTTGAGCTGGATAGGTTTTTATCTTCTTTATGGAATTAGGACTGGAAACCCTTTAGAGGTACAGAAGGGTGAATACAGTGTCCGAATTTTTATATGACGTGTCGGGAAGAAGAATGAATGGACGCCTAAAATCGTCTCACTTTTGTAGCGTTTTCTTTGTCGCACAATGCGACGATAATTCAATCCTACCCACATCACAAGTCTGATGTCTCCATGGACCAGTTAAAACTTTTTCTGTGTTAGACGCATAAATAATAATATCGGTGAAAAAAAAAAAAAAAAAAAAAAAAAAAAACTACAAACGAAAATTCGTTCACTACAAACAACTACTAACGATTTCCCATACAAATCAACCGTTAGAATTGAATTTTTTGAAATCTGGGGGATGGCTATTTTTGGTTGACCCATAAAATTTTTTTGGTCAAACTACAAACAAAATTTTTTTCACTACGATCAACTACATACCAAGCTCTTCAAGAATGCGCAAAAAAAAATTAGATTTTTGCAAGTAGGGTGCCAGGTTCACATAGGTGGTGAACGGTCTTATAGCGAAGAGCTTCGACCAACACTTAAGAGGCTCTCGCTAGACGGTTGGGTCAAGGGTTAGATGCAGAAGGCGGTAATCCTGGACACGGCATGCATTGTCAGGAGGTTCCTCACGCTGCAGCCTTGACCAACGGTAGCTTGATGGGCCCTGCCCCGCTGCCTGCGGTACTCTAGTTTTTAAGTTTTTTTAAATATTATTTATGTTTTTATAATTATACTTGTGCTGTTGCCCGCGCGTTCGTACGCGTAGATTTTCATATAAACTTTCAACACTTTTTTCCGGCCCTTGCGCAAAATAACATAGCCTATACTTCAATCTGGTCATAGCTAAGCATATTCGTCGTTCGATGATTACATCATAAGGACGTCCACGGCTGAACAGTGAACATAGGCCTCCCCCATCGATCTCCAAAAGGGCCGGTTGGAAGCGGCCTGCATGCTCGGAGTGCGTGACTGAGAGACGGCTGTAACAAGTATGATACTGTGCCTTGCGTTCGTCTAGTCAATATGGTGGCGGGCACAACCTATCTACAGGTAAACATATCTTAGATTAAAAGTCGGTTTGAAAAAAGTGTAAGAACTACGCAGCTGTCTCGAAACTCTAAGGTTACGTTATTAACGATAGAAGGGAGAGCAATACGATATCTACTCGTAGATTACACCATCCGGGTTGAAACAAGCGCAAGATTCACTCCGGCGCAGAGGGTTCCGTATACATATTCTGGAAACTGCGATAATCGTACCTGTCACTTCTAAAACTAAACTTCATTTCATAATTATCAGCCTATCATGTTCTCAGTGCTGGGATACAAGCCTTCTCTCAGAAAGAAAGAGAGATAGAGGATGTGACCTAATCCACCATGCTGGTCCAGTGCATGTTGGATGAATGTTAGTGGTAATTTATTTAGGTACTTAAGTGATTGGTGAAGAGTGGCGAGGATCGAACTGAGTGCCGTTAGATTGTAAAACGCTCATGCTGCCGATCGGCTAACAGCGCGGCATCGCTCGGCTATCATCGCTCAGTAAGCTATGCGTTTATGTGTATTAATGTTATATTATTATTGTAAGTGTTCGTTACATGCTTGAGTGTGGCAGTTTTTTATGCCATATGTGGCAAACAAGCAGATGGGCCACCTGATGGTAAGCAGTCACCGTCGCCTATGGATACTTGTAACACCAGAGGCATCACAAATATGTTGCCGACCCTTAAAGACTATTAATTAGTGATATAATAAGGTTAAAATAATGTTTTTAGTTGTTTCCAAAATTCCATTGAAGCCCCTAGTAAAGTCCCCAACACTTTACCAGAGCATGACTTGGACTAGACCGCTTTACTTGACTGATGACAGTGAATTGTTTATTTTTATTTTTAAAGTTAATCTATCTACTATTTGAAAATTTTAAATAGAAAAGACGTCTGGTGCCAGTCTTTTAAAATGTTTATTTGCTTAGAAAAGTTAAGAAATATTCAAATGGCTGAAATATACCACTATTTCATTTATACTGGAAATTAGAATTTAAAGGAGTTAAATAGTTATAAAAGGGACCGTTCAAGTATTATGTAAGCACTACGGGGGCGGGGTCTTTTTTTTTAATTGTTAGATAGGCTTGCGCTTAGCCGCCAACTCGCCTGATGTTCAGCGATGATGCGGCCTACGATGGATCACGCTTGCCTAGAAGTAACCGATTCACTTTTGACTTGAAGACACCCAGATTGTCACTATCGGGGAACTCCCATTCAGGCAGCGCATTCCACATACTATCAGTTCGCACAATAAAAGTGGAATCAAAGCGCTTCGTACGGGTTTTCGGAATATCAACCATAAAGCGGTGTCGATTTTTCGTGTCCGCTCTGGCAGTCCGATAGAAAAAAGGGCAGGAGGGAATTAAATCATGCAGATCTGATGCTCTGGGTCTATGCTTTGCTTATTTTTGATGACATGGGGGGATGGGGGGGTCTAGATGGTGATGACTTCAGCAGTAATTATTTACTTTTTTACACATTATATCACAGCTGCTCATGAATCAATAAAAAAATGGATATAACTACCAATGTTGACGTAAGCATGGGAGGGGGGAGTAAGAGCTTTGCTTACTTTTACTGACAAGGGGGAGGGGGGGTAAAATAATTGTTATAAATTTGCTTACGCAATAATTGAACGGCCCAAAAGTTATTCCTTTCCATTTTCGATACCATGTTTCAACCATTTTGGTAAGTTTTCATTTATTCCAAGATATCATAAATGGATAAACAAATTACTACGAAAGGGTCTTGTTATCTTTGACAGATACCCCTAGAAACGTGAAACCGATCTGTTTGATTCCTCTTATTTATTGCTCAGGAAATACTTGTAGATTTACATAAAGGTCTTCTAAATATAATAAATCTTCTAATAGACAAAAGAAACCGTAAACAATGCTCTTCTTACCCGACGACACAAAGCAAAAAGGAGAGTATTGTGTTAACGTGAATGGATATACCGGCTTACATTTAATAATGAATATAAATATCTGGGACATTATTGCACACACGGTCATCTGACCCCAAACTAAACAAAGCTTGTAATATGGCTGCCAGAGACTGATATACATACATAATATATTTTTAAATACATACTTAAATAGATATTTACACCCAGATATAGAACAAACACAAATGTTCATCAGATAAATGTTTGTCCTACGTGGGAATCGAACCCACGCCCCCAAGCGCAGAAGGCAGGTACACTACCAACTGAGCTTACGGGGCTGTCAAAGGCATATAACTTTTGGTACATCATTTTATATTCAGGAGGTTCCCTAAAAATACCGTTTTCCAATTTTCAATCTTTTTAACCGATTTCAAAAGAGGAGGAGAATTCTGTTCCACTGTATATTTATTTTTTATGTATGTTTACTGATTTCTCCGCCAATTATGAATTGTTTTTTTTTTTTGCCATAGGTGGCATAAAAAAACAAGCAGACGCATGATGGTAAGCAGTCACCGTCGCCTATGGATACTTGTAACACCAGAGGCATCACAAATACGTTGCCGACCCTTTAAGACTCTATTAACTCGCCTTTTGAAGAACCCCATTTTGTAGCTTCTCGGAAACACCGCGGAAGGTAGCTCAGTCCACATTTATTGCAGGTGTTAGGCAAGAAAGAACGTGTGAATCGCAGAGTATGCGATTTCCACTGATCTATGATATGTGGATGCACTTTCAAACTGTTGATGTTGATAATTTTGATGATTTCTTTTTTGTTTGGTAGGCCATAACTTCATCCACTCACTCATTACTCCAGTAGTCCCATATAAATTTCATCAAAATCAGTTTAGGAGTTTGGTTTGTAAATCAAAATAACTGAAAAAAATATGTCGTCCAAGTAAACGAAATTGCGTATTTACTAATTTTGAAGTCTGTTTTTTAAATTGATAATTATTTGTTTACCTTAATTTAGTAATAACCAGCACAGCGGGTCTGGTCTCGCTTCGGAAGGTGGCCCTCACGCCCAGGGTTGAGGGGTCCGACCAGTGTGACGTCACCCCTTCTCTCGTGTCCAATCTGTAGACAAAAAAAAACAAATACATTACTGTAATTACATATATTTTTTTATGAACGGCAAACAAGCTTGCGGTCCGCCTGATGTAAGCAAAACCGCCGCCTATGGACACCTGCAACACTAGCGGTGTTGACGGTGCTTTGCCAGCCCGGAGAGGTAGGTGTAGACACCCTTTTTGAAACTCTTCATGTTGAAACTCGGCGGGAAGACCTTTGGGGGAAGGATATTCCACACCTTGCAGGTCCACGGAATAAAGGAGCGGAAAAATCAAACAGTGTGGGACTTCCAGCTTTGCAAGATGTGGGGGTGAGCTTTTTGACGGTGTCGGGATGTACGGTAGTGGAAGTTCGACGCAGGAATAAGATCAAAAAGCTCTTCAGAGCATTACTCTAAAAACAAGCGGTAAAATGCAGGAACCCATAGGCTTCTCTCGGGAGAAGTCTATATCCAGCAGTGGACAGTTATAGACTGATGATGATGGTTTAAGTTACCTTTTTAGTTCCGAGTCAAATCTTGCAAATGTATTTTAGACCAGGTATTTCCAACCAATTGAGCTGAAATTTTGCATACACGTTTAGTTTGTATGACAATGCATGGTTAGCTAAGTGACGTCATTCTAAATCCAATATGGAGGACCAGTAACTTTTTATGCACATCAAATGGATTTTATGGATATCAAATGAAGGGGTTTGTTGAGAAAAATATGAAAAATAATTATCAATAAAAAAAAACGACTTCATAAAAAGGACAGAACTTGACCAAATCGAAATGGGACTACAGAGGAAGCACCAGCTTTCAAATAAATAAATAAAACATCAAAATCGGCTTACCCAGTCGAAAGCTCTGAGGTAACAAACATAAAAAAAGTCGTATTGAGAACCTCCTTATTTTTGGAAGTCTGTTAATTAAATGACATTAAAAAAAAACTATTTGGTGGACGCTTAAAAGTTTGTTTTTAAAAGGCTTTTTTTATAAATAAGAAATAATAATAAAGTCAAAAAGTCAAAACTAAAGGAGCCCCAAACATCATCATCAGCCAGCAGACTTCCACTGCTGAACATAGGCATCCCCCTTTAATCTCCACACTGAACGACAACCTGCCATCAATGATGGCAAATTTCTGTTCACCACCAAGGCCACGTGTGGCGCGGTCGGTACTTAGATGGGTGACCGCCCGGGCGTGATGTTGTCTTTCTGCAGTACCTTTTGTATTTTGTGGTCGAATAGAATCCTCAATGGCCCGACTCGCACTTGACCGTTTTATTTAAATTACGTCGCAAACGGTTAGGAAACCGTTTAAAATATAAGCAATAAATTTTATTACCATAAAAGTTCTGTGTCGAATTACCAATCGATTAAAGTAAATATTTTCCTTTATGAAAATACATTTCTCTACGTACTAAAATTCATAAATTCTATTGTTAAAAATATCCATTGACATTTTCTTATTGCTTTCGGATTGTAGGTTAAAACTTAAAGTTCAAAGTAATGCCATTTATTGTACGTCAGATTGAATAAGCTTTGGGCATTATTAATTTTATGACAGTCGTAAAATTGCCTTCTGTGCGCGTTTACCTTTTGATCTATGAACCGTGATCTGTTCGGAAAATGAAAAGACGTCGAATTAAGAAGCGAAGATAAAGAATTGATGATAAATAATAAATAGGTATTCATTTGTCGTTTTTATTTAATTACATTCTCAGGGCTAGCCCGGACATTTGGTAGGAATTGGTGGAGCCGAAGCCAACACCAAGAGGCCCTGTTGAATATAAAATACATGCAATTATGGAATATGTATAAAAAGGAATATGAAACTATTGTACAGTATAGGATTAAAAAAGTCTGGGCTATTGAGGAGAACAACTTGTGGATAGGAGAACAGATCTATTGGATGAGAAACGGCACCTGTCTTACCCTGTCTCATCTCAAAATATATTTAGGCAGGTGATGAGTTGCCACCCACTGAATGGGCCCCACATAAAGGCTGCCGTTCGTTTTTATTATTATTATGAAAAATTATATAAATATTTATTTCCTAGTAGCTGCGGCCGCGGTTTCACTCACGTGGTGATGATGATGATAATGATGATGATGAAAAGTAGCCTGTGTGATGAAAAATAGTGATGATTATAATGATGAAAGTATCCTATATGTGATGAAAAACTGCGATGATGATGAAAGTTGCCTATGTGTTAATTTAGGACATAGGTATCTTTTTTATTACGTTATATGCCAAATCTATTCCAAATTGCATCCAAATCCATACAGCCGTTTCTGCATGACGGAGTAACAAACATACACACTCGCAAACTTTCGCATTTATAATATTAGCGTGAACTGCGATATTAAAAAAACTGCCGTGTATTTATCGGTTAAAAAGTTACGCCTCTATAATTTGACGTCGGTAGTTAAACTGGACAGATCGAAGAAACTGTCGAATTGAGCTCATTATGCAAATTTGAATGGACAATAAATAGTATAGGTATTTAATATTATTATTAGTATTAAACTTGAGACGTCTTTTCAGTATTCTCCGAAAACATTACTTTGACTTATATAATAGGTGTTTACCTTTAACGCGTCTGACGCACGCGTCTAACGCATGTGACAGAAGGGGAGATAATAAATCAACTATTTATACTTTTTTATGTTACAACGTCTATTCAGGTCAATAGTATAGGGCGGACTGCCCACCAAACATATAATTTGTTTTAATTATAACTAATAGTAACTACTAAGGATTCTGTGATTACATACTACCTATGGGTTATTCTATGACGCAGGGCGCTGTCACATGCGCCTGATGCGATTTAAAAATGTATGGCGACGTCAGTCATCGACCACACGCGACTGACTCAGACCTCAGAAGCGGCGCCATACATTTTCATAGTGCGAAGACTTATCCCGTCAGCCGCGCTCAACTCAACTTTACGGCCTCTTGGTGTTGGCTTCCGCCCCACCAGTGCCTCTCAAAAGTCCAGGCACCCGTGAATATAAATAAATAATAATAATATTCATTACCTATATTATTGTATCATCATCATCATCATCAGCCAGAAAACGTCCACTGCTGAAGATAGGCCTCCCCCTTTCACCTCCACACTGAACGACATCCTGCCATCTGCATCCACTGGATGCAGATGGCAGGATTTCCACTTCAACTTAATAAACTAGCGACCCGCTCCGGCTTCGCACGGGTGTTAGCTCGGCCATCGGCCTCGCTACTATGACCCTGTTCCAGGTAAACAAAACTTCATCCAAATCGGTCCAGCCGTTTTTAAAGTAGCCTATGTGTTATTCCAGACTATAATCTATCTCTATGGCAAATTTCACTCAGATCCGTTCAGCCGTTCTGGTGTGATTGAGTAACAAACATCCATCCATCCAAACTTTCACATTTATAATATTAGTGGGATGGGATAAATACTATTGTAATTTTTTTTTATTATTTTTTATGTGATATTAACATTTTATTAGGTAAATTATGTACACACGAGAACAAACAAACATGTCCTACAAATAATAATGTACTATAATAATAATATAGATTCTTAAACCACCGAACTTGACTTTTATTACCGCTATATCACTAATGAATGCACCAGATGGAAGCCTCGTTACAAATCTCCTCATCACGATTCTCTAAGCCCCGATTACCTGATTAGACAGAAAAGGATAAAGCTCTCGTCAAGTGACAGCCGACGCAGGAAGTTACGTATTACTTCATCTGTCACGTAATTCCGATTGACAGATACGTATACATTACAGATCTATCATAAGTTTTGTGGGAGAATGGATTTATGTAGATACTTAATTATAATAAAGTTCATTTTTAGGTGAATAGTAAGCAAACAACGGAGCTTTTTATAATATTAGTAAAGATATTTAAATGTAAATCTATATTTTTTTATGTCTTCTCCGCCATCCTTCAAAATATCAACAAACAAGCTTTAAACCATTTGCAATGCTATTCAATGATACAATGCTCTACCGATTTTTAAAATTTTTCATTCTGTCTTTTTATTATTTAAAATTTTGAAAATGTGCAGACGAGACAGTTGTATCCGAGGAGCGGCCTTT
Organism: Agriopis leucophaearia; assembly: GCA_949125355.1. Classification (NCBI taxonomy): domain Eukaryota; kingdom Metazoa; phylum Arthropoda; class Insecta; order Lepidoptera; family Geometridae; genus Agriopis; species Agriopis leucophaearia. Next base: position 6,814,167 of record OX421287.1, read on the forward strand.
TAAAGCTTCTACAGAGAACAAACCAAATTGTTAGCGTCAGCGCAGGACGTCAAAAATGCCGCCTTTCACACGAAAATAGTGGAACACTAAAACCTGCCTTTGTATAAAAAGTACAAACACAAGATATTCCAAAAATACCCCGTAAAGAAAACAAACGGCGAATCGGTCCGAAATTTGCTCCATTTCTGCACCCCAGGTAACTCCAACTTTAAACTCGATAAAAATGAATACCCCTAAGACTAAACGCACAGATTAAGAATAAACAAATGGACAACTTCGAAAGGAGGTGAAACCTGCTGACGTCGGTTGCGTGCGTACGTCGGTCGCGCGTACGAATTTACATTGTACTCGTACCTATTCTTCAAACACCACACTGCAACTGTATGTTAGTCGGTCCGTATCTTTGTATGCGTTTCATGGAATCGCCGATAAGGAATCTTAATGGGGTGATGTATAGAGCATAAAGCATTATTCATTCATTAGCACCCGCGTGGACAATCCCATAGCAACCGTAACGTTAGTGTTAGTATTCAATAAGCAGCCCTTTCACGAAGTCCCTTTTTAATGGACCTCTTAACCCTTCAAGAAATCTACCAGCCGATTGTCAGCTTCGTAGGTTATGTAGTTTTCGAGATTTCCTGTTGAGTCAGTCAGTGCGTGAATGGTACTTTGCTTTTATAGATATAGAGTTACGTGGAAAATGTGTATTAAGCCAAAAGGGGTCCGTTCTCATTGGAGGGCTCTCATACAAAATGGTCATTCACACTCGACAAAATGTATGGAACAGCTCATATTTTATCGCAATTTCATGTTTAGTCCCATTGCAAAAGTTGCTCATAATGATAACGGACCCCATTTCGGCTTAGTAGATACACTCTTTCCACGTAATCCAATATGTACCGAGATTAGTTTGTTTGTCTGCATCTAACTGAACTTTTTGGCCAACACCCGCATTCTTCAGTCTCCCCGTGCATGTAACTGCGCCGAAATATCGGGAGCTCCAACCACAACCTTATCACGGTAAACACCCCGTTAATCATCATATAACCGTGATTGTTTAAAACAGTGTTTCACGTTGTTCTGTTGCTCTGTGCTGCGTAATGAGTAATGAGCAACTACACCTTGCATTTGTCCAACGCGGCCATTTCCCGATATATACCTAATCTGATCTATGACGCGGCCTATAAAACAAAATATCGTTGCGTCATTGAACCTCAAATAAATGCATCATTATTAGTTTTGACAAGCAGACTGTGGATTGGCGTTTATTAGAAAAGTCGACATCTCAAGGGTTGTGGCGGCGTTTTGTATTTGTGTTTTTAGAGTTTGTCATCTGCCATTTTTTGTCTGCGATAAAAGTAACATCGCTTGCCTAAAACATGCACAATAAAGTCTACTTGTTTTGTCTTTATGTACAAAGTTTTTTATGTTTCCCGTGTACAAGTTTTCAATTCCCTTTTTAGGCGCGGAGCTAGCGTCGTAAATATCTACCAGTCTTTCACTCTTAGGCCCTTCGTACACAACGCTACGCAAATCTTCGATACTCGACGATTTTAGTCGATTGTCGGCGACGCGACTAGTGTACGAACCTCAATGGATTTGTATGGCGGTAGTCGCTTGGAGACTAAAATCGTCGAGTATCGAAGATTTGCGTAGCGTTGTGTACGAAGGGCCTGAATCTCGCTCATTCAAAGTAAAAGAGCACTTGATATTAAAAATTCAAAATATTACAATCTTTTGCATGCAAGTGTGGAAATGTGTATGGTTACAGATATATGATTATTTACGGGATGTTTACCTACCGTGGTAAGGTTGTGGAAGGAGCTTCCGACATTTCGGCGCAATTACATGCACCATGCGCCGAAATATCGGGAGCTCCTTCCATAACCTGACCACGGTAAATATCCCGTAAATAATCATATAACTGTAGTGAACAACCGTGATAGTTTAAAACAGTGTTTTATGTGTACGGTTGTCTGCACTAACTACATAACAGGTGAACGGATTTGAATGAAACGTGGTGTGGAGGTAAACTCTGAATTAAAACGAGAGTGTTGGATAAGTGTACGGTTGTTATAGGATAGCGGGTAAATCCGCGGTGCACTGATAGTAAAAAAATAATTTAAATACAGACCAAGCATTGGTTTGCCCTGACAGCTACAATAACATTGTAAAAATCTGAATGTAAACCACGAACACTGTTTTAAACTATCACGGTTGTTCACTAAAGTTAAATGATTATTTACGGGATATTTACCGTGGTAAGGTTGTGGAAGGAGCTCCCGATATTTCGGCGCAGTTACATGCACCATGTTCACGGAAATATCGGGAGCTCCTTCCACAACCTTACCACGGTAAATATCCCGTAAATAATCATTTAACTTTAGTAAACCACGAATTCTGATCATTTTCGCTGAATTCGTGTTCAACTTTTTTACAATGTTATTTCAGCTGTCAGAGCAAATAAATGCTTGGACGCAGAATAGTCATCGTTGTAAGCTTATTCAGCTTAAAATAAAAGCACCCTCTCTCTTTTGGCAATTTTCCTTTTTAAACGCGGATCTCATTCATGCTTTCCGGTTTTGATTTTGTCATCATGCCACCGTTGGACCAGTCTCCGAGGCTACGCTTGACCTTTGTGTGGCCAAAAGGAACCCAGTAAGTTCACATAATTATGCTTTGAGTCCCTACTGTCAGAAAGAAAGTCGATATAGGCTTATCTTAGCCGGCTTTCGGCTAAAATTAATCGGGCAACGTAAGTTTTTCAGAGTAACTTTTACACACAGTTAGCTGCCAGACTATGATTTTTTATTGAGTTTATGGCGTCATATAATCCTTGTGTTTTGGCGAAACTCATTTATTGAAGGTAGTATTGTATTTTTAGATTCCGACGATCAATGCTAAACGAATCAGTATATTTAGGCGATAGCCCGTAAACTAATGCCCGCTATACAAATTCTACCAAATTTAAAAGTATTTAGTTATTAATAATACCTAGTTTCACGTAAAGTTTAGCAAGATTAAATTGAAATAAAAATGAAAAGTGCGCGTCGTGACGTGCTCATACTAGGGTTTCCTACCTATGCCAAATATATTGTTATGGGGCCCAAAACCCCTACTACTATTTTATACATTAAACCACAGAAAACATATATTTTTTGTTTAAATTAGAACGACTATCAAAGCATTTTTGTAAGAAATTTGTTGTATCCACTTGCACCCATATAAACCCATAGCAACTGTGTTAGCAACTGTGACGCGGAGTTCGACGCGTTGACATTTAAATAAGAATGTTCAATCTTATATCTGTCACAATACCTGGCGACAGTTTCCTTCTCATTTCCGTTCTATTTACTTCTCTTTTCTGTGCATTAAACAATACCATAATAAGCCAAACTTTGGTATCATAAAATTCCTAATATCCGATCAAAATTAAATTACGCGGAAGAAATCAATCACCTCGAACTCTATGTAACATATCCATATTATATCACATTCTTGGTATCCAAGTCTCGTCTATCAACGTTACCAAAATAGTCCTTATCCCGTACCATCATGTTATTATTTTGTTTGACAGCTACTGACAGATGTTAAGGAGTACTTAAACCACGTCTTTGATGTCTTATAAGCCGTCATTGGCCTAATTTGAAGATCAAAAACGCCGTCCGAAGAGGACGCTTCACGGTTGACGGTGCACTTAGTTGTTTTAATAATGAACACTGTTTCCATTGCCAGACGGTGAATTTGAGTTTGAGAATTTGAATTTGATGGGGCCGAAAAGGTTCTCGAATCGAGACCACGGACCAGTAATCACAGCGTAAGACGTCCCACAAGATGGACAGACGACCTAAAAGAGACCGCAGGAAAACGCTGGATGCAGGCCGCTTCCAACCGGCCTTTTGGAGATCAATGTGGGCGGCCTATGTCCAGCAGTGGACGTCCTAGGGCAGAAATTATGATGATGATGATGAATTTGAGTTTTCTCGTTTTAAGAGTCGTATTACAAAATATATCGGTAAATTTTAGATATCTGGGTTTTCGGGCATAAAACGAAAAACTAAAGCCATAATTGTCATGACAAATATATAAAACAAGTAGATTTTTATTGTTAAATTTATGTCAGTAATTTAACAAAATCCACTCTTATACTTTCCCTCCGAGAGTTTTAAGAAACACTGCTTTTCTAAATAGGAGGTTATAAGTTGATATGACTATTTGACTGCCTCGGTGGCTCAGTTGGTAGTGATCCTACTTTCTGTGCTTGGGGGCGTGGGTTCGATTCCCATATAGGACAAACATTTGTGTGATGAACATTTGTGTTTGTTCTATGTCTGGGTGTTAATATCTATTTAAGTATGTATTTAAAAATATATATGTATGTATATCAGTCTCTGGCAGCCATATTACAAGCTTTGCTTAGTTTGGGGTCAGATGACCATGTGTGCAATAATGTCCCAGATATGTCCCAGATATGTTGAGTTTTTCACTAAAAATACATATCTAAGTATTTATTCATCATCATCATCATAATCAGCCAGAAGACGTCCACTGCTGAACATAGGCCTCCCCCTTTAACCTCCATAGGACTGCCTCCACTGGATGCCCGCGACTCTCACAATGCCGTCGGACCATCTAGTGGGAGGCCTACCTACGCTGCGTCTTCCGGTTCGCGGTCTGCACTCAAGAACCTTTCTTCCCCATCATTCATTCATTCAGTATTTATTACAGATATTAAATTTTCTACAAAATTATTTAGGATATTTTTAATGTTGCAATTTTAATTACATAATCTAACAATGGAACAATGGAAACGAACATCTTAAACAGTACCATCATCTTTCATCTTTTCTTTCTATTAACATCTCTTCACTACAAGGTAACACAAAATAACTAAGCCCGCACTTTAATGATTTTCGCTAGTAACAGTTTTGTGTACCTAAGCGAGATACTAGAGTACAATTTAGAACAGGGCTTCTCAAACTTATAGCCCCACGCACCGTGTTAAAGTTCCCAGACGACTGCGAACCCCTTTAAAAATAAAAATAAGAATATGTATGTAGCTTTAAAACAAATTTAGTTTTTTTAAATAAAAGATAGTAATATAGTGACAATACGAGTAAATATCAATATAAAAAAACCGACTTCATAAAAATGACAGAACTGGACCAAATTAAAATGGGACGACACGGGAAGCACCAGCTGTCAAATAAAATAATTACCATCAAAGTCGGTTCACCCAGTCTGAAAGTTCTGAGGTAACAAATAAAAAAACAGTCCAATTGAGAACCTCTTTCTTTTTGGAAGTCGGTTAAAGAGAAATAAGAATTTGTGATGTTTCTGGTGTTACAAGTATCCATAGGCGACGGCAACTGCTTATCATCAGGCATCCGTCTGCTTGTTTGCAACCAATGACTTCTTGTTTGTTATGATTGGGCTTGTTTCTTGATTTTAGGGGCAATTTTGGTCAATAAAATCTTAATTCTGACTCAGCATGAAGACGATTACTTCGCTTCCCTTGCCAGCCAGCCGCCATAACGTAAATCTTGTCGCAAGCTCCCTACCATCATATGGAGAGCCCCTAGGGATTTGAGTACGTAACCCACTTTAAGAAACCCTGTCCTAGATAATAAACTTGAGTCTGCGAAGCTAACGACATGTCTAGTGCTTATAGTTATGTTCTTAATATCATAAAGGCGAAAGAGTTTGTCGGTTTGTGTATGTTTTTTAAGCTCGCACTCACCACATTTATCACACATATTATCATCTTTTTGAAAATAAAAAATCACAATAATCACAATCCGACGGCAGCCGGTTCGATTCTCGACCCTGCACCAATCACTTATTAAGTACCTAAATGTGCAATTTCTATACCTTTGCTCTTTGCTTTGATTCAACTTTTATTGTGCGACCTGCTAGTCTGTGGAATGCGCTGCCTGAATGGATGTTCCCCGGTAGTTACAATCTTGGTGCATCGCATCATCGCTTAACATCAGGCGGGTCAAACGCGAGCCTATTCATAAATTAAAAAAATAGAATAAGGAAAACATCGTGAGGAAACCGGTATGTCCAAGAACCTCAAAAGAGACATGATTTTCATACCATGCACTAGGCTGGCATGATTGATTAAGACCCATCCTCTCTCTCTCAGAGAAGCAGCGCCAACTCTAGCCGCCACATAGCAAGGGGCGCCAAAATACCATATGCGAAAAAAAACAAGCGAAAAATAAATTTCGATGTTGCCTTGTACCTCGGGGCGAAGGTGCGGCGTGGCAGGGGGCGAGACACTAGTGCTATTTGTAGTCAGCATAAAATGTGGAAATAGTTTATGTGCTGGATTAGCAGCACATGGAATACTTGTCATCTCGGGATCGATTCCTGTACGATAGGTTTCAGACATGAAACGCGCCGAAACCACAGAATAAATATAATTGCAAGTACAGAACATTCACTCCGCAAAATCATTTAATTAAGTTGCGACTCTTGCTACTACACAATAAAGTGCAATTCAGGACGTAAGAGCGCTAACTACCTACAGCTATATTAACCTAGAAGTGATCTCTCTATCTATCGCGTAACTGTTGTCGCGTTATCTCTGTCTATCTCGCGGCAGCGGGCACGGCAAGTCCGACAAGACGACTACATGTAGCTTCATACCTAAAGCGCGGAGTGCGCCTGGCCTTCCGAAACAATCTTGCTCTACCTTGATCAAAAGCTAAGGCTGGAGAGAAGGCCCATACCCCAGCAGTGGGAAAATAAAGGCTGATAAAAAATATAGCGGGTGAAACGATGGGACACAGTAAGTCTTTAATATCCAGATCTAGAATTCTAGAACAATGTAATGCTCCTGGGGACTGAACATTACAACTTAGTTGAAACTCGAACTATGTTCATTTTGGAGAGTCATGGACGATATTAAGTACTACAGGGGCAGCTAATGGCACGCGGCCATTTCACTCGCGCATTTCAAAGCTTTCGAAGATATGAGGGAGAATAAAAATATTTCTCGCAATTTAAAAAACTAAAAAACACGCTTTATTGCATTGTCATCGGTCCTAGATAAGTGTGCAAAGTTTCAAATCAATTCGTCGTTTTGAAAGGGGTGAAAATCACGTTCAATGATTCCGTTACATACATACATATCAAGCTAATAAAAGCGTGTAAAAATTATTGGTCATTATCTTTAGATTAACATTGCAAACAAAATACTTAAAGCGAATTTTGTGTTGATATTTTATAGTATGGCGGAGATTGTTATCTTGTATTTAGTGTTAAAAGGCCCCGGCCATAAAAAAAAATTAAAAAAAAAATGGATAAGACAAACCAGGGAGATATGTTTTTTTAAATACTTTTTTAATGTTTGTTGCCTCAGAACTTTCGACTGGGTGAACCGATTTGGATGATTCTTTTTTTATTTGAAGATGTTGCTTCATTCCTTTGTGATGCATTTGGTCCAGTTCAGACATTTTTATGCAGTCGGTTTTTGATATTGACAATTATGTTTTTACTGTTTGACTTAATCACTAGTTAAGTTAGTTAATCAGCTCTAACATTACATTATTCTTTGAACACGAACAATAATTATACTAAGGCATATCCGTCTGTCTGATACGAGGTAGTAGCAAAACTGTATAATCTGATTGTGACCGAATTTCAATGTGATTTTAGTGAATCTATCTAATCCTATTACAACAAAGCTCAGTTTAAATATGTATCAACTCTCTCATAACCCAAATAGCACGCGTGCTCTAGATTGACTAATATATTCTGTCCATGTCGTCGATAGATCAAGTTACATCAAATGGTACAAATTACAGGCATTAAGGACACCTGTCGATTGACAAGGCTCTCGATTCGACCCTGGTAACGTCCATTAACTTAGCTTGGCTTAGGTGGTAATGCATCTACCCGAGTTGGTGGTCCAAGCATCGGTTCCCAGCCGAGCAGATATTTTTAATCGACTTCCAAAAGGGAGGAGATTCTCAATTCGACTGTTTTTTGTTGTGCGTTACCTTAGAACTTTTGACTGGGTGAACCGATTTTGATGAATCTTTTTTATTTGAACGCTGTTGCTTCCCGTGTGATCCCATTTCAGTTTGGTCCAGTTCTGTCATTTTTATCATCATTATCATCAGCCTGCATCCGTCCACTGCTGGACATAGGCCTCTCCCAATGCACTGAACTTAGTCGGCAGTTTTTTGTATCCAATTTTTACCCACCGTTTTACACAGGTCGTCACTCCACTGACATTTTTATGAAGTCGATTTTTATATAGATAATTATGAATATATGTATATAGGCTGTGATTATCTCGATGGCTGAGACACGAAGAAACCTAATGCATTGACCATAATCATCATCACCATAATCCGCCAGAAGCCATCCACTGTTGAACATAGGCCTCCTCCTTAGAACTCTACACTAGATAGCCTGCTAACTGCATCCACTGGATTCTTATACATTTTAGAAATACGGAAAACAATTTAAAATTATATATCGTTATAACCGAAAGACGCAGCGTAGGTAGGCCTCCCACTAGATGGACCGACGACATTGTGAGAGTCGCGGGCATCCAGTGGATGCAGATTGCAGGTTGTCGTTCAGTGTGGAGGTTAAAGGGGTAGGCCTATGTTCAGCAGTGGACGTCTTCTGGCTGATGATGATGACGTAACAATGTCTAATTTACAGTTATCTGATTTACAGGATATTGACCGTGGTAAGGTTGTGAACGGAGCTCCCGACTATATCAACAACTGTAAACCACAGTTGATAACAGTTATAATAATAAAACTGTAGGAAACAACCGCAATAGTTTAAAACAATGTCTAATTTAGCTTATAATAAATTAGATGTACACAATTGTTCGATTCCCATCTAGGACAAACAATTGTGTGATGAACATTTGTGTTTGTTCTATGTCTGGGTGTTAATATCTATTTAAGTATGTATTTAAAAATATATATGTACGTATATCAGTCTCTGGCAGCCATATTACAAGCTTTGCTTAGTTTGGGGTCAGATGACCGTGTGTGCAAAAATGTCCCAGATTTTTTTTTTTTTTTTGCAATACATAAGCTTAATAGGTAGTTAGTAACATTAAGTTCAGAACCTCAGACATTATTGAGCTCTAATAACTCCATAATCCCGATATGTTTATTGATAAATATACCTTTGCTGGACACGAAAAATTCAACACTATAAAAAAGGTTGAAAAAATTTTGTTTTATATAATTTTATTAACGACCCGCCCCCGCTTTGCACGGGTGTAGATTATAATTACATAATATATAAACCTTCCTTGAAAAATTATCTAACTGATGGTGAAAACGGCATCACAATCCGTTGCGTAGTTTGGGAGGAGATAGCGGATATACAGACAGACAAACGCGGAAAGCGACTTTATTTTATACTACCTATGTAAAGATATGCACGCCATCTAACGGAATAATTGTAAAAATCAACACAATGATAAGCAAATTAGAAATAAAGATTAACAGAATTAATGAATGACGCAAAAAGGTGGCTTCAACTGGTCATTAAAGCTAATGATACCACATTAAACTTAATATTTCAATACACTGATAAATGAAGCGCCACGTTTCTCTTAGCTATAGCACATACGAGTATAATACATATTTGAACTTCTAAAAGGTTTTCTTTAATTTTATGAATTTATTTATGTCGACAACTTGAGTTGCCTTGCATCAATGAGGAAGATGAGCGTGTTTTTTATCAACTAGAAAAATCAAACTTTAAATATAAAAAAATTTGGTGAAAGAATTTTTGCGATATCTCTAAAACTGTATTTTTAACGATTTTTTTAAGTCAGGCTTTCTTAAATCCAGAGTTCGCTCGGCCGTTCATCGTGTGACGTCATACTGCCCGACCCATCTTATTTCTTGCCCGTGCATACGATCTCGTGCAGTATTTTGTATTTCTCGTGGTATTTTAGTGAGATTTTGCTAAATATGGAATAAAAAACTAGCGTATAAATGCTGTATATTAACTCTTTATATTAATACAACAGTTAGCATTCCTAAAAAATACTTTTTTAATGTCCCAAATAACAAAAAAGTGAGAAATAAGTGATGTAATGTAAATGTAAGTGGTGTAAGCCAATGAAAAGAGAGGAGCCTTTAGGTTTATCTGTTTATATGAGTATATAAACCCATATAAACTGTGTTAGCAACTGTGACGCTGAGTTCGACGCGTTGACATAAATAAAAATGTTCAATCACATATCTGTCACAATACCTGGCGACAGTTTCCTTCTCATTTCCGTTCTATTGACTTCTCTTTTCTGTGAGATACGTGGATCACGTGGGCACTGTCGAGCCAATGAAAAGATAAGCCAACCCAACCCCTACAGTCCCTTAAGAGAATATCTTTATCTTAATTTCGATAAAAGGTGTGTAAGTTATTACTTCAGTAAAATGTGAGATTGAGAGTTACCAGTCTTATATAAATGAGATGATTTTTTTATCTTAATACCGCGAATCAAATACGGTAGGGTCACCTTAACAGCTCGAGACGTACTTAATAACAGTAATAATATTTTATGAGATTAAATGAGAGGGAAAGGTCAAAGTTTTATTTTGAGTCGTTCTACACCTACGTTATAGCAAATTGTTTACCTAGGGATGAAAGCAATCTATTTCACACGAGAAGTTAAACGGGTGTGTATTACGAGAGTGAAGTAGATGGAAAGTTTCTTTTGAGTGAAATCATAGATGTAGCAATATCTGGTCTGTGGGTGAAATACTGTTTGTTTTGTTAGGAAACTAAAAAAATATAATTTTAATTGATTATAAACAAAAAACCAGCCAAGTGCGAGTCTGACTCGCGCACGAAAGGTTCCGTACCATCCACATCCACACTAATATTATGAATGCGAAAGTAACTCAGTCCGTCTGTCTGTTTGCTACATAATCACGGCTAAACGGCTTAACCGATCTCGATAGAATTTTGCGAGGTAATAGTATGTATTATGACGACAGACATAGGCTATTTTTTATACAGAATTATCGACGCAGAAGTTCACAACTTTAAACATCTACTGCAAGAAACCATACGACTTAAAAAATGTTTTCCTATGGACGACCGATTGCGTACCAGGTGCGACGAGCTAACCGGTAAATACCATTCATTGTTGAAAGAAAAGCGAGTATGTCATTATTCCAACGTAATTCAAAAGAACCCGAGGTGCATGTGGCGTGTTATTAATTCCGAGTTGGGTCGTGTTACCCGCGAGAGAATCGATTATACTGAGGTAGTACGAGACGCAAGCGGTCAAACGTTCGACACAAAGAAAGATGCTGTGGACGCACTCAATCTCGAATTTGTCACCGCGGCGAGTGGGTGCGGAGCGCCCGCCGCAGACAGCGCCATCGCCCTGGCTGCACTCGGAGTCCGAAAATCCGCGAGCGACGTGTCGATAAGAATGGAGCCGTTCACCCCGTTCGAAGTATATACAATAGCGACAAAACGTATTGCTCCTAAGAAGAGTACCGATATTTATGGTTTGTCCGCGAGCATACTAAAGACCGCGATAGGCCCGGTGGCGCATGTTCTTTGTCACTTGTTTAACTCGTGTATGCGGGAGGGCATTTATCCGACGTCGCTAAAAAAGGTAAAGATATGCCCTATATACAAAGGGAAAGGCAAGAAAGCGGACCCCAAGTCATACCGTCCCATTTCTCTTGTCCCTGCCGTAAGTAAAGTGTTCGAAGTTGGCCTCAATAGAAGAATTCTCAACTTTTTAGTGGACCGCAATAGTCTGTCGGACAGGCAGTATGCATATAGGGTGGGCCGCGCGACCACAGATATGGTGCGCGAGGTGGTGTGGCGAGTGTTGAGTGCGCGCGAGTCTAGGCTACAGGTAGCCCTGCTCTGCTGTGACTTGTCGCGCGCGTTCGACACAGCCGATCACAGCCTCGTCGCAGACAAGCTGCAGGTTCACGGTTTTCGCGGTCCGGCTCTATCCATACTGACTTCCTTCATGTCCCAGCGAACACAGGTTGTAGTAGGTGACAGAGGGCGCGTCGAATCGACCGAGATGGAGAACGTGATGGGCGTCCCGCAGGGCTCCTGCCTATCCAACACCAAGTTCAGCCTTCTCCTGAATGACCTGCCGGATGCCATCGACGATGCTGAGATATACATGTATGCTGACGACGTTGCCGCCGTAATTACGGCGCCAACGCACGCCCAGCTGGAATCAAAGCTGAACTCGGTGGTAAACAAACTCGACGGATGGTTCAGGTCAAACGGACTAGCACTGAACAGGGACAAAACTTGCTACATGGCCTTCAATCTCAACGGCCACATGACAAAAACGTATTCGGTAGCAATAGGTCAAACTGCTCTCCAACAGGTCCCCTGTACCAAACTGCTAGGCTTCCACCTAGATAGCGCATTGACGTGGGAGACACATGTGGAGGAGTTGTGCAAGAAGCTCGCGGGCTCGTGTTACGCCCTCAGGCGGCTCGCGAGCACTGCCAATCGCAGCGTCGTTCGTACGTGCTACTTCGCAACTGTCCACAGCGTCATTACGTACGGGTTGGAGCTGTGGGGCCGCGCTGCCGATCGTAATAGAGCTTTTGCAATGCAAAAGCGAGCCGTTCGTGCCATATGCGGGGTACAAAGTGACGTCTCCTGCGTTGAGCTGTTCCGAGAGCTTCAGATATTGCCACTGCCCTGTGAACTCATATACCAGGTTGCCCTGTTCACTCACACACACCTCGATACATTTCAGCGCAGGGGCGTGTATAGTACGATGAATCTGCGGAGCAACGTGAAGAAAGCGCAATTAGTAACGCCGTCGCACCGGCTCGTAAAATCAGAGAGATCAGTGTATATCCTAGGGCCCGCGATCTACAACCGCTTACCCACTTCCATCCGGGATGCACCATCCACCGCGTGCTTTAAGACCAAGCTTAGAGCTTGGCTCTTAAAATGTTTATTTTATAAAATTGACGATTTTTTTAAGTTAAAAGATTTTTGACATTGTTATTATTATTAATTTATTCTCATTATCATAATCATTTCTATTTGTTTTATTGATAAACTATAATTTAATTTAATGTAACATAATAATACATAATAAGATATAAGTAAGATATAATTGTATATACAATTTTGCAGAACAGTGTACTGCAGAAATTTGACTTATAACTATGGAGTTATGAATAAAGATTTGTATTTGTATTTGTATGAAGAAATCGCGGACGAAGTCGCGTGTACAGCTAGTTATTTATAAAAACGGCAAAAAAATCACGTTTGTTGTATGGGATTCCCCCTTAAATATTTGTTTTATTTTGATTTAATTAATATTTTTTAAAGATTAAATTACCTGCTATAATATTAATTGTAGATGTCTTTTACCTGGTAGAATTTTCTTAGTGTGGTGTACCGGCGTTAAGATTAAATTTAACTAAATATTCTGTGAAGTTCCAAGCACTTTGGTATTTGATGATAAATTCAATATGGCGGACGCCCCAACATGGCGGACAAAAAGTTCTTATAAGTTCTTAAGTTCTCATCATAATATGGGTATCAAATAAAAGGGTTTGCTGAGAAGAATACGTAAAATAAAACGACGCCACACTAAATCCAATATGGCGGACACCCCTTGTCCGCCATCACCACCATCACACATCACACTAATATCATATATGTGAAAGTTTGGATGGATGTATGGACGGATGGATGTTTGTTACTCTATCACGCAGAAACGGCTGGATGGATTTGGATGAAATTTGGAATATACATTGTTTATGTCCTGGATTAACACATAGGCTACTTTTCGTCATCATCATCACCGATTTACATCACCACGCGGGTGAAACCGCAGGGCGCAGCTAGTATCATATACCTGAAAGTTTGGATAGATGTATGGATGGATGTTTGTTACTCAATCACGCAGAAACGGCTGGATGGATTTGGATGAAATTTGGAACACATTGAGTATATCCTGGATTAACACATAGGCTTATTTTCATCATCATCATCATCACCGATTATCATCACCACGCAGGTGAAACCACGGGGCGCAGCTAGTGATAATATATATACCACCATAATATATCATCATGATATGGGTAACAAAGGATTTGCTGAGAAGAATGTGAAAAATATATTTTAATAGCTTTTTTTTTTCGAGTAGATTGCTTCGCTGTCAAAGACGCGACGACGCCCGCGAAGTTTTCGTGAAAACTAATACGTACCTACTTAAGTCGCTAAGCCTAATGAACCTGTACCTCATTAGGGTTACTTAATGAGGTATTATGTATAGCATCAGCTTAAATAACATGTAACTTGATGTTAGTTATTAGGTCCTGTCAAAGACGTGCAATCTAAAACATGGATGACGCTTATTTGACGTGTATCATATTACTGGGTGCGCCTGTTTAGACAGTGGAAATATATTACCATAGTAATAAAGCTGTGCGCAAATAAAGATATGGAAATAGTGTAAGGCGATTTAATTCGGTTGCGCAATTTTTTGTTAAAAAATATTTGCCCTGGATGGCAATGCACTGCGCTCGTCACCCCGAGATATAAGATGTCAAATCTCTGTGTGCCCTGTAATTTCACTGGAAACATTAGGTTGCGAGGAAAGGGTGTTCTAAGCCGAAACGGGTCCGTTATACTTATTATTCTGAATAACTTTTAACATGGGACCAACCTTTAAAACGCGCGAAAGGAGGTAAAATCATCAAGAGGATAGGTAAGAGAACTTTTAACCCCGGACATTTAATGATATTTATTAATGTATAATCTAATTCCCTCCTGCCCACTTTTCTTTCAGACGGCAACGGCGTGCTCGAAAGGGCGATACTATTTTCATGGTCGATATTCCGGAAACCCGAACAAAGCGCTCTGATTTACATTTATTTACCCAACTTTTTGTGAATAAATTTTAATACATTTTATTTTTATTGCGCTACTATATGCCTGTGGAATGCGCAGCCTGAATATGTTTCTCGATAGATCCAATCTAGGTGTCTTATTCAAGTCTAAAGTGAATCGGTTTCTTCTGCGTAAAGGTAGCTATGCTAGCTATGCTCACATATCGGACGTATACGGATCGTAACCGTATCAACTCGAGCCGTTCAGTATTCTTTGTATGTAACTCCCTACTGCAAAGCACTCTTATCGGAATCGTAACGTAAACGACGCGTCTTGGGACAAGCTCACGAACCGCGGCGCAGCGCGTGCTCAACCAGCGGTCCTCGCGCTTACGACTCGTCGTCCACTCACTTACGCCTCTCCATCAGCCGTGGGTCAACCAGCGGTTGGCGAGCCGTAAGCGCGGCATCGGCTAGCCGTAGCCGAGTCAACGTATCGAAGCTGCTGATCCGCTTTGGTTACGTGCTTACGTTAGGTTGACGCCTGTTTGACGACGAGGCGAAAGGCGATACGATGACGATCCCTTTCCGAGTTGGTATGTGTGCTATGACCTTAAGCGTGCTCCGTCGTACACCGCATCATCGCTTAACATCAAGCGATATGACGGGCAAGCCCAAGCTTATTATATGTTTAAGTAAAAAATCCATAAAAAATCTAGAAGTAAATGAGTTGAGAATTTCTAAGACTTTAATTAAGTCAATTAGATTAAAAAAAACACGATATCTTTCTAGCAACAGAACAAACTTGGCTCATCCACATCTAGGCATGGCTAAGTCCCTGGCAAACACCGAGAGGGACAAATTGCATTAATCACCATGACATGGACCTATAAATTATAATTAATTGTTTGTAGCAGAAACCTGGCAACATCCAAATTTACTTCGTTGTCTTGTTCGTTACCATTTGTACGTTAATTGCAAACAAATTATATTATACTGACAGCCGGTGTTGCCATAATATTATGCGACGGTTAGAGATGGAGAGGGCAATGCTCGAGGTTTCTCTACGAGATCGAATCAGAAATGAGGAACTCCGTAGACGAACGAAAGTTACCGACGTAGCCCACCGGATTAGCAAGTTGAAGTGGCAGTGGGCAGGGCACATAGCACGCAGAACAGATGGCCGATGGAGCCGAAAGGTTCTCGAGTGGAGACCACGGACCGGTAAGCGCAGCGTAGGACGTCCACCCACAAGATGGACAGACGACCTAAAAGAGACCACAGGAAAACGCTGGATGCAGGCCGCTTCCAACCGGCCCTTTTGGAAATCGATGGGGAAGGCCTATGTCCAGCAGTTGACGTCCTATGGCTAAAATAATGATGATGATGATGACAGGGTTGGCAACTTTTTAACCGACTTCAAAAAAGGACGGAGGTTATATGTTCCACTGTTTTTATTTAATGTACTTATGTATGCCGATATCTCCACCAACTGTTGACCGATATAAAAATTATATTTGTTAGGTAGGGTATACTTCAAATTTGGTCCCATTGACACCAAATCAGGATCTAATGATGGCATCCCAGGGAAATAGAAGGCAACCCTCAAATTTTATTAGCACTGATTACGGTTTTCATATATTTTTGAAGTCGGTTTTTAATGTGATCCACTTATTTTGATGACTGCCCCGGTGGCTCAGTTGGTAGTGAACCTACTTTCTGTGCTTGGGGGCGTGGGTTCGATTCCCATCTAGGACAAACATTTGTGTGATGAACATTTGTGTTTGTTATATGTCTGGGTGTTAATATCTATTTAAGTATGTATTTAAAAATATATATGTATGTATATCAGTCTCTGGCTGCCATATTACAAGCTTTGCTTAGTTTGGGGTCAGATGACCATGTGTGCAATAACGTCCCATATATTTATTTATTATTTATTTAAATGAAATATAGTATTTTCTAGACTATTATTAGCTGTAAAAATTATATTAGATCGCGATTATATCAAAAACATAATATTCCGACTTGTATCGGAAGGGACCCTAAAAATTATGCAAGGTGGTTGCATAATTTTTAGGGTTCCGTAGCCCGACAAGGAACCCTTATAATTTCGTTCTGTCCGTACGACTGTCTGTGTGTCTGTCTGTCTTTCTGTCCGTCCGTCCGAATTTTTTAAAACCTTCAACTTATATAATTATTAAGATAATAGAATGAAATTTTCCATACTAACAGTAATAATATAGATCTCAATTTTAAAAGTATAAAAAAAATATTATGTTGCATTTTAGGGGTGGCTCTGGTACATGTGAAATGGGGGTGAAAAATGTTTTTTCACTCCACATACTCGTGTGGGGTATCGTTAAAACGGTCTTTTAAAATGAAGGTAAGGTTTGATACATCACTTTTTTATAAAGTCTATACTTTGCGAAATATGGCCCGCCAAAGTGGCAAAAAGTTGGTTTTCTCTATTTTTAAACCATAAAAAGTATATGCTATGTCGGGATGGTACATCTCTCAAATTTGGCTAAGTCCACAGATCTTCGTTCGTTTGAATTTTTCTATGACCATAATTTTCTGAACTATGACTACAATTATATGGCTTTGATTACGGAACCCTACCACATGCGTGTCTCGACACGCCCTTGGCCAATTATTTATAATTATTAAATATATACAGTTAGTGTATGAAGTATCAAATAAGATGCAACAGTCAGTTCATTTGCTCATACCAAGCTATACATATATATTTTATATAAGAAATCTTACACTGCATCATCGCTTCACATCAGGCGAGTTGGCGGTCAAACGCAAGCCTAATCCTAAAAAAAATATCTATTACGGTTCAATAGATTAGACAGCCCTTAAAATGTACTACATACAGATAGACATCGTAGCCTAAGTAATACGACCATGTTGAAACCCTTTGGGCACGGAACCCTAAAAAAGACGCATCCCGCCCTTTCTTGATGCCACTGTCAACCCATCGCCACTTAGGCCAAAAGGTCTTGTTCGAAGGAGCAAAAGGTTTGTGGTCTGCGGAATACATGGCCCATCTATATATTTCAATTCGTACATATATGTAAGTATATATAACGTATTCTATATTTTCCTTTTTTCTTTGTTAGGCATTTCGTTGTTTTTCATTACGTCGCTAATGTAAGGGACCAAAATATATTCCATGTATTAGTTAGCCTTCTATTTCCATACAGTAGAATACTTACGAGTAAATAGGCGTCTCATGGCCCTGTTTGTACCAGATCACGAGACCCATCTCGTCGCCTGGTAACGCTGGAGTGACGTCGCACGGCAGCTCTACAGCGCCTGCTGTAGGCGCGTGGAGGGACTCGATTTGAGCTGCAACAAAAGAGAAACAACTTTATTTTATACTACTAAGGACTTTGCTATATAGAAATTGTGTATTTTTTTATGATACTGAGTGACGAGACGAGCGAAGTCGTTCGCCTGGTGGCTCTTCACGCTTGCCCATAACAGCACAACGCCACTCAGAATTTTGAACTTCAACAGTTCAAAACCAATGCACTGCGCTCGTCACCCCGAGATATAAGATGGTAAATCTTTGTGTAATTTCGCCCTGTAATTTCGCTGGAAACATTGCCCTTCAATCCGGAACACAGTAGTGTTTGCACACTATTGCTTGGCGGTTGAATAACTGGCAAAGGTGTGGTACTTCCTCAGGCGGACCCCTGCAAAAGAGTCCTACCACTACAAAAATTAGGAAATATAGTGAGGATAACAATTTTGTGAAAAATACTCTGCGTGGGGGAAGATGAAACGTGGTTGAAACTATAGTCGGAGTAACCGGCTTAATCTTACAATGTTTTCCGAAAGGCTCTATCTGACACTGTCTCTCACTGGGGGGTATGGCGCTTGTGATTGGAGAAAACAAAAGTCATTCATTCAATTCGCGCCTAGGATTGCCCCGCTCAAAAAATATCCTGCTGAAAATTCAGACCTTTTCATAACGGCGGGGTTAAGGATGAGCTGTCAAGTGGTAATATCGTCTTTGATTATATTACTCGTAAAATCATAGTAAAATATGACTAAAATGCAACAAAGTTTACCTACTATTTTATACAGAGTCTATGCCCCCATTTCATACGGTCGACTAAAAGATGACATAGTGAACTACTGCACTGAGGTTATGCTCCCACTTTATCATTTTGTTGCCAGGTTTCGGTATCACAAGGGTAATTGCATTTTGAATTCAGCGGGCAACACTTTGTGCTCGCCTCATTGCGTTTGGTATTAGGTACAATTGGTAGCTGTTGGTCTGTTTTGAAAGTCACTACGAGTATAGATTGGTATAATATACTTATTTATATCATTCTTAAAGCGTAGGTAACAGATGTAGTGACCACGGACAACGGACCACGGACCGCCGTCTGACCAACAGGAGGGAAAGAGAAATTTTGGATTGTCTTTAGACCTTCAATGGTCTATGGACAGTCTAACTGTTTATGTAGTGTTAGTGTTAGCTTGTAGTTAATAAAGGCACTTGCCCTTATATTAAGAAAAATGTAGTCGAACCATAAAAAAAAAAAGCTTTGCCTATTTTCAATTTCGTAGGGGACGTAATACGAAATTGGAAATAGACAACGCTTTTTTTGCGTCATAACCCCTTTCAAGTGTCAAAATTTTGACACTCGCAATCCCGATCAAAGATTCATAATACGGCTGCATATTGAACATTGAAATCGTACGTACAAACGTACGTATTAGTGGAGGCAAAACACGCCGTCAATTAATTCAAAGACTAATACTTTAAAGTAAAATTTTCCACAAAGCATGTTCTTAAAACAATGGACTCGAAAACAGAGGATTTTGGAGGCAAAAAACAGTTCGGTTATTTGAAAAGTCGGTAAATATATTTAACACGCTGGTGTTTTCAGGAAATTTCAAAACTGGGCCCACTTAGATACAAAAGAACAAGTTTATTCCGCAGCACGTTAACAAGGGCGCAGAAACGATAATTTAAATAATTCTCCAGGGCCAACCTTATAATTTTAGGCCCTACATCTTCGCTGCCTTTCGGCTACTTGACTTTCTTTAGCAGCTGTGGTTAGTTTAAGGTGCAGTACAGACTAAAGACAAATTGTATTCAAAAGAATACATTTTATTAAATTTGTAACAAAACATATCCTGAATACACCCAAACAATTCAAGCAAAACAAGAGTACAAAGCAAATGTCTTAATATAATAACAATATTACCGGCGGCTTTATGGTAAGCCGTCGGTGAGTGACGACACCGCGTAACCCGATTCCATGGATTACCAGCCGTCTGGGGATGGAAACTGCAAGAGCTAAAAACCTAAGCTCCAGGGTGGAAGTGTTAAAGGGCATAACGCCGCGAGTAGCTCTTGGTGAAAGTGCAGCACACCTCTCAACACCCTAAGCCACCCACGCCAATGTTACCTCTCCTGAGCTAAGATACGGCAGCCTTTATAGGGGGCCCATAAAGTGGGTGACAAGTCATCACCTGCCTAAATATATTTTGAGATGAGACAAAATAAGGCAGGTGCCGTTTCTCATCATATATGTTATTCCATCCACAAGTTGTTCACCTCAATAGCCCAGATTTTTAAAAATCCTATACATACTCGTACTGTACTTTTTTATATCCCATTTCATACACATTCCATAATTGTATTTTTTATATTCAACAGGGCCTTATGTCTGGGCAGTTTTTTTTTAAAGAGTACATAATTGTGTAGAATTTATTAGAGTATGGACATATATTTTTTTTAAATCTTTATTTAAAGTGCTTTTTCGCAAAGCGAAAATGTCGCACAGTATGGACATTATTTAAATAAATGGTGATTATTATTATTATTGGCCAGTGTGCTCTAAACCTTAGTAAACTCTTATTTTTCTGAAGCTCGAGGCATATTCCTGAAGATAATAGTATCAATTGGCCACTTCACGCATGATTTAGAAGTTGATGATAATCTGACAGAAGCTCGAGGGTTCGCAGGATCATTTCAAACGACTCCAATAAGAGGACATTTTGATAGAGAGATATTTCATGAAAGAAACAAGCTGCACCCCGCGGTTTCACCCGCGTGGTGATGAAAATCGGTGATGATGATGATGAAGAGTAGCCTATGTGTTACTATGTATTAATCCAGGATGGATTTGGATGAAATTTTGAACATACATTGCTTATGTCCTGGATTAACACATAGGCTACTTTTCGTCATCATCATCACCGATTTTCATCACCACGCGGATGAAACCCGGGGCGCAGCTAGTGTTTAAAATATAGGAATCTTTCCTTTGAGTAAAATTTGGTATCTCCGTATTTAGAGAGAATGTAAAAAAATCCACTCTGTATATACTAGAGAACCTCTTCCTTTTTTTCGTTGGTTAAAAAGCGCAGCATGATATCGTTCGCGCAAAACTTTATGAGCCCTCTGAAGTTAGGCGCGAGGCCTCCCCGACGCCCTGTAAAGTCCCTCGGATACCTATAATATGCGTACTGCGCAGCCACTGGGCCTAACTTCAGAGGGCTCATAAAGTTTTGCGCGAACGATACGCTTGTGCTGTTCATCCCGCACTTCATAATCATCGTGACCAGTGGCTAGCCACTGCTATTGGCTGGTCGATTAGGTTAGAAGACAACTGAGAGTTATGATTACTAATCGACGAGTTATGTCGTGATGTACATACAAAGCAATAATAACGCGTTATATCTTTTAAGCTTTTGCGATTTGAACTCATCTTTTTATCACTCTGATGTCACTAAAATTATAAATTATTATTATCAGTGTATCATGTTCCTATTTTTTTTTTTACAAAAAAGCAGCAAACAAGCATGCGGTCCGTCTGGTGGTAAGAAAAACCGCCGCCTATGGATACCTGCAACACTGGTGTTGACAGTGTTATACCAGCCCGGAGAGGTAGTTGTAGACACCCTTTTTGAAACGCTTCATGTTGAAGCTCGGCGGGAAGACCTTTGGGGCAAGGATATTCCACACCTTGCAGGTCCGCGGAATAAAGGAGCGGAAAAATTGAACTGTGTGGGATTTCCAGCTTGGCAAGATGTGGGGGTGAGCTTTTTAACGGTGTGTCGGGATGTGCTGTAGTGGAAGTCCGACGCAGGAATAAGATCAAAAAGCTCTTCCGAGCATTCCCCGAAAACAAGCAATAAAAATGCAGAGGGAGCCCACGTCTCTTCGAAGGCTAAGTGGATCCAGCTTGTTAGTGAGCTTGGGATCGTCAACAATTCAATAAGTTTTGACGTCAATAAGTCGTAATAAAACCAACCAACATCTCCTAGCCCTCCTCAATTGTGTCGAATTCAAGCCACAAAGCCATTGCCACTTCTGAATCTATGCAAGTTGGAATATAGACCCTACACTGATAGTAACAAGGAATAAAGTGATTCATACAAATTTGCATCGCAATCGAAACTCGGAATCACCTCGATTGTCGACCACCTTATTTGTAGAGCTGAGTGATAGCCAACATTAAAGTTTCTGAACAAAACTGGTAGGAAGTTTTAGTTCGTTAATTTCGCCAACTGAATATATAAGTTGGTCGGACTGTAGTAGAGTAAGGAGGTTCGTTCATTTCGTGTTGATTACATATAGGCCTTTTGTGGATTTTGGTCTGAGCCTGCGTGCTTTTTGGTAGCCGGCATTGAGGCATACGAATTTGACCTGCTAATTGATCAGTGCCATTCGTACGGTTTTGTCCGAACTTCTAACCTTATGTCCGGGGTTACCCGGCTTATAAATTTGACCGGGTTTTATGGAAAAAAGGATGAATTGTTCATATTCTTAACCATGGGATTTATTATTTCAAGATGTGATTTTTTGTAAATATTTTTTTAATGGTTGCACTAGTCGTATCGTAGCGCCTGACAATTTTTTTTTTATGTTACTTTTTGCTGTTGGCCTTGCGGCCTCTACAGCTTGACCGGACTAGTTGGTGAACGCAGAAGGCCTTGGGCCAACTCGATTATGATTTTTGGGCGACAAACGCAAGGGCACCTCGGAGGTACGAGCCTCGGCTTGAGCCGTCGCCGGGAGTGGGGGATCAGACTTGCCCTGGCGCCCCAAAAGGGGTGTGCCCTGGGGCCCTAGTAGGTTGAACTGCATGATTATTTTGAGAGAATCTAACCGATATTCTGACAGATCTTGGGGTCTTCGATCTCGCCGGCTGGATCGTTATGTATGTGTGTGCCTTTGGTAACCGGCGCCTATACCAAAAACTGAAAATTTCTTAATGCCAGGAGCAGTCGGATCGGAAAAAAATCTTGATGATTGATTGAAAAAATGATTTAAATCTAAAGCGTTTGCCTTTTATATAGATTTTAAGAGCGTGGTCCGAATCATACCAACAGCGCCAATAACGTCAATAGCGCTAATGAGAAACAACATAGTAAGTTAATTTTCTTCGTATTCGTCTTGTTTATTAGCACCCTAATTTTTTGGGTTCCGTACACAATGAGTAAATATGGGACCCTATTACTAAGCCTACCATCAATGACGGTTCATATCTTAACAAGATGTCTGGAGCCAAAACTAAAAAAGAACTGCAAAATATCGTCAAAGTAATTAGGACAGTTTCCGTGACAATAGTAATTACCGATATGTCACATAATGGAATCGATAAATGTGAACGCAGTCTAATCGAGTTTTAAAGACCGAGTTTCACCTACGACGGGAAATTCAATTTTCTAAGTTTTTTTGTCCTTGTAAAGGCCGGGTAATTATTGTAAATGATCACGCAGTTTACGTTAATCGATGAATATTATTTACATCTATATGGAATGCGCTGCCTGAATGGGTGTTCCCCGATAGTTACAATCTGGGTGTTTTCAAGTCAAAAGTGAATCTCTAGGCAAGCGTGATCCATCGTAGGCCGCAACATCGCTTACAATAGGCGAGTTGGCGGCCAAGCGCAAGCCTAGTTTACAATAAAAAAAACTATACATATAATAAAAACGTAGAGAAAAAAATCTGTAATTGTGAGATATCAAAAAAATCATCATACAGGGCGTCTTTAAATAAGCAGCTGAACACGTTTAGACAATTTTTAGAAATTTTGTCTGTTTGTTTGTTTGTCCACGCATATCTCCTAAACCACTGGACGGATTTAAATGCGGTTTTTACAAATATGCTGAGCTATGACCAGATTGAGGTATAGGACATGTTATTTTGCGCAAGGGCGAAAAAGGAGGACGGTTCTATGTTCCACTGTATTTTAACCGACTTCCGAAAAGGAGGTTATCAATTAGTTTTTTTTTTAAATGTTTGTTATTTTTATTTATGATCACCGATTTCTCCGCCAACTGTTGACCGATTTAAAAAACTGTTGTTCGGTAGGATATATTTCCAATTTGGTCCTATTGTCACCAGTGAGGATCCGATGATGGGATCTCAGGGAAATCGAGGGCAACCCTCAAATTTTGTAGGCACTTATTATGTTTTTCATATATTTTTAAGTCAGTTTTTAATGTGATCCATTTGTTGCTCAAGATGTTTCACACACACACATCATCAGCCAATTAACGTCCACTGTTGGATAAGGCGTCCCTCATAGAGTGGGGTGTTACCATAATCCCCACGCTTGGCAAGCGGCTTGGGGGTCGCAGTACGTTCACCGTGTCCTATTAGGACGCTGCTGCCCATCCTCCGGTGGTTCTGGTTGCAGTTTTAGGACATACCCGGGTCTCAAGATGTTTGCTGGTCACTATTGTTTTTGCTTAATGAAAAATTAAGAAGGGTAAATGGAGATGGAAAGTTTATGCGTACGAAGTCGCGGGCAACAACTAGCGTTATAATAATTTCATGCTTCTGCCCAAGCCTGTTAGCGTTTAATTTGCTATGTTCAAGCTTTAACTAAATGCGTATTTAACACACTAAAAGATGCAGTAACGCAATTTCATACAACTCGATGTATTTTATTATAGTACTAGCGACCAGGGAAAGGTGGAAGGCACTAGACCGCGCGGGAGGTCGCCCATGCGATGGACCGACCAGATCAAGTCTGCAGTGGGTGGTCCCTTAATCGAGTGCAGCAGGAAGACCTCCAGCAGAAAGAGATGGCGAGACATCGTGAAGCGCATTTTATCTGCCCCGTCCTATACGACTACATGACGGCGACCGCTCTGCCAAGAGCGAAACGACTAAGAAGACTAGCGACCCGCCCCGGCTTCGCACGGGTATATGTTTTATTATACATATATATAAACCTTCCGTAAAAAATTATCTAACTGTTAGTGAAAACCGCACCAAAATCCGTTGCGTAGTTTTATAGACCTAAGCATATATAGGGACGGACAGACAGAGGAAAGCGAATTTGTTTTCTAGTATCAAGAACGATCATAGATAGATAGATAGATACTCTTTATTGTTCACACCACAAATAACATATTACGCGATAAAATAGCTTTAAACAAAACAAACTAGCGTAACAATCGGCGGCCTTATCGCTAAGAGCGATCTCTTCCAGGCAACCTTAGAGTATCTCTGGTTTGTATCATATCTCTATTTAATGAATCCTTGATACTATGTAGTGATTTAAAAAGCCTGCTCTAGCGTGTACGATGTCATCAACTTTGTATGAGCTGTCAAAAAGCGATTAACATAATGGATAGACTATAATGTTATTGGTTCTACCATATTAGTTGTCAAATATATGTAACGGTGTAAATATGCACACCTAGACCATACATGTGCGCTCTGTTTTGGGCGGAGACGATGGGTGCTTGTATAAATAGTGCTGTAATAAAGTTATACGATTATTTACGGGATATTTACCGTGGTAAGGTTGTGGAAGGTGCTCCCGATATTCCGGCGCAGTTACATACACCATGTTCACGGGAAGACATGCATGCATGTTCATGGTGCATGTAACTGCGCCGAAATATCGGGAGCTCCTTCCACAACCTTACCACGGTAAATATCCCGTAAATAATTATATAACTTTAGTGAACAACCGTGATAGTTTAAAACAGTGTTTTAGTGCTGTATTTTTTTTATTTAATCTTGTGACACATATGTAAATACATGTTAGTTATATATTTATTTCTCTATTTTATTTCAATAAATAGTTTGGATAATTTATGTAACTGTGACTTGTATTTGATATTGAATAAATAGCGCTGTATTAATTTTACTTAATCTTGTGACATAAATGTAAATGAATGTTCTTATGACAATTTTTCTGTCCGAAATAAAAGTCAGCATTCTGGACACCCGACGCAAATTAATAATTTTAATTTGGGGCCGGCCGCTTTGGGGCTCTATCGGGACTTGGCCAGACGATTGGTGGAGGCGTCGGGTGTCCAGAATGCTGAGTTTTATTTCGGACAGAAATTGAGCAACGCCGTCAGCATTATGGGGACTTTTCCCTCCACTAATGGTCTTTTAGTTAAAGTTTCTGTTTCTTTTTGCAGTAAGTTGTATAATAAAGGATGTTAGTAACTAAATTAAATCAAATAGTGATACGTAGCGAGTGAATGAAAAGTATGGACATATAATTCAGCCAAACGTAGTGTAACAAATTTTTGGGATTAATTTTATCTCAAGAACACTTACTGCGTATTTTATGTATTCTTTACTTCCACGAAATATTGCATTCAACCAGTTTTTTCCTCAGCCATTGGGTTCAAGCATCAATGTATGGCGATTTGCAACGCTTATGCATAATAGAAGTTTAACATTGGCTACACGACATAATGTATCCTTTTTTTTAACACCCACGACGAAGCGGGAGGTTTTTTTTTGCGAACAATGTGTAGAGTGCAAGTTAAAATGGAATGTTTGAGGTTATATTTTAAAGATTATTTTTTTTACTAATTACAACTTTTATGCCATAAGTGGTAAACAAGCAGACGGGATGGCAAATCACCTTACCCTAACAGATACCAGAGGCATCGTAAATACACCGCTGACCTTTTAAGTCTTCTGTGAGATTAGCGATTAGCTGGGGAACAAAATAATGAAAGATTAAACTTATGTATATTACGAAATTTTGCATACACCTTTAGCTCTCGTGACAATACGCTATGCAATCATCATCAGCCAGAAGACGTCCACTACTGAAGACAGGCCTCCCCCTACGACATCCTGCTATCTGCATCCACTGGATGCCCGCGACTCTCACAATGTCGTCGGTCCATCTAGTGCAGGGTTTCCTAAAGTGGGGTCCATGACGCAAGTGCTAGGGGTCCACATTCCCGAGGTTTATTTACTAGAATTCGTTTGAAGTATGCAGTTCTGTTATTTAAATAAACAAACCCAAAAATCAAGTAATTGTCAAGAAACACTGTTTTTTTATTTTAAAATTCTCTTCGCAAGGGGTCCGTAGTGTTACTGAAACAGTGAAAGTGGTCCGTGGCTACAAAAAGTTTAAGAACCATTGATCTAGTGGGAGGCCTACATACGCTGCGTTTTCCGGCTCCGGTACGATAAGCTAACTCTTTATTAAAAGATCACAGAAACAAGGAAAACATACATTACAATGATAATATTATCTAGGTTTTGTAGTAGGCGGCTTTATCGCTTAAATCGATCTCTTCCAGGCAACCATGCACGGAAAAGGAATTACAGCAATAAAAAGATACGTAAATTTGGCCTTAAATGATACTAAAATGATTCAAATGTATATACTTAAGCAAATAATTTGGCTGCCTCGGTGGCTCAGTTGGTAGTGAACCTAACTTCTGTGCTTGGGGGCATGGGTTCGATTCCCATCTAGGACAAACATTTGTGTGATGAACATTTGTGTTTGTTCTATGTCTGGGTGTTAATATCTATTTAAGTATGTATTTAAAAATATATATGTAGGTATATCAGTCTCTGGCAGCCATATTACAAGCTTTGCTTAGTTTGGGGTCAGATGACCATGTGTGCAATAATGTCCCAGATATTTATTTATTATTATTTATTAAATAACAAACGATCAAACTAATAACTATAATAAATGAATACAATAAATAAAATACATAGACAACTTTTTTTATTTTTTTATTTAAATAAAATAAAATAAATTATGCTCATGGTATATACCTACTTAATTATACATAATTAATTAATAAACTAAAAAAACATTATTTTACATACTTTACCATACATACCTACCTATATACTAACAGGGCAAGTTAAATAAAAGCTTGTAATAAAAATTTGCCGTCACGGCACAGGACGCCCGGCAGATTTGAAACATGACGGCATAAGAAAGCGTCATAGCATTTGCCGTCACGGCATACGACTCGGTTTTAATGCCAAGGCGCGCCAATGAGGTCTCGTGCTTATTAGTATTTTTTTTATGATACTGGGTGACGAGACGAGCGAAGCCGCTCGCCTAATGGCTCTTCACGGTTGCCCATAACAGCTCAGAGCCACTCAGAGTTTGAACTTCAACAGTTCAAATCCCTGGAAGGCACTGCGCTCGTCACCCCGAGATATAAGATGTCAAATCTCTGTGTGCCCTGTAATTTCGCTGGAAACATTGACCTTCAATCCGGAACACAGTAGTGTTTGTACACTAATGCTTGGCGGTTGAATAACTGGCATAGTTCAGCGTAGAGACTAGTCCTTTTTGATCGTGGAAGTTGCTTTGTAAAACGGTTCTGGCTTAATCGCAAAGCGACTAAAGCTCCAAACAAAGCTTCGAAGTTACATTAAAAAAAAAAAAAAACCTTCTAAGGTTGCAGAAGTTATTTCCAAAACGGACTCACTTACCTACGTTGTTCATGTGTGGAGCCTATTCAAGAATTATGCGCGTGGAATTCTTTTGTGGCTAGTTTTTACGATTGAACGCCTTTATTAAGCAGAGACGTGACTTACTAGTGTTGGACCGTACTATCGATGATTTTCAATTACACTAATATCATAAATATGAAAATTTGTACCGGACCCGGGTATAAAAATTAATGTGTTCAATATCAGTCCCGTAAAAGATTAACTAAACCAATTTTTGACAAAATCTGTATTTGTCAAAAATTGGTACGGAAATAACTTATATCCTCAATAAAAACATAGGTTACTTTCATACCTACAAAAAACGGCTTCTGTGGGGTATTGGGTAAAATCGCGGATCGCGATTGGATCGCGGTTACTTAGCGTTAGTTATGTTAAAGATTTGCATCAATTTCTGTACGATGTTTTATATGAATAGATCTTATCGTGTAAGTGTATCATTTGTATTGCCGATGGCACAATAAAAAAACATCTTCAAAACATAAAACTTTACCCAACCCAATTAATTCAGGTTTTATTTCTTTTTATTACTCTCCCCAGGTAGTCTAATCACAACAATTTAAATCAAACGATCAGATATCGAATCGCAACATTTGTATGGAATTACAAAAATATGCTAATTAATCTATAGCATTTTGCATATTTTATCGATACGGGGGCCTCACTAACTTGCGATCACCAGGTGTTCCCAATCTTCGATCCGTCTACAACAAAAGCGACCCGCGCTTGGTACTGTGAGGGCAATTTTTCTGTGGCGTTAAGTGAGGGAGCCACGTTCGTACTTTCTAAATAAAACTGACAGCTTTTTGGGGAAAAATTTAGTTCCCTAAATTGAACACATCTTCAGATAATTTGGTTAGTTGTAATCTACCTATCGTTCTGGGAACAGATAATCGGTGAGATTTATATTTCGATCATTATTTTCGGGAACAATAATGAGACGCCATTGACGCCTGCCGCTAGAAAAAAAAAAAGAAAACAAAGATGGCGGCCTGTCAAATGCTGAGTTTACTTCAATGGTTCGATTTCGGGAATTTTTGAGTAGAAATGACTTGATTGTGTCGGAGATTTTGAAATGGGTTCATTAATAACCTTTTGATGTTTTATTTGACGCAAACACGAACCAGCTTTACGAATACAGGATTTAGTTTTAAAAATGAAGATTCTACTTAAGACAGATTAATATTATGTTAGCTACAGTATAAAATTAAAAAGATAGCCTCTCAGAGGATAGTGAAGTGGTCCTCAAGCTTTAATTTTAGATAATAGATCTTTAAAAACTTTATTATTAAAAGATACGAGAATAAATTGAAGAACGAACCTTTATTTTAACAAGACCCAATTATTCTTACTCATAATTTTAATTAGAGGAGGAATGACAGAAAGATACCCATTTAGGATGTGCGTAGAATAGGGTTGCCATGATGCCATACGTCGTAGTGTACCAGGACATGTCACTAGTTTGGAACTTCTGTCTCAATCGACCCGGTTAATCTACAAAATGTCCCGTTACTTCAATCCCAACCCTAACGTATACACCAAAGATTTCATACTTATACTTCGTATTAATCTTAGGTATACACGCTCTTGGAGAAACTCCGAGTCACACAACGGGCAATGGAGAGAGCTATGCTTGGAGTTTCTTTGCGCGATAGAATCCGAAACGTGGATATCCGACAAAGAACCAGAATAATCCACATAGATATTAAAATTTGCAAGTTGAAGTGGCAATGGGCAGGCCACATCCCTCGAAGAACCGATAACCGATGGGGAAGAAAGGTTCTTGAGTGGAGACCACGAACCGGAAGACGCAGCGTAGGTAGGCTTCCCACTAGATGGACCGACGACATTGCGAGAGTCGCGGGCATCCAGTGGATGCAGATGGCAGGTTGTCGTTCAGTGTGGAGGTTAAAGGGGGAGGCCTATGTTCAGCAGTGGACATCTTATGGCTGATAATGATACACGCTCTAGGTAAACGTAATATTTACAACAGTGGAATTGTCCACTCAAAGTATGAAATATTTTCATGGGTGAATTTTGCTGTCACACCGCAATGGTAGCATGTTGAAGACAATAAATTATTTACAAGAAAAGGGAACAGCAGTTGTAGCTAGCGCATTTAAAGAAATAGCATACCTCAAAGATTTTATAGGAAAAAATAACGAAGGAGGTAACGAATCTTGGAACAAAAAAGACACGCACCAAAAATAATTGTCTTTCGTTCATGCGATACACGTATAAAAAAAGGAAACAGACTTTAATTATATGTGCCATAATACTTATACGCCATTCCTGGTCATAACATTTTAAACGAATTGTTTACCTGCGATCTCGTTTAGGTCGTCTGTTCATCTTGTGGGTGGATGTCCTACGCTACCACAGAATACATAAAGTACCTACAAGTAGAGAAGTTTTACTCCACAAAAGCATTTAAATAAGAGCGACTCTTACTACCACACAATAAAGTCCTAATTAGGACGTGCGAGCGCTAACTACCTACTGCTATATTAACCTAGAAGTTGCCTCTCTGTCTTTCGCGTAACTCTTGTCGCGTTATCTCTGTCTATCGCGCGGCAGCGGGCACGGCAAGTCCGACCAGTCGACTACTTGTAGCTTCATACCTAAAGTGCGGAGTGCGCCAGGCCTGACGCTACGTTTACCGGTCCGCCGTCTCCATTCGAGAACCTTTCAGCCCCATCAGCCATCTGTTCTATGTGCCCTGCCCACCGCAACTTATAACTTGCTAATCCGGTGTACTATGTAGGTAACTTTCGTTCTACGGATCTCCTCATTTCTGAATCGATCACGTAGAGAAATCTTGAGCATAGTCCTCTCCATAGCTCGTTGTGCAGCTTTGAGCTTGCTGATGAGGCCCATAATGAGAGACCATGCGTTCATATCGAAAGGCAGATTATTATTTATAAAAAGCTCGTTGATGTGCTCAACTGTACACGAAACATGGGCTCTTACACTCCTATCGAGCATAAAAGCATAATGACTCAGAAATTCATACGAATACTTATGAGTGTCCCAAAAAGCAAGAATGGCCGAAAAGATTCGTTTTATGGCCCCAGGAATACCGTAAACGATGCCCGGGGGACACTCTTGGGCAATAAATTACCCAAGTAGAGCACCGTTAACAAACTGTACTAAAAAGTATTTATATGTTGGATTATAGTGCACTTGTGATAAAAAGTTGCTTATACATCTACTGTGGTAATCAATTGAAGTCATAGTAATACAGCGTTATACAAGTGAAGCGACAGGAAAACATAATTACGTGCATGGCCGTTTCCACTTAGCATCCGAAGAGACGTGGGTTCCCTCTGCATTTTTATCTCTTGTTTTTTGGGGAATGCTCTGAAGAGCTTTTTGATCTTATTCCTGCGTCAGACTTCCACTACCGCACATCACAAACCGTCAAAAAGTTCAACCCCACATCTTGCAAAGCTGGAAATCCTACACCGTTCGATTTTTCCGTTTCTTTATTCCGCGGCCATGCAAGGTGTGGAATATCCTCCCCCCAAAAGTCTACAACTACTTCTCCGGGCTGGCAAAGCACCGTCAACATCTCTAGTGTTGCAGGTGTCCATAGGCGGCGATTTTGCTTACCATCAGGCGAACCGCATGCTTGTTTGCCACTCTTAAAAAAAAATGCCAACTTATATTCTAACAAATATCATAGGGAAATGATTAAACTAGTTTATTTTACAAGTGGATCACATTAAAAGCCGTCGTATACAATATATGAAAGACGTAATAAGTGCCTATAAAAATTGAGTGTTGCCCTCGATTTCCCTGGGATCCCATCATCAGGTCCAGGACTTGGTGACAGTGGGACCAAATTGGAAGTAAACCCTACACAACAAAAGTTTTTTTTTAAGTCGGTCTACAGTTGGCGGAGATAATACATTAACATACATTAAAAAAAACTGTGGGACATTGAACCGTTTTTTTTTTTGAAGACGGTTAAAAAGAAATTTCTCGCTTACAAGGAAGACACTAAATTACACGTTTTATCTTACAAGCGCCTTCTCGATAATTAGACGCACACTTCCATATTTTACCGCCTTTCAGGTGCTCTGTTCAGACTGGACACAGTTACTAGATCCATCTTCTAGTAGGAGCAGTAGCTGGAATAGTGAATCCGTTAATCTAAAAACTAGGAACAAGTATTTTTTTAAATCTTTTTAAGTGCTTTTTCGCAAAGCGAAAATGTCGCACTAATTGAACATTGACAACATTGACACACATAACATAACATTGGATAACATTGTTACACTTAATATATATTTTTTTTTATGAATAAATAGGCTTACATTTGACAGCCAACTCGCCTGATGTTAAGCAAATGATGCGGTCTACGATGGAGCACGCTTGCCTAGAAGAAGCCGATTCACTCGTGATTTGAAGACACCTAGATTGTAACTATCGGGGAACACCCATTCAGGCAGCGCATTCCACAGACCAGCAGTACGCACAATAAAAGTGGATATATGATGTGTGTATTGAGTGATGATAAAAGAAGAATCGAATGTGTATGACATTGGTCCATCTCCGTGTAATACCAGCATCAAGGGAGTTGAGCCCGCGGTGATGTCCATTGGTTTTGTGTGTGAGTGGGAATGTGCGTGAATGTGTGGTATGTGTGCATTCCATGTTTCTCCAGGGACGCGAGTTACTGGAAGCATCTAAATACAACATTTCAGTCATAATTCACAGTTCCGACAAAATAGAGCGTAATTTAATTTTAATGTCTACGGGAAGGGAGTAACGCACCCCCGACGTATGGTTTTGAAAGGGGGTGAACACCCCAACATGGGTAAAGCCTTGTATTCGCTGTGGAACCAATTTTTTGTTAGTCGTGACGTACATTGCGCTCGTGAAAATGTAGATGGTCACAAAAGGTCACAAACACAAAATTCATACGCTAGTTGACTGGTGTTTCATTTATTACAAATTATAGGCTTCGCGATTGTTATAATTAAAAACAATACACATATTGAAAAAGAAATTAAATTAGCTGATAATTTTCTGTGATATAGGCGTTTAAAGTTTTTGGTGGGTATTGAGAGGTGATGATGTGTCCCTTTGTGTGTGTCTTTAACCAGTGTATGTAGCTCGTGACGACATATGGTAATGAGGCGTGATCCTTTACTGAACGCCTTTTGAAAAAACTCAGAGTAACACAGCGGGCAATGGAGAGAGCTATGCTCGGAGTTCCTTTACGCGATTGAATCCGGAAGGTGATGTTTACCAAGGAACAAGAGTCACTGACATAGCTATTAAAATTTGCAAGTTGAAGTGGCAAAGAGCATGCCACATTACTCGAAGAACCGATAACTGATGGGGGAAAAAAGGTTCTTGATAGGAGACCACAAACCGGAGGACTCAGCGTAGGTAGTCCTCTCACTAGATGAACCGAAGACATCGTGAGAGTCGCGGGCATCCAGTAAATTGTCTTTATCATTTAAGTGTCTCATGACGTAGTCTCGGGAAATATTTGTTTCTCAGTGAATACAATGCTTTATTTTATTTTGAGGGGGTGAGGGCCCCCTGTGGGTCCTATGGGTATGGTCTTAATAAAGAAAGTAGGGTAATTTGGATACAAGAGTGAAATATTCCAAAGGCTTGTTTCGAGCGCCTAGGGCAAGATTTTCTACGCATTTTAATACAAAATATGAACCCGCGTTACCAGGATCTTTAATAAGGTTGCGCACGGTTTAGTTTTTTCGTTTTATTTTTTTCGCAGAACACTAAATATTAGACAAAAAAAAACACTCATGAATTCACTAACAGACAATAAGACAAGATAACTCTTTATTAAAAGACTACACAAACAATGAAAACATATATTATAAGGAAAATATTATCTAGGTTTTTTAATAGGCCGGACAATAATTCAACCGGACGTATGATATTTTCTATGTTCTAGTCTAGACTACAGAACATAGAAAATAAAAATTTTTCGTTTAGTTTTTCTGTGGTCTAGAAGCAAGAAATATTGCA
This sequence comes from Agriopis leucophaearia, assembly GCA_949125355.1. Taxonomy (NCBI): domain Eukaryota; kingdom Metazoa; phylum Arthropoda; class Insecta; order Lepidoptera; family Geometridae; genus Agriopis; species Agriopis leucophaearia. The sequence continues at coordinate 6,848,760 of OX421287.1, forward strand.
CAAGTGTTCTTTACTTATATAAAACAAATATAAATGCTCATCACATGAATGTTTTTGTCTTAGGTGGGAATCGAACCCACGCCCCCCTAGCGCAGAAGGTAAAGAAGGAAATAAAGAAATTAAGAAAGAAAGAAAACATTTATTTTTTGTCCCTACCAACTGAGCCACCGGGCAGTCAAGGATGAATGAATCAGGTAACGTTCTTTAACATAAGATAAATAGTGTTGCCCTGCCTTTGCCCCCGTTATCACACCTCCCAGTCCGCAGATTCAAACAAATCTTCAACAAAAGCTCGCTTCTTGTTTTAGTTCTGACGACATCTCCGTGTTTACCTAACCCACTTCCGTATCCGACAGAGTTCCGGAGTTACGGTAGTCCTGCGTTACCAGATAACGGATTTCACGATTGTCGGGCAATGATGTCGTTCGGGCATAAATGTGATTATTTTGTCTACAAAAGATATATATATCTAGTGCTGTTGACCGCGACTTCGTACGCGTAGATTTTCATATAAACTTTCAATCTTTTTTCCTCCCTTAATCCAACCCTTTCGCAAAATAACATAACCTGTACTTCAATCTGGTCATAGCTAAGCATATTCGTGAAAACCGCATTAAAATCCGTCCTGTGGTTTAGGAGACGTGCGTGCACAAACAAACAAACAGAAAAAAAATCTAAAAACTGTCTTAACGTGTCCTGCTTATTTAAAGACGCCCTGTGTAATATTTTTTTTGATATTTCGCAATTGCAGATTTTTTTATCTCTACGTTTTTATTATGTGTAAGAATATATTTATTATGCACAACTTAAAAAATAGAAAATTTTAATAAACTTAAATATCATAATATCATAAAATTTAAAATAATTAATCTATTACCTACCTACCTACACAAATAAAAATCAAAAATAGGACTACTCCAAAAGCCCCTAAGAGGGAAAAGTGGCCAGGATGCTGGCAGCATTGTCACGTTGGATGGCAATGATTACATGTATATAGAAAGATGTAGAATAGAAGATAGAAAGAATACGTATTAATACATAGGATAAGATAAGGTAACTCTACGTATAATTTTTTATTATGTAACCAACAAAATTGTGGTCATATTTTGAACTGCATTACTATAAGCCCGCTTCTCATCCAGAGTTTTTCTTTGAACATTAAAAAAACTAAATTTAGGATTTCTTTAGAGAAAAAGCACCAGTGAGAAACCAGTATCAAATAAATAAATAATAATAAATTGAAAATTAAATAATAACTTATTCGTTGAGCGGTATTTGTACATGAGAGCGATACAACGTAGTAGAAATGTTGATAATTGACGCTTAATTTCAAAGTACTGAAAAGGTGCAGATGGGCTATTCTTATAAATACATTTATGTATGAAATCCTTTAATTTATTCTTTATTTTGCTTCATCTCTGCCTACATTTTTCCTAAGCCTGTCCCTGTTTTATATTCCAAGCTAGGGTTCTTTGCTAACTCTACGAAAAGTCAGGAAAGGTCAAAGTAAGCCTGCGTCAAGGCCGGAAAACAACTTTTCTTGTTCTTACAAGATAATATTACGTTTCTTTGTATAAAAAACCAGGTGATGTTTAACTGGTTATAAATTATGTAGGCATCAAACCACTTTCATTTAAAAAGATCTTTCATGAAATAATTATCAATAAAAAAACGACTTCATAAAAATGACAGAACTGGATCGAATTAAAATAGGACCCACATGGGAAGCACCAGCTGTCAAATAAAAAAGGAATTATCAAAATCGGTTCACCCCGTGAGAAGTTCTGAGGTAAACTGTCGAATTGATAACCTTCTCCTTTTTGGAAATCCGTTAAAAACTAAGAGCCTTACTTAAAAACGTTACTCAAGTTGATCTATGATTTAAAATTCTTTCTCAACTTCTCGCTGACGGCAATCGTCACACGCGAAAACAAGACGGAGCATATTTAAGTGTATGTCAACTTGAGTAATGTTTTTATGTAAGGCCCTATATTCACTTCTCATCTCGTAGAGTTTTTGTTTATGCCCGATGTAAGTTTTTAAACTGCTTTAATGCTCTAGTGCATAAAAGTCTGCTCTTTGTGCACTAGTGCATAAAAATATACTGAACCATTATACAATCGTTGTAAATAAAAAAGAGGTTCTGTTTCTAATATATTTCATGTAGGAAGTTTGCCTGGGTCTTTAATAATACCCATAGATCAGAGTATTATTAATCGAGCGAATAAAAAATCATTGGTGTTGGGGCCTAGGATAGAACCGAGTCCCGTCAAATCGTAAAGCACACATGCAACCGTTTGGCCATCATCGCTCACGTCCAAACGTACTTTATTCTGTTGTACTTTTTTCCGCATTACGGTTTCCACAAAAACTACACAATACTGCACATTTTGTGCGCCACAAAATTGCGACAGCAATGTTGGTTGTCGGAGTCGCAGGTGGCAATGCGAGGGTTGTAAATCGCAACGCGTGGTTGCATTACAAATCCAATTTTGTCTAGCAGCAAAGTCTGTCAGAGTTGCCGGAAAGAAGTCATTGTATATTCATTTATTTGGTAAAGCCGGTTTGTAGTGGTAGGACTCTTTTGCAGGGGTCCGCCTGGGGAAGTACCTTTGCCAGTTATTCTACCGCCAAGCAGTAGTTTGCAAACACTACTGTGTTCCGGATTGAAGGGCAATGTTTCCAGCGAAATTACAGGGCACACAGAGATTTGACATCTTATATCTCGGGGTGACGAGCGCAGTGCATTGCCATCCAGGGTTTTGAACTGTTGAAGTTCAAAATTCTGAGTGGCGTTGAGCTGTGATGGGTAAGCTTGAAGAGCCATCAGGCGAGCGACTTCCCTCGTCTCGTCACTCAGTATCAAAAAAAACAAGCCAATAGTTACGTGTGTATATAATAATAAAATAAATTCAACCAATGATTCGGTATGATCGGTATCTTCTAGGCAAGCGTGCTCCATTGTAGACCGCACTTTCGCTTAATATCAGGCGAGTTGGCGACCAAACCCAAGCCTATATATATATCTACTCGTAGAAGGTAAATAGTACAGATAATGCTCAATCGTATTTTTTTTTTCTCACTGCGGTATTTTTTTTGCAAAGATGTCGCATTTTTTTTATTTCTCCTCCGCCGTCCAACAAAATATCACACAAAAATTGCTTCATACTATTTGCAATGTTATTCTGAATAATGCCCAATCAGTTTTTTAATTCTCACTCAGTGATTTATGATCTTCAAAAATGTCGAAATATTTTTGATCTCCTTCGCCATGCTAATTAACATGAAAATTGCTTTATACCATTTGCAATGTTATTCTAAATATAAAGTTTAATTGTTTTGTTTTTTATTCTCACTCAGTGATTTTTCTTCCAAAATATAGTTAGAAAACGTGCTAAAGAGACAGCTTTAGCTGTTGAGCGCGGTTTTAAGCTGGCGATGATGCTTAGAAGTGGCTATATGTAGAGGAAGTTCGAGGTCGCGAGCACAAAATGTGCGCATTCATTTTTACGATCTTTTTAGTTTTTGCACAAAACGGGAAGTAAAATGCAGAATATGCGGAATTAAATTTGGCTGTTGCTTTTAATACTTAGTTGAAGTTTGTGCAAAATTTAAAGTTTGCTATGTTTATGCATGAGGGATTCATGCTATTCTGAAAGTTTGTGAAAGTTTTACGTGTGTAAGCTCGCATATTGTACGATACGGGAGCTCCTATATTTGCCATATTAAAGCGCTCCATACAGGGTTATTGATAATTCCACCACTAAATAAATAAAATAAATATCTGGGACATTTTTGCACACACGGTCATCTGAACCCAAACTAAGCAAAGCTTGTAATATGGCTGCCAGAGACTGATATACATACATATATATTTTTAAATACATACTTAAATAGATATACACCCAGATATAGAACAAACACAAATGTTCATCACACAAATGTTTTTCCTAGATGGGAATCGAACCCACGCTCCCAAGCACAGGAGTTAGGTTCACCACCAACTGAGCCCGGGCAGTCAACTGGTAGTGTTTACCATGTAATTACGCTATACATTGGTCTATATTTTTAACCGACTCCCAAAAAGGAGGAGGTTCTCAATTCGACTGTTTTTTATTTTATTTTGTGGCTATGTTTGTTACCTCAGAACTTTCGACTGGGTGAACCGAGTTTGATGGTTCTTTTTTTATTTGAAAGCTGCTACTTCCCGAGTGTGGTCCCATTTCAATTTGGTCTAGTTCTGACATTTTTATGAAGTCGGGTTTTAATATATAATCATTGTTCCGCTAAATGCGACTTATAAATGATACAGTAGGCCTAGCATGGGCCGTGGAAAAATTGTCTTTCCACCGAATATGGATACGTTTGTCTTTTTCGGGATAAAAACGGTGGAAAGACAATCTGTCCACGGCCCGTGCTAGGCCTGCAGGATTGTAATCAACTTTGGTAATATGATTGCATCTCAGTACACAGGGTTATTATAATTACTGCCACTGGTAGTGTTTACAAACTGTCTTATGCTTTCCGCTGGTCTATATTTCTGATCGACTTCAAAAAGGGAGGTTCTATTTTCCACTGTATATTTTTTAATGTATTTTCACCGATTTCTCCACCAATTATGAATTGATTTTGTTACACACTGTTTTAAACTATCACGGTTGTTCACTTAAGTTATATGATTATTTACGGGATATTTACCGTGGTAAGATTGTGGATGGAGCTCCCGATATTGCGGCGCAGTTACATGCATCATGTTCACGGGAAGACGGTGGTGACGGTGACGGTGACGGGATTCTTCCCGTGAACATGGTGCATGTAACTGCGCCGAAATATCGGGAGCTCCTTCCACAACCTTACCACGGTAAATATCCCGTAAATAATCATATAAGTAACTTTAGTGATTTTGTTAATTCCTTTTTTGTTTTGTAGGCCATACTTCAGAGGTGATCCCATATATTTTATCAAAATCGGTTTAGTAGTTTGGTTTTTAAATCAAAATAACTGAAAACATATGTAAACGAAACGCATGTATGTAAGTAAACGAAATTGCGTATTTTCTAATTTTGAAGTCAGCATTTAGGGTTCTGTAGCCCAACAAGGAATTCTTATATATTAAATCTGTCCGTCTGTCTGTCTGTCCGTCAGGTTCGAATTTTTAGGACTTTCATAATTATTACAGTGTAAAGAAAGAAAGACAAAAAGGTCAGTGCTCAGCTATAATACTAAGTACAGATTTCTCTGCAGCGCTGATTTTCAGCACTGATCTCCTGAGACGCACGGGACTTAAGAGTTAAAAAAAAATATCGTAGAATAAACATCAAAAATATAAAAACAAAATATAAAGGGAAATATATATGTATAAAAGCACATAGAGGCATTTATATATCTACACTAATATTATAAAGAGGAAAGATTTGTACCTATTTTTGTATGTTTGTATGTTTGTAATGAATAGGCTCCGAAACTACTGAACCGATTTGAAAAATTCTTTCACTGTTGGGAAGCTACACTATCCCCGGGTGACATAGGCTATATTATATTTTGTAGCGAGGCCGAAGGCCGAGCTTACACTCGTGCGAAGCCGGGGCGGACGGCTAGTACTTAATAATTAGTGAAAAGTTACATGTTATACCAGATAAAGTAGAGTGGAATGCGGATGACACTATGCTGGAGGAATAAAATAATATATATATATATATATATATATACATAACCATAAGTAATATTAGAAGATGGGAAATGGGAAATACAAGAAGCATAAAAGTTATATGATTATTTACGGGATATTTACCGTGGTAAGGTTGTGGAAGGAGCTCCCGATATTTCGGCGCAGTTACATGCACCATGTTCACGGGAAGACCTCCACGGGAGCTCCTTCCACAACCTTACCACGGTAAATATCCCGTAAATAATCATATAACTTTAGTGAACAACCGTGATAGTTTAAAACAGTACAAGAAGCATTTACTGAAATGAGGTTAGAAGATATTTGCCTTCTGCAACTCCAACAAATGCTTCTTGCACTTCAACCTAAAACTAAACTTACATTGGAGCTCCCGTATGGGTGGCGGAAGAGAGTGTAAATACTACCAGTGGCGCCACAATAACAGCTTTAGTGGTATTTATGAGCACCAATAAAGAAAAGATCGCGATAATGGTACAAACAATTAAAAAGTTATAATTAACTGTACGACTGTTGGAAGGATATCCAATTAAAGACGAATGTTTCATTTTATTTATATTTGTATCACATCTTTTTTAAGAACTAATTTAGTACAAACTAGTTATGCCCTCGGTTTCACTTTTATTTTTGTTTTACGGTTAAAAATAAATCATGTACTTATATAATTGTGTATTGATATTGGTATAATTTAAGTTTGTGTACTAATACATAATATGTAGTGATATGTAGTCATGTATTTATATAATTGTGTATTGATATTGGTATAATTTAAGTTTGTGTACTAATACATATGTAGTGATATGTAGTCATGTATTTATATAATTGTGTATTGATATTGGTATAATTTAAGTTTGTGTACTAATACGTATGTAGTAATATGTAGTCATGTATTTATATAATTGAGTATTGATATTGGTATAATTTAAGTTTGTGTACTAATACATATGTAGTAATATGTAGTCATGTATTTATATAATTGTGTATTGATATTGGTATAATTTAAGTTTGTGTACTAATACATATGTAGTAATATGTAGTCATGTATTTATATAACTGTGTATTGATATAATTTATGTTTGTGTAATAATATGTAGTAAAATCATGTATTTATATAATTGTGTATTGATGTAGGTATAATTTAAGTTGGATTTATATTTGATGTATCTGGTTATCTATTTCTTGTAAAAGTTTAGTTCTTTAGTTTATTTTCGTTGGTTGACCAGCTTTTTGTCTTTAAATTATTAGTATTTTTGATGCACGCCTACATACCATTTTTCCAACCTGCTGGATGACTGGTAGAAAATGTTTAGCATTAAGTCCTCCATTTGTGCATTTTTATTTAATTTGTAAGTGTGCAATAAAGTAATGAATGAATAAATAAGTAACAGGTGTCCAGCATATTTAAAACGTACCCCAAGTGAAGCTTTGGTTAAGTCCTACCTAGCAGTGCGCAGGCGCTTCAAAAAAAGAGTTTAAATGTACAGTTACAAGTTTATGTAAATATATTAGATATTAGATACAATATAAGTGGCATATTTTCATTGATAAAAGATAGCAAAAGAAATGGCTTTCAAACTGTAGTGTATGGCGGTACCCACATTAGTACATTAAAAGTACACCTTGTATTGTAACCGAGGGTAGGCGCCGGCGGCCAGCTGTCAGGTTTTTAGTCGGAATAAATCTGTGCTAACTATAACAGTGTTTTCGCTTTGCTCGCCCTTGACCTAATATTTCCCAGTGGCGACGAGAATTATCATTGTAAAACGTTGAACAACACCGCGTGTGATATAATCAAGATGCCTATCGGCAAAATAAGCGAGTTTAATATAAAAGACGGGGCGTGGTCGTCGTACGCGGACCGACTTGAATGTTACTTCAAGGTAAATGGCGTAGAAGACAGCTTAAGATTGCCGACGCTTATATCCCTGATGGGAGACGAAGCGTATGAGCTGTTGGCGAACCTGTCCAGTCCCAAAAAGCCAGCGGAATTGACCTATTTGGAGGCGACGGACGTGCTGCGTCGACATCTACAGCCGGCACCATCGGTGCTTGCGGAACGGTATCGGTTCCGACAGCGCAGGCAGCGGACAGAGGAAAACGTGAGCGAGTACATAGCAGAGTTGAAAAAGTTAGCACGGTATTGCAAATTCGGCGACGTATTAAACGAGAATTTGCGGGATCAATTTGTGTGCGGCGTAGAGAGTGACGTCATCCGTCAACGGCTTTTCGCGGAGGCGGACACTTTGACGTTTCCGGAGGCGATGAAGATGGCGAGCTCGCTGGAGGCTGCCGAGCGCGATGCGACAGCTGTGGAGGCACGGGCGGCGCCGGAAGCGGTAGCGGGAGCTAGCGCAGTACATGCGCTGCGCATGAGCAATCGCGGTGACGGAGATCGCGTACACCGAGGGCACGGAAATGGGCGCCGGCCGCCCGGGCCGGCTGGAGCGCCGGAGAAGGGACAGCCACGGTCAGTGCTTTCCAACTGCAGGGCCTGCGGAGCCACGAGTCATACCTACGGGAATTGTAAGTTCCGGGACTACGTGTGCAGCCGGTGCAAGCGCCCCGGTCACCTGCGACGGGTGTGTCTGGCGGGAACTGCCGGCACGGGATCCAAGCTGACGGGCGGACCAGGAAGAGGCGCAGGTGTTAATTTCGGCCGCACTGACTTGAAGGAGTCGGATGAACCGGACCTACCTTGGGACGACTGTGTGGATCTGTATCAGTTAAATCTGGGAGATTATAAGCCGGTGAGTTTGCCGATCTGTATTAACGACCGGGAGATAATAATGGAAATTGATACGGGAACGCCTATTTCTTGCATAAGTGAGGCTACCTACATTAAATATTTCAAAAGTGATCAAATCATACCTAACAATCTTTGTATTAAATTTTATGACGGATCAAATATACTTCCGTTAGGTGTAATTAAACCAGTTGTGAAATATGGAGACATCGAAAAGGAGCTAGAACTGTTTATCATCAGAGGAGGTACGACGTCATTGCTGGGCCGTCAGTGGCTCGGTGAGTTAGGAATACAAGTTCCCATACTGAATTGTAACAACATAGGTCGAATAGATAACGATAAGCACGGAGGCCTGAGTGATGAAATATCAGTTCTGTTACGCAGATATAATCAACTGTTCGACGGCAGTCTAGGGAGGTTCACGGGGGGCAAGGCGACGCTCCGGGTGCGAGAGGGGGCAGTGCCGGTGTACCACCGCGCGCGGCCGATGGCATTCGCCACCCGAGACCGGGTGGATGCTGAGCTGGACGCGATGCTCGCCGCCGGCGTCATTGAGCCGGTCGACAGCTCGGACTGGGCCTCACCGCTGGTTCCCGTCAACAAGCCGGACGGGGCGCTCAGGGTTTGTGTAGATTATAAGGCAACTCTAAATCCCGTTTTGCTGGTCGACCGATATCCATTACCGAAAATCGAGGAGTTACTTTTTGAGTTAAATGGCTCGCAGTATTACAGTAAAATAGACTTATCTCAATCTTATAACCAGATTGAATTAGATGAATCTAGGAAATACACGGTAATAAACACTCATCGCGGTTTATTTTGCTATAACCGGTTAGTATTTGGGTTATCGTCGAGTCCGGGAATTTTTCAACGAATTATGACAAATTTATTGAAGGGTATACCAAACATAGGCATTTTTATCGATGACGTCATAATCGGGGGAAAAACGAAACGGGAGCATTTAGATGCGCTTGAGGCGGTATTCGATCGGCTACAATCGAGCGGTTTGCGTTTGAAAGAAAGTAAATGTGTTTTTTTGGCGCAGCAAGTTACGTACCTAGGTTACATCTTGTCTAAAGACGGCATTAAAGTCGATCCGGCAAAAGTGGAAGCGATCGAGAAAATACCTAGACCGAAAAATGTTCCGGAACTTAGGTCCTTTCTGGGCCTGGCTAATTTCTTTGCAAAGTTCGTAAAGAACTATAGTCTACAGTTAGTACCGATTTTTAATTTACTCAAAAAAGGTGTAGACTGGGTTTGGACGAAGGAATGCGAAAGCGCTTTCCAAAATATAAAAAATCGTTTGGCGAGTTCACAAGTGTTAGCGCATTATGATCCGAACAAAACTTTAATATTAACTTGCGATGCCAGTCCCGCGGGCTGCGGGGGGTTGTTATCTCAGCCAGACGCGCAGGGGGCGGAACGGCCCGTTGCATTCGTGTCGCGGACACTTACGAGCGCAGAGAAAAATTATTCTCAAATACATAGGGAAGCGTTGGCGATAGTAGTTTGTATGAGAAAATTTCACCAATACTTATACGGTAGGCATTTTACCTTGCGTACGGATCACAAGCCATTGGTATCAATATTCGGTCCGCACAACAATATTCCAATAATGACGGCGAGTCGGATGTCAAGATGGGCGGTTATCTTGTCCGCGTATACTTACGATATAGAATATGTTCGTACCGATAAAAATAGTGCCGACGCATTGTCTCGCTTGCCCCTGCCTTGTAAGGAACCGGTTTTACCTAAGGTGCCGGAACAAACGCATTTACACTTCGCGCAAGATGCTTTGCTGTTAGATTGCAATGAAATCAAGAAATGCACCGCGCGTGATCCACTTCTTAGTAGGATATTGAGTTTTGTTCGAGACGGCTGGCCTCCGGAGTGCGAGGTGATCGGAATGCAGCCCTATTTTAATCGACGGGCCGAATTATATGAGGAGTTAGGCTGTCTAATGTGGGGGCACAGGGTGGTCATCCCTGATAAGTGTAGGGAAAAAGTCTTAAAGGTGTTACATGAGCCACACATGGGAATAGTCAAGTCAAAGGCCTTGGCCAGGAGCTACATTTGGTGGGCAGGACTGGACGAAGCGATTGAAGCCCTATGTAAGGGTTGCGAGACGTGCGCGGCGCAGGCGGACGCGCCGCCGCGGCAGGCGCCTCGTCCCTGGCCCTGGCCGGCCCGGCCCTGGTCGAGGCTGCATTTAGATTTTATGGGGCCTATATTTGGTAAAACTTATTTGGTAGTCGTCGATGCGATGTCTAAGTGGTTAGAAGTGTTCCAAGTACCTAGCACGGCGGCTAACTGGACTATCGATAAATTAACGGAGCTATTCGGGCGGTGGGGGCTACCAAAGCAGATAGTTAGCGACAACGGACCTCCATACACGAGCGAAATGTTTGCGGTTTTTAACAAAAGGTGAAGACGTTAAAAAGGGTAATCAAAAAAGCCGTTCATGAGAAGGAGGACGTCAACAGGGCACTGAACACTTTCCTTATGTATTATAGAAATACAGACCACACATCCACCGGGGAGAGCCCAGCGGTCCTTATGCTAGGTAGAAGGCTGCGCACTCGTCTAGACGCCTTGAGACCGGACCGGGAGGCGCGGGTGGCGCGTGCGCAGCAGCGGCAGGTACAAGACGCGGCCGGCGCGGACAGGGTCATCGACCCCGGGGATGACGTTTGGTACCGCCAATATTTAAAGGGGGAAAAGTGGTTACCGGGCATGGTGGAAAGTAGGTTGGGTCCTTCAAACTTCAGAGTTATAGGTCAGGAGGGGAATCAGATACATCGTCATGTCGATCAGCTAAAACGTAGGAGCAGGAGTTCGCTGGTTTGCCCAAACTCCGACCGTCCTGCTGAAGGTGATAAAGGATTGGTAACAAGTCCAATACCAGAGAACCCAACGGTCGCTGCGGGAAGTAGCCGGTCAGAACGAGCGGTGACGGCTAGTCCTCCCGTTCAGCCAAAGGTTACGCCTGAACCTCGTGAACCTTCTCCAGATCTCCCGTCTCTTATAAGTACCCCCAAGGGTAGGCCACAAAGGCTTTGTAGATTACAAAAACCTAATTATAAGCTGTAATCTTAAGTAGTTAAGTTGTATAAGTATTATGTATAAGAGTTTCCTTAAGTTATAATGTAATATGTAAATAACCCCATTGGCCGCCACCGAGATCAACTTGTTCTAACCAATAGTTCACTCCATAGGTATTCACTAACCCTTACCGATTGTATGTTCCATAATTAGTGTGGAGGAATGTAGTGTATGGCGGTACCCACATTAGTACATTAAAAGTACACCTTGTATTGTAACCGAGGGTAGGCGCCGGCGGCCAGCTGTCAGGTTTTTAGTCGGAATAAATCTGTGCTAACTATAACAGTGTTTTCGCTTTGCTCGCCCTTGACCTAATATTTCCCACAAACCAATGAAACTACGTCAAAGGATGTCCTTTTTATTGCCCAAAATCTAAAAAGGACACATTCTACGTAGAGCAATATGATACCGAAATCCTACGGTTACCAATAAATGCTTTATTCGTATAGATGAAGAGCGGAATATTCAAAAAGGGTTTTTTATTATGTACATTTTATTGGACAAGGCCCAGTGAAAGGTTGGGCGGAATCAAATCAACAGAGCTGGATTTTTGGTACAAGATATTTAGACATTTTTATAACTTTTTGCCCGTTTTACGAGTTTCAATTTGTGTTTAACGTACTTCCAAAAAGGCGGAGGTTCTATGTTCCACTGTATATATATTATTTTTATGTATGTTCACCGATTTCTCCGTCAATGTCAACAACCGCTTGGAAGCAACCTACATCCAGCGTTTTCCTGCGATCTCTTTAAGGTCGTCTGTCCATCTTGTGGGTGGATGTCCTACGCTGCGCTTACCGGTCCGTGGCTCCATTCGAGAACCTTTCGGCCCCATCTGTTCTGCGTGCTGTCTGCCCACTGCCACTTCAACTTGCTAATCCGGTGGGCTACGTCGGTAACTTTTGTTGGTCTACGGATCTCCTCATTTCTGATGCGATGTCGTAGAGAAGCCCCGAGCAAACAAAGTGATTTTACTAAACTTTCCCGTTTTAATTACGGCAAAAATCGTCAGTTCTTCAAATTTGGGCCAACGGCAATGTCACTGTCCGACTAAGTAATAAGGGCATAAGCCCTACATCCTCATACGATAGCAACTGCTACTTATACTGTGTCACTACTGCCTTTGTTAAATAAACATGCTGTGGATTACAGCATCCTTCTGAAGTAGGTACATTTATTCATTATGTAGGTACTTTAGTATCTACGTTCGGTAATTAAATCACTGGTTGTTAAAACATAAGAAATGTCACTGTCAAAAGGAACAGCATATGTCAAAATAACCTGTATACCACAGATCTATGCTGTGTACTCTTCCTTCCTGACGAAGCGACCAAGTTCAATAAACCTGTATTTAATCACACTATTAATATTATAAATGCGAAAGTAACTCTGTCTGTCTATCTGTTTGCGACATAATCACGGCTAAACGGCTTAACCGATCTCGATAAAAATTTACGAGGCAATGCTATGTGTCATAAGGACGGACATAGGCTATTTTTTTCTGAAGAAATCGCGGACAAAGTCGCGGGTATAGCTAGTAACAAATATTGTTTTCATGGGCGATTCGTCCATGAAATGGTGCCGAAACCCAGGAATGAACCGGAGCTAAACTTTGGACCGCCAATTTATGTAAAACATAAGAAATGTCTCTGTCAAAAGGTAGAGCATATGTCAAAATAATCTGTAGACTCTCTCTTCCTCCTGTTTTAAGCGATTCTGTTTAGGTGATGAGAAAAGTTGCGCGACCGCAAACCGTATCTAAGAGGTAGTCGTAAGGCCCCAGGAAGGTAATGTTTAAGGGCCAGTAGGGTAATGTTTAAGGAGAAGCGATCTTGCTTTCGCATAAAAAAATAGATTTTTATCAATATTTTTCAGATTTTGAAGATTATTTTTCTATTTTGATTGTCTGCTTTTTAAAAATGTGCTCCGTTCATTTTAGAACGTTACTATTTCTAAATATATTTAAAAAAAAAAATGACCAGAATAAATGGGAAAAACTGTTTATCACTTTTTTTTACAATTTTATTGCAGCTGTTAGAGCTAATAAATACTTTTTTTTTTCATACGTATACATAACAGTTTGGACAATAAGTATAGAAAAACTAAGATGTCTTTAAAGATACTTAGCTTCACTACACGCACTGACACAAAAAATATAAAAATAAATAAATTTCAAATTTATAATTAACTAGCCGCCCATCCGGCTTCGCTCGGGCGGATATTAATTTTTTAAACATTCTAATAGTAAATATAGCCTATGTTACTCAGGGATAATGTAGTATTCTAATGGTGAAAGAATTTTTATAATCGGCCAGCAGTTTTTGAAGTGGTAGGACTCCAGGGGTCCGCCTGGAGAAGTACCACACCTTTGCCAGTTATTCAACCGCCAAACAGTAGTGTGCAAACACTACTGTGTTCCGGATTGAAGGGAAACGTTTCCAGCGAAATTACAGGGCACACAGAGATTATCATCTTATATCTCGGGGTGACGAGCGCAGTGCATTGCCATCCAGGGTTTTGAACTGTAGAAGTTAAAATTCTGAATGGCGTTGAGCTGTTATGGGCAAGCGTGAAGAGCCATCAGGCGAGCGACTTCGCTCGTCTCGTCACTCAGTATCATTAAAAAAAAACAGTAAAATAACTTTTCAGAAAATACTTGTCTTCTGAAAACAGACTATCAAGACTGGGTTCATAGTCCGCTTAAAAAGTTGCTACACTTCACATTCGCGATTCTAAACGCCCGACAATGTTATTGACGCTAATAATTCCACAAACGCGCCAAATTTGCATACAAGAAGCGTTGATGTAGGCCAGCAAATGTCTTGGTGATTAAGGCGGGTTCAAACCTGACCACAAAACACATTATGGATGATGGTTACAATCTGGGTGTCTTCAAATCTCGAGTGATTCGGTTTCATCTGGGCAAGCGTGCTCCATCGTAGACCGCATCGTGCTTAACATCAGGCGGGTTGGCGGTCAAACGCGAGCCAATTTCTGAATTAAAAAAAAAACATTGCATTTTTTTTTGCCCAAGGTTAAACATGCTATCAAGCTGTCTGATGGTAAGCAATCACCGTCACCTGTAAATATCCGTAATACCAGAAGCATCACTGATACAGCAACGTTTCAGTGATGCTTCCTGGCCTTAAAAGCTTCCGGCTTCCTTGTTTCCTGAGAAATACAATCTGGGCGTCATCTTCGACCACATCGTCGCTTACCAACAGGCGAGTTGGTGGTCAAACGCAGACTTATTAGCAATAGCAAAAATGAATAACAACACTGTTGAAAACCCCCAGTTTTAGTAACTTAACTTTTAACACGCTTTAAAAAAATGCGATTGGGTTTGACCGCCAACTCGCCTGATGGTGAGCGATGATGCGGTCTACAAGGAGCACGCTTGCCTAGAAGAAACCAGTTCATTCGTGATTTGAACACACCCAGATTGCCACTATCTGGGACGTAGTTGAACATGTTGGGTTGCATAGAACTGTAATGTTGTGGGCAAGCGTGAGGTTTACTATCAGGCGAGCGACTGCTTGTCTCGTCACTCAGTTACATAAAAAAATCATACCGTTGAAATTGTGTATAAAGTATGGCTCTCTTTTTGCATGCATAATGTCAGATTCATACAGACTTGTAGCGATACTAAAATCTCGTACTCTTTTGTAGCCACGTCTGTACAAACCTTTAGAGCTATTAGGAAGCGTCTCAACTTCGCGCCTTAATGAAATTTTTCATATTCGTACTTACGATTGTGTGTGAGGGGTAAGTGTGTGTGATGGGTGAATGTGTGCGTTTATTGCCTCATAAAGAGTAATGGGTTACGAAGATTGCGTACTGATTTTAATTCACGTAGAGTTCAAGAAATGTAATTTTAATTTGTTTCACGGGTTGACGATGATGATATAAAAAATTGGAGAGTCCATATAAGGTGGCCAAATTTTGGTCCATAAACTTAAATTAAAATAAAAAAATATTAAAAAAAAACGAAGAAGATAATCATCATTAAAATGATGTGAGAAAAAATATGAAAAACGTAATAACTGCCCATAAAATTTGAGTATTGCCTTCGATTCTCTGAGATCCCATCATCAGATTCTGACTTGCGTGACAATGGGACCAAATTGGCAGTATGCCCTACCGAACTTTTTTTTTAATCGGTCAACAGTTGGCGGAGATGTCGGTGAACATACATCACATCACACTAATATCATATAATATGTGAAAGTTAGGATGGATGGATGGATGTTTGTTACTCAATCACGCAGAAACGGCTGGATGGATTTAGATGAAATTTGTAATATACATTACTTATGTCCTGGATTAACACATAGCTACTTTACATTATCATCATCATTACTGATTCATTCACCTCGCGGGTGAAACTGCGGGGCGCAGCAAGTAAAAATAATTATAAGCAGTGGAACATAGAACCTGCGCCTTTTTAACCAACTTCCAAAAAGGAGGAGGTTATCAATTCGACTGTATTATTATTATTTTACGTTTGTTACCGCAGAACTTTTGACTGGGTGAAGAGACTTTGATGATTCTTTTTTTTATTTGAAAGCTGGTGCTTCCCATTTGGTCCTATTTCAATTCGGTCCAGTTCTAATTAAGCTGTTTTTTATATTAATACTTATTTGAAGTCGGTTAAAATAAAGAAAAAAAAAACATAAATAACACGAGCAAGTGTGAATGCGATGTAAGATACCTTTGACCCGTCAGTGGTAATCCCATCGTAAATTGTAAGGATGCGACCACATTTGGGTACAGTCAGGAGCAGAAATATTCTTTGTATGACATTGAGGTTACCCGCGAAAGGCAACATATGCGATGCGCACTTGACGTAAAATAACCGGACGGATTTTACCCGCTTTTTAACCGACTACCAAAAAAGGAGGAGGTTATCAATTCGACTGTTTTTTTTAATGTTTGTTACCGCATAACTTTTGACTGGGTGAACCGATTTTGATGATTCTTTTTTTATTTGAAAGCTGGTGCTTCCCATTTGGTCCAGTTCTGGTGAAGTCGGTTTTTTATATTGAAAATTATTTATTTTTAACAAACTGAAGTGAGGAGGGAACCTTGTAACGTTCGCCCTCACTAACCTAACTAACTTACTAACTTGTCTCTAAATAACTCTAATATCCTAGCTCGTAGTCAATGGTTGATGAAGATATAATGATCCTAATCACTAACTAATTAATTTAAACCAAATACTAACCTAGCTTACTATATTATCCTAGCCCTAAAGGTTTATGAATTTAAAAGTTTATGAAGATATAATTTTTTGATAAAGATTATATTTAACCCTATGAAAAATATTAAAAGGTAACTTCTAGAATTCTCTATGAAGATTTATAATTGAAATACCTCCCTGCAGATAAAACCTGTACCTTATAAGTTCTAGTATTTAAGACTTCCTTAGCTATATCAGTACCTTATCTAATTCCTAACTCAACCTGTACTATATGATAAATGTAACTTATATTATGGCCATGTGATCAAGTGGTTAGAGAACCCGACGTTGTAGATCCGCTGCAACCCTGGATAGAGGTTTGGGTGTGTCCTAACTCAAATATTCCTACTTCTACCTTCCAATATAGTTCAATTACTAGTTTTACACTAAACCTAAAAGCTGAACCCTATTATTATTATTTTCTCTTGAACCTAACATCATTAACCGCCTTACTAAATTTTAATTTCAGTTATTTCTATATCTGCCTAAGTGTTAATCTAGTAAAATTCAATTATGTACTCATATTACTTTTATTTAGGGATCAATACAAGCTTGATCACAACTTGAAACCCTCTAATAACCGTTTCCTAGGTTACTTATCAAACCTACATACTAAACCTTCATTTTACAACCTACTTGTTACATAGTTAAAGTTGAACCTAACCATAATTTAGAGAATCATAATTCCAACCTAGGTACTCTGTATTTGGTTTCTTATCCTAACGTGTTATACTACTGACGACTTATTTAAGACCTAAAAATGTTATAGAAATCTACCTAGGTGAAGTTGAGAGGAAAATACTGAAAGGAGATTGAGCATTGATTACTTGTGTTATTTAAGTGTAGAAATTAAGCAAATCATTGAAGAAGCACTGCAAGGTGAATTTATAGTTAATATTTAGATTTTAGTATAATAAATTTTTGTTGAGACTTGGAAAACTACCAACAAAGGTGATTTTATAGTTTGTATTTAGACTTCAGTATAATAAATTAATGTTTTTTGGTTGAGACTTGGAAAACTACCGACAAAGATGATTTTATAGTTTGTACTTAAACTTCAGTATAATAAATTAATGTTTTTTAGTTGAGACTTGGAAAACTACCGACAAAGGTGATTTTATAGTTTGTATTTAGGGTTCAGTATAATAAATTAATGGTTTTTAGTTGAGACTTGGAAAACTACCGACAAAGATGATTTTATAGTTTGTACTTAGGGTTCAGTATAATAAATTAATGTTCTTTAGTTGAGACTTGGAAAACTACCAACAAAGGTGATTTTATAGTTTGTACTTAGACTTCAGTATCATAAATTAATGTTTTTTAGTTGAGACTTGGAAAACGGAGCCCCTCCACCGCTCCGCTTGGTGAACAACGACTACCCGACGGTTTGTCCTCCCGTCTCATAAAACAGTCAGAATAATGTTATCTTATTCTTATGCGACTGCAAACTTTATCAAATCTTTGCACAGACCCTAAGAAGGTGCTCTGTGCTAATGCAAATTTACCACCATGTTCGTAAACCCTATACGCTAGCAGAAGAACTGGCAAAGAAACTGCCGCGCTTTATTACAAATTTAGCAAATAGAATGCAGTCTTCATGTTAAATTACTGAATACTGAATCTAGACATTCAAGTGTAACATGACTTTAGTGTAAAAGGTAAGTAACCTTCCCGTTAGCTCTTCAAATTGGCCATCTCAATCAGGACTTCCTTTAAGAGAGTTTATATTGAACAAGCCAGTATTACTAAATCAGTAACAATGTAAAGGCGCCCTTTAAGTTTTCCATAACCAAGGGGTAACCTAGAGACAACCGCTCTGTGTACTATTCAGCTATACTTAGCTTAGGTACCTTCTATGGAACCCAAATAATGTGAGATGTAGAAGAGAGTCCGTCATATTAACTTTCAATTTGAAGAGGTTCATTTAGTAATTTATTTGATGTTAAAACTGAGAATTATATTTCTCTCAAGATCATGTTAGACCCGGTCGTCCCTGAATTTCCAATAATTCAATTATATGCAAACAATAGTACATGTCAATCTCCTTTACAAATTCCTCATTTTCTAAGAAAAATTATGATTTTTATAAATCAAATAATTTCAGGAGTTACCAAAACCTGAATAATCATTAAACCATTAGATACTAGTTGGGTTTTCTGACTGTCTTACAGTTTTAAGGTAAATAGAAATTCTTCATCTACCTTCACAAAATTATGAAATTAGCTTTAGACCTAGTTAAAGACTAGAAGTGAATTGCTTGTCTAAGCAACCTTCACTAAGTCTCTTTAGACAGAATCTCATTTAATTCTACAAAATAACTAACAGTATCAGTCACATATAGATTTCTATCTACATTAGATGACTACACTGTAAGTTACAAATGGCTATAAATGACCAATTATGAATATAACTTTAAAATCCCAACTAACATATCTAATAATTTAGTTCAACACCTTTTACTGGATTATCTCCAATAAGTTAAAACAAGAACAAGCTGAAAGAAAAATCCCTACAAGTCCCTAGGTTTCCCTATGTCTTGACGATCTGGTACCCTCGCATACCTTGAAGATATCAGATCCCCGAGATCAACCTCAAAAAACCTACACCTGGTACCCTCAACTATTCTGGAGATACACCATAACTCAAACAAAGAACAAACGAGTTCTTTAATTAACTAGACACAATAAAAAAAACCCACCCCTTCCCTAACAACAGAGTTATACGGGTTGCTAATTGCCCGAGTGCAGAACTCTGACTAAACTGTAAGGACCTGACATGGGCGACTAGTCCACGAACCTATAGTCACTACCTACAGCCCTACAGGTAAGCTCAAAGGAACCGAAGTTCCGGGAGGCTTCTTAAAACAGAACGGACCTCCCTTGGGGATAGAGCTTATTGACCCTCCTAACGTAAAGACAGATCATGTGAAAGCATGTAGGCGGACGGAGACTAGCCTACGGCTAACCAGTCCCGCTAGGATATAGTATCACAACCTGTTAAGGTGATTCCAGAGGTCCGTACCCCCATCCAAACTACAGTCAATCACACAACCTGGAGACTGAATCGATGCCTCATTTAAGCGGCTAAAATCGACCTTGGGATCGTCTCAAAGTTCCCAAGTCCTAACTATCGCGGAGAGGAGATGAACGGCCTTCGTAAGTGGTCACAGTGAGGTTCAGCGAAGGCAGTCCATTATTTCAAACCATGTTGAAATGAATCGCAATTGTCCAATATTTCAAATACAAGTCATTTAAATGACTAAATGAGTTTACCCAACGCGTAAGAAAACCCTTAGAAAGCTACTTTTACTTGTAAGAAAATTTTTATCAAACTACCTTTACCCATAAGAAAAAGAATCTAATTCTCAAAAGTACGAGGCCAACTTCCACGTAGCAACACGGAATATCGTTCACACCTCGAACTGAGTTCAAATTACTGTAAAACTACTAAGCAAAAAGAATTTAATAAAACTCTGTGACATAATTGAATTTTTGTGTTAAGTCGGGTAGAGTTTCACCTTTAAATTCACAAAGAAACGCAAAGACTCTAAAATATATTGGACAACACGACAGGGTCACGACTAAATGCAGAATGAATCCACGCGCCTCTGCTACCCCCTTATATACCCTTCGTCTTTAAGGTTCAAAATGCTACAACAAGCGGCTTTGTCACAAAACTCTCGGAACTATTGAAACTATCAGAAGTATCAAAAGTATCGAAACATTGCGACCAATCAGAGAGCCGGATTTTGTAAACATTGTTAGTTTCAATACTTTTGACGCAGTGGCCCCTCCACCGCTTCGCCATTTTGTCTGTCATTCTAAGTAGCCTGTGCATCAAGATTTTGCAACTGAATAAACAAAACTAAATAATCATCAAGTTAAATTGTTATAAATATTTGGAACTATTATCAATTAAGGTATGTAACTTATTTAATTATTTATTTATTTTTTATAGTAGAAGAAACCATCGTATAAAATTTTGTAGGTTATCATTTTGTAAACAAACTAAAACCGCTTCACATATTTCTTTGTAAATCTCTGTCTAAATATAATGTTCTGCCCTATTTCCCTTTATTCTATACAATCTCTAATCATAGGAGTAAACAATTGTCAAAGTCTTGTTATTGTAACTAAAACTTTAGAAGCAAATTACATTTCAAAGCAACGATTCCCCGAGCTAAGTCGAGAGCAAGCTGTCCAGCCTCTCTGCCCTGTTTCCAGCAGTTGCACAATCCGCATACAAACATCTTCTATATCCTACTAATTTATGTAGATCTGGGTCAGAAATGCAGGTATGTTGTAACAGTGACTTCTTCTCAATTTCAGGATTCTGTAGCATCCCATTAATCTGATGAAATTTGATCCGAAGTTCGCATCTTAACTCAACTATAAGGATGCCTGACATGGACCTGTGTTCAAACAACCTAAGCTAATTTTCAACACAAAGGTAATTTTTGTCCTAAAATTATATTTACTAATACTTAAACCAAGTAATAACACACAGGTGCTATTAACTAATATTCATATGTCAAGGAAAGGCAACTTACTTACCTTTATCTATCAGTTTAAGCTATAAAATAACATTGGACTTAAGATAATACATAACTGTGAATGATCACCAATACTGTACAGAGTTGACACAATATTTCTTGTAATGAACCATTTAGTTTTCTAACAGTATAAAGCAAAGAAGTGAAGTCTCTTCACTCTTCCAAAACCTTAGAGAAACAACAAAGGTCAATGGTTATTTAAAACAGCATCAATTTTATCAAATATAACTTAACAAACGTAAATAACATAAGTTAATGTTTTACTTCTAGCGTTCCACAACCTGTAAGCTCACATAACCCAAGCCTAGCGTATAAACGACCATTTAAGCTTTCTTGTGTCCATCATGTTGTGTTATGTAGCTAACCTTATTTAATAGGTGATTTTGTTACAATTTCAGGTCATCGACCCTGTTCAGTCTGCATCCCCATAGCTTCATGAAATCCAGCCCGATGTCCACAGTCCAAAGCAACCATTGCAGAATCATGGTCCAACGGAACTGCTTCCACATACTTCAGATAATACTTACTACAAACCAACTTCTAAACGGATAGTGACTTAGTCGTTAAGTGAATTGTACAAGGTATTCCTATTCTTTTATTATACTTAATTCAACTAATAATTTAGTAGTTCTATTCATTGAATTGGAACAAAAAGGCAGCCTTAGTTCTTCTTAATATAGTAAGGAGAGATATTTTTCTACCGCCTGTCCACAAGGATTCTATAAAACAGTATAAAACTGTTATTAATTTATTAATATAGAATTCTTTTAGCTTTTCATTGATAAAATTAATATGGACACAGCCAATCAAACATATATAAATTTTAATTGAATAACTTAGTTGTAAACTACAGTTTAAATGTTGTGAAACGTAACGGACCCCATTCTGGACCGTCACAGCCTGCCTTAAAATTTGCAAAGATGCTAATTTCTTAATCGGAGTAAATTTTTCAAAACCTACTTTAATTCACAACATTCCCTAACCCAACTTCTTTAAACTGCAAGTGCAAAATTAATACTATCAAAATCTGCTTTTCAACAATAATAATTATGTGTAATCGAATGTGTGTGTAGCCCTATCACAACATGTAAGTGTATTTAAACCAAGGCAAAATAATCATGAATTAATCTCAGACTTTTAGGCTTGATAATATATTATCTATAAAGAAAATTCCCCCCTTTCCCAGTACCTCCTATCATCTGCAAAGAAAGTTTGGTTGTGAGTCAAACTCATTTCTAATAAATCTACGCAACCCTACTCTTCTTTGTGAATATTCTCTCATCCACTGAAAAGCAAAAGTCACGTATCCCTTTCAAATTCAAGGCCGATCCAATGTTAAAAAAGGAAAAATTCTGTATAGCCGCTATATTCCACCTAAAATCCAATGATTAAAATACAATTTATTTACCTTGGTGCTTGTGTAGTGTATTAGTTCGGAATGTTCGTACATTGTAGAGTATTTAGATCCTTCCGAAATCAACGCCTGTTGATGATATGATAGACTACCCCTAACACCAATTTTTCTCCTTCGGAAAGATCTAATTTGTAGTTGTGTTTGTTGAAACTCAAACCTTGACAGCTCGCTCCCATCTCGACAATGTCAATATCCTAAGTCCCTCTTGTACCCTATAAAGCCTTCACACACTCTGTTCCTTTCATTTCTCTCTTTTTCTACATTCAAAACCTCCTTTCTTTCATTAAAAGCTAAAACTGTCATTCTCTTTCCATTACCCCTGTCGCGGTCTTTTACAGAACTTAGGATATCTACACTATCTTCTAGATGAGGAACGAAACAATTAGACTCAATCTCTATTTACATTGTAAGAATGATAAAGCTTTATATCTGACATAACCCCAAAATCCAAAAGTGTCTTTAATTTACTTTTCTCTTGTTAACTATAAACCCTCTTAATTTTGGCTGAAGCGATCTCAATTTATTATCAAAGTCACAATAATTTGAACATAAAAACCAATGCCGCCTCAATAGTAATCCAATCAATGAATAGATTAACATAAAGTGATTTTAGTTCGTAAATAACTCTCACAAAGAGATTATGTTTTTCTTGGACAAAATTACTAATATTCAAAGTACAATTCAACACATTCTAGAGAATTACAATCAGACTTTCGCAAAAAGTCAAAGATGAATTTACTCAAATAATTTCCTTTTTTTTTTTGTAATATTTTTTTTTTATTTTTTTTTCATATATTTTATTTTATTTTATTTTTTTCTGTGTTAAACATATTTTTTTTTTCTTTCTTTTTTTTTTCGCTATATTATAATATTTTTTTCTTTCCCTTTGTATTTTTTTTTTTTTCAAGTCATGTATATATATTTTTTTTCATTTTTCTTTTCTCATTTTTTCTTTCAATTACATATTAAAAGTTCTAACATTTATATTAAATATTAACATTATGAATGGACGGGATATTCTAATCTTAATCGTAGAAAATTTAACACTAAATAAAGCCCCAAGAGTCAAACATCAGTCAACCAATTCCCAAAATGATAGGTTAGACACCATTTACAAATATTATTAGTATACCTAGAAGTCTAGCATTTTAATGATTTAACATAAAACCTTAGGTTAAACAATATACAAAAGGAAAAGGAAAACATACTGTTAAAACAGGACCTAAATCACAATTCAAATGGCAACCTTATAATATTTATACCTATACAAAGTTAATATTTTTCATAAATCTAAGAAAAGATTAAAAGTTACGACAACTTTCAAGCATCCTGAAATCTGATTTAAAACTGTATAAAGTGTTTTTTTTTTTTTATATATATCTAGTGACGCGCTCCGATTTTGCACAAGTGTAAGCCCGGTCATAGGCCTCGCCACCAAGACCCGCTCCTGAAACTCAAACTTCATCAAAATTAGTTCAGCCGCTCACTCACTGTTTAAACCAATGATCATGACAAACATTTTAAAACCAAAATCAGCTAAATCGGCCCAGCCGTTCTCGAGCTTTAACGAGTCTAATGAATAACGATTGATTTTTATAAATTAATATTATTAACTATAAGGTAGATGATCTATGATTTAATTTTAACCAAACCCCAATCTATAAAAATTTAAAATCTTTCGCAAATACTTGATTCACCCTATAGATTCACTGGTATAAATCACACAAAAAATAATTAATTTTATTCGATGATGATGATGATGTAAACATAGAAGTGATTTAAATTAATTTATAATCTAATTTATTTCCCTAAAACACCAGATATAGATTAGCGAAAATCCCATCGAATTCGGTTAAGCCAATCCGAAATAGCTAAAATCTTACAATATTATACATAAACACCACTTCATTATAATCTTTGATCACATAATTACCCCTTTCAAGTATACAAAATAACTTCTAAAACGCATTACCCACCTGTACTGTACTGTTTGACAATTCATTTTGCAATTTCCTATAAAATCTTACAAAGTCAACTCTATTAAGCCTGAATTTAACATAAATACAAACAATACCTCAACAAACAAATTCAATAAAACTACGATTTGCAATAGCTAGTTGCACTTATGACAATGAGCTATTCCCTTACTGCAACCTTAATAAATAACCTCATATGTACTAATTTTAATTTCTAACCGCCCTCAACATCAACAGATACTTTCTAAAATGAATTCCACCGGATTTGGTTCAGCCGTCCTAGAATACTCGGAGAACAAACATACATCGCCCTATATGCTATGAAATTATAAGAGTATATTTTTTTCTAATCTTACCAACCATATACCCCCTTTTTTATTCATTAAATAAATTCAATTTGACTCGCCGGAAAATATCACCCTTTTTACCTTATTTGAATGTAATCCTGTTCAACTATGTTTCACATACTTAGTTCACACTGTATAACAAGCCCTTTTAATTACCTAACGTTAATTCACCTGTATGAAAAACGTGTTCTCCTCCTTTTTTTTTCTCACTAATTACCGCCTAAGATTTCTCTATGTCGTAATAACTAGAATACATTCACTACTCTAGAATATAAAATGTTTTATTATAACCTTAACATTTTTGGGTATTTATAAAATTTAAATATCATCCATACTAATCTTACTACAAGCTCAATATTTCTTTCTTAACCTATTTCTGCTTTCAAACTAAAACTTAATTTAACGCACAAAAAGAACATATGTCGTTGACGGGATTCGAACCCACGACCCATTCTCCAACTCCGAACATAGAACGCATTAGGCCAGTCGTCACTTCCGGGAGACGCCGAATTACGTCTAATCTACGTAACTAACAATGCTTATACACTCCGTTGTCAGCTCCGATATCATAATATTTTTATTCTCTTGACGTTGATAACCGTTGACAAGTGACATGATGTAACAAACCTACGATGTGTCTATACTAATCATAATTCGTTTTTTTTTTTTTCAGCAAGAAGCTTTGTCACTAAGGTCAGACTTTCCATATCTATCGACCCTACAGTTCATCAAATCCGTTAAGTCAGAAAATGGTTTTATCTCCCCCCGTTTTTTTTCTATTAACAAATTTTATAAAGGCAAAGTAATTTTATCCTATAATAATACAACTTGAAACAATAACCGATAACAACCCTACAACAAAACGTTTACGTTTTCGAACAAAACTTGTTGTTCGAAATCATATCACGAAATGAATACGTCTTTCAATTTATTATTTCCTCTTTCGTGACCTTGGATACCCAATTTCTTCAACCTGATATATGATAGTTTTATATTACCTTTTCACCGCTTTTACCCAGAAATAAAACTCCTTACCTTAAAAATAAAATACAGCTACTATAAAGTTTGAAGTCCAATTGATTACGATAATCTAACAATAACAATTAATACGTCTATAGTGTAGTCTAATTTTAAAATTTTAGTATGTAATTAATGATTAAACGAACTAACAAGTTTTCAACAGAATATAGTTACAAAGTTACCTACAATAAATTATGACACCCGTTAAACCTTTTCGTCTCCGTTTTTCACGCCAACAAATTGTACAGATTCAAAGAAAAGATTTCCTTGAATCTGTACTTTCCTGCCTTAATTTAGAATGAGTCTCTGAACTACAAATAATTAATCGAATTACAAGTATAATTGACCTAAGTTTTATTTTTATTTGCTTCTAACACACAACTAAGAGTAATAATATTTAACCTAAATTGACTCCCTGCTAAAATATAAATATTACTATAGTAAGATTACACGGACATAGAATTATTTTTTTAAAAATATTTTCTCTTCCTTACCGCGTGTTAAGTGTGTTTAACGTGGGCCTAAGCACAACGTGTTACATGTTCACGTGTTTACTTCAATATCTTTGAAGACTTTATTTTATCTGTGGTCTAGTCTATTCCTATATTTGACAGGTAAACAAAAAAAAACATTTTTTTTTGTTCATTGTTCCTCTTTCACTCTACTCTGGGCAAGCTAAAGCCTTAAAAACCAAACCCCTTTCCGTGAATTCCCGAAGAAATTATGCAGATAACCATTGTAAAATAATTTAATGTAATAATTTGTAAATAAATAAATAGTCAGTCTAAAATACTACAAACCAAGTTCCCCGAATCTATTAATTTTCAAGTAAGAATAGCGTATTTGTCAACTGGATGGTAAAATTAAATTTCCTATGTCATGGCAACTATTATTTTTAGTTCCAAAGATTCCCACCTGTGGCTCTAGTAGTCATACTGTTATGAGTTTGTTATTTTCCGAGTTCATTTCTCTAAAATACATTGCAAAGAAAGTTTTTAACCCTGTAAAACGCAATAAAACATTTTGCAAATGCTACCACAACTAAATTCAACCCATAGTGCAAGCACACACCCCATACAAAGCTGAAATTCCATTTAACCTTTCTACTAACCGTAAGTATATGTGTATAAACACTTTGTTGACTTTATTTTTAAGCTAAATTCAATCTTTCACTGAATTTTACTCACTCAAAGTAAAATACCACCTTATTCCTGATTCTAATATCCTACTGTAAACAGTTTACTGGACGCTTTTATGAATAAAACAAATATTTAATTTCAAATAACCTTGAACCTTTGACCTAAACCTTGACCTTTGAGCTCAAACTACCCTAGAAATTCTTTTGCTGTTTTAAAGTTATAGAACCTTGTAAAAACCAAAAACTCAAGTTATATTCTACATTTCTAATTGATTTTAATTGTATTAAAAGAACCTTAGTATATTTTTAGCAACTTTTTTTTCAAAGTATGATTTAATATAATGTACCAGAATTTAGTTATTGCCGAGTTATAATTTTCCAATTTCTTCCTTTTCAGGCATACTTAAATCGTTGTGTCAACCTGATTTGACCAATCCAAACTTACATAGTAACCTTGAAAACTCTACCCAAATTAAGAAAGATTTCCTATCCTAACGCTGGGATAATGATAAAGAACTCAAGCAACCTGGTATGTATATTTCTAGCACTTAATGTTTAGGTACCTATTAATATGACTTAGCTAGCCCTGGTTTTATACTCATAATCTCCTATATGGTTCAAAGGAAGTCATCACATAACACAATTTGTTGATTTCAGATATATTTTTCTACAAAATGCCTGGAATCTGCTCAAAATGTCTCCTACCTGCTTCTCTGCTGCTTTGAAAATCTTCACAAAAACCCGCTACTAGTCTAATCTTAATTTGTGCTTAAAGAAATAAACACCTCCTTAGTTCCGTTTTCATTTGTCAAGACACTAGGCAGGTATAGGCTTGTAACTTGATACAATTTCCCATAATTCCTCTAACAGATATCTACCTAGACAACTGAATGTTATTAGATCATATGCTATATATACCTGTGCATTAAACAATAACCTTTCCTTCTGAATAGTTGGGTAAAATACTCCTAATTTAGCCTGATAACTACCTTTACCTTTAACTACCTGACTTTGTTAGAACTTTCTCGAACCTTATTATCTATATTTCATCGTATCTCCTAGCTCACCAGTGACTGTAACGCTCTAACGACTCACTCAAAAGAACCATCTACATTGTAATCAACCTCAAATTCTGGAGATAATCCTGGTGCACGGCATAACCATATTGTAACGTTCGCCCTCACTAACCTAACTAACTTACTAACTTGTCTCTAAATAACTCTAATATCCTAGCTCGTAGTCAATGGTTGATGAAGATATAATGATCCTAATCACTAACTAATTAATTTAAACCAAATACTAACCTAGCTTACTATATTATCCTAGCCCTAAAGGTTTATGAATTTAAAAGTTTATGAAGATATAATTTTTTGATAAAGATTATATTTAACCCTATGAAAAATATTAAAAGGTAACTTCTAGAATTCTCTATGAAGATTTATAATTGAAATACCTCCCTGCAGATAAAACCTGTACCTTATAAGTTCTAGTATTTAAGACTTCCTTAGCTATATCAGTACCTTATCTAATTCCTAACTCAACCTGTACTATATGATAAATGTAACTTATATTATGGCCATGTGATCAAGTGGTTAGAGAACCCGACGTTGTAGATCCGCTGCAACCCTGGATAGAGGTTTGGGTGTGTCCTAACTCAAATATTCCTACTTCTACCTTCCAATATAGTTCAATTACTAGTTTTACACTAAACCTAAAAGCTGAACCCTATTATTATTATTTTCTCTTGAACCTAACATCATTAACCGCCTTACTAAATTTTAATTTCAGTTATTTCTATATCTGCCTAAGTGTTAATCTAGTAAAATTCAATTATGTACTCATATTACTTTTATTTAGG
The DNA here is from genome assembly GCA_949125355.1 of Agriopis leucophaearia. Taxonomy (NCBI): domain Eukaryota; kingdom Metazoa; phylum Arthropoda; class Insecta; order Lepidoptera; family Geometridae; genus Agriopis; species Agriopis leucophaearia. The sequence continues at coordinate 6,877,832 of OX421287.1, forward strand.
GATCAATACAAGCTTGATCACAACTTGAAACCCTCTAATAACCGTTTCCTAGGTTACTTATCAAACCTACATACTAAACCTTCATTTTACAACCTACTTGTTACATAGTTAAAGTTGAACCTAACCATAATTTAGAGAATCATAATTCCAACCTAGGTACTCTGTATTTGGTTTCTTATCCTAACGTGTTATACTACTGACGACTTATTTAAGACCTAAAAATGTTATAGAAATCTACCTAGGTGAAGTTGAGAGGAAAATACTGAAAGGAGATTGAGCATTGATTACTTGTGTTATTTAAGTGTAGAAATTAAGCAAATCATTGAAGAAGCACTGCAAGGTGAATTTATAGTTAATATTTAGATTTTAGTATAATAAATTTTTGTTGAGACTTGGAAAACTACCAACAAAGGTGATTTTATAGTTTGTATTTAGACTTCAGTATAATAAATTAATGTTTTTTGGTTGAGACTTGGAAAACTACCGACAAAGATGATTTTATAGTTTGTACTTAAACTTCAGTATAATAAATTAATGTTTTTTAGTTGAGACTTGGAAAACTACCGACAAAGGTGATTTTATAGTTTGTATTTAGGGTTCAGTATAATAAATTAATGGTTTTTAGTTGAGACTTGGAAAACTACCGACAAAGATGATTTTATAGTTTGTACTTAGGGTTCAGTATAATAAATTAATGTTCTTTAGTTGAGACTTGGAAAACTACCAACAAAGGTGATTTTATAGTTTGTGGGAAATATTAGGTCAAGGGCGAGCAAAGCGAAAACACTGTTATAGTTAGCACAGATTTATTCCGACTAAAAACCTGACAGCTGGCCGCCGGCGCCTACCCTCGGTTACAATACAAGGTGTACTTTTAATGTACTAATGTGGGTACCGCCATACACTACATTCCTCCACACTAATTATGGAACATACAATCGGTAAGGGTTAGTGAATACCTATGGAGTGAACTATTGGTTAGAACAAGTTGATCTCGGTGGCGGCCAATGGGGTTATTTACATATTACATTATAACTTAAGGAAACTCTTATACATAATACTTATACAACTTAACTACTTAAGATTACAGCTTATAATTAGGTTTTTGTAATCTACAAAGCCTTTGTGGCCTACCCTTGGGGGTACTTATAAGAGACGGGAGATCTGGTGAAGGTTCACGAGGTTCAGGCGTAACCTTTGGCTGAACGGGAGGACTAGCCGTCACCGCTCGTTCTGACCGGCTACTTCCCGCAGCGACCGTTGGGTTCTCTGGTATTGGACTTGTTACCAATCCTTTATCACCTTCAGCAGGACGGTCGGAGTTTGGGCAAACCAGCGAACTCCTGCTCCTACGTTTTAGCTGATCGACATGACGATGTATCTGATTCCCCTCCTGACCTATAACTCTGAAGTTTGAAGGACCCAACCTACTTTCCACCATGCCCGGTAACCACTTTTCCCCCTTTAAATATTGGCGGTACCAAACGTCATCCCCGGGGTCGATGACCCTGTCCGCGCCGGCCGCGTCTTGTACCTGCCGCTGCTGCGCACGCGCCACCCGCGCCTCCCGGTCCGGTCTCAAGGCGTCTAGACGAGTGCGCAGCCTTCTACCTAGCATAAGGACCGCTGGGCTCTCCCCGGTGGATGTGTGGTCTGTATTTCTATAATACATAAGGAAAGTGTTCAGTGCCCTGTTGACGTCCTCCTTCTCATGAACGGCTTTTTTGATTACCCTTTTTAACGTCTTCACCGCATTTTCTGCCGCTCCGTTTGAGGCGGGATGAAATGGAGCAGTAAAAATGTGTTCAATGCCTCTACTTTTGTTAAAAACCGCAAACATTTCGCTCGTGTATGGAGGTCCGTTGTCGCTAACTATCTGCTTTGGTAGCCCCCACCGCCCGAATAGCTCCGTTAATTTATCGATAGTCCAGTTAGCCGCCGTGCTAGGTACTTGGAACACTTCTAACCACTTAGACATCGCATCGACGACTACCAAATAAGTTTTACCAAATATAGGCCCCATAAAATCTAAATGCAGCCTCGACCAGGGCCGGGCCGGCCAGGGCCAGGGACGAGGCGCCTGCCGCGGCGGCGCGTCCGCCTGCGCCGCGCACGTCTCGCAACCCTTACATAGGGCTTCAATCGCTTCGTCCAGTCCTGCCCACCAAATGTAGCTCCTGGCCAAGGCCTTTGACTTGACTATTCCCATGTGTGGCTCATGTAACACCTTTAAGACTTTTTCCCTACACTTATCAGGGATGACCACCCTGTGCCCCCACATTAGACAGCCTAACTCCTCATATAATTCGGCCCGTCGATTAAAATAGGGCTGCATTCCGATCACCTCGCACTCCGGAGGCCAGCCGTCTCGAACAAAACTCAATATCCTACTAAGAAGTGGATCACGCGCGGTGCATTTCTTGATTTCATTGCAATCTAACAGCAAAGCATCTTGCGCGAAGTGTAAATGCGTTTGTTCCGGCACCTTAGGTAAAACCGGTTCCTTACAAGGCAGGGGCAAGCGAGACAATGCGTCGGCACTATTTTTATCGGTACGAACATATTCTATATCGTAAGTATACGCGGACAAGATAACCGCCCATCTTGACATCCGACTCGCCGTCATTATTGGAATATTGTTGTGCGGACCGAATATTGATACCAATGGCTTGTGATCCGTACGCAAGGTAAAATGCCTACCGTATAAGTATTGGTGAAATTTTCTCATACAAACTACTATCGCCAACGCTTCCCTATGTATTTGAGAATAATTTTTCTCTGCGCTCGTAAGTGTCCGCGACACGAATGCAACGGGCCGTTCCGCCCCCTGCGCGTCTGGCTGAGATAACAACCCCCCGCAGCCCGCGGGACTGGCATCGCAAGTTAATATTAAAGTTTTGTTCGGATCATAATGCGCTAACACTTGTGAACTCGCCAAACGATTTTTTATATTTTGGAAAGCGCTTTCGCATTCCTTCGTCCAAACCCAGTCTACACCTTTTTTGAGTAAATTAAAAATCGGTACTAACTGTAGACTATAGTTCTTTACGAACTTTGCAAAGAAATTAGCCAGGCCCAGAAAGGACCTAAGTTCCGGAACATTTTTCGGTCTAGGTATTTTCTCGATCGCTTCCACTTTTGCCGGATCAACTTTAATGCCGTCTTTAGACAAGATGTAACCTAGGTACGTAACTTGCTGCGCCAAAAAAACACATTTACTTTCTTTCAAACGCAAACCGCTCGATTGTAGCCGATCGAATACCGCCTCAAGCGCATCTAAATGCTCCCGTTTCGTTTTTCCCCCGATTATGACGTCATCGATAAAAATGCCTATGTTTGGTATACCCTTCAATAAATTTGTCATAATTCGTTGAAAAATTCCCGGACTCGACGATAACCCAAATACTAACCGGTTATAGCAAAATAAACCGCGATGAGTGTTTATTACCGTGTATTTCCTAGATTCATCTAATTCAATCTGGTTATAAGATTGAGATAAGTCTATTTTACTGTAATACTGCGAGCCATTTAACTCAAAAAGTAACTCCTCGATTTTCGGTAATGGATATCGGTCGACCAGCAAAACGGGATTTAGAGTTGCCTTATAATCTACACAAACCCTGAGCGCCCCGTCCGGCTTGTTGACGGGAACCAGCGGTGAGGCCCAGTCCGAGCTGTCTACCGGCTCAATGACGCCGGCGGCGAGCATCGCGTCCAGCTCAGCATCCACCCGGTCTCGGGTGGCGAATGCCATCGGCCGCGCGCGGTGGTACACCGGCACTGCCCCCTCTCGCACCCGGAGCGTCGCCTTGCCCCCCGTGAACCTCCCTAGACTGCCGTCGAACAGTTGATTATATCTGCGTAACAGAACTGATATTTCATCACTCAGGCCTCCGTGCTTATCGTTATCTATTCGACCTATGTTGTTACAATTCAGTATGGGAACTTGTATTCCTAACTCACCGAGCCACTGACGGCCCAGCAATGACGTCGTACCTCCTCTGATGACAAACAGTTCTAGCTCCTTTTCGATGTCTCCATATTTCACAACTGGTTTAATTACACCTAACGGAAGTATATTTGATCCGTCATAAAATTTAATACAAAGATTGTTAGGTATGATTTGATCACTTTTGAAATATTTAATGTAGGTAGCCTCACTTATGCAAGAAATAGGCGTTCCCGTATCAATTTCCATTATTATCTCCCGGTCGTTAATACAGATCGGCAAACTCACCGGCTTATAATCTCCCAGATTTAACTGATACAGATCCACACAGTCGTCCCAAGGTAGGTCCGGTTCATCAGACTCCTTCAAGTCAGTGCGGCCGAAATTAACACCTGCGCCTCTTCCTGGTCCGCCCGTCAGCTTGGATCCCGTGCCGGCAGTTCCCGCCAGACACACCCGTCGCAGGTGACCGGGGCGCTTGCACCGGCTGCACACGTAGTCCCGGAACTTACAATTCCCGTAGGTATGACTCGTGGCTCCGCAGGCCCTGCAGTTGGAAAGCACTGACCGTGGCTGTCCCTTCTCCGGCGCTCCAGCCGGCCCGGGCGGCCGGCGCCCATTTCCGTGCCCTCGGTGTACGCGATCTCCGTCACCGCGATTGCTCATGCGCAGCGCATGTACTGCGCTAGCTCCCGCTACCGCTTCCGGCGCCGCCCGTGCCTCCACAGCTGTCGCATCGCGCTCGGCAGCCTCCAGCGAGCTCGCCATCTTCATCGCCTCCGGAAACGTCAAAGTGTCCGCCTCCGAGAAAAGCCGTTGACGAATGACGTCACTCTCTACGCCGCACACAAATTGATCCCGCAAATTCTCGTTTAATACGTCGCCGAATTTGCAATACCGTGCTAACTTTTTCAACTCTGCTATGTACTCGCTCACGTTTTCCTCTGTCCGCTGCCTGCGCTGTCGGAACCGATACCGTTCCGCAAGCACCGATGGTGCCGGCTGTAGATGTCGACGCAGCACGTCCGTCGCCTCCAAATAGGTCAATTCCGCTGGCTTTTTGGGACTGGACAGGTTCGCCAACAGCTCATACGCTTCGTCTCCCATCAGGGATATAAGCGTCGGCAATCTTAAGCTGTCTTCTACGCCATTTACCTTGAAGTAACATTCAAGTCGGTCCGCGTACGACGACCACGCCCCGTCTTTTATATTAAACTCGCTTATTTTGCCGATAGGCATCTTGATTATATCACACGCGGTGTTGTTCAACGTTTTACAATGATAATTCTCGTCGCCACTGGGAAATATTAGGTCAAGGGCGAGCAAAGCGAAAACACTGTTATAGTTAGCACAGATTTATTCCGACTAAAAACCTGACAGCTGGCCGCCGGCGCCTACCCTCGGTTACAATACAAGGTGTACTTTTAATGTACTAATGTGGGTACCGCCATACACTACAGTTTGTACTTAGACTTCAGTATCATAAATTAATGTTTTTTAGTTGAGACTTGGAAAACGGAGCCCCTCCACCGCTCCGCTTGGTGAACAACGACTACCCGACGGTTTGTCCTCCCGTCTCATAAAAAAGTCAGAATAATGTTATCTTATTCTTATGCGACTGCAAACTTTATCAAATCTTTGCACAGACCCTAAGAAGGTGCTCTGTGCTAATGCAAATTTACCACCATGTTCGTAAACCCTATACGCTAGCAGAAGAACTGGCAAAGAAACTGCCGCGCTTTATTACAAATTTAGCAAATAGAATGCAGTCTTCATGTTAAATTACTGAATACTGAATCTAGACATTCAAGTGTAACATGACTTTAGTGTAAAAGGTAAGTAACCTTCCCGTTAGCTCTTCAAATTGGCCATCTCAATCAGGACTTCCTTTAAGAGAGTTTATATTGAACAAGCCAGTATTACTAAATCAGTAACAATGTAAAGGCGCCCTTTAAGTTTTCCATAACCAAGGGGTAACCTAGAGACAACCGCTCTGTGTACTATTCAGCTATACTTAGCTTAGGTACCTTCTATGGAACCCAAATAATGTGAGATGTAGAAGAGAGTCCGTCATATTAACTTTCAATTTGAAGAGGTTCATTTAGTAATTTATTTGATGTTAAAACTGAGAATTATATTTCTCTCAAGATCATGTTAGACCCGGTCGTCCCTGAATTTCCAATAATTCAATTATATGCAAACAATAGTACATGTCAATCTCCTTTACAAATTCCTCATTTTCTAAGAAAAATTATGATTTTTATAAATCAAATAATTTCAGGAGTTACCAAAACCTGAATAATCATTAAACCATTAGATACTAGTTGGGTTTTCTGACTGTCTTACAGTTTTAAGGTAAATAGAAATTCTTCATCTACCTTCACAAAATTATGAAATTAGCTTTAGACCTAGTTAAAGACTAGAAGTGAATTGCTTGTCTAAGCAACCTTCACTAAGTCTCTTTAGACAGAATCTCATTTAATTCTACAAAATAACTAACAGTATCAGTCACATATAGATTTCTATCTACATTAGATGACTACACTGTAAGTTACAAATGGCTATAAATGACCAATTATGAATATAACTTTAAAATCCCAACTAACATATCTAATAATTTAGTTCAACACCTTTTACTGGATTATCTCCAATAAGTTAAAACAAGAACAAGCTGAAAGAAAAATCCCTACAAGTCCCTAGGTTTCCCTATGTCTTGACGATCTGGTACCCTCGCATACCTTGAAGATATCAGATCCCCGAGATCAACCTCAAAAAACCTACACCTGGTACCCTCAACTATTCTGGAGATACACCATAACTCAAACAAAGAACAAACGAGTTCTTTAATTAACTAGACACAATAAAAAAAACCCACCCCTTCCCTAACAACAGAGTTATACGGGTTGCTAATTGCCCGAGTGCAGAACTCTGACTAAACTGTAAGGACCTGACATGGGCGACTAGTCCACGAACCTATAGTCACTACCTACAGCCCTACAGGTAAGCTCAAAGGAACCGAAGTTCCGGGAGGCTTCTTAAAACAGAACGGACCTCCCTTGGGGATAGAGCTTATTGACCCTCCTAACGTAAAGACAGATCATGTGAAAGCATGTAGGCGGACGGAGACTAGCCTACGGCTAACCAGTCCCGCTAGGATATAGTATCACAACCTGTTAAGGTGATTCCAGAGGTCCGTACCCCCATCCAAACTACAGTCAATCACACAACCTGGAGACTGAATCGATGCCTCATTTAAGCGGCTAAAATCGACCTTGGGATCGTCTCAAAGTTCCCAAGTCCTAACTATCGCGGAGAGGAGATGAACGGCCTTCGTAAGTGGTCACAGTGAGGTTCAGCGAAGGCAGTCCATTATTTCAAACCATGTTGAAATGAATCGCAATTGTCCAATATTTCAAATACAAGTCATTTAAATGACTAAATGAGTTTACCCAACGCGTAAGAAAACCCTTAGAAAGCTACTTTTACTTGTAAGAAAAATTTTATCAAACTACCTTTACCCATAAGAAAAAGAATCTAATTCTCAAAAGTACGAGGCCAACTTCCACGTAGCAACACGGAATATCGTTCACACCTCGAACTGAGTTCAAATTACTGTAAAACTACTAAGCAAAAAGAATTTAATAAAACTCTGTGACATAATTGAATTTTTGTGTTAAGTCGGGTAGAGTTTCACCTTTAAATTCACAAAGAAACGCAAAGACTCTAAAATATATTGGACAACACGACAGGGTCACGACTAAATGCAGAATGAATCCACGCGCCTCTGCTACCCCCTTATATACCCTTCGTCTTTAAGGTTCAAAATGCTACAACAAGCGGCTTTGTCACAAAACTCTCGGAACTATTGAAACTATCAGAAGTATCAAAAGTATCGAAACATTGCGACCAATCAGAGAGCCGGATTTTGTAAACATTGTTAGTTTCAATACTTTTGACGCAGTGGCCCCTCCACCGCTTCGCCATTTTGTCTGTCATTCTAAGTAGCCTGTGCATCAAGATTTTGCAACTGAATAAACAAAACTAAATAATCATCAAGTTAAATTGTTATAAATATTTGGAACTATTATCAATTAAGGTATGTAACTTATTTAATTATTTATTTATTTTTTATAGTAGAAGAAACCATCGTATAAAATTTTGTAGGTTATCATTTTGTAAACAAACTAAAACCGCTTCACATATTTCTTTGTAAATCTCTGTCTAAATATAATGTTCTGCCCTATTTCCCTTTATTCTATACAATCTCTAATCATAGGAGTAAACAATTGTCAAAGTCTTGTTATTGTAACTAAAACTTTAGAAGCAAATTACATTTCAAAGCAACGATTCCCCGAGCTAAGTCGAGAGCAAGCTGTCCAGCCTCTCTGCCCTGTTTCCAGCAGTTGCACAATCCGCATACAAACATCTTCTATATCCTACTAATTTATGTAGATCTGGGTCAGAAATGCAGGTATGTTGTAACAGTGACTTCTTCTCAATTTCAGGATTCTGTAGCATCCCATTAATCTGATGAAATTTGATCCGAAGTTCGCATCTTAACTCAACTATAAGGATGCCTGACATGGACCTGTGTTCAAACAACCTAAGCTAATTTTCAACACAAAGGTAATTTTTGTCCTAAAATTATATTTACTAATACTTAAACCAAGTAATAACACACAGGTGCTATTAACTAATATTCATATGTCAAGGAAAGGCAACTTACTTACCTTTATCTATCAGTTTAAGCTATAAAATAACATTGGACTTAAGATAATACATAACTGTGAATGATCACCAATACTGTACAGAGTTGACACAATATTTCTTGTAATGAACCATTTAGTTTTCTAACAGTATAAAGCAAAGAAGTGAAGTCTCTTCACTCTTCCAAAACCTTAGAGAAACAACAAAGGTCAATGGTTATTTAAAACAGCATCAATTTTATCAAATATAACTTAACAAACGTAAATAACATAAGTTAATGTTTTACTTCTAGCGTTCCACAACCTGTAAGCTCACATAACCCAAGCCTAGCGTATAAACGACCATTTAAGCTTTCTTGTGTCCATCATGTTGTGTTATGTAGCTAACCTTATTTAATAGGTGATTTTGTTACAATTTCAGGTCATCGACCCTGTTCAGTCTGCATCCCCATAGCTTCATGAAATCCAGCCCGATGTCCACAGTCCAAAGCAACCATTGCAGAATCATGGTCCAACGGAACTGCTTCCACATACTTCAGATAATACTTACTACAAACCAACTTCTAAACGGATAGTGACTTAGTCGTTAAGTGAATTGTACAAGGTATTCCTATTCTTTTATTATACTTAATTCAACTAATAATTTAGTAGTTCTATTCATTGAATTGGAACAAAAAGGCAGCCTTAGTTCTTCTTAATATAGTAAGGAGAGATATTTTTCTACCGCCTGTCCACAAGGATTCTATAAAACAGTATAAAACTGTTATTAATTTATTAATATAGAATTCTTTTAGCTTTTCATTGATAAAATTAATATGGACACAGCCAATCAAACATATATAAATTTTAATTGAATAACTTAGTTGTAAACTACAGTTTAAATGTTGTGAAACGTAACGGACCCCATTCTGGACCGTCACAACCTCCGCCTTTTTTTACGAGCTTTGCCCTATTAGTATAGGTACATGTGAGACAAATCTTGCAACTGAACTTTAGACCAGTTATCCTCAACCGATTGAGCTGAAATTTTGCATACGAAATTATTATCCGCCATCTTGGGGCGTCCGCCATATTGAATTTTATTTTTCGTATTCTATTTAGCAAACCCTTTCTTTGGTACCCATATCAGTGGGGTGCATAAAAATAACTCGTCCGCCATCTTTAGGAGTCCGCCATATTGGATATAAAATGACGTCATTTAGCTGTCATACAAACTAAACGTGTATGTATGTACCTTCGATCAAAAAATACAATGTATTTTTTCGAAGGTATATGCACAATTTCAGCTCAATTGATTGGGATAACTGTTTAAAATTCAGTTTGCAGATTTGACCTACACTAGCAAGTGTAAGGCAAGTTAAAATACAGACAGACGGACGGACAGAACGAATTTATAAGGGTTATGGAACCCTAAAAACCTTGTAATAATGACTTATAATTTTCTTTGTTTTTTCAAATGTTGAAAAAGTACAAAAGAAAGCTATGTCTCAATTGCGGGCCCCTGAAAATAGTATGAAGAGTAATAAAATAGTTTATTGATAGTTTGCAACCGACATTTGAATGTGCAGAGAAGTTTAATTGACTGGAAGATATTGCCGCATAGCAATAAGATCGTTTTAAATTCTGTTTTGTTTCCGCACAGTTAAAACCTCAGATCAGACAAACAAGGGAGATCGGAGACCGCATCATCGCTTTACATCAGGCGACTTGGCGGTCAAACGGAAGCCTATTCCTAAATAAAATAAAAAATAAAAAAAGATATGGTAAATTTGTGTGGCGGGTGCGAACGCATCACGCCTAAATGACTTTAGTCTAACTAACCATGCCGCCAAGTTGTCCGTTTTTAGGGTTACGTACCCAAAGGGGAAAACCGGACCCTATTACTAAGGCTTAGCTGTCTGTCTGTCTGTCTGTCCGTCACCAGGATGTATCTCATGAACCGTGATAGTTAGACAGTTGAAAATTTCACAGATGATGTATTTCTGTTGCCGCTAGAACAACGAATACTAAAAAACAGAATAATATAAATATTTTAGAGGGCCATACAACAAACGTGATTTTTTTGTTCGTGTTTGCTCGATATTGATAACGGCAACAGGTAGACGCTTGAAATATTCACAGAATATTTAGTTATATATTCACTTTAAAAATAAATAACTATATTAAAAAATAATTAATATTTTAGAAGGGTTCCCATAAAACAAACGTGATTTTTCGCTGTTTTTGTAGATAATGGTACATAACCCTTCGTGCACGACTCCGACTCACACTTGGCCGGTTATTTTATGTGGATTGTTAAATTATTTCATTGGTAGCTGCAATTTTCTTAGAGTGCGTGAAATATGAAAAATTGTGCTTTCCTTTTTTTTCTCTGTATAACATACATGCTATATTATACTCAACTCTACCAAACTGCATAGTAGTTTGTAGGCAGATATTTACTCTTGTTACCAAATTTTATTATCTATGATAGAAACAATAGATGTCTGTTTTTTTATCAAGTGAAGTAATTCAAATTGTATATCGAATTGATAATTTTTAAGTATGTATTTATGACCATGTGTGCAATAATGTCCCAGATATTTATTTATTACTAGTCGACCGCCCCGGCTTCGCACGGGTGTAAGCTCGGCCTTCGGCCTCGCTACAAAATAGTATCCTATGTCCGTCTCCTGGTTCTAAGCTACCTCCCCACCAATTTTCAGCCAAATCGGTTCAGCCGTTCTTGAGTTATAAATAGTGTAACTAACACGACTTTCTTTTATATATATAGATTTAAATTCTGTCAGGGTGCATCCTGACAGATGGGCCCAGAGGATCACACAGTGGGTGCCTGAAAACGGACGAAGGAGCCAAGGCAGGCCGAGAAAACGATGGCGCGATGATTTCGACGCGTTCCAAACACAGTGGCCAAATTTGACGGGTGATCGCACTGTCTGGAAAGAGATGGGGGAGACCTTTGCCCAGGAGTGGGACAGCATAGGTTAAAAAAAAAAAAAAACTAAAAAAAAAAGTCTATTAAAAAACTTGAATATTATAAGGAGTTTTGCGGTACCTCAAAAACTTGTAACTACTATAAACACAATTGAATCACAATAATCACCGACTTCAAAAATATATGAAATACGTAATAAGTGCCTTTAAAATTGGATGGTTGCCCTCGATTTCCCTGAGATCCCATCATCAGATCCTGACTTGGTGATAATTGGACCAAATTGGAAGTATACCCTAGGGTTTTTTTTAAATCGATTAAGAGTTGGCGGAGAAATCGGTGAACATACATAAAAAAATAATATACAGTGAAACATATGAAAGACTACGGTTAAATCTCAGAAATGAAATCAGGATTATTAAGATATTGATTTATTATAATGTTACAATAATGTCCTATTTGCTTTACATATCGATATCAAGTGCCAGTTTTAATTCCCACTGACAATTATCTATTGGTGATGAGCATCTGTCAACGTCAATGTTACCGTTTGAAACGTCACAACTATTGTTATCAGTCAACAGATGCTCGTCACCACAGAACATAAATACTTTTACATTATGGTTCATATTAATATTAGATACAAATGATCGTAATTATGGTAATAGGCTTACATATAGAATAGTCCTCTTTTTTTGTAGGTTAAAAATAGCATTTGTCCCGCTTCGTCCAGCTTTACCGTGAGGTCAATAAAACAAGTCTATTCTTGCTAATATTCAATGTATAATAAAACCATCCGTATCCTATTTCTGACCGCATGGTCACATATTGGTTTCCTGTCCATTCGCCTCTTCGTTTCCTTCTTTATTAGCTTGATAGATCCTTCGGGCTCACTGGGTTTCACAGTGCCACGGCGTAAATAAATGTAGTAAATCAACTTTTAATATGCGAGGCTAATATTGATGGAACCGTAGATACTATTTTGATTTTTACGCGGAACGGTTGTACTAAGCCAAAAGAAAATTGTAATCCTCATAATTACGAACAATAAGGAATCCATAATCATCAGCCAGAAGACGTCCACTGCTGAACATACTCGTAAGCCTCCCCCTTTAACCTCCGTATGTAATTTTTATTTCAGGTGTACACAATTCTCGTTTCTGGTGTTCAAGTTTCTATCTCTCTATCTACCGGTACTTGTCTTCCGTTGGGTTGGGGATTGGAACCATCAGGTGGAGTCATGTACCAATGTACCACACTGTGCTTACAGGCGTTTCCAGTCATCATTATCATCATCAGCCAGAAGACGTCCACTGCTGAACATAGGTCTCCCCCTTTAACCTCCATACTGAACGACATCCTGCCATCTGCATCCACTGGATGCCCGCGACTCTCACAATGTCGTCAGTTCATCTAGCTGGAGGCCTACCTACGCTGCATCTTCCGGTTCGTGGTCTCCACTCAAGAACCTTTCTTCCCCATCGGTTATCAGTTCTTCGAGCGATGTGGCCTGCCCATTGCCACTTCAACTTGCAGATCCATAAGGAATTCATAATACCCACTATTATGGATCCCCTTGTTTGTCTGATCTACCACCCCGTCTGAGGTACCACCCCGTCTTAGGTACCACCCCGTCATGGCATCCCGGTTATAGCTTTTGTATAAATTATTACCACGAGTATAACTGTAACTAATAATCAAGAAGCTTGCAATGTTTGATTCAATACAGTTAACCCATAATTTGGAAATAATAACCAACAGGAATAAACAGCACAAAGTATACTAAAGCCTCCTTGAGCAACGTACTCCAAACTTCGAGATAAACTGGCATCAAACATTAGAAAAGTAACGATGGATAACTCCCAACAATAAGGTAGATTACTGATGTTAATATCGTTGAAACCAATAGCTTTGATGAAGAATTTAAGTAAATATTATAATATGATTATTGAAAAAAATATTTAAATCGGTCAATATAATAATCATATAATAATAATCTATAGTCATAATAAATCTGATATATAAGGGTTTAAAGTTTTTGGTCAAGAAAACTCTGTCCCTTTCCCACACAACAAGAAATGACGTCACGCCTCTGTGCGCCATGTTTGTCAGAATAGAGTTTATATGGCGTACATAGAAGTAACGTCATAATTTGCTGTTTCGCGTTCTCTGTCTAGCATGATATTAAAATGCTTATAAGTTGCTTATTTTTTGATCAGTTTTTTTTTTTTTTCATTAATGAGTTATATTTATGGGCAATATTTTTATAGGAAAAGAAACAGTCATCAACATTTACAATAGGCTACTATTGTAAGTGCCAATTTAAGACCGCGCTCATCGGCCAGAGCTATCTCTTTCACACATTTTAAAACATTAAAATTCTTGATTGGACTTGAGTCAAATTTGAATTGGCAAACTTTTGGGGCAATGTTGAATTGGAACGAAAGCTCAATTGGCTGCCTAAATCCTAATTATCGCCTCGGTGGTGTAATGGTAATTCACATCGGAACAGTTTGCTTATATTGTAGTAAGCGCAAGTTCGGTCGTGCTTGTGCATGAAGTGCTAACCTCACCTTTGATAGATCAGCCAAATACCAGCTTGAGGAGTCGGAGTCCATTGACAAACTTGCCAAGAAGACCCAAGATACAGGAATAGCTTAATTTGAAGGCCACTGACATTCCTCTGGTTTCTTCTTTTCATATTTATGTACGTCTATAATTAATTCTGAGTGCTTTATTCTTATCTAGAAATATAAGATTTTTGGTGAAATAAATATCGGAGAGTGTGAAAATACGTTTCAGATATCTGTATAAACTAATTACCCCTGCCGATTTTGCCAAGGCGGGCAATAAATGGCGATACCGATGGCTGATATTCCGAAAACGTGAACAAAGCGCTTTCATTCCACTTCCGCTAGACTGTGTAATACGCTGGTTTAATGGGTGTAACCCTATGGTTACAATCTGGGTGTCTTTAGGTCACGAGTGTATCGGTTTCTTCAAGGCAAACGTGTTCCGTCGCAGATCGCATCATCTCTTAACATCGGCAGTCAAGCACAAGTCTATTTAACAATAATAAATTTAACAAAGTTTTCTATCTGCGCTTCCATAATCTACGCCATCTTGTACAATTTATAATATGGTACAACGCGCAATACAGGGTGGCCCTTTGTAAGAACTGGAGCGTAATTCTCACTCGTTATGGAATACGGCCCCGCTCAGAATTAATGTAAAGTAGGCCATTCTGGCCTTAATAGCTTGCTGGAGTATTTTTATAGGATTCTGTAGGGATTAAAATGAAACTGTTATGGAACTCATCATTAATATTTTCGCATGTGTATGTGTAACTGAGACGTGGTCCTTAACTATTGCCTTTTGGAAACACTCAGAGTCACACAACGAGCAATGTAGAGAGCTATGCTGGGAGTTTCTTTGCGCGATAGAATCCGGAACGAGGATTCGCCAAAGGAGCAGAGTCACCGACATAGCTATTGAAATTTGCAGGTTGAAGTAGCAATGGGCAGGCCACATAGCTCGACGACCCGACAACCGATGGGAAAGAAAGATTGTGGAGTGGAGACCTTGAACCGGAAGACGCTTCGTAGGTAGGCCTCCCACTAGATGGACCGACGACATTGTGAGAGTCGCGGGCATTCAGTGGATGCAGATCACAGGATGTCGTTCAGTGTGGCTGTGGAGATTAAAGAGGGAGGCCTATGTTCAGCAGTGGACGTCTTTTGGCTGATGATGTGAGGTAGACTACAGCGCCCTGCCGTTTCGTCAGCTGTTACGTTTATTTATATAGCTATGGATCAACATCAAAAAACAGTTGGGAGTGAAAACGTCACTCGTGGAATAGGGTATTTGACTTTTTTTTATGATACTGAGTGACGAGACGAGCGAAGTCGCTCGCCTGATGGCTCTTCACGCTTGCCCATAACAGCTCAACGCCTCTCAGAATTTTGAACTTCAACAGTTCAAATCCCTGGATGGCAATGCACTGCGCTCGTCACCCCGAGATATAAGATGTCAAATCTCTGTGTCCTGTAATTTCGCTGGAAACATTGCCCTTCAATCTGGAACACAACAGTGTTTGCACACTATTGCTTGGCGGTTGAATAACTGGCAAAGGTGTGATACTTCCCCAGGCGGACTCTGCAAAATAGTCCTACCACTACACGAAAGACTGACTGACTGGTTTGTCTGTATTAAAAATATGATTCATTCATGCTGGTGTGCCTAGAAGATGATTATTTCTGATTAACTTTACCACGGAGGATCTTTCTCATCACCATCATTTGTTTTTTTTTTCACGCGGACTTTCAAGGAAAAATATGGACACTAATTCTGTTGGAGGAAATTCGATTAATTGCGTCCTAAAATTTTAAAACGGCCGTCAAATTCGCGATAGCGGAAATAAATCACCGATCTCCAATAATCCCACACATGGGTCCGTAATATCCCCACATGGCACATGGCGCACTATTTTAATCGCGACCGGTCACTCGCGTATTAATAAATGGGCTTTATTCGGTGATTAATCATTCGATTTACTGTTAAATTATGGCGGAATTAATTATCTGCTACAGCCTGTTTGATGAATTGTCAAGTGCGTTTCGTGACACGCTCGAAGGCGTTCTTGTTTTCTAATGTAGCGGGTAAAATTGCGTTAAAAAAATAAGATTTTACAGTACCTAATTTCACCTTTTACACAGTTACCTTTCTTTATCCTCACCCTTACTCGTTTTGTTTTGGAGTTTTTTTTTAATAACTTGCTTCTGTAACTGCTGTAGAGTTTTGTTTTGGAGTTTTTTTCTTCATAACTTGCGTCTGTACAAGCTATTCTAATGTTAATTCACCTAAAACATCTCGTAGGTAGCTTATACATCATACTGTACATCTTTTGTTTCATGAGTTGTATTAATTGATTTTTATTACAAAAATATAATTTATGGACTTTTTTTATGCCATAGGTAGGTAGTATAGGCAGACGAGCCGCCTGATGGTATGCAGCCACCGTCGCCTATAGATACTTGTACCCAGAGCCACCACCAGAAGCTGAACACCAGAGCCCCAGAGGCATCACATACGTTGCCGACTCATTAAGACTACAATGTCGCCCATCGGCAAGAGACCGCCTCAAAAATTCTGAATATTCATTGAAAATTATCGGTAAAAAACCTAAACCGGTCTATGTCGTAACGTATGTATGTATATAAACTCGTCTTTTGAAGAACCCCATGAACATGACACTAAATTAAATATGGCCGCCGCTCCAAGATGGCGGTTTACATTTTCTTTGCTAGATAGATATATAAATAGAAACTCTTTATTGTGTACACCAGAAATACAAATTACAAACAGATCGAAAACACTTACGAGCTAGTGCCACAAATCGCTAAAAGCGATCTCTTCCAGGCAACCATTGGAAAGAATTTAGGTAACAGGATCGACGGGGGATGCTAAAACACTTTTAGAGATGCCATTTAATAAATACTACCAAATGATATATATGCTATGTTTAAATAATGTATAAAAGAGAAATGTTTTTTTTACTATTAACTTACTGGCTTTTTAAATGTCAATATATTAATACTGCAACATTGATCCCAGATAACCTTGTTAAGAAACAGAAAATCTCAATCAATTTGAATCCTTATAACATTACGATGTTAAGGTCGTATCTCACCAAATTTCCATACTTTTTTTTGAACAGAACTTTTTTTTTTCGCTATTGTTACCTACACATTGGAATTAAACAACAATAACAAACAAAATATGTACTTATGGCAATTGCTATAATTTTGTCATCCTATTTGTCTTTTTTAGTCACAAACTTATTTTAATTTTTACACAGGCAACTCTTCTTTATTTTTTTAATTTTGAAATTAGAAAGCGATAAAACATAATACTGTGATGAGTCATTCTATGATAAGCTCGAGAACGGAGCGGTTGTGTGGTAGAATAGACACTTGAAAAAGTCGGCAAGTTCTTTGATTTGATGAATAAAACCGGCCAAGTGCGAGTCCGGCTCGCGCACTGAGGGTTCCGTGCCACCACAAAATACAATAATTATCAATTTTAAAACCCGACTTCAAAATTGGTAATTTAATTATGCAATTTTTATTCGGTGAAATAATTAATGTCATCCTAATAACCGAATTACGTTGCTTAACTTGGTAATGAACAGAAATGTGTCACCGACTCGCACTTGGCCATTATTTAATATTTGTTGTATTTGTTGTAATATTTGTTGTATTACCATTTTTACACTAGAGCAAATACACAAATACGTTACAAATACGTTTGTTGTATGAGGTCCAATATAAATACGTCCATTTAATTTTTAATTTTTTGACTTTTTTTTAGTATTTCTTAATTAATCTGCCATAACATTAGTATATCTACGACACGATGACTAAAAAAGATCGAGAAAGGCTGGAAGCATTTGAAATGCCGTGTTGGAGACGCATGGAAAGAATAAGCTGGACAGAAATAAAAACAAGAAGTATTAAATATGGTAGAGGAGAAAAGAAGTCTACTAGCGAGTATAGAGACTAGAAGAGGGAAGATGTTTGGCCACCTTGTACGACATGACAAATTAATGAAAACCATCATAAAGGGAAAGGTAGAAGGAAAGAGAGGACCGGGAAGACCAAGAAGATTATTCGTAGACCAAATAAAAGAGAAGGCAAATGTCATGTCGTACAGGGAGGTGAAAACACTGGCAGAAAACTATCAATCATGGAAATTACTCCACCGACAAGAGCTACGCTCTTAAATGTTGAATGAATGAAAAGTATATAGAATTCTGTGAAAATTTCAAATGGCTATCTATTACGGTTCGAAAGATACAGCCGTTTACAGGTAGGACGGACGGACGGACGGACGGACAGACAGACAGACAGCGTAGGCTCAGTAATAGAGTCCCGTTTTTACCCTTTGGATACGGAACCCTAAAAAGGTAATTTAAAAATAAGGTTGATGATTGATCATGATGATGATGAAAATGAAAGATATACTACAAAATTAAACGCTGAGTTAAGGCCTTAATATCGAAACTACTAAGTATTCTTTGCTCGGTTGTTTGGCTTCACCAAACAATTGGCAGTAATTGGCTGTGATTGGCTGTAGGGCCGTGACGTCATAGGCTATTCACGCCGATTGAGGGTTCCGGCTTCCTTCACCGGCTCAAGGACTGTCAAGAGCTATTTAGATCTTATGATCTATATAAGTAAGTATGAGTATTTGTCTATAAATAAATAAATAAATATACATTTTCATGGATTGTTTTAGGGTTCCGTACCCAAAGGGTAAAACGGGACCCTATTACTAAGGCTCCGCTGTCCGTCCGTCTGTCCGTCCGTCTGTCACCAGGCTGTATCTCATGTAGCGTGACAGTTAGACAGTTGAAATTTTCACAGATGATGTATTTCCGTTGCTGCTATAACAACAAATACTAAAAAATTGAATAAAATAAATATTTAAGGGTATACAACAAACGTGATTTTTTTGCTCGATATTGATAACGGCAACAGGTAGACGCTTGAAATTTTCACAGAATATTGAGTTATGTATTGAATTTAAAAATAAATATATAAATTAAAATAAAAGTAATATGTGGGGGGCTCCCATACAACAAACGTGATTTTTTGCTTGTTTTCGCTCGATATTATTAACGGCAAGAGATAGACGCTTGAAATATTCACAGAATATTTAGTTGTATATTCACTTTAAAAATAAATTTTAAATTAAAATAAAATTAATATTTAAGGGGAGCCCCCCTAAATATTAATGATATACAAATAAATAAAAAAATACAAAAAAAAACGTGTTTTTTTGCCGTTTTTATGTATAATGGTACGGAACCCTTCGTGCGCGAGTCCGACTCGCACTTGGCCAGTTATTATTTTATTATAATACTATTTTATTTGTTTCACTCTTTACTAGCTAATGAATTAAGTAAATAAATCTTGGAAATAGATTTTAACTTGCTTCTAATTTTATTGTTGTGTCGATTTAAAACTTTGCAATATATGTGTAATCCCTAATCCGGATACGAATATAATAATTTTGTCTTTAGACTTTCAACGGTCTGTGCGCAGTCCTGTTTTTAACCGACTTCCAAAAAGGAGGAGGTTCTCAATTCGACAGTTTTTTTTAATGATTGTTACCTTAGAACTTTCGACTAGGTGAATCGATTTTGATAGCTGGTGCTTCTCGTGTGGTCCCATTTCAATTTGGTCTAGTTCTGTCATTTTTATGAAGTCGGTTTTTTATATTGAAAATTATTAATACACCGTTCAAACTATCACGGTTATTCACTACAGTTATATGATTATTGTAGTAGTAGTTGCCTCACACTTCCAAATGTGGAATGAGCTACCTAACGCGGTGTTTCCGAGAAGCTACAACATGGGGTTCTTCAAAAGACGAGTTAATAGAGTCTTAAAGGGTCGGCAACGTATTTGTGATGCCTCTGGTGTTACAAGCATCCATAGGCGACGGTGACTGCTTACCATCAGGCGGCGCGTCTGCTTGTTTGCCACCTATGGCATAAAAAAGTATTAGCTTGTATTTGTTTAGTTAATAGGGATAAAAGACAAAGATTTATTTACACACAAGCGGATCACATTAAAAACCTGCCAAGCGAGGGGATTATGGCAACACCCCTCTCTATGATGGAGGCCTTGTCCAACAGTGGACGTTAATTGGCTGATGATGTGTGTGTGGATCACATAATATTTAAAAAACGTTATAAGTACCTATAAAATTTGAGAGTTGCCCTCGATTTCCCTGGGATCCCATCATCAGATCCTGACTTGGTGACAATGGGACCAAATTGCAAGTATCCCCTACCGAACATGTTTTTTTTTCGGTCTACAGTTGGCGGAGCTATCGGTGAGCATACATAAAAAAATATACATTGGAACATAGAATCTTCCTTCTTTTTTGAAGTCACTGTACTTGCTAAAATACTTCTGCTCCACTGTGGGAGGTAATAATTCCCGTGACGTCATAGCTGTGACTTCACTACGTGTTTAATTAAAAGCATGCACGTGTCAAGTTCTGTGCGTTGTGTCGATAATGAAATACATTTTGGGCAAATATTGGAATATTTAATTAATTTTGGTTAGTGAATTTTAGTTTGTCAGGTGACAACATTATGGAAATTGTATTAGAACGTACATTATGGTATTTATATAAATACTTGTCGTGTGGCCTTAGTACGAGCACTTGCGAAAAAGTTATCGTTACGTAAACGATAGCAAAATGTATAGAAAATTGAACAGCGTCTCTATCGGACGTGAAAGGAAACTGATTTTTTTATAAATTTTGTTCTCAAACTCTCTCTGCTGCTCATGCTCAACTCATATCCCATATTGTTTACGTAAAGATAACTTTTTTCGCAAGTGCTCGTACTGAAGCCACTGGACGTGCAGAGGAATGTGTGTTTTACAATCTGGCAGCAACCGGTTCGATCCTCGGTCCTACGCCAATGACTTACTTCAGTAAATTATGCTGGGTACACTGCCAACTAGTAGGAACGCTAGCATTTGGATTCTTTCTAGTTTAATAATACCAAATTTGGTTCTATTGTTACCTAGTCAGGATCTGATGATGGGATCCCAGGGAAATCGAGGGCAACCCTCAAATTTTTTAGACATTTTTTACGTTTTTCATATATTACTCACGTAAAATGCGAACGCGGTTGAAACTATAGTCGGAGTAACCGGCCTAATCTTACGTGAGTGATTCCCGTGTAACATAAATAAAATATGTGAACACCACGTCAGTTTCCATAATAAAATTTATTACGTTTTTCATAGGTATATGTTTAAAGTCGGTTTTTCAATGTGATCGCGACGCGTTTTCGCAGTCACCTAAATTGAATCGCGTTAAAGAGATGAGGGCATGGGCCTTGATGTCATATTATATCCACGTGGCCATGCATAGCGTGCGTATGGTTGATTTATATGGCATACCGTACTGAAGCTAGAGCTAGACACGTTATAAGTAGCCCTATGCAGCACTATGTGGCCGAATTAAGACTTTTTTAAATGATACAGACTGATGAGACGAGCGAAGTCGCTCGCCCGATGGCTCTTCATGCTTGCCCATAACAGCTCAACGCCACTCAGAATTTTGACCTTTAACAGTTCAAAACCCTGCATGGCAATGCACTGCGCTCTTCACCCAGATATATAAGATGTCAAATCTCTGTGTGCCCTGTAATTTCGCTGGAAACATTGCCCTTCAATCCGGAACACAGTAGTGTTTGCACACTACTTCTTGGCGGTTGAATAACTGGCAAATGTGTGGTACTTCTCCAGGCGGACCCCTGCAAAAGAGTCCCACCATTACAGAGTATGGCGCGCTATGGATGATTTATATGGCATACCGTCCTGAACAAAGCTATACACGTTACAAGTGGCCAAACGCAGCAGTATGTGGTGTTATTTATAATATTTATGGTATGTAGTACTATGTAGCATTTTGCATTTATTGTATACTTATAAGTAGGGATATATATTTATGTATATTATATGTGCACCATCAACCTTTTTCAAATTCTTTAGTCCTGTCCATCCAAAAATTGCCTGGAAGAAATTGCTCTAGGCGGTAAGGTCCCCATAATACTGCCATATATTTATTTTTAATGTCAGTTCAAGTTTTATTTGTATTTTTCGGTGTGTAATAAAGATATAATGGCGTCAATTCTGTTGTACCATTCTCTAAATTAAACTAATTTAACAGGACTAAAATTATCGGCGTTTCTTTTCATTTCAATGCGTCAGAAAAGGATGGCAACAAGTCTAGAGCTGTCAAATTTAGTTTACAGAATAGTACATCAGAATTAACGTCATTGTATTGTATTTTATGTTGCCGACTTATGACCGTTAATTTATAAACACTTCCTTTCTGATTGCAAGCAAATAACAAGCACAATAGATTATTATCGCTATTACGAACCATGGCGCTATAAATAATAAAAACAAGCAGCAAATAAATTTTAAAAGTAATTAAACTCCCAGAAGTTTTGTATAACAAAATATTTTATCGCGGCAATTTTCAGTAGTAAAGTCGTTAATGGCGGCCTGTAATGGATAACACTTAAGTTGTTGTAAAATTTTGTTTTACGACAGGTAAAGCAAACAACCTGGATCTTGAACTAATAAACCATGGGATGTGTATTTTGTGAACTCGTATCCCAAGACATTCTATATCAGTCTCTGGCAGCCATCACTACAAGCTTGCTTTGTTTGGGGTCAGATGACAGTGTGTGCAAAAATGTTCCAAATATTAATTAATTTATTCTTTACTACAAAGTTATATGATTATTAACGGGATATTTCCGTAATAATTTTGAGGATGGAACTCCCGATTTAGATTTAGAAAGAGGGTAGATCGTTTTATTGGCACCAAATTTAAACTGTTCAACCAACCACCCGCATTCTTCAGTTTTCCTGTGAGCGTGGTGCAAGTAAATTGTCACTTGTCACTGTAAATATACCGTAAATAATCATGTAGCTGTCTGTAGTGAACAACCGTGAGTATTTAAGTGTTTTATTCACTATTGTCTCTAGAATATGTACTTAAGTACTACACGCACACGTACTTTAAATGTTTTTACGTATTCATATAATTTTATTCAGGAATAAGTTCGCATTTGTCCACCAACTCGCCTGATAGTAAGCACCAATATGGTCGAGGACGATGAACGCAGACGTAGAAGTTTTTTTTAAATTGAATAATAGCTTTTGAGCGCCATCTCGTCTGCTGTTGAACGATGGTGCGATTTAGAACGCTTGACTAGAAGAAACCGATTCACTCGCGAGTTGAAAACGTTTCGACGGTTTAGGCCCAGAATTGAATATGACATCTTCACCCCTGGGGTCCGGCGAATAGGCGAGGTCGGCCGCATAACCTATTGTCACGATGTCTCAATATTACGACAGAAATAGACGTTGCGTGCGAAAGTTTCTTTGGAAAACATTGTTGGATAACATCCTTTATTAATGTTTTAGGTATTACTAAAAAAAAAAACTAAGTGGCAAACAAGCTAGCAAGCCACCTGAACGTATGTGATCACTGATCTAACCTGTTACTCCAAGGCATCATAGATACGTTGCCGATCTAGATCTATTTTGAAAAAGCCATGTACTCGTAATAGCATGTTATAGTTACTCGGAAATGCCGCAGCTCGCGCGGACTTATTCACGATAAAAAAAAGTTCAATTCATATTTTTTTTTATGATACTGAGTGACGAGACGACCGAAGTCACTCAACTGATGGCTCTTCACCCTTGCCCATAACAGCTCAACGCCACTCAGAATTTTCAACAACAGTTCAACAGTTCAAAACCCTGGATGGCAATGCACTGCGCTCGTCACCCCGAGATATAAGATGTCAAATCTCTGTGTGCCCTGTAATTTCGCTGGAAACATTGCCCTTCAATCTGGAACACAGTAGTGTTCACATTTTGCAGGTGTGATACCAAAAATCGGCCAAGTGCAAGTCAGGCTCGTCGGCAAGTCACCACAAAATACAATAATTGACTTTGACTGCCTCGGTGGCTCAGTTGGTAGTGATCCTACTTTCTGTGCTTGGGGGCGTGGGTTCGATTCCCATCTAGGACAAACATTTGGGTGATGAACATTTGTGATTGTTCTATGTCTGGATGTTAATGTCTATTTAAGTATGTATTTAAAAATATATATGTATGTATATCAGTCTCTGGCAGCCATATTACAAGCTTTGCTTAGTTTGGGGTCAGATGACCATGTGTGCAATAATGTCTCAGATATTTATTTAATTATAAATTTATAAAAACTATTTGGTCCGACTTAACGCCTACCAAAATAGCCGAGCAATTGCTACGCCGTCACATAGTTAATATTTTGCAAGTGACGCTCGGTAAAAATTTTAATAACCAAAAATTTGACACCGACTTGCGCTTGACCATTATTTTTTATTTGTTGTTATACTTTATAGTGTGTACTATAATCATGTCAAGTTTGACGATTGTACGTATTACCATTTTTAGATTATAGCTAATACAAAAATATGTTTAAAAAAATCACGTTTGTTGTATGGAAGCCCCTTAAATATTTATTTTATTCTGTAAATACATCATCTGTGAAAATTTCAAATGTCTTACTATCACGGTTCATGAGATACAGTCTGGTGACAGACGGACAGACAGACGGACGACGGAGTCTTAGTAATAAGTGGTCCCTTTGGGTACTGAACACTAAAAAGACAGCTTATACCTAGCCCTCTGTAGCATAGTGTAGTCTGTAAGCAACATACCGTTCAAGGTTCTGCTAAAACTATAAGAAGTTATTTTATGGCGTAATCACGCACTGTAGCCCGTGGTCTACAGTCCAACCTATCGAGCTAGTACAACAAAAACAACTAGATGGCGCTCCCAGTCGCAAAACTCAATATATATTTCACTTGCCGGTACTTTACCTTCACTCAGTGTTGCCTGTGAGCAACAATCACTATTATTGTCATTTTCTTAATAAATAAAAAAAAAACCTGTATTTTATTTTTTCATTACAAAATCGAATCCTAAAAATCAAAAATATCCATGTATATGAGTGACAGAGGGCTAAGTTCTAACAAACAGTTTCAGACTTCTTCATATCTATATATGGATGAACATGGTGGCTAGCTATGCTAAAATCATCCGAAGCGTATACGCCGTTACTCCCCTTAAATATAAAGAAAGAAAGAAAGAAAAATATTTATTAATGACAGAAACAATACTATATAGAATATTAAAACAGTAAAATAAAATTATGGTTTCTGTCACAAATCAACCACACATACATTACACACACACATACATTACACATACACACACACCCATACATTATACATTTTCAACCTATTCCAACGACATAAATATTATAACTTTATTAGAGCTATCATCTCAGTGCATCCCGTTTCAACCCATCGTAAGTTATTAAACTTATCTACCACTTAAAACTATGACAGGAGCTTTCACTTATATCTTGTTAATTAATGAGTAGTGGCGTAACTCAACAGGGCGATCTTAATAGATCAGCAAAGTAAAGGCGTCTACAGACCAAAGTATGTCACTTATTTATTTGCACAAAACATGGTTTGATTATATAAATTTAAATAAATAAATAAATATCTGGGACATTATTGCACACATGGTCATCTGACCCCAAACTAAGCAAAGCTTGTAATATGGCTGCCAGAGACTGATATACATACATATATATTTTTAAATACATACTTAAATAGATATTAACACCCAGACATAGAACAAACACAAATGTTCATCACACAAATGTTTGTCCTAGATGGGAATCGAACCCACGCCCCCAAGCACAGAAAGTAGGATCACTACCAACTGAGCCACCGAGGCAGTCAATATCATACACACATTTAAAAACGCATGAACAATAGTTATTTAAGCAATAACAGTTTAATATGCTTTGAACAAGTGTTTGTGTATTCTAATTCAAGGTACTTCACTTCATACCTATGAGATGTTATAATAGATATCTTATAGGCAAACAACACTGGTTTAAAAACGAACTACGACTTGCCGCCAGACGTGGTGATCGGCTGAATTCGGCTTTGGTCGTCGATTATGCTGCGTGCTCTTTCACTCTCTCACTCAAGACAATCTACACATCTCGCTCATCCACTTCATAGAGACAACAGCCGCCTAAGATAAAATAATTTACATTTTCTTCTGTTTTAAGAAAAAATACAGTACCTACTTATAGATGTAATAAAAAAAAACTTGTCTCTGAAAATGCGTGTGTAGCTTGTGCAGTTTACAAAGGTACAGAAAGGCATTTTATCACAATTATTTTTGCTAAAACATTTAATTAGCTGTGATGTGTTGCCAGACACTCGCGATTGCGTGACTGAGAGACGGCTGTAACGAGTACGGTAATGTACCTTGCATTCGTCTAGTCAATATGGTGGCGGGCACAACCTATCTAAAGTTAAAAATATCTTAGCCTCGTACTAATTGTTTTCACATACTGGAAACGCTCTTACTTGCTCGAAGAACTGATAACCGATGGGGAAGAAAGATTCTTGAGTGGAGACCGCGAACCGGAAGACGCAGCGTAGGTAGGTAGGTAGGTGAGAGTCGCGGGCATCCATTGGATGCAGATGGCAGGATGTCGTTCAGTATGGAGGTTAAAGGGGGAGACCTATGTTCAGCAGTGGACGTCTTCTGGCTGATGATGATAATGATGACTGGAAACGCCTGTAAGCGCACCGTGTGGTACATTGGTACGTGACTCCACCTGATGGTTCCAATCCCCAACCCAACGGAAGACAAGTGCCGGTAGATAGAGATAGAAACCAAGTGCCGGTAGATAGAGATAGAAAACAAGTGCCGGTAGATAGAGAGATAGAAACTTGAACACCAGATACCAGAATTGTGTACACCAGAAATAAAAATTACATACAGATAGAAAACACTTACGAGCTAGTGCCACAAGTCGTCAATAACATTTATAATTTCCATTTTGATTTAGTTTCTTTTTTTAATGTTATTTATTGTGTATTTTTTCTGTCTTACCTATATAAACGATGTCTATGTCTTTGTAATATGAGCGCAGGCTCGCGTAAGACCGGATCTACCACTTCGCTGCTCAGCTGTCTGCTTGCTGCGCAGCATAGTGATACGAGCCACGCGTTGTAACTGCGCAGCACTACGCCAGCTGCGGTGAAAACGTGCAATTTTCACCCAATGCTCAAGAAAATGAGGTAAAATAGAGAAATGACGGGTGGAATTGCTGGGCGTACACAGTCGTAAATAATTTAATTTATCTACCACTTAGCCAGAACTATGGCAGAAGCAATAACAGCCGTAAATTGGGGACATTCCTACTGTACCGATGCTAAGTACTGAGAACAGTAAGGAAAGTCACATGTTTTCGTACTGTTCAATAATAATTTAGGCAAAAGTTAAAGTACAAGTAAGAGAAGGTTCACTCAGCAAAAGTATTTAAATAAGCTTTGACCAAAATAAAATGAATGGACGGGCCCAGTAGAAGCACATTTTTGAAGATTACAAAATGAGCGCCAGCGCTCACTTCATTTCAGTCGGTCTCTAGCCGTAGCAAGTGAAACACGAGTCTATTGTTACGCGATAACGAACCATCTGACAATATTATGAATTCGTATGCTTTACGGAAATGTAAATACACAAATAAAACCGATATCTATTTTTTGTAACAAATATACTGTACATTTTTATAATTAGGTGTTGCAGTATATGTCCGAAGGTTTTGGCTCGTTTTTACTGATCAAGTTCAATGGCTAGGGCCTGCCCATTCATTTTATTTTGGTTGAAGTAAATAAGCAGCGACTCATATCGTTCGCGCAAAACTTTATGAGCCCTCTGAAGTTAGGCGCGAGGCCTCCCCGACGCCCTGTAAAGTCCCTCGGATACCTATAATATGCGTACTGCGCAGCCACTGGGCCTAACTTCAGAGGGCTCATAAAATTTTGCGCGAACGATACCACACAATAAAGTCCAATTCAGGACGTGCTAGCGATAACTGCCTACTGCTATATTAACCTAGAAGATGCCTCTCTGTCTTTCGCATAACTCTTATCGCGTTATCTCTGTCTATCGCACCACGGCGGGAACGGCAAGTTCGACCTGTCGACTACTTGTAGCTTCATATCTAAAGTGCGGAGTGCGCCAGGCCTGGTGTAGTTTGGATCTGCCTTTAAACTCGAGCTACTACCGAAAAAAGTCTGCCAAGAACTGAAAGGGGCGAGGTTAACACGTTTTGCACACACTGACATATTCTTACTAGTCCTACAAACCCACACTTCAATATTGAGCGCACACAACTGCAAACGATGTGATTAAAATGTATACGAATGAACGACCAGTGCTAAAAGGGAAACTGTAGGTATAACGCTTCCATTTATTTATTTATTCTGAGGTCCACACAGCCGATAGACTTTTCGCTTGCAGCATACCGAACCGACATCATCATCATCATCAGCCAGAAGACGTCTACTGCTGAACATAGGCCTCCCCCTCAACCTCCACACTGAACGACATCCCGCCATCTGCATCCACTGAATGCCCGCGACTCTCACAATGTCGTCGGTCCATCTAGTGGGAGGCCTACCAACGCTGCGTCTTTCGGTTCGTGGTCTCCACTCAAGAACCTTTCTTCCCCATCGGTCATCAGTTCTTCGAGCGATGTGGCCTGCCCATTGCCACTTCAACTTGCAGATTTTAATAGCTATGTCGGTGACTCTGGTTCTTTGGCGAATATCTACGTTCCGGATTTTATCTCCCAAAGAAACTCCGAGCATAGCTCTCTCCATTGCCCTTTGTGTGACTCTGAGTTTTTCCAAAAGGCCAACAGTTAAGGACCACGTCTCAGTACCATATGTCATCACCGACATACCTACCAACATATTTTCTGGTCGTATACGGCATTACAGTTGTAGGAGGAAAATGTATTTTTTTTAACAACAGCACCATTTCTCTTTTGTCCCACGTGTCGTAAACGTGATATAGGATGTTCACGTGTCGATGGTTTTTTTTTATCGCACACGCAGCGAATTAATTAATAACCAAAATACGCCGCGCACACGATGTGGCCGGCCCGTTAGCTAGATCGCCCAAATGACATTTTCATTTCGTACAAAGTTGCCATACTGTTTGAATGTATTCGTCAACGGTTCTGGACATTGGTATTTCATTATAACCAAAACGCGGCTTTCGGACACTTTCAGTAATTCTGGCTCTCTTTTATTGGTAGCTGAGTTATCTGACCAACAGACTTAGTGGTGGATGACGCATTAATATTAGAATGTATTATATTTATCAATTTAAAAACAGACACAAAATTAGTAAAATACGCGATTTAGCGATTTTTTTTATTTTTATTTAAAAGCCCAATTACTAAACGGAAAATGAAGAGAAATTTTGATGAAATTTGTCCAATATGAAAGTATTAAAAAAAAACAATATATGACGGAGTTCTAAAGTAACAACCATTAAAACACAATTGAGAACCCACTCCAAGTTGGTTAAAAATAGCACTCTTATACAAAGAAAATCATTTCAATCTCTTACAATTCAAAGGGTATTGTAAAAGAGTATATTAAAATTGTTTGGTTCAGACAAGCCTATAACATACGTATAAAATTCTACAACATCGCTTATTATTTTAATGTTATGATTTAATAATCCAAGTCTAATTTCTTAAGACAACAAAAAAAAAAAAAAAAACAATATGAAAACCGACTTCATCAGAACTGGACCAAATTGAAATGGGACCAAATGGGAATCACCAGCTTTCAAATAAAAAAATAATCATCAAAATCGGTTCACCCAGTCATAAGTTCTGAGGTAACAAACATAAAAAACCAATCGAAGTCGGTAAGTAAAAAATAATTTTAGTAGCTGTGGCTGAAATTGGCTAGGATGATACCATCATCAATAAGTTGTCGACAAATTTCTAAACTTACGTTATCTACTACTTCGTCTGCGCTTCTGACCCTCAGTTGTGATGATATATTTGACAGATTTATTAACATTTTGTGGCTGTCAGCTCCGCAATTAAAGCTATATATTTTATTTTATATTGTACTGTAGACGTGGATCAAATTCTTTTGTTAAATTGTTTGATTATGTTTTGACCGGCGCCGGCGACCCTCTGTCGCTGCTATCGATCATTGATTTAATTTGTATTGATAAATTCTCTGGGGTAAATCGACGTAAAACCAATTTGTTTTGGATGTCGAGTATTGATTATTCTGATAAAATTAGGAGATTGTTAGAATATTTATTTTAAAAAAAGAAGGTAAAAATCATTTTTTTACCCATTGATTTGCCAGTAGCTTTTGTGTACTAGAACATAATAACCGGCCAAGTGCGAGTCGGACTCGCGCACGAAGGGTTTCGTACCATTATCTATAAAAAAAGGCAAAAAAACATGTCTGTTGTATGGGAGCACCCCTTAAATATTAATTTTATTTATATTATTTATTTTTAAAGTGAATTTATAATTAAATATTATGTGAATATTTCAAGCGTCTGCCTGTTGCCGTTATCAATATCGAGCAAAAAAGAGCAAAAAAATCACGTTTGTTTTATGGGAGCCCCCTTAAATATTTATTTTATTCTGCATCCAGGGCGTCCAGTGGATGCAGGTGGCAGGATGTCGTTCAGTCTGGAGGTTAATGAGCCTATATTCATTAGTGGACGTCTTCTGGCTGATGATAATGATGAAGATGAAGAAACATTCACGGCTAAAATCTGAAATCTAAATTATCTTGTTCAGATATCAGAAGCTTCAAGTTACAAATAAGCCAACATTTTCCGAACAACCCTTCATGTAACCGCCTCCAAGATTACCTCAATCAATACACACAGGAATTATATATGTAAATAACACAAACGTGTATACAGACGAACCGTATTACTAATTCCGTAATTCGCATAATCCAAGAAAGGGGCCGTATAAGGGGGAAAGGGGGGAGGAAACGATGCGTGACAAACAAGCAAAAGCTATTTACGATTATTTGTGTTGCTACTCGATTTCATATCGATATCTTGATGAATACCCTTTACGACATACGACACGACAACGATATAATTTTTACAAGCTTTTACATCCAAAACTATTTTTCTGTTGAATTTCTAGTGTAATTCTGCTTCTACCTCGCTTCAAGTACAATAAGGAATTAAAAAAAAACATTAGCAAATATCTATCGCGTTAAATTTATCCCAAATTCCATTACAAAATATTGTTAGTATGGATCATATCTCGCAACTGAATTTAATAAAAAAATCCCACAGTTTGTTTTATTTTACATTGATAACAAACAGCTGGTAACAAACACGGTAGATATACAATGAATAGTTACACAAAAGCCAGAAAAAAGTTTTCACTAATATAAACTAAAATTGTGTAAATTAGGTTGAAGAGATGGTGTGTTCTACCAAGGATGGATATCTATCTTTTGTCGATGGTTCTACACATCGGATCGTATTGCATAAATGTCTCATCCGATTATTACACAAGGCAAGTACTATTCACCGTGAGTCGAATGTCAAGTAGGTGAAGCTAAGAACGCACTAGGACGTTGCTCGGAGCAACAGGCTCAGGAAAGGCTGGGAGAATGACGCGGGCAACACCACGCTGTTCTCTCAGAACTCGATTTGTGAATAATTCTCGGCTTGCGTCAAAATCAGTGCCGGCCTTGGGGTAGAGCAAGAGGAGCAGTCGTTCTAGGCATCGGATAGCAAAGGGCGTCGAAATGCCAAAAGCAGGAAAAAAATAAACTGGCCAAGGGCGAGTCAGACTCGCGCACGAAGGGTTCCGTACCATTATCTATAAAAACGGCAAAAAAAGTCACGTTTGTTGCATGGAACCCTTCTTAAATATTAATTTTATTCTGTTTTTTAGTATTTGTTGCTATAGCTTCAACAGAAGTACATATTTTGTGAAAATTTCAACTGTCTGACTATCACGGTTCATGAGATACAGCCTGCTGACAAACGGACAGACAGACAGGCGGACGGACAGGGGAGTCTTAGTAAAACGGGTACAAAGGGTAAAACGGGAGCATATGGTCCCGTTTTACCCTTTGGGTACGTAACCTTAAAAACGCGTCGAGTCATGTTTTGTCTATGATCCCGGTGCAATCTGATCCTAAATCTCAGACGGTATTACATCCGTCCGATAAGTCCGAATTGGAAATGTTTTCGGCTAAGAATATAGTTTAATATGTTGCAAAATATAAAGATAAATTACAAAAAAAATATGTTGAATATTATAGTAAATGTCCCTCTTTATTCCTATATCTTGGGAATGGGAATCTTTAATTGTCTATTCAACCGCAGTCTATGGCTGTGTGACATCTGACAGCTAGACAAGACATTCTCTTCCGCTCTGACCGCTGCTCGAGTAGGATGCCATTTTCCTTTGTAATCGTAGTATTAAAAATTTGCATGATAAACCACAAATATAAATCAATACAAATCATTTGGAATCCAACCCTGAGTCCCATAGGCCCTTCAAAATATCGTAAATTTAATCAGTTCCTTGTCCCACGTTGGGTTTGGGTAAGCTTAACAATAAAACATTGGGGATAAAAAATTATGCATTTTTTTTCTTTAAAATAAATATTTACTCGATTTCACTGGCGGTTTTGCCTTCAATCAATAGGGATAGAGTTGCTTTCTGTCAGTGAAATAAATTTTAAAATCGGCACAATTGGTCCCGAGATTATCTATCTCTTATAAACATAATACCTATTTAATTATATTACCTGTTTTTTTTTTTTCAATTTTTTTAAAGCTTTTAAAGACTTGACCAAAATGCTGGCGTATTTCTGGCTCAACGCAAACGCATTGAAATTCAGCGTGGTATAGTTCGTATTCCGTCTTCATTTTCGGCTGCGTTTCCCTTGTTTATTAAATGGCAACTGCCCTTATTAACTAAACGAAATATAAGCTAACACTAACAGTTGGACTGCCCATAGACCGTTGAAGGTTAAAAACAACCCAAATGCTCAAGCCCACTATCAGTTAGCTGTGTATCCAGCATGCTGGCGGCATTACCACGCTGAATGGCAATGCTTATGCGTTGAGCCAGAAACACGCCAGCATTTTGGTAAAGCATCGCATGAACCAGGCGCTCTGAAAGGTTTTTGAAAATGAGGTAAGCTCCCGTCCCAAAGGGCCCAAATATGTAACCACTGCCATAGCATATTTGCGCCACTTGTGCTGCGTTTCCCTTACACCCTGTATAAGTGAATAGTAGGTCAATATATTAGTTTCCACTACTCCTTTCGATTAAGGTACAAACACAATAGAACTTTTGAATTGACCAAATTATACCCTAATGCATCAATGCACTGTTCATTTCCCGGCTCTCTTTAATGCTTAAAATCAGCCTATTCATCGATCAATCATGTCGCTCGTTGGTATGTCAGTCTGTCTGTATGTCAAACAAAATGCAGTTATTGGCCCACAGAATAGACGGTAGTAGATACTATTGAACGTAACTTGTGTTAAAGCCATTGACGTAAATACATGTTTATGCAAAACTGGCCAAGGGCATGTCGAGACACGCATGATAGGTAACCAAAGTCATATGTCATGGATCAGAAATTGATAGTTATAGAAAATTCGAACGAACGAAGGTCTGTGGACCTATACCTATATAGCAAAATTTTAGAGATGTATCATCCCGACATAGCATATACTTTTTATGTATTTACCATAGAGAAAATTGATTGAAAAACATTCTTTTTTAAGATAATTTTACAAAAAGGACAATGACCTTTGAGCTTGAACGCCTTGAATTGATCACAGTTTTATCGCTGTTACTCAAAGTCATAATCAGATAATGTTCGAAATAATTTTGAATGAAGGTTTTAAATATGACCTATCCGTATTGTAAGTTACAAGTTTCTATGTCTTATAGTTTACAAATGCAGGGGGGGGGGGCGGCAACTACTTGCTCCTATGGCGGGTCATATTTTGCAAAGGATAAGCGTAAATGTTCGGATGGGCATATCTTGATATCTATGTCTATGATTATAGGTTAGATTAGACTGCACTAGGCTTTTAGAATATTGCTTTTTGCTATATGATGGCTTTTATTATATGATATAGATATAGACGTGAAATAATTATGCTATAGATAAATAATTAGATTAAATAAATAAATAAATATCTGGGACGTTTTTGCACACATGGTCATCTGACCCCAAACTAAGCAAAGCTTGTAATATGGCTGCCAGAGACTGATATATTTTTTTTATACATACTTAAATAGATATTAACACACAGACATAGAACAAACACAAATGTTCATCACACAAATGTTTGTCCTAGATGGGAATCGAACCCACGCCCCAAAGCACAGAAGTTAGGTTCACTACCAACTGAGCCACCGGGGCAGTCAATCAGATTAGAATTGAATTAGATAAATTATTATGATTCTATTATGATATAGACATGTGAAATAATTACGTCGTTTCGCCATACGTCATATGTCGCTTACTATCAGTTTTTTCGCCCTAGTGTGACCTGACCCTTATTTTCGTAATTGGTGTTTATTCAAAACATAGTACTTTGAGTTTCATTGTATTGATACAGGGCTATAAAAGTTGTCGGTAATGATTTATTCAACAGAAATACGGTGTGGATTACATATATGCAGCTGTGAACTTAGCGATTTATCAAGCAAGCAAACTCAAGACAATCTGAGTTTTTTTTTTAATTGTTCTGTTAGGTTTTAGTGATTATAATACCGCTCAATAGAATTTAATGATCATCATGATCATTAAATTCTATCATCAGAAGATGTCCACTGCTGAACATAGGCCTCCCCCTTTAAACTCCACGCTGAACGACATCCTACCATCTGCATCCACTGGATGCCTGCGACTCTCACAATGCTTATTTAGTGATAAGTGATTATATTATCGCTCAAAGAACCTATAGCCGATGGGAAAGAAAGAGACCACGAAGACGCAGCGTAGGCAGGCCTCCCTCTAGATGGACCGACGACATCGTGAGAGTCGCGGGCATTCAGTGGATACAGATGGCAGGATGTCGTTCAGTGTGGAGGTTAAAGGGGGAGGCCAATGTTCAGCAGTGGACGCCTTATGGCTGATGATGATGATGATGATTATGATACATTTTTTTTAAATAGGCTTGCATTTGACTGCCAACTCATCTAATGTTAAACGATGATGGTGTAGTCTACGACAGAGCACGCTTGCCTAGAAGAAACCGATTCACTCGTGATTTGAAGACATCGTACACCATACACAGACACAAAACACAAACACTTTTAACGGATTTTATTGTGTATTTTTTACATAGAATAGATCTACGTATGGTACCAACTCGCCTGGTAAGAGACGGTGTGGCCGAGGATAGAACACGTTGATTTATAAGAAATCTATTCACTCTAGCCTTGAACATGCCTAGATTGTAGTTCAGGAGGACGGCAGGGAGTTCCATTTTTCGGCAGTTGGCTACTACGTAGAATAAGTCTTTGTCCTACACATTATGTGGTCCATTAGGTTGGTTTTAGATTTTTATTACGATTACGAAATCTGTTTTGATCTCTACGTATTCTTACCGCCAAGTCATTTAATGCCGAAAATAATTCTGGATTAATTTTCCAGTTCCAGTTTCCAAGAGGGACGGAAGCGTAAGATATTTATGGTTAGGAAAATGAGGCGTGAAACTATCAGTATTTTCATATATTTTTTTTATGATACTTGGTGACGAGACGAGCGAAGTCGCTCGCCTGATGGCTCTTCATCTTCACGCTTGCCCATAACAGCACAACGCCACTCAGAATTTTGAACTTCAACAGTTCAAAACCCTTGATGGCAATGCACTGCGCTCGTCACCCCGAGATATAAGATGTCAAATCTCTGTGTGCCCTGTAATTTCGCTGGAAACATTGCCCTTCAATCCGGAACACAGTAGTGTTTGCACACTACGGCTTGGCGGTTGAATAACTGGCAAAGGTGTGGTAGTTCCCCAGGCGGACCCCTGCAAAAGTGTCCTACCACTACAAAACACAGACATAATACAGCGTTTTTGCCTTTTAAAAACAATCTTCTTGTCAGTTGGTGGACCCGGTGGCTCAGTAGGTAGTGAACCTAACTTCTGTGCTTGATGGCGTGGGTTCGATTCCCATCTAGGACAAACATTTGTGTGATGAACATTTGTGTTTGTTCTATGTCTGGGTGTTAATATCTATTTAAGAATGTATTTAAAAATATATATGTACGTATATCAGTCTCTGGCAGCCTTATTACAAGCTTTGCTTAGTTTGGGGTCAGATGACCGTGTGTGCAAAAAAAAAATGTCCTAGAAAATAATACTTTTAAAACTAATCTTCTTGGTGCAGCCATTTCATAATATCCTATTTTTTTACCACAGATATTTTTAATTTTATTTTTAAGATTTATATGGAAGTTATTGCTCCTAGACACGCTGATTTCATGGCCGCACCAGAGGCAACACCCGATCCAGCAATTACTTCACTCGGTGTCAGCTCTCGATACAGTTGGTGATTACTCTGTACTCTACAACACAATATGCTATGTGTTAAGGAGATTCTAGACGATGCCAGTAGCTGGAACAAAGTTAAGTGTGCACGCACGCGTTATGCTCAGAGTGCATAGTGCGAAATTTTTCTTTTACTAGCTTTTATTTAACTTACCTTGTCATTATGGATCAAATCTCGCAACTGAATCGAGCCAACCGATTGAACTGAAATTTGGCATGCACGTTTAGTTTGGATGACAATGCATGGTTAGCTAAATGACGTCATTCCAAATCCAATATGGTGGACTCCCAAAGATGGCGGACCAGTTATTTTGTATGCACCCCCATTTTTTTTATGATACTGAGTGACGAGATTAGCGAAGTCGCTCGCCTGATGGCTCCTCATGCTTGCCCATAACAGCTCAACGCCACTCAGAATTTTGAACTTCAACAGTTCAAAACCCTGGATGGCAATGCACTGCGCTCGTCACCCCGAGATATAAGATGTCAAATGTCTGTGTGCCCTGTAATTTCGCTGGAAACATTGCCATTCAATCCGGAACACAGTATCATAAAAAAAGGTAACGACAAATTTGGGATCATCGCTTACTATACAGCGACGATCGCAAATAACGAATACTGAAATAGCCAAGCCGTACATTTCCTTCCACTTCTTTATTCCTGTACGAATCCGATAAATTATTATTGGTACATAACGTATGGCAGAAACACATCCATTCACACGGCCGCTCACGGGTGACGGCCTTTCTTTTACTTCACCGGTTTTGGTGCCCCGCGGCGTAGATATAAGTTTGTACCTACACCACAGTTAAGCTAAACCAGTAGTTTAACTGACGTATCCTTGAATTCAATGTCTAATGTCGGTCACAGGTAGGGTTGCCATCTCTAAAATTTGACAACCAGGACAAGACGCGGGAAAACCCCGGCTTTTAGAGCCCAGAATCTAGACATGTCAATTATTTATCGGACTATTGGGCTTTACGATAATTGACATTGTTATGCGCGCTACTACTACGCTGACGACAGACACACGTCATATCTCAATGACTCGACGCGCGCGACTGTCGCTCTGAGCGTATCGCGTATCGTGAAGTATCGTAGCGGGAGGGGTAAAGGTCGCTCGTTTGATTACTTCACTCGATTCGGGTGCTTGTTTAAGGTGATAGGTTTCAGTGGCGGGAAATTCAAATTTCAAACAGTTTTTTTGTCCTTGTAGCCAGGTAATTATTGTGAAATGACACAGTGTTTGGGAAAATTGTTGGTTGTTTTTTACATTACCATGTACAGCTCATCATCAGTAACTCACCATATTACTTACATTTGTCAATAAACTGTTTGAAACATCAAAAATTTGTTTATTGACAAATGTATATAATAATGTGCATTAAAGATAAATAGCTTTACGTGAGTTTGTAAAGAACAATAATCAATTTTCGCAAACATTATGATCGTTTACAATAATTACCCGGCCTAGCTACAAGAACAAAAAAACTGTTTGAAATATTAATTTCCCGCCATACGTGAAACGTTCCACCTTAAAGTCAACCTACTCCTTTATGTATCTACTGTGCCTACACTGCAAAGTAAGACCAGCCCGCGCGGTGTAGAAGCACCCTTACTGAAAACAAACAGACTGATAGAGTGATTAATATAGATCTATAATGCAATTAAAATACATGATAACTACGAACTTTGTATTTGTTTTGTTTGAATTGATAAAACGACATAACGGGTCATTTTGCCGACTTCAATAAAGGAGGATGGTTCTATGTTCCACTGTATTTTTTATGTATATTCACCAATTTCTACGCCAACTTTTGACCAATTTCAAAAATTGTTCTTTTATTCGGTACTACACTTCTTATTTGATCCTATCGTCACCAAGTCGGGATCTGATGATGGGATGTCAGGGAAATTGAGGGCAACTTTATCGGCACTTATTACGTTTTTCATATATTTATGAATTCGGTTTTTAATGTGATCCACTTGTCATAATGTTTATACAAACGTACTATATATACTAGGTACTAAGTAGTCATATATTTAAATTAGTAGATAATATTAATTTCTACCCACAAAAAAAAAACAGTTTTGCAAAATTAAACCATCATAATCGATACATCCAGTCAAAAGTTCTGGGGTTACAAACATTGAAAAAAAACTTGATAACCTCCTTTTTGGAAGTCAGTTAAAAAAGTTACAGGTATTCTTTTACGCCAAACGCAATATGTCATCCACATTCTGTGGTAAAAGAAACTTTCAGAGCGGAGTCCGAAGTAAGCGTTACATCGACAAAGAAAAGAAATCCGATACGTTAATTAAAAAGACGAAAACAAGGAAACGTAAGGAAACTCTCGCTCTCTTTCCACGAACCTTTCTTAGTTTCCTCTTGCACTTTGCGGGAAGGGAAAATAATTACTTTAATGTGCGGGAAGGGAAAGTAAGATTTACACAATTCTATAAAGAGTTACACGAATTGGTGGTACTGGGTCGAAAGCAGGTCATTGTGCTTTTTGATGTGGAAAATCTATTTTCGCGTCTTGACAGTACAACCGACTTGTACGGTCCGCCGTGTAGTGTGGGCAATTGCTGTACAGTCACAGAATACATATAACTACATAGTACAGAAGATTCCCTCCGCAAAATCATTTAAATAAGTAGCGACTCTAGCTTCTACACAATAAAGTGCAATTCAGGACGTGCGAGCGCTAACTACCTACAGTTATATTAACCTGTCTATCGCGCGGCAGCGGGCACGGCAAGTCCGACAAGCAGACTCAAAGCTTCATACCTACCTAAAGTGCGGAGTGCGCTAGGCCTGTTACAGTATTATTTTTGCAGTAGGTACCAAAGAGAAACTGCTTGATGATTCGTTACACACGTGATTATAATGCTAGTTAATTCTATTTCTAAGGTTAATTTGTACTTCCACTGTAGAAGCACGTAGGTACCAGATTCGGCCGCTAAACCAAGGTGACAAACTTTGTGCGTTTGGGAACGTACACAAATCGTATGCCGTGACGGCAAACGACATGATGTTCTCATATGCCGTCATGTTCTCTTCTGCCACATCTGCTGATGTTTTTTTTAAAATAAGCTTGCATTTGGCCTCTTACTCGCCTAATATTGATACTCGATACCACGTCGTCAGCTATGAGATCTACGCCAGGAGAACAAAAAAAGTGTACATTAAATTACATAAACGGCCATTAGAATGTATCAAATGACGAATTACAAGTTAAAGAACTTCTAGATTCGGAGAAAAAACTAAAAACGTGATTTAGAGCAGTGAGTTGCATGTAAAAATATAGGTTTACAGGGCCTGTTTCGTCGAATCATTCCATCGAGAAAAGTTTCGCCTTCAAATAAGTTTTTGATAAAGTGCCAAGTATGGAACAGTTTTAGAATTTAAGTCATTATGCGTCATCATCATCATCATTATCAGCCATCAATGTCCACTGCTAACAAAGGCCTCCCTCTCTGAGGGGACCACATCATGCGTACCTTCATATTAAAACAAAACAAACTATTCACATAATTTTTAATGGCCATTTCTATTGTACCACAATCAACGGCACAATTTTTATGAAACAGTAAACCCAAATTTGGACTGCGATCCTTCCAAATTGCCTTTATTACCAGCATTGTATTACTGTATGTTTTTATTGCACATAGCAATCGGATAATACATCAAACGAGGGTTGCCACACGCAAGGCTTTACGCAGAATGTAATGTCTTCTTTAAATTGCTTGTAGAGTGCTTTTCAGCGAAACTAAAAGTTCTGGATTCTAGTTGTCAGATGGTGTGACTGTGTTAGGACGCTAGTGAGTTTTTTATTAATTTACCATCGTTAAAGAGTCGTGTACGATGCCTAAATTTGTTAAAAGTCTGCTCGAGAAATGATACTGATAGCGATTGATATGCGATGACAGCGCCGCATCTGTGGCCGTTTCTGGAGACTTCTTTCATGATAATTATCAATTTAAAAAATCAACTTCAAAATTAGTAAAATGTGGCATTTCGATTCGAAAGAAATGATAAGGTCGTCCAAGTAACGAAATTACCAGTTATACTTGGTAATGAATAGAAATTTGTCACCGACTCACACTTGGCCATTATTTATTATTTGTTGTTATACTTTAGAGTGTGTACTATAATCATGTCAAGTTTGACGCTTGTCCTACCGTTTTTACACTAGAGCAATAACAAAAATATGTTTGTTGTATGGGGACAAAAGAGGGGTCCCTTTTTTTTCTTTTAGACTTTTATTATTTCTTAGTTTATCCGCCGTAACATTACATATTCTGTGAAAATTTCAACCGGCTATCATTACTTACGGTTCCAAAGATACAGCCGTTTAATGGTAGTACGGACGGATGGACGCACAGACAGACAGACCGCGTAGGCTCAGTAACAGGGTCCCATTTTTACCCTTTGTGTAGGGAACCCTAGCAACCTTCTTATCCAACACAACTAAAAACAAGCTTAAACTTTCTCAAGAAATCCCAGTAAAAAGGACGCACAACATGGCCACCCTATGGCATCAGCGCGTATTACCCGCCCGTCGCTTATTTTATAGCCACACACGGAATTGTGTACAGTCGCGCGTAAAATATTTCCGCTAATAAAAGTCGTCTAAAACGTAATAGATGCCAGAGTATCGCGTGAAAAATGGCCTCGGAACCAGTTTTATGATTGATTTCGCAAATTCGATGTTATTTTTTTTTGGTAAAACAGCATCGGAATTTATGGTACAACGAAGAGCGATGGTAGTCCAGTGGTAGAATCTGCGGTTTACAATCGGACGGCAACCGGTTCGATCCTCAGCTTATTTATTACTTTAATAAATTATGTGTCATGTTCAGTACTTTAATAGTTTCGATGCCATCGCTTAAAAACGGCGGATGAAAACATAGTGAGGAAACCAAGTTTGTTGCCAACCCCAAAAAGTAAAAAAAAAAACTCAGGTCACTCGATCACTCATTAAAGATTGTAGAATATTTTTACTTATTTGAAAAACCCGACCATGATTTGTGAATTTTGTACTATACCTACCTTATAGACCCAATATCTATTTGTATATTTATCAATACAACACTACAAATAAAGGACAAAAATAAATATAATTTAAAAAATTGCTTTAAAAAAAGTTTTTTCGTATTCTATACAGCAAACCCTTTCATTTGATACCCATACAATGATGGTAGATAAGAACATTTTGTCCGCCATCTTGGGGCGTCCACCATATTGAATTTATCATCTAAAACTAAAACCAAAGTGCTTGGGAAGACAAATCCAATAAACCCAAACTCGACGGGGTTACGTTGCTTCGTTTAGGAATTCCTATGGCCACCTTCTATCTGCATCATCAGACCAGCTCGATGGCACCATAACATTGCCTTGTAACAGAACTTCCGCTTGTAAATTTTGAGCTCAATCAGTTGAGGGTAACTGGTCTAAAATTCAGTTGCAAGATTTGTCCCATACATACCTACCATACGTACATACAAACAGGACAAGAATAAAAGCTAGTATTTTTTACAAAAGTTTCAAAAACATGAAATCTTCAAACATTACGTCATACTTCGATAACTTTAAATGCGTTGGCGAAAAAATCAAACGGAAAACCCCGGAAAACTCGTTTTCCTCAAAAAGTTTGTAATAAATCGAGGAGTCCAATCAACCCGCTGCTAATCCGGGTTTTGCTCGGGTAT
Source organism: Agriopis leucophaearia (assembly GCA_949125355.1). Taxonomy (NCBI): domain Eukaryota; kingdom Metazoa; phylum Arthropoda; class Insecta; order Lepidoptera; family Geometridae; genus Agriopis; species Agriopis leucophaearia. The sequence goes on from OX421287.1 coordinate 6,920,231, forward strand.
CGTTAAATTTCTTCAATTTTAACATTATTTATCTTGCCCGGTATTGAAGCTCACACAAATGCTTGGAGCTGTATTTCTGATGAGTTTGTGATCTTATTTTACGACTACTGCACTTGAAGGGTTATGATTTTAGTGCTAAAGCGGTCACTTACGGGAGGCATTCACTTGTAATGTAACAACTGAAATTCGAGCATTACTTAAGTTTGAGCATCGGCTCAAAGTTGCTAGTCTATCGGTTTTTTATCGCTTACATTTCGGAGAGTGTGCATCGGATCTGCATGAACTAATTCCCTCATGCCCATTTTCTATCGGACTGCCAGAGCCGGCACGAAAAATCGACATCGCTTTATGTATGATATTCCGAAAATCCGTACTAAGCACTTTGATTCCTCTTTTATTGTGCAAACTGCTAGCCTTTGGGATGCGCTGCCTGAATGGGCGTTTCCCGGTAGTTACAATCTAGGGGTCTTCAAATCACGAGTGAATCTGTTTCTTCCAGGCAAGAGTATTCCATCGTAGACTTGTCTCTACTTTTTCTATCGCAAACAAGAGAGATAATTATGGTAAGGAGGCGTGGCGGGCTGGCCTTAACCAGGCTATTAGGCCTTCAGTCGAACTCACCCTGCAGACTACTTTGCAACCCTTTATTGCATATGGTCTATTAATAAGTTATATATGTAATTATATAAGATACTTGTAACACCAGAGGCATCACAATTTCGTTGCCGACCTTTTGAAGAACCCCATGCTGTAGCTTCTCAGAAACGCCACAAGAAAGATCGTGTGAATCGCACAGCGTGCGATTTACACTGATCTATGACAATTATGTGGATAGCTTCCAGGCAGTGGTGGCTTGTGGGCAGCCTACGTCGTTCCCACATCTGTGACTCAGGCCTTCTCTCAGAGGGAGAGAGAGGATGGGTCCTAATCCACCATGCTGGTGCATGTTGGTGTGTTTCTTAGAAATACACTTTTCAATATAATACAATACAATTTTCTCACGATGTTTTCACCGTTTTTGAGTAATGTCATCGAAACTGCACATAATTTATTTAAATACTAAATAAGTCATTGATGCAGGGCCGAGGATCGAACCGGGTGCAGTCAGATTGTAAAGCGCACTTGCTGCCGTTCGACCACCATCGCTCCGTTTAGCGGTTTAGGGCTGATTTCACCATCAAAGTGAACGCGATCAACGCAAAACTAAACTGGTATGAAGTGGCTTATTGAGTTCAAAACGTCAATTTGGGTTTCACCAACATAAACTGATCGCAGTTAAGTTTATGTTGGTGAAACCCAAATTGACGTTTTCAACTCAATAAGCCACTTTATACCAGTTTAGTTTTGCGTTGATCGCGTTCACTTTGATGGTGAAATCGGCCCTAAGTCTTCAAAAATTATACATAGAAGTCACAACGCGTAGAAAATTATAGTCAATAAACGTCCGCAGTTTCATATAATATAACCATAGCTGTATACAATTTATATCGAAACAAAACTATTTTACCAAAACCAACCGTATGTTTATATATTTACGTCTCAGTTCTCTAATGCCTGTTCGATTTGCACAACATCGTCAAAACTCATGAATCATCGTTGAGCAAGCGAGACGGCGATTATGTCTGAATCGCAAGTGGTAACTTCTATCCCGAGGGAAAGAGACAATTTTCTCTCCCGTTGGTCAGACGATAGTTCATCAGCCATGTTGACGTGTCTGTAACGGCTCTTACGGTGTGTTACGGCTTGTGCAACTATCGCGTGACTGTGGATCTATTCTGGCTGCGTATTGAGTGCAGCCACATTGAGTATTGCTGCGATTAGCGCGGCATTGTGGCATCTTTGTAGTTTTTTGATCGATGGGTTTAGTGAAAGGGGAAACACGGAGACATTTGAACACGCACGATAATTGTATTAAGGCATATCTCCCCTGTTTCTGTTCTGAGCTCGCGACCTAGTCTATTTTGAGTACTGTAAGGATTAGTCATTGAAGTATGGTAGTCCATTAGAGGTAGTTAGAGTAAGCCGCCTCAGATTGTAGGTTTTTGAATAAAATGTCGTAATTTAAATAAGGGTGGGCAACACGCTCGTAAATTCATGTCGGGAGTTAATGGGCGTCGTTACTACTGCTTGCTTGTCGGGTTACTATGGGCACTCGATGATGAGAAATATGTACATTGTTTTAAGGCCCACTATTTAGCCGACTTCCAAAAAGGACAAGGTTTTTAATTCGATTGTTTTTTTATATTTGTTAATATAAAAAACCGACTTCACAAAAATGACAAAACTGAACTAAAATGAAATGTAACCACACGGCAAGCACCAGCTATCAAATAAAAAAAAAACATCAAAATCGGTCGAATGTTAATGGGCGTCGTTACTACTGCTTGCTTGTCGGGTTACTATGGGCACTCGATGATGAGAAATATGTACATTGTTTTAAGGCCCACTATTTAGCCGACTTCCAAAAAGGACAAGGTTTTTAATTCGATTGTTTTTTTATATTTGTTAATATAAAAAACCGACTTCACAAAAATGACAAAACTGAACTAAAATGAAATGTAACCACACGGCAAGCACCAGCTATCAAATAAAAAAAAAACATGTTTTTTTTTATTTGATAGCTGGTAACATCCCAGTCGAAGACTCTGAGGTAACAAACATAAAAAAATATTTAAAAAATACAGTCGAAATGAGAATCTCCTCCTTTTTGGAAGTCGGTTAAAAATCAAGGTTGTTGACACGACTTCGTAAACCGACAGTACCGCCCAACCTTAACGTTTTATGTTATAATTTGACCATAAACTAGCGCGGACAGCCCCATCAAGGCCCACATATGGTCTTTCCAAGGGTCCCAACTTAGGGTCACATACTTAAGGGTTTTATTGACCCTCATGGGCTCATGATATTATGGTTAGATAAAATATCAGATGCTTGGTACACAGATTTAGTTAGCCGACACAAGTTGGACGTGAAGTATGCACTGAAAGCGTGTCTAGCAGGCATAACAAGGGCCGTGGACAAATTGTCTTTCCACCGTGTATATTCGAGCTTAGACGACAAAGCTAGAATATGGATATGTTTGTCTCTTTCTCGCGGGATACACAGGATGGAAATATTTTTTTTTTCACGGCCTGTGCCTGCTTTTGTATTCAAGGGTTGCAATAGTAATCAGACTTAATTTTTTTAAATTCAGATTATTTATTGCTTCTATAAAGTATAAGGCAGTAAAAATATTAAAATTGGCAACTAGGTACATAGTTTTAAACTATCACGGTAATTCACTACTGTTATATGATTATTTACACACACCACAACCATGGTAAATATCCCGTGAATAATCATATAACTGTAGGTACATAGTTTTATATGGGCCTAACGCACAGCCAATAACAATATAAACACTTGACAACTCCTCCTTTACCCCACCGTGACCGGCGAGACTTTACTACATTTTCAGTATGATCTTTTGTTTTCTCCAATCAAAAGCGCCATACTATTACCCCCATTACACATACATCATCATCAGGCAGTAAACGTCCACACCTGAACAAGTGCTTCCCTCAAAGAGGGGTGTTGCCATAATAAAAAATACGGACGCACCGTACACTAATAGGACGCTGCTGAAAGATTCTGATGGAGTCTAAATCGAATTCCTTGATTTTTCATAACTCAAGGTAGTTGCTATGTCTATTAACTGTACATCTTTGGAGAAATTTACTATACTAAGACTTTGTATTTGATTTTATAGGGTACCCCTTATTGTTACCCCGCGGGGTGGGAAGGTAATTATTTTTGTTTGTTTTATGATTTATTGTTGATTGTAAACATTGTTTTATTTTATTATAGAGTCGATAATAAATTGTATCAATTATGGTGCATGAATGAAGCGCGTTTAAATTATAATAATGTTTGGTTGTTTTTTTCTCTTATGTCTGTGGTTAATAAATAATAGTTTTTTGACTTTTTTTTTCAAAATTTGTTTAGTTGTCTGCCCTAATGCCAAAGCTTTTAGGCTGCTTCATAATTGGATATTCCGAGTTCGATTCTCGGCCGGGAATGATGAATTTGAATAACTCTAGGTCTAAGAAATTTATCAAAACAGTAATGCGTTTTTTTTTAATTTTAGTTGCTTATTTGTTACAGTTTTCCAACTAAATGGCTGGACCGATATTGATGTAATTTATCAAGGATTTAGTGGGTTTATTCGTATTTTTTTACTTACTTTTTGCAATCAACAGCATTACATAATTTATAAAATATTCAACTAAAGTAATTAATGATCAAGCCGAAATAGAAGCTTGAGGACATAAAACAAGTAAATCACGGGTAAAACCGCGGAGCGCAGCCAGCACATAAGTAGTACGTGAGATAATAGGTAAGCCAAGAGGTCAAACTATAATAAATGTTGAAAACTTAAGAATTTCTTTTTCCAGAATAAGATTAAACCCTTTTCAAGCTCAAAAGAAAATAACGCTTATAAAAGGGTAGGTACATAAATTTATAATATTCGTCCTAACATTCTCAAACACAAAGAAAAAGATAAACTATACAAAATGTTCTAATAAATTTTATTCTGAAGGCAATTACTGTACTGGTATTTTTCATTTTCAATTTTTTTAAGGCCCATTCACATTACACACGCGCGAGAATGCGTCCTATACTCACAGAGTTTATTTTAATCTCGGCTTTATTTCGATCGTCCTAAAGATTTAATTTGTTTAGTCGTATATCATTTCGTCTCTCCCGCACAATGCGTATTTTAACGGTATTGTGCACAGATTGTGCAATTTATTTGCTTTTACAGAAACTTAAGTGCTATTGAGATAGGGTCGAGAATTGAACAAAGAAGAACGGTGACGCAAATTTGAAGCCATTCAATGTTCTTTTTAACCGACTTCCAAAAAAGAGGTTATCAATTCGACTGTATTTATGTTTGTTACCTCAGAACTTTTGACTGAGTGAACCAATTTTCATGTTTTTTTTTATATATTTAAAAGCTGATGCTTCCCATTTGGTCCCATTTCAATTTGGTCCAGTTCTGACATTTTTGGCAAGTCGGTTTTTTATATTGATAATTATTTTACACGGTCATCTTACTCTTCTTCTTCTTGCTGCCAGACTCTGATATACGTACATTTATGTATTTATTTACAGGTATTTTATTGGTACTTCTTTATTTATTCCTCACCATCGTTTTTGGAGTTAAACTTACCTGCAAAAGAAAACATTAGCTATATTATCCAGTTGAACAATATTTGACGCGAAATTCTGAAAATTAGTTTGTAATATATCGTTCGCGCAAAACTTTATGAGCCCTCTGAAGTTAGGCCCAGTGGCTGCGCAGTACGCATATTATAGGTATCCGAGGGACTTTACAGGGCGTCGGGGAGGCCTCGCGCCTAACTTCAGAGGGCTCATAAAGTTTTGCGCGAACGATACATCCATACTGATATTATAAATGCGAAAGTAGGTAACTCTGTTTGCTATAATAACGGCTAAACGGCTTAACCGATCTCGATAAAATTTTGCGAGGTAATAGTATGTATCATGAGGACGGACATAGGCTATTTTTTTCTGAAGAAATCGCGGACGAAGGCGCGGGTACAGCTAGTATGTATATATATAGGTATAGGCTTACCGTAGATGAAATAGCTGTTTTATATATATATATATATATATATATTTATGATACTGAGTGACGAGACGAGCGAAGTCGTTCGCCTGATGGCTCTTCACGCTTGCCCATAACAGCTCAACGCCACTCAGAATTTTGAACTTCAACAGTTCAAAACCCTGGATAGCAATGCACTGCGCTCGTCACCCCGAGATGTAACATATATATTATTTCATATATATGTATATCTCTATGAAACAGCTGTTTCATCCACAGTTCTACAGGAACTGTAAATTTTTCCTGCACAATGGCAGGCTTTAGGTATAAAGCTACAATTATGAAAAAAAAAACTGGAATGAGCTCTGCGGAATTTCCGAGTAACTATAACATGGGGTTCTTCAAAAGGGCTGTTAATAGAGCCTTTAAGAGTCGGCATCGTATCTGTAATGCCCCTGGTGTTGCAGGTATCTATAGGCGATAGTGATCGTTTACTATCAGGCGGCCAATCAGCTTGTTTGCCATAGCATTAAAAACAGCGATTCTCGACAAAATGTATGGAGTTGCGAATTCTTTGTTGGTTGTATAAATTGTTCATAATCATAGGTAGTATCACAGAAAAGAGAAGTAAATAGAACGGAAATGAGAAGGAAACTGTCGCCAGGTATTGTGACAGATACTTGATTGAACATTCTTATTTATGTCAACGCGTCGAACTCCGCGTCACAGTTGCTAAACACAGTTGCTATGGGTTTATATGGCTGCAAGTGGCTACAACATATTTCTTACAAAAATGTCTATGGGTAGTTTTCTGTGGGTAGTATGAATTATGGACCCCTTTCGGCTCATTACACCCTCTCTGTGTAACCTTGTAGTATAGGTAAAACCGCAGAGATCAGCTAGTGTACAAAAACTAATATAAACATAACTTTGCTTGCTTGTAAAATATTAGTTTTCCAAAAGGCTAGGGATAGGGACTGAGTTAAACACATGTAATTAAGCCTTCGCTTCCCTTTGCTCAGTTTATAAATCGCGTCTATGTCCCTGAATATATAAAGTATAAACAGTTACTCAAGTCTATACAAAACAATTGTATACAGGGGACTTACGCCCAACTCTAAACGTGGGCCCGAATAAGTGCAGATTGCAAAATCACGCGACTGCAAACCGTATCACCGCGTTAAGGTTCGCGTTCACGTGATTTTGCAAACTGCACCTATTTGGGCCCGCGTTTAGAGTTGGGCGTAAGGAATTGAAAATTGAATAGATTGGACTCGATATTTGCAGCAATTGAACCGCAATCATTTTAACCGACTTCAAAAAGAAGGAGGATCTCAATTCGGCTGTATTTAGTGAGAAGGCTTATAGCATAATAAGTTTTTTTTCGAGTTTATCTTCTGGTCCTGGACAAATGTTTTTAATGCAAATTTGTATATCCGCTCAGGTTTTGGGTTAAAAATTAATTTATCTATCTATACATATACAAAATTGCCAAATATAAAAAAAGAATCACACAGGGCGTCTTAAAATAAGCAGCTGAACACGTTAAGACAGTTTTTAGTTTTTTTTTCTGTTTGTTTCTTTGTACACGCACATCTCCTAAACCAATGGACGGATTTAAATGCGGTTTTCACGAATATGCTTAGCTATGACCAGATTGAAGTACAGGCTATGTTATTTTGCCAAAGGGAGAAAAAAAAGTTGAAAGTTTGTATGAAAATGAAAGTTTATTTGTAATGCAGGCAGACCTGTACCGAGTTAGCCTACTGTTTGACAGCACCGTGACTGTCCCGACCTCTGGAAATTTAACTTTTATACTGTAAACTTTATAATTTGCCCGAATTAAGCAGAGGTCGCCAACTTTCGTGCTAAATAAATAAGAGGGTAGTCAGGAGAGCGCAACCTTTTTGTGAGTTATTCGATATGGTTAGTTTTGGGTTTGTATTACATTTTGTGGACAAAAAGCGATATCGGAGTTTTGTACTCGTATCAGATAAAAGTGAGGTAGGTTACTGTATTATTGTTTGCAGTATAATTAATGTTTTTTTTTGTGTTTGCGCAGCGTGTTTATACTCTGTGAAAACGCCCCATAATGTTTCTACCAGAAATGTCTAGCATTCCGAGTGACACGGGCCTACGTCACTGTCCAGTTTCCACTTCATGGGAATATACACGGAAATTTGGAATCAAATTTGCAAATAATCTATACCTTTGGGACAGGCGCAAAAAGTCTGTCACCTCAACAGAATTTTGTGACTGCTTTGAAGGTCTATGACATTAATTTACGAATTTTGTTAAATTAACTGTTTGACATTTGTTATAATTAATTATTTAACAATTATATATAATTTTCTTGTTTAAATCGGATAATATGACATAAGATGGGTTTAATTTAAATTAAATTTTAATATATGAGATAAATGTTACTGTGATATTCGTTTTAGTCCAATAAATAAAAATTATAATAGTGTGTAGATCATCTATTAAAAAAAATAAAAATATAAATGCTTTTACATGTTTGTGACTCTATATATATTATACTAACTGTACCCGCGACTTCGTCCACGATTTCTTCAGAAAAAAATAACCTATGTCCGTCCTCATGATACATACTATGACCTCGCAAAATTTTATCAATTTCGGTTAAGCCGTTTAGCCGTGATTATGTAGCAAACAGACAGACAGACAGTTACTTTCGCATTTATAATATTAGTGTGATATCGATGATTGTAATATATTTAAAAGTCTTGCGCTAAAATTTTTTGAAACAGCTTAGGTATCAAATAGTGCAATGCAGTGAAATTTTTCAATACCTACGTAAACGAGGACACTTTACATATATCTAGGTATCCGCAGTGATCCAGTGGGAAATACACCCGAGTGCGGTGCAGATGTGGTGATACTGGTAATACTAGTTAATACTACACTGCGATGCGGCTTGCTATGGATGTGCCGAACCGATAACCGGTGGAGACCACGAACCGGAAGACGCAGCGTAGGTATCGTAGGCCTAGATGTACCGACGACATCGTGAGAGTCGCGGGCATCAGTGGATGCAGATGGCAGGCTGTCGTTCAGGGTGGAGGTTAAAGGGAGGCCTACGTTCAGCAGTAGACTTCTTCCGGCTGATAATGGTGACATACGAAGCGCTTTGATTCCACTTTTATTGTGCAAATTGCTAGTTTGTGGAATGCACTGCCTGAATGGGTGTTTCCCGATAGTTACAATCTGGGTGTCTTCATGTCAAGAGTGAATCGGTTTCTTTTAGGCAAGCATGATCCACCGTAGGCCGCATCATCGCTTAACTTCAGGCGAGTTGCGCAAGCCCATTCTACAATAAAAAAATAAAAAAAACATACAAGCACTCATTAAAATCTGAGAACTCTCTTCGCACGGTCAATAGCAAGAGGTTACTAAACCAGAGTTCAATTAATCATAATTGATTTTAATCATACCACAATATCCACTTTGAATTCGAAATACTTCAAATTCATCTGCACTTGGAACTTGCACTCCAAAATTTAATACAGTTCTGTAGTACGGCGGCAGTGACTAAGCTTCGTGCAAACAACGCTGCATGGGCCTTTATTATGGGATGCTACTTGCGTTGATACCCTTGCGCCGTCTCATCTTCCCGGTAAGCAATACAAGGCTGGTGCGGTGGCTGAATCCGCTGAAGGCTTCAAAGGGTGAAATGATAGTAGTCTAGACAGTCATCATCATCAGCCAGACGTCCACTGCTGAGCATAGGCCACCCCCTTTAACCTCCACACTGAACGACATCCTGCCATCTGCATCCACTGGATGCCCGCGACTCTCACAATGTCGTCGGTCCATCTAGTGGCGGTCTAGACAGTGGTTGAGCCTTTTGGGGTCGAAACTTTAGGTCCGTGGGGGTCGGGTACCAAAAATATTTTTTACAGAATTATCTAAACATCTGGTGAAGTCTGGTCGAAGTATCTCATGACCAAAATGCTGGTCGGTATCTTGCGCAACGTGTTAGCATTGCAATACAACGCGAAAATGCGGCTAGCATTTTGGTAATAATCCCTATGGGCAGCGTTTTCTTAAATTAGTGTAGTTTAAAATATTTATTTTATATTTAGTTAATTTTGATCCTTTATTTTAATTTAGATGAGTTTTGGTGTTTCCAAATTGGTGTAATTTCTTAATTTAAGTATTTTAGCTTTTAATATATTCGGAACCATTAAATATTGAAATGAATTACTTGCATACAAAATTTAATGAAGATCGGATCATCGATACGCAGGTAAATCGTCGAATAAACTATGCACGCCGAAATGCCAACTTGTTCCATTAGCCATTAGAATCTGAGACCTCTTTGGGAGACCGGCTTCAAATAGATGAGTAGGTAGCGCTTATATTTTTATTTTTTTTCGCTTTTGAGTGCCCATTTGTGGTTTTGAAGTCTGTTTTTTTTTTAATAATTTATCAATTTGAGTAAACCATGATAAGTGCGGGATGACACTATGAGTTATTTCTGAACTATGAATGTGACCACAATTACTTGCCACTCTGACTCTGACGAACCATATTTCGCAAAAGATACACTTGATAAAAAGTCATGAGTTACCCTTATTTTAAAAGACCATTTCAACAGTAACTCACACAATGTACAGTAAAGAAAAATATTCTGTCACATGTACCAGACCAACTTTTGGCATATTTTTTTTTACCTATACTGTCCCACTACTGGGCAAAGGTCTCCCTCCCCCACCTCTTTTCAGACAGTGTGCTCACCCGTCATAATATTTGGCTTCTGTGTCTGAAACGCGTCGAGCTCATCGCTCCAATGTTTTCTCGGCCTGCCCAGGCTCCTTCGTCTGTTTTCAACAGACTTCCAAAAAGTAGGAGGTTATCAATTAGACTGTTTTTTATTGTTACCTCATAACTTTCGACTGGGTGAACCGATGGAACCGGTGGTTCCATTTCAATTTGGTCCATATCTGTAATTTTAATGAAGTTTTTTACATTGATAATTATTAGGCACTGTGTGACCATACTGCCATATAATATTAGGCGTCATATAATTAATATCGCGTTTTTTTTACTATTTACCAACCCTTAAAATAATCTTTCATTCAAATCGCCATATGCCGACCTTTTGATACTGTTTGCACTATAAACCTTAAATAATCTTTAACTCCAATCGCAAATGCAGAACTTTTGATACTGTTTAAACCTTAACCCTAAGCACCGGCACGACTGAATATTAATGATATAGCATAAATTTTACAAGAGAAACTCAGTTGCAGTACAGCAACGTTTGCTTTAACTAGAAGTTTGCTCAACTCAGGGTTAAGATATACCTAGGTGTCCCAGGTGTTCTAAGGATTACGACTTGAGACGGTCTTAATTAAGGCAGGCTGTTCTATGATGCGAAGACGTACGTCTTATGCTGCATCACATAGGGTCACATTTAGCAAAACAAAAACAAGGCGGTTACGCAAATTAATGTGAGTTAAACTCCTAATTTGAACACTTGCAAAGTCAGAAACCAAACCCAATAGACTATCGACCCCTGATTCCATAACTACAAACACGCTCGTATCGCGGCGCGTTAAGTAAAAGTTGGTCTTTATTTCCTAAGGAATAGAAGGCATTTTTTTGTAGGTTAACTTAACACGCCGTGTTACGTGCGTGTTTTAGATATAGAATCAGGGCCCACGTGTTTGATTTGTTGAAAACATCAAGCTCAATAAATTATTAAATGTAATATGTATACTGAAGAAATTTCAGTAGTCGTAGGACCGCCTGGGGAAGTACCACACCTTTGCCAGTTATTCAACCGCCAAGCAGTAGTGCAAACACTACACTACTGTGTTCCGAATTGAAGGGCAATGTTTCCAGCGAAATTACAGGACACACAGAGATTTGACATCTTATATTTCGGGGTGACGAGCGCAGTGCATTGCCATCCAGGGTTTTGAACTGTTGAAGTACAAAATTCTGAGTGACGTTGAGCTGTTATGGGCAAGCGTGAAGAGCCATCAGGCGAGCGACTTAGCTCGTCTCGCCAATCAGTATCATAAAAAAATTGATTCACAAAATCCTGAGATATAAGCGTTTAAAGTTTTTATCGGATAACGCGAAAAGAGGGTCTGTCCCTTTCCTACAATGTTGGCAAACAGGAAGTGCTGTTGGTTGACCAATCAGACAATAGCAGTGTCGTCAAAAAAAAACAATGAATGGTCGAAATCAACCTACCATAATAGGCTTTAGATTCTGATTGGCCAATATAATACTTGAGTTAAACGTTTACTGCAATGGTTGCCAAAAAAGGGAAAAGGAGTGTCAACGAGGTTTGCATTGGCTGTTATAGGTGATTTTAATTTTAATTAAAGACAGGAAAAATATCAATATTAGCTTGTTATTGGCTAATGCGAATTCGCTACTTTTACGGAAAGTAAACCCTGAAACTACTTTTTAGGGTTCCGTACTCAAAGGGTAAAACGGGACCCTATTACTAAGACTCTGCTGTCCATCCGTTTGTCTGTCTGTCTGTCTGTCCGTCGGGCACCAGGCTGTATCTCAAAAACCGTGATAGACAGTTGAAACTTTCACAGATGATGTATTTCTGTTGCCGCTATAACAACAAATAAAATAAAATGAAAAAACAGAATAAAATAAATATTTAAGGAGGCTCCGATACACCATTCGTGATTTTTTGCTCGTTTTTGCTCGATATTGATAACGGCAGCAGGTAGACACTTGAAATATTCACAGAATATTTGGTTATATATTCATTTTAAGAATAAATAATTAAATTATAATAAAACAAATATTTAAGGGGGGCTCCCATACACCAGACATGAATATTTGCCGTTTTTATGATTTATTGTGATGATGATGAAATAATGTATCTCGGAACAGATTTAAAACGTCCGTTTAAAGGTCCTAAGTTCATGAAAAGTTAACATGACGATTAGCTAACCACCATTTTTAATTACAGAAACAAGATCAAATAAAAGTGGTTAATTAGCAAAATTATTAAAAATGGTACGCTTTTAACTGAAAAAATATTTCTTATAATTTTTTTTTTTTTTAAATTCTTAAAGAATGTAATAGCTTTATTTGTGTCCGAGCTATTTCTAAATTTATTTTCCCAAGTATAACATTTTTACTGCAAAAGATCGTGATCAATACGGAATTAAACAGTTGTCGGCCAAAAGCTTTTAACTTAGATGTTTTATTCATAGCATTAACCTATAGTATTGGAGAAAAAAGTATAACGAAGTACTGGACGTCTCATTTCCTCTTCGTGCCCTAGCATCAGGACCGAATACCCGAAAATAGCGGTACATTTTAACTATACTGACAAAAGAAATAAGCTTTACATTTCGTATAGTTAAACATACGCCACATTGCAAACACAGTTACACATTTTGGTATTTAATTTTTATCGGTTCACCTGTGAAAGTGAAAATTTCACCCGTCTACCATCCTCTTACTCAACTCCTATGGTAAGACAACCCGAAGTAACTGGTTAATAAAACCAAAGAATAATAAGATTAATAATCTTGTATCTTGGTGTTAAGTACTATGACTTTTTTATATTTTTTTATTTTCTTTTGCTTTGAATACTTTCAAAAAGGTTATTTATGAATTTTCTGAATATATGTCATGAATTTCCAGGAGTATTTGAACACTTTCAGTTGTAAACAAGGGATTAAAAATAAAAAATAAGAATTTATTTGAATTCTGTTCATATTTTAAGTAGCATTTCCAATTTTCATATTGGCATGCATATTTTAAGTAGCATTTCAAATTTTTATATTATAAAAACCATGGTTAATTTTTCCGTTTTTCTTTTTCTATTACAGGTCCACTCCAGGGTCCGTTCTTTTTGTCGACTATAACTAATATACCATAATGTAAAAAAGCATATCTTTTTAATTTTGGTTTATTGTTTATTTTTTAGTGTTAAAATTGCATAACTACATGTGCAATATATTAATATATTTTCTCCATCTCCATGCGCACACATCACATCATCAGCCAATCAACGTCCACTGTTGGACAAGGCCTCCCTCATAGAAAGGGGTGTTGCCATAATCCCCACGCTTGGCAGGCGGCTTGGGGATCGCAGTACGTTCACCGTGTACTATTAGGATGCTGCTGCCCATCCTCCGGTGGTTCTGATCGCAATTTTAGGACATACCCGGGTCCATGCGCAATTTGTTTCAATATGCGGAAACTGCTAAATAGTGTTTAATTATTTAATATATAAGTAATCTAGTTATTTATCACTGTATGTTTTCCAAATAAAATAAAATAATAAAATAAAATAAATGCCTATATAAGAGGATTCCGTTTGATGATATTTCCTGCTTGTACCGCTTTCGGTCCTCGGTCCTCTCTACCCAAAGTCGTAAAATTTCAATTCTAGCTAATGATTCAATAACGCTGCTTACTGTCTCCTTAATTTTAAATAAAACTGTCAAATTTGCATAAAGTTACTTTGGGCGTTAGGCTGGTTACAGAAGAACGATCACCTTACATTATACTACCAGTATGGGCTACGAGAAGATTTCAAAAATGTGAAGACGTAGAACTGTTTCGACTGTAGGTGGTAGGACTTGTTTTTGTCTCATTTTCGCACATTAGAATTCTCGTGAGCAAGAAGTTGAGAGCAATTAGGATGAGTTCCATGCATTACCCGCGAACTCGCTCGCATAAATAAATAAATAATTATATCTGGGACATTATTGCACACATGGTCATCTGACACCAAACTAGCAAAGCTTGTAATATGGCTGCCAGAGACTGATATACATACATATATATTTTTAAATACATACTTAAATAGATATTAACACCCAGACATAGAACAAACACAAATGTTCATCACACAAATGTTTGTCCTAGGTGGGAATCAAACCCACGCCCCCAAGTGCAAAAGGCAGGTACATTACCAACTGAGCTAACGAGGCTGTCTAAAACTTAGATATATCATAACTTAGATTACTAAGTTGATACTTAAGGCAAATTATTTGGTGATTTTCTTCTTTATTATGACATATATTGTCCATGTTAAATACACATCCATGTTTAATATACTTAAATTAAAAAGAAAAATTCTCAATTTTTTTGTGTAGGTATTTAATTTTGTATGTTATAATATAGCTTAGAAAGAAAATATAATTAGCTTGCGCTTGACCACCAACTCGCCTGATATTAATCGATGATGTGGTCTAAGGTTAGGGTTACCAAATGAAAAGAAGAAAAATAAATTACCGGACATTTCCTTCAAAAGTTCATATTTCGCGTAATAATGAACTCGTGTGGTGGTCTTTCTAGATTTAATAATAAAATCATTTCTTAAATTCTGGAGATTTGCAACCGGCAAACCCCTCCGCTTTCTGGACAAAGGCTTGAATTTCCGGACATGTCCAGAAAATTTCGGACGTATGGCATCCCTATCTACAATAGAGTATGCTTGCCTAGAAGAATCCGATTCACTCGCGACTTAGACACCCAGATTGTCCTAACGGCGAAAACCTATTGATCCCGGCCACAGCATATTCAGTAGGTAAACTATATACTGCACTCCTTCTATGACTCAATGATTTAATTTTGAGTTACAATACTGAATACCAAATTAATTGAAACTCAAGTTTCTGTTACGATTTTAAATCAGAATTCAATTAAGTTATCTCGCGTGCATCTGTTATATGCGCATGTACAATCAATGACAAAATGGCATAATAATATCTTCTTAAATCTTCGTACCTTTTTTTATAGTTAGATCTACGTATGGCCACCAGCTCGCCTGATGGTGAGCGACGGTGTGGCCGAGGATGGAACACGTTGATCTAGAAGAAATCCGTGACACGCCATCTTATCATATACAGGTTAGGCGCACTCCGCACTTTAGGTATAAAGCTACAAGTAGTCGTCTTGTCGGACTTGCCGTGCCCGCTGCCGCGCGACAGACAGAGATAACGCGACAACAGTTACGCGATAGACAGAGAGGCAACTTCTAGGCTAATATAGCAGTAAATAGTTAGCGCTCGCATGTCGTGAATTGCACTTTATTGTGTAGTAGCAAGAGTCGGTACTTATTTAAATTATTTTGCGCAGTGAATCTTCTGTACTTTTACTTATACGTATTCTGTGGTTTAGTTTAGAGAGTGGCAAAAGAATCGATGCCATTATCATCATAATCAGCAGAATATTTTGTTTTCTGATTTCAGGTTAGTCTCATAATGATGAGTACAATGACTTATTTTCGTTTTAACCGTTCACCGTTCCTGGTAACTCAGTTTATGTAGCTGACTCATCATCAGCCAGAAGACGTCTACTGCTGAACATAGGCCTCCCCCTTTAACCTCCACGCTGAACGACATCCTGCCATCTGCATCCACTGGATGCCCGCGGCTCTCACAATGTCGTTGGTCCATCTAGTGGGAGGCCTACCTACGCTGCGTCTTCCAATTCGTGGTCTCCACTCAAGAACCTTTCTTCCCCATCGGTCATCAGTTCTTCGAGCGATGTGACCATTGCCACTGATTGCCATATGTCACTGACTGTACCTACCTAATAGAATATTAATTATCGATGCGTGATCTTTAAGGTGCGTGTTTGATGAAGCAATAAAATTCAAAGGTTATTTAAATAGGAATTATGTGGGAATGGTTATTCGAAATATATAAAATCACGAATTTTAGTCTGATTTATAATTAAGTGGTTATAATATAAATTTATTAGGTTATTGAGGTATTCCTTAAGGCCTTAATTAGTATTCATAATTATTTGAAGAAAGCACCGCTATGAAATTATCTGCATCCTTGATATTCTTTAATATATAATTCGTTTAGAAAAAGTAATAATATTATGTAGACTTTTTAGAGTAGCCATGGAAATATTCACTTTGGGCCTTATTTAAAAACGTTACTCAAGTTGACCTATGCTTAACATTGCTCTCTCAACTTCTCGCTGACGGCAAACGTCATATACGAAAACGAGACAGAGCAATTTTAAGTGTACATCAACTTGAGTAAGGTTTTAAAGTAAGGCCCTTTGTGTTTTGTCTTATTCGATTTAGTTAAAAAAATTAAAGAGAACATAAGACATAATTATCTATATAAAAAGCCGACTTCATCAGGACTGGACCAAATTGAAATGGGACCAAATGGGAAGCACCAGCTTTCAAATAAAAAAAGAATCATCAAAATCGGTTCACCCAGTCAAAAGTCCTGAGGTAACAAACATATTAAAAAAAAAACGAATTTATAACCTCTTCCTTTTTGGAAGTCGGTTAAAAACACGGCGTAACTATGCCAAG
Organism: Agriopis leucophaearia; assembly: GCA_949125355.1. Classification (NCBI taxonomy): domain Eukaryota; kingdom Metazoa; phylum Arthropoda; class Insecta; order Lepidoptera; family Geometridae; genus Agriopis; species Agriopis leucophaearia. The sequence goes on from OX421287.1 coordinate 6,937,150, forward strand.
AATACTCCACGTTTATTAATAACTAGCCACCCGTCCCGGCTTTGCACAGGGGGTTTTTTTTTTGAACATTTTAGTAATATAACCTATGTTACTCAGGGATAATGTAGCATTCTAATGGTGACAGAATTTTTAAAACCGGTCTAGTAGTTTTTTATTCCACACATAAAAAAATACGAAAATACAAATCTTTCCTCTTTATAATATTAGTGTAGATGGCGCTTAAGTTTTTTCTGGTCAAAAATGAGTGTAAGTTAGTCAGTAAGTTACCACTGGCTATGATTTAAATGTTCCCCAGTATCTATATTCAAGTTTTAATCAGCCTAAAGTGTATTTGGTCAGCTCCAAAAAACTTTTGGTTGGCAGACTATAATTCCCTTGTATTAGCAACTAGCCGCCCGCCCCGGCTTCGCACGGGTGTAAGCTCGGCCATCGGCCTCGCTACAAAATATAATATAGCCTTGGGTGACATACCCAAGGATAGTGTAGCTTTCCAACAGAGAATTTTTAAAATCTGTTCAGTAGTTTTTGAGTTATTTCGTTACAAACATCCAAAAATACAAATATTTCCTCCTTATAATATTAGTATGATTTAAGAATTGAAAAAAGTGTTCCATCGTATCTTTAAAACTAGCCTAGCATCCCAACACCTAAAACATTTCAACGGTCAAAAATAGAAAAAGTCGCAGCCCTGTACTTTGCCTAATCCCGTAGGAGGCCCTAGCCCGACTTTACGACTTGTTGTCTCAATAAAATAAGAGTAAAACGCAGCCTTTGTGAATAAAATCATTATTTAAAAAGCGATACCGACCGACAGTCATCGAGTCTGAAGACTGCCTACGGAGAAGAGTCCATTAAACAAGTTTGACCTTGAAGTAGTGATGGGAAAGGATATTTTAACTTCCGACGCAGACAGAGGAGTGTTATAAGTTAAGGGTGTATCTGTTTGCGGGCGTCGTAGCTCCCAAACGGCTGAACCCATTATGATTTAGTTTTTTTTTGTTTAAAAGGTTACTCTAAATAGAAGTACCTACGAGTATAAAACGTTCCATGAAAGGGTGAAACCAAGCTGAAAGAACGTGATTGTACTTTTATAAACAACTTGTTAACCGACTTCCAAAAAGGAGGAGGTTATCAATTTGACGGTTTAAAAAAAAATATTATTGTTACTTCAGAACTTTTGACTGGGTGAACCGATTTTGATGATTCTTTTTTTATCTGAAAGCTGGTGATATCCATATGGTTCCATTTCAATTTGGTCCAGTTCTGATGAAGTCAGTTTTTTATATTGATAATTATACTACAAGACCTACCCCATGTTAATTAAATAATTCTCGCAGTTTAAAAAACTAAAAAACTCGCTTTAAAATCGCTAATCCTGAAGATCCGGTAAGGACAATGGAACGACTAATTAAATTATTTCATTGTCATCGGTCCTTGATAAGTGTGCAAAGTTTTAGTTTAATTTGAAGTTTGATGTAGTTGAAAATCAAGTTGTAAGATTCCGATATAAACAGACATACATGCATACATACATGCATGCATACATACATTCATATTACACACACAGATGCATACAGAGATAATAAAAGCGTGTTAAAAATAAGCTGTTCAAAATTTTTGTTGAATATTACTTAGTTTTTTTTTTTGTAACAGGTGTTTTTTTTAACCACCGACGCAAATAGAGGGGTTATTATAAGTTGAACGTGTGTATCCGTGTGTCTGTGTTTATGGCTTTGGCATCGTAGCTGAACCGATTTGGATTTAGTTATTATTGGTTGAAAAGTGACTCGATCGAAATTATTTTTAGCTATGCCTCAAGAAAATTCGCCAACCTTCCTGCCGGCTTCCTTGTTTCCTGAGAGATATATTCTGGGACTTTTCAAGGCGAGAGTGGAATATGTATTTTCTAAGTCTGCCTGCTTCATCTTCGACCACATCGTCGCTTACCAACAGGCAAGTTGGTGATGGTCAAACGAGAATTCACTTATAACATATAATTGTTCACGTTTGAAGATTATAAAGTGTTTTATTGTTTTTTAACCGACTTCCAAAAAAGAAGGAGGTTGTTAATTGGACTGTTTTTATTATTATTTTGTTACCTCAGAACTTGCCTCAGAACTATCGACTGGATGAACCGATTTTGATGATTCTTTTTTTATTTGAAAGCTGGTGCTTTCCGTGTGATCCCAATTTAATTTGGTCCAGTTCTGATGAAGTCGGTTTATTATATTGATAATTATTTTTATAATTTAAGTAATTATACTTGTTAATAAATTCTTTTACCAGGATGAATGCCCTATAAAATGTTAATGCTAATTTATTTCAATAGAAGCCTTTAGCAAATAGCAGTTTATATTATGACCGTGTCAGAGCAACAATATCTACTATTTAGCTTCGCGTCACGAAATGATACTTAATAACAATTTATTGGTTTTCAATGGTAAGAAGTCTGTACTTAGATCTAAATAGGTAATATACAGAGGTACACGGGACAGCGATACTACGCCGAAAGGAGGGTATTGTACTTACCATTATAAACTTCGGTCAAAAAATAAAAAGATGGCACAATGACGCGCTAATCGCGGCAATGCTCAATCTGGCTGAACTCAATACGCAGCCAGATTGGATCCACAGTCACGCGATAGTTGCACAAGCCGTAACAGACACGTCAACTTGGCTGACGAACCACCATCTGCCCAACTGGACAGAAAGAGAAAATTGTCTCTTTCTCTCGGGTGAATAGTTCCCCACTTGCGATTCAGACATAATTGCCGTCTCGCTTGCTCAACGACGGTTCACGAGTTTTGACGATGTTGTGCAAATCGAACAGACATTAGAAAACTGAGCCGTAAATCTATAAATATACGGTTGGTTTATAAATGAAACTGCGGACGTTTATTGACTATAATTTTCTACGGGTTGTGACTTCTATGTATAATTTTTCGAAGATTATAAACATCTTTTACTTCGAGCCACGTGTCCGGTGGGATATCCCATTAGTTATTAATGGAGAATGACGAAGTTTATGCAAACTTTCATCCCTTATACTTTGGGGGATTATTTTCCAAAAACGCTTATACAGCTGACTTTTATAGGGTTCAATACCGAAAGGGTGCAAACGGGAACCCATTACTGAGCCTACGCTGCGCTGTCTGTCTGTCTGCCCTGCCCTTTAACGGCTGTATCTTTCGAACCGTAGATAGTCAGTTGAAATTTTCACAGAATGTGAAATGTTACGGAATGACTAAGCAATAATAAAAAAGTCAGAAAATAAAAATGAAAGGGGGTCCCCAAACAACGAACGTATTTTTAACCGACTTCCAAAAATGAGGAGGTTTTATGTTCGTCTGTATGTATATGTTTTCTGTATTTGCTCTAGTGTAAAAACGGTAATACTTACAAGCGTCAAACTTGGCATGATTATAGTAGGTACACACTCTAAAGTATAGCAACGAATAATAAATATTGGCCGGACGGACGGACAGATAGACAGACAGATAGACAGTGTAGGTTCAGTAATGGGGTCCCGGTTTTACCCTTTGGGTCCGGAATCCTAAGAAGTGGTTGAAACACAATCTATTAGCTATAACTCGTCAAGTCAGACCTTATATAGGCTCCAATATATTATATCCTAAGTTAGATCTCACATTTAGATCTCACTTCTTTTATCGTTGAAGTCAACAACCAAGGCATATATTATAATATTGACTTGGCTCTCATTTCACATTTATGTTTTTGATGGGATCATCTGTACATGATCGATAATTGTTGATCTGACCTGAGGCTGGCCCCATAACCAAGTTGAATTTAATAAGATTGATTTCATTTATAACTAGGCTTTATTATTTTTTATAACGATACATAACTGAACTATCGCAAGACTGTGGGTGGTCTCATTACTGCGATTCGATTCGATTGAACAGAGTCGATTTAATTTAATATTTAGTAATAAAATCTTCAATAAAATTTACCCTTTCGCATCACTATTCCCACGGTCGGTACATTACTATTTGTACCACAGATAATATTTTCCGCTTTGACGTTTGTTGCGTTTTATTACACTTTCGCAATGTTCATACAAACAGAATTCATTAATAGAACAATACTATTGTTAAAGCAGTAACTCAATTCCTTCAATGAATCGGTTAAACTTTCATTCTCCTACAAAATATTCGGGACGTAAACGATCAATTTATTCGATTATAAATGCAAACGTAAATCACAAATTGCGAGTAGAAAACATGTCTTTATTGGAGTTAATAAGGTATTTTTTTCTCCTAACTCGTATAATAAATAAAATTTACTTAAGGCCAACTTTACAAATGAAATGAAATGAAATTTATTCACAAAAAATAGGGTTATACTGGTCTTAGGTATTTTAATAGGTCGGGGAAAAAGTCTTTTCGTATTTTGTATGTATAAAGTTGTAGTAAAAATCTTATCCGTTGTACTGTTTGTATCTGGCTGGTTTTGATACCATTAAAAAGATGACATTTTAAAAAAGGAATACAAAACGTAAAAAGCAATTTCCCGCCATTTTTCAATTGTTTTTTTGTTCGATAAAATGAGTGAATCTAACGAACAAATTCGATATATTGTGAAATTTTATAACAAAAAAGGGAAAAATGCGACACAAGCCGCGAATAAAATTTGTGACGTTTATGGACCTAATGCAGTGTCATCAAGAGTAGCACAATGTTGGTTCAAGCGTTTTCAATCCGGGAATTTTGATGTCAAAGATGCAGCTCGCTCTGGTCGCCCTGTTACGGATAAAGTCGATGCCATTTCTGAAAAAGTGGACCAAGATCGGCATATTAGTAGTTACGACGTAGCTGAAGAACTGGGGATTGACCACAAAACAGTTTTGACCCATTTGAAAAAAACTGGGTATACAAAAAACTCGATATTTGGGTGCCACACGAGCTCACTGAAAGAAACCAAATGAATCGTGTACTCATTTGCGATTCTCTATTGAAACGTAACGAAACCGAACCGTTTTTGAAAAGATTGATCACTGGTGATGAAAAATGGATCACCTACGACAAGAATGTGCGCAAAAGATCATGGTCAAAGGGCAGTGAAGCACCACAGACTGTAGCGAAACCCGGATTAACACGTAATAAGGTGATGTTGTGTGTATGGTGGGATTGGCAGGGCATCGTTCATTATGAGCTTTTACCGCCGGGCAAAACCATCGATTCGGATCTCTACTGCCAACAGCAGATGAGACTCAAACAAGAAATTGAGAAAAAACGGCCGGAATTGATCAACAGAAAGAGTGTGGTCTTTCATCATGATAACGCCAGACCGCACACATCTTTGGCCACTCAGCAAAAATTTAGAGAGCTTGGTTGGGAAGTGTTAATGCATCCACCATATAGCCCAGACCTTGCACCCTCAGATTTCCACCTGTTTCGATCTCTTCAGAATTCTTTGGGTAGTGTTAGATTAACATCAAGAGAGGACTGTCAAAACTACTTGTTGCATTTTTTTGATCAGAAGTCCCAAAAATTCTACAGCAACGGGATCATGTCACTACCTACAAGATGGCAAAAAGTTATCGAACAAAATGGCACATATATATTATAATTAAATGTAATTAAACTTGAAAAAAATATGTCTTGAATTTGTTTAAAAAATACGAAGAAACTTTTTCCCCGACCTTATATATCTAGTTCTCCTATTTTGCCGTTACTCGGCATGTGAATTTAGTCATAAAAATAAATATATATTATGGAAAAAAAAGGAAAGTATACAATTCTATGTTCGATGTGTGGTCAAAATTAATATTAGTAGATTGGTAGTATGTATAGTAGTCAAAAGAATACAATCCTCAGTTAAAGAATCAGATAGATCAGATATTTATTCCATTGATAGCATGATTTCGAATTTTTCAATAGACAGAAGTTATCTGCGGAGTAAAACTTTTAAATTTATTGGACAGATAAACTAATTGATTAGTTACTTAACTATCTGACCGAAAAATTGGCCCTTAGTCACTTAGTTAGTATGTATCTTATTTTTAGTCATCGTTTTTTTGTAGCTTTTTATGAGCATTATTCTCGTATAAATGTTATGTATTGTTTGTCTATATGTCTGTTCCTTCTTACGCCTAAACGGCTGAATCAATTTTGACAAAATTTCGCATTACAAACAGATATTTTTTCCATTCCTGCGAACCACACTGTTGTTTCATCGACTTGGTCTTCGAAAAACTATCGTCAATGTAGACCTGACGTATGACAACTCTTCATTGACGGAATCAGTACACTACCAGGCTAAGAACACTAATATGCTACGACAAGCTATGACAGATAGATACTTTTAACTTTTTTTCATACATAGTTGATTGCAACGACGAACAGATGATTTTTTATAGTGACTACTGCGGATGTCTTAAAAACAGTAAGTAAAACAGCGTTATGTTGCTAGTTAAAATAACATTGATAGATAGATAACTTTTTATTGTTGACGGCAAAAATTACATAGTTACATATATGACAGTGGAAATCGCATACTGTGCTATTCACACGATCTTTCTTGCCTCACACTTGCAAAATGTGGAATGAGCTACCTTCCGCTGTGTTTCCGAGAAGCTACAACATGGGGTTCTTCAAAAGGCGAGTTAATAGAGTCATAAAGGGTCGGTATCGTATTTGTGATGCCTCTGGTGTCACAAGTATCCATAGGCGACGGTGACTGCTTACCATCAGGCGGCCCGCCAGCTTGTTTGCCACCTATGGCAAATAAAAAAAATGACAATAGCAAATAAAAATATAGTTTTTTTTAAGTACTTTATTTTAGTGCGTACAACACAAGTTCCAAAACGCCCTTACTGCTTTCGCTCATGTAAGGTAGCATACAAACGCGACAGTACAACTTTGTTTTGCTAATAAAACGCAAGAATGAGATGCGATCTGAATAAACAGACGGCTGTATGGATAACGAGAGTCACCATAATGTGAGTCTGAATTAGAATATACGAATTAGAAATACAGACACCGTGGGAGGGTATTTTGAAATTTCTTGGGAGAGGCGTAAGCGTAATAGTGCTAAATTAAAATGGAAACAGCTACATGGTTTAATCTGAGCATGCATCTTGATGCCGAAACAAACATTGAACAAAACTTAATTAAGTTTGGTACTGGTCTGGTATGGTTTAGTGGTTGGTTGGTTGGTTTGTTTGTTGGTTGGTTAGTTGGTTGGTTAATTGGTTGGTTAATTGGTTGGTTTAGTTGGTTGGTTGGTTGTTTGGTTTGATTGGTGGTCAGCTCCATGGTTTAATCAGAGCATGCATCTTGTTGATCATACAAACATTGACAAAAACTTATAGTTAAGTTTGGTACTGGTATGGTATGGTTTAGTGGTTGGTTGGTAGGTTGGTTGGTTGGTTTGTTTGTTGGTTGGTTAGTTGGTTGGTTGGTTGGTTGGTTAGTTGGTTGGTTGGTTAGTTGGTTGGTTGGTTATTTGGTTTGGTTTGATTGGTGATCAGCTCCATGTTTTAATTTGAGCATGCATCTTGTTGACCATACAAACATTGACAAAAAATTATAGTTAAGTTTGGTGCTGGTTTGGTATGGTTTTTTAATGCCATAGATGGCAAACAAGCAGACGGGCCGCCTGATGGTAAACGATCACCATCGCCTATGGATACCTGCAACACCAGGGGCATCAGAGATACGTTGCCGGTCATTAAAGACTGTATTAACAGCCCTTTTGAAGAACCTCATATTAAAGCTACTCGGAAATGCCGCTGGAGGGAGGATGGAGGAAATGAGGGAGCTCATTCCACAAATTGCAGGTATGAGAAAAAAAGGAACGCGTAGTGTGCGATTTCCACTAATATATGATATGTGGATGAATTTTCAGGCGGTGGCGGCTGGTGCGATGATAAAACCGCGATGCAGATCGAACAGTTCTTCAGAACATTCCCCGTTGTAAATGCGATAAAGGTGACAGAGACCCAACGACTCTGCGCATGCTGAGCGGAGCTGTTCAGTGAGCGTGGGATACATTTGTTTATTATGCTTAATTTTTAGTTGACTGCTAATTGATCTTAAAAAAAAACCAAAACCCTCATTTGTTAATCATATTGTATTTTTTATGATTTAGATAGATATAAACTCATTATTGTGTACACCAGATATAAAAATTAAAAACAGATAGAAAAAACTTACGAGCTAGTGCCACAAATGGCGGCCTTATCGCTAAAAGCGATCTCTTCCAGGCAACCATTGGATGGAAAGAATGAGAATGAGTTCTAATAAAAAAAAAAGTACAAGTCTGTTTTTTTTATTATTCAATAAAAAAAGTACTTAACTTACAAAAGTCGTTTTCCGTAAAACTCGGATTTCGTTAAATTACTGACAAGTTACAGCTACTGTCTTGACGGCTTTATTTTTAACCGACTTCCAAAAAGGAGGAGGTTCTCGATTCGCCTAATATTTTTTTTAAAACGTTTGTTATTGCTGATCTTTCGACTGGGTGAACCGATTTTGATGATTTTTTTTGAAAGCTGGTGCTTCCCGTGTGGTCCCATTTCAATTTGGTTCAGTTCTGACATTTTTATGAAGTCGGTTTTTTATATTGACAATTATTATTTTTTCGTTTTATGCCCGAAAATCCTAATGTGATCCTAAATCTAAAATAGAACGATTGCATTTTGTAAATACTGCTCTTATGAGGAATGTATGTCCAGAAATTTAAGACCACATTTGTACCCTATAATTAGAGTAAACAGGGTCAAAATTACTCCACCCAGTGAACCTTTCAAGTACATTAGCAATTACTTTACGTATACCCTTTTCCCGTCGCCCCCCTTTAAAAGCTCGAGGCATTTTCTGAAATTAACCAAGTAATTGGTACAACTGAGTTATAGACCAAGAGCTACAGTCCACCACGACTAATATGGAATAGGCTACTGGAATAATTATTTTTAATGTCTTGTAAAAAGCTGACCAAAAATAGAACGGAAAACGAGAAAATATGTTCAAAATTGAAGAAGATATATGTATTTAAATGTCTTGCTAGACAGAGACACACTTCTGCCCTCCTTATAACAAATGCAGTACTTCCAAAATGGCGGTTTCGAGAAAAACGTGTTTGTGCATATATTATTCCCTTAGGATACAATTTCTGCAAAAAAAGTGACCCAAAAATGTCGATTACTGCAAGTGGAATTAGTAGGGCAGATTTTAATACTTACAGATCCATGACAGTCAAAACTTATTAATAAATATTTTACTATATGGTATTCATATCTCAATTTATTTTTAGAGGTGGAATATTTTCGTCTTTTTAAGAATGAAAATTTGACAATAAATAATTATCAATGAAAAAAACCGACTTCAGAACTAGACCAATTATAATGGGACCACACGGGAAGCACCAGCTTTCAAATAAAAAAGAATCATCAAAATCGGTTCACCCAGTCGAAAGTTCTAAGGTAACAAACATTTAAAAAAAAAGTCGAATTGAGAACCTCCACCTTTTTGGAAGTCGATTTAAAAAAAAATTGATGGTACCCATTGAACTTTACCAAAAGTATTTTTTGAAAGTATTAGTAATTGTTCGTTTTTTCTCCTCGCTCTTCAGCTAAAATACAATAAATCAACTTAAAAATAAAAAGCTCGAATTGAGTATCTACAGTCCCAAGGTGCAAAAATTTTATCAATAACCTACATAATTATAACCAACCATTAGCTCGTAGCCTATAACTTTGAGTAATTTCGCTTCGCTGAGAGGCTTTAACGTACGTAAATTGAATCAACATAGGTGTGGAGGTATTACGAAATATAATTATACACTAAATAGGAAGAAAATTTGCTTTAGGAACTTAACTCTAACTTTATAAGGGACTTTGCGTTATTTTCACGTAAACCAATGAGAGGCCTAACAATGCGGAATAAATAAACCACAGAATAAGTAATCTCTACAGAGTATAAAATATAAAGTCGCTATCCGCGTCTGTCTTTTCTTTTATCGCGAATATGGCCGCGTTTGACCACCAACTCGCCTGTTGGCAAGCGACGATATGGTAGAAGATAAAGCACGCAGACTTAGAAGATACCGATTCACCCTTGTCTTGAAAAGGCCCAGATTATATATCTCAGGAAACAAGGTATTCTGTCTGTCTGTATATCAGCTAACTCCTCCCACGGATTTTGATGCGGTTTTCACCATCAGTTAGATTATTTTTCACGGAAGGTTTATATGTATATATAATAAAACTTACACCCGTGCGAAGCTAGGGCGGATTGCCAGTATAGAATAGAAGTGTGTGTAGATGACAAAACAGTTTTCACTCACCGTAAAACCAAAACCGACTGGCTCCGAAACCGGATGCTCGTTTTGACCGAAAAACAAACTGAATCGCAATCTAAACTGAATCGGTTATAACATCTAGGCATAAGGCCCGAGAACATTATTGCTGTTTTGGCAACCATGCATATACTATGGTTGCGCGTAGATATTAATAACCAAGGTCATACAGAGCCGACTTTCAGTACCTGTCCTATGGAATAACGCAGCGAATCTTTGATATTTATATTGACAGACAATAAAGTTCCCACAGCTGGAACACAGGCCTTCTCAGAGTGAGGATGAGCCCTAATCCATCATGCTGGCCCAGTGTATGTTGGTGAATGTCATTGAACTTTTAAGCACAGAAACTACGGAATGATTATGACCACGAATAAAATAAAATAGGTCTATTTAATATATATCTAGAATTACGTTAAACAGACCATAAATAAATAATCATAAGCTTTCTATTCATATCTATCAAACGATGGAATTCTATTAAGACATGAAAAGATAGTAAAAGCTTTTCAGAGAGATTAATAAAACGAATAGTTCCTGCTGATTCGCAGGGGCGGATTTCCATATAAGCCGAGTAGGCCCGGGTCTAGGGCGGCAAAACTTTGGGGCCGGTAAATCTTGGTGAGTTTTTTTTTGTACTTAAAAACTCATTAATGTGTCCATTGAAACCTCCACCGCCTAGAAGACTACAATTATTAAAATTTGGCTCATCGAACTGAGTGCCTATATAGTGCGAGTTTTTTCATTTGCAATTGTTTACGCGGTAGCTTCATAATCTTTTTTTTGGCAACCAAACAGACGGACCACCTGATGGTAAGTGGTCACCGTCGCCTAAGGGTCACCTTCAATACCAGGGGCATCACAGATACGCTGCCGATACTCAAAGATTGTATTTTGATTGTCCATTTACATCGAGCTTTATTACTACGTATAGAGAAGCTACCATAAACAAAGATCATGCTCAATTTTGTTAAGAATATAACCTAAAGTTTGCTTCACCGCCGAAACAATAATTAGTCGTCTAACCAGCCAATATAAACATTCAGCGCTAGAACGCTTATAAGGTATAGTTTTCTCGCGACGAAAAAGTCGTAAGCGCCGCGATTTTTCAAAGCGCTTACGCGTTTCGTTCAACGTTCTGCATCAACCTGTCGTTGCTATAGACTAAACTGCTGACTGACTACAGAAGTGACGTAGTTTTATATTACCTAACAAGCTTCAATTGAATTCGCACTTTGTTTCATAATTTATTATTAGTTGAATTAATTGAACAATAGAAAGTATTATATTATAATATGAATATTTCAGTTAAATTAATTCATTCGTTTAAGTATTTAATATATACCATTGTTTGCTTAATCACACTAATATTATATTTGCGAAAAAGTTTGTGCGTGTGTAAGGTATGTAAGTGTGTTTGTTCCCAGACAACTCGGTAACGGCTGAACAGATTTTGATGAAATTTAGTATGGGGGTAGCTTATACCCTGGATTACCACATAGGCTTTTCAGGGAAAATATACTATTCCTATGGTATAGCAGGGGAAACCTCAGGACACTACTGGTTTTTTATATAGATTACGTCTTGAATTGTAGGTAGCACAATTATACTAGTAATAACCTTTCCAGGTAAGCTAATTATTCAATACAAAATATTTCTTCTTGATTAATGGTATGTCCCTATATTAACTGGTTCAGAGCCATGGAGAGTCTCATTCCTTAAAAAAATGCCTTGTGATTTGATCTAAGATAAAATAAAAGCCGTAAGTATTTTTTGTAATAATATGTTTATTTAGTTACCTTTGAACAGTATAAGTTTAGTTAACTTTTGCCGCTTAGATAAAACATTATTAGTCTGATCAGTTTTAGCTTCATGTTTCAAGCGAATTGTTGTGTACTTGTTTATGATGGCTCGTATCAAATGTGTTCTGTGATTTAAGGTGCTTGGTTGATTAAAAGAATGTTGAAGTAAAGATGTAAATACTTCCTTCTGAACAAAATATTCCAAAGTATTAACTGTAATATAACTAAAATAATATTTAGTAGAGAGATTGGTTCCAACCACTTTGTTTTATAAGTTTTCGTATTACAGTTTCCGTGGCGACACATATTTTATATACGTCTTCTGTAGAGTACGACAAGCCACCCATATCTTTGATAGTTATAAGTTTATGATGTGGCAGCCTTTCTGTTGTACTTAAGCTATCCACACATACTTCGCATTTTAATGACCTTGTCAGAATCCGGGAAATGTAACCAGATATGTATCCGACGATTAACTGGGAACCAGTTAATCGTCCATTGTTCCAGTACTACTGTGACACACTCTTGGCTAAAAAAAACATAACATAATTAATATTAATGACGACTGATATAATATTTTGTTACTTGTCTTGAGCAAAACTATTTTCATGACTGTTACTTACATCTTCACAAGGTACAGCAGACTTCTTCAGAAAACGCCTTCCCGATTTTGTGGTATATTTATCCTCTTCGCGAAAATGCAAGGAACATAATGTAAGTATTATTAGATGGTAACCACGTTTCTTCGTTTCGATTGTTCTGGACAAATGCAATCCATTTTTCTCTATCTTTACGGCCCAGACGTGGAAACCTTTAAAATTAAAATTATATTTTACAAAAGACAATAATTATTTTTCATTATATTTTTTATCTTTTTTTATTAAATCACTAGGCAGTACTTTTCTAAATATGTGTTAGATTATTATATTCCACTATAAAAAAAAAACTTCAACTAATTCTACCTACACTTGTTACAAACACAATGTCACATCTTAATTTTTAGTCTATGACAAATGACGCAACACGGCATCCACGCTACGTCAGAGAATATTTTTTCGACTTAAATTGTAAAATTTGTAAATGATTATCTAATTACTCACCGATGGAAAGTTATTCCTTTGCACTTCGACGTATTCTTTGAATTATTCGTGCAATATCTTAACACACACGATACCATATTTAATACTTTTGAACTTTTTTCGTTTTAAAACAAACATGACTTAATTGCTCAAGAGCTAGCAAGCAACTAAGTGATGTGCTGCCATATGACTGCAATTGGACGGAACATAGTAGGGATGTGCGCCGTCTCCTCTATACGTAGTAATATAGCTCGATGTCCATTTATAATATAAATACTTACTGAAAATTATGAGGATTATATCACAAGATTGCTTTATTATAATATAATAGACAATTTGAAATGGTTTCGTAAAAACAGGCATTATGCACCAGCAGGCTACAGACAATTATTGTTTAAATTTAAATTGTTTAAATTTAAATTTATTTCATGTCTAAAGAATAGTTTTGCTAGCCCGTCGTTCTAGAAAGAGCGTTTTTATAAATTAAGTATTCAAATTATCGTTTTTCAAAGGCTTTGGTAATTACACCTATAGACTTTTTCTATTGTTTACAAACTAAGTACTTTCTTAATTATACCGTGGGCGAAAAAAGGCCTTTTAATTTAATAAATTATTAATGGCTCCTCAGAATTACTTAACGTGCATCAAAATGTCTTCCTCGAAAGGCATGACTTATTTTGAAAAACTGTTCTGCGATGTTCTTACTAATGTCATAATGTTTTCTAAAACAACTTATTTCTGCAGCAAATTAGTATTTATGGGCAACAATTGAACGGTTAATTAAATAATTTTGAATTCGCGCTAAACCACATGCAAGATATGGTGTCTACTAATGACACATGTCAACAGTATCGAACTGTCAAACCAATTGGCGTTTGTTAAGAGATTCGTAACGTCATTTGCTTTTCACTTACTATGGCGGATTGTTGTACATATTAGATTACATTTTATCGAAATTTATATAACGGGGACATGGGTCGCTCACTCGCCATCGTTAATATGGCCTTCTATTGACGATTTCCAACAGGTTATTTAAAAAAATAATACTTTTATACGATTTCAATTTGCAAATTTTTGGTATGGCAAATTTGGGTTTTTGGAAGTATTTTTTATTATTTGTACCTAGTATACTTTTGCCGTCCTCGGGCGACGGGCATTTTACCATTGGACTAGCCAAGCCTAGGCCTATACATTCTTGTGTAGTTACCCTGTATTTTATAACTGTGTGCGTGTTTTAAGTCGGTGTTGCGAGTTTGCCATAGTGTGCGCTCCTACCACACGGATTTTGTTTTGCGTGTGTGTGCGTTTATTATTTCATTTGCTATGCGTGTTGGGAACATGCATAGCACATTCTGAAACACTATGTTCGTCACCCTCGGAAAAAGTGGCAGAAAAGAATGGTTACCAGATCATCGCGTTGGCGTCCCGAGTTAGTGCTCAAAGTTTGCCACAAACTTTTTTTTGGTATGTCTATTTTGATGCACTGCTAGAGTGTTTTCTTCGGGATATAGTGGTATGAAAAGTGAGACATTTTGATGATCAATTAAATAGCGTCGTCTTAATATCTTTTTCATTTTCTACGTGGCACTTTTATAGTTTTAATTTTAGGCAGTTTTGGACGTTGTTTTTCTTTTCGTGTATCTGGAAGGTCGATCTTTCGTTTTTGCGGAAATTAAGCCATGTCTTACCATTTGGGAAGTTATTTTAAGATCATGATAGCATTGTACTTAATATTTTTCATTCGTGTTTTTTACACGGTGAGCCTCGCGGTTCTGTAAACCTGTAATTTCATAATATGTAATAAATTATTGAGTATTAAATAGGTGACGTTACTACATGTAGACATGACAGAATTAGGTTCGATATTAAAATGTTAGAAGGTATTATTTACAGAAACAAGTATTTGAAAATAAACTGTACAAGTGCTAGTCGGGCTCGCGCACTGAGGGTTCCGTACCACCAAAATAAAATAATTATCAGTTAAAAAACCGACTTCACAATTAGTAAAATGTGTCATTTGGATCCGGTGAAATTGAAGAAATAATGATATCGTCCAAGTAACGAAATAACCGGTTACAACTTGGTCATGAATTCAACGGGCTATCTATTACGGTTCCAAAGATACAGGCGTTTAAAGGTAGAACGGACAGACAGACAGACAGCGTAGGCTCAGTAAAAGGGTCCCGTTTTTACCCTTTGGGTACGGAATCCTAAAAAACTAACGGCTAATAACTAACTAGATTACAAACTTAACTTTTGTAGTTGGAAACCCGACGGTAATATAAATAAAAATCTGGGACATTATTGCACACATGGTCATCTGACCCCAAACTAAGCAAAGCTTGTAATATGGCTGCCAGAGACTGATATACATACATATATATTTTTAAATACATACTTAAATAGATATTAACACCCAGACATAGAACAAACACAAATGTTCATCACACAAATGTTTGTCCTAGATGGGAATCGAACCCACGCCCCCAAGCACAGAAAGTAGGATCACTACCAACTGAGCCACCGAGGCAGTCACCGATATAGACCGATGTATTAGAGTTTTTTTTTCTACTGCAAAGTTAAGTTTTTAGTTTTGGTACTGCTAGACGGTCATGTTTTTCGGGTGGATGTTTTTACTAGGTTTGTAAGGAACCCTTATTGCAGAGACTGACTCTTAGTCGGCTTTTAATTTATATCATCTATTTATGATGATTAATTACATTCATTCGTTCCCATACAGGCCACTGGACAGTGGGTAATAAATGATTACAACTATCCGAACAAGATCCTGGTCTTCCTATTAGCATAACAAAGAACTTCTCGGAACTTTCGTTTATTTTTAAATTGATAAATAGGCTTGCACTTGACCACCATCACAAATATCTGGGACATTTTTGCACACACGGTCATCTGACCCCAAACTAGGCAAAGCTTGTAGTATAGTTGCCAGAGACTGATATACGTACATATATATTTTTAAAGACATACTTATAGATATTAACACCCAGAAATAGAACAAACACAAATGTACATCACATGAATGTTTGCTTTAGGTGGGTATCGAACTCACGCCCCCAAGCGCAGAAGGTAGGTTCACTACCAACTAAGCCACGGGGGCAGTCGAATATATTCAGGCAGTGCATTGCCACAGGTTGTGGATGGAGCTCTTAATATTTTGGGACAGTAAAATTCACTATCCTAAGCTAAAAGACACCGCAGGAAAACGCTGGATGCAGGTCGCTTCCAACCGGCTCTTTTGGATATCGATGGTGAAGGCCTATGTCCAGTAGCTGACGTGCTTAAGCTGAAATGATGATGATGAATTTCACTATGTTCATGGGAAGACTGAAGAATGCGGATCGTTGGCCAAAAATTTCCAAGTTTTACCCTCTTTATTAAAACGATCTGTCCTCTTTTTTGCCTTTTGCTACGGCTATCACTGGAACTCGAACCTAAGTCTCGACAAAACACACTCACTGTATATAGTATGCCTATAGTATTTTGAATACATTTTAGACCCGTATTACTATTTTAAACAGACTTCAGAAAAGGAGGGTGTTTTCAATTCAGTTCTTTTTTCTAACCTATTTTATTTGAAAAGATTTGCTTTAAGATTGGTCCCGTAGACATTCCATCAAAATCAGTTTAGTATTTAAATCAAAATAACTGGAATTAAATGTCATCAAAGTAAACGAAATTGCGTACATATATTTAATTTTTGAGGTTGTATCAATTGATAATTATTAATGAAACGTAATACTGGAGCCACAAACTTATCATGATAAATATCTCGTTAATAATCATAAAACTGTTTTTTTTTTTATTATGTATCTCAGTTTATAAAGTACTAGCCGTCCGCCCCGGCTTCGCACGAGTGTAAGCTCGGCCTTCGGCCTCGCTACAAAATATAATATAGCCTATGTCACCCGGGGATAGTGTAGCTTCCCAACAGTGAAAGAATTTTTCAAATCGGTTCAGTAGTTTCGGAGCCTATTCATTACAAACATACAAAAATAGGTACAAATCTTTCCTCTTTATAATATTAGTGTAGATTGCAGTATTGAGTAGGAACATTTTTTTAATTTTCTTTTTGTAGGCAAGTGCCTTTACTGATTAAACAAAATACATGCTAACACTAACACTACAGAAACAGGTCACCGGTATTACTACATTGCCTACAATTAGCATAACAAAGTGCCGGAAGAGAAGGCATGTGCCAGAATCGATAGTGCTTAGACGCTAGTACTTAACGTCTAGTGCTTAGCCAAGGTCAGTGGCTAAGTAGGTCGGTGAGGTCAGAGGTTTTTTACAATGAACAAGCGTTTTATTTTTCTTGCTGGAGATAGTCTTCGTTTTAAAAGAAATGGTTAGTTTTTTTCTTTTAGTGTACTTGGATCAGTAATAAAATATGTATATAAATATAGTATTGTAAGGATACCCTATATATCCAATATTTAACTCGAGTGTATAAAGCAGGTCTATAAGTATTACGAATCACTTTTACAGAAATTATATTTATTTTATATTAGCAATTACTAAAATCGTCTTATTCGTTCAAATGTAGAATGCAAAGTGATGTCAGTCGCCGGCTCAGCACCATCCCTCGACCAACCATCCCCTCCAAGCCATCTTTCAGGTCGTTAGTAACGGTCCTTGATTGGTCGATGGTGCTACGCCAGCGCCCTCTGTGTTAAACTTAATTCAAATAACGAGTTGAAGTGAAATCAATGCAAATTATACAAATCAACAATTATGATATAGGTGGCGTTAATGTAGTTCTGACTTAAATATACTGAAGGGTTAGGTCAGGGAATAGCAAATTCCATAATAATTTTCAGCAACTTCACATTTATTATATTATACTCCAACGTTACATCTAAATAATATTAATTATATATATCTATCACACTCTTTTACTGTTGTTCCTACTACCTGATATCAATTATTCTTTTTGGTTTCTTTTTTGCGTCTTGATGCCGTGATGCATCATCCAGCTCTCTCCCTCCCCACCAACCATCCGTTCGTCGCGAGTCCACACGGCGAGCTCTGATTGGCCGATGTTCCTGATTGGCATTTATAAATCTAGTAGGCTTTGCAATTGGAACGGAATTCAAAATATAAAACATTACATTCTTTTTGATCGGCAAACTCAGTAAAGAGTATCAATATGACATTCGTGTAATTTAGAAAAATAACTGAACTGATATAATTGTGTGAATATACAAATCAAACAGCAATAACTGCTATAAAACCTAACAATACGTAGGTAAAAAGCGAGGCGACAATAGTATGTACACTAGAAATTCATCAGAAAAAACAGTTTTAAAGATGGACTTCCACAAAGTAACGCCTGATTCAATCAACTATTTGTTAATTTGAGTTATGAAGTTAAGATCTATCGAGTAAAATGTATTCAAAATTCCTTAAAATTTTACTTGAAGCGACATAGAAGCGGAATTACACAAGAGATTCATAAGAAAAACAGTTTTGAAGATGGACTTCCTCAAAGTAACGCCTGATTCAATCAACTATTTGTTAATTTGAGTTATGAAGTTAAGATCTATCGAGTAAAATGTATTCAAAATTCCTTAAAATTTTACTTGAAGCGACATAGAAGCGGAATTACACAAGAGATTCATAAGAAAAACAGTTTTGAAGATGGACTTCCTCAAAGTAACGCCTGATTCAATCAACTATTTGTTAATTTGAGTTATGAAGTTAAGATCTATCGAGTAAAATGTATTCCAAATTCCTTAAAATTTTACTTGAAGCGACATAGAAGCGGAATTACATAAGAGATTCATAAGAAAAACAGTTTTGAAGATGGACTTCCTCAAAGTAACGCCTGATTCAATCAACTATAAACTAAGTCACTAAATTATAGTTTAACATAGAGCAATATTGGCCATCAATATAGTTCAGAACTCCATTTACGCAGTACAGAATGATACAGTAGCTCAGCTCCAGTAATGAATTTTCTCTTCGAATACAGCATGATTAAGCAGTTGTTTGGCTTAATTTGAAATGTTGTTCCAAAATTTTACCAACTTCCAAAAAGGAGGAGGTACTATATAATTGAATAATCTTTTATTTTTATTTGTACTGCATAATTTAACTATTGACTAAGTAATTAAGTTTTTTTTGTTGTACTAATTTCATAAAATGTTGACTTTTTAAACTACATTATTGTATAAGGATTAACCTTAAAATAGTTGTAATGAATGAATAAATAAATAAATGTTCGTCTGTATGTGTTTTTTAATTGTTCATAACATTTAAATAGTTGTTTGATGTTTTGGTTGAGTTGTTTGAATTTTTGCTGCTCTTTATCATCATCAACCTTTTCCTGTCAACTGCTGGACAGGTCGTCTCTTATTGCATGCTGTTTTTTAACCGACTTCCAAAAAAGAGGAGGGTATCAATTCGACTGTATTTTTTTTATAGGTATGTTAGTTACCTCAGAACTTTTGACAGGGCGAACCGATTTTGATGATTCTTTTTTTATTAGAAAGCTGGTGCTTCCCATTTGGTTCCATTTCAATTGGACCAGTTCTGATGAAGTCGGTTTTTTATATTGATGATTATTGTGTTTAAGTTTAATTTGTATTATCCGTATGTAATGAAGTGATATTGTATTGTATATTTATTAGAAACGCGAAAACAGCCCTGCCTGTTTCTTTGAATTTTTCAACTTACCCGAATTTTCCAGGATGTTAATGATAATAACATAGGATGTATTAACTCGAATAATAAAACATTCGGTTCCTGTAGGATGGCTGGTAAAACAGCGATTCGCTGCTTTTATCACATAACGTGCAAAAAACCCCTCCCGTAGGTATACGGGTAAAAAGATACTCAATAATTTATTACACACTAGCGAGCCACCCCGGCTTCGCACGGATTTAAGTTTTATTATAATGTACATAAACCTTCCGTAAAAATTATCTTAACTGATAGTGAAAACCGCATCAAAATCCGTTGCGTGGTTTAGGAGTAAGCGGATGTACAGACAGACAGACGCGACAGGAAAGCGACTTTATTTTATACTATGTAGAGCAGGGTTTCTTAAAGTGGGGTCCATGACGCGAGTGCTAGAGGTCCATAGTCCTGAGGTTTATTTATTAGAACTCGTTTTAAGTATACAGTTATTTAAATTAACATAACCAAAAATAAAGTAAGTTTCAACAAACACTCTTCTTATTCGAAAATTCTCGTCACCAGAGGGGTCCGTAGTATTTCTGAAATTATGAAAGTGGTCCGTGATTGCAAAAAGTTTAAGAATCATTGATGTAGAGATTATGAAATTCACATACAGATCGCTGATAGCATGTGTAAGGTAGGTATCTCATAATGACCCTTATGGGGTATGGCAATAAAGTGCGAGCGGATCGACTTATTCCGTAATTTCTAGGTTTGTTTTTCTGTCTGGGCTTTGGTGACCTTTTGCGTGCAGTTGTCTTTTAGGGGATGTGTTTAACAGTGTGTTATTGCTAAGACACTGAGAGCGGCTACTGCTTTGTTTTATATTGTGACCCGTATCCTATACCAAACTAAAACAGATTACATAACCACGTCGGGCATAAAATTAGGGTTCTTCCGCCTCCGATAGTTAACCGAACAGGGTCCGATAAACCTATCAATAATTTTATTTAGATTTATGGTTCCGTATATTAGATTATGTTGTTGCCAATTTTCAGTTTAATTGGTTATTGGAAATAAGTTGGAGATGCTTTATAATTATGTAAAAGACTACTCATTATTTGAATATACATCTACAACTTATTTTAGGCTTTTAGCGCTGTAGGTTCTACGGGTGAATACTGCTGTGTCCGTGGTAACAGGTCACGTGGACTAGATGATGGATGTCTATAGAAATGTTATGAAAATGTTGTCAAGTACCGTGAATGATTTTTAGGGTTCCATACCGTACTATTACTGAGCGTATGCTGTCTGTCTGTCTGTCCGTACATCCGTCAGTCCTACCTTTAAACCTTTTTAAAGTGTACCGAGAACCAGTTGTCTGGATAAATGTAACATAGGTTTTAAGACAACTTACTAATTCAAAATGTAACGTACTATGTGTTTTAAATAAATAAAAAAAAAAAAAAAACGGCTGTATCTTTAGAACCGTAAAATCGAAATTTCGAATGTGTAATGTTACGGCGGATTAATAAAAAATAATAAAATTTAAATGAAAGGTCCCTGAAAGGAAAAGGAATGACGGGTCCCCATACAAAAAAAAACGTTATTTAAACGTATTTTTCTATTTGCTCTAGTATAAAAAACGGTAATACGTACAAGCGTCAAACTTGGCATGATTATACTACACACTTTTAAGTTTAACAACAAATAATTAATAATGGTCAAGTGCGAGTCGGTGATACATTTCTTTTGAGTACCAAGTTAAGCAACGTAATTTAGTTACTTGGACGACCTCGTCATTCCTTTCACCAGGTCCAAACTACATACTTTTGCTAATTTTGAAGTCGGGTTTTCAAAATTGACAATTATTGTAATTTTATGGTGGTACGGAACCCTCAGTGCGCAAGCCCCACTCGCACATTGCCGGTTTTATTAATACAACTTTCTCTATGTACGTTCAGTAAAACGTATTAATACAATAAAAATAAAAACCCCGATAGCTGATAACCTTCAAACGGATGAAAAGATTTTCTTGTATCATAGCTAAGAAAACTCTCGATCATTTCTCTTTTTAACCGACTTCCAAAATGGAGGAGGTTCTCATTTAAACTGTTTTTTTTATGCTTGTTACCTTTGAACTTTCGACAGGGTGAACAGATTTTGATGATTATTTTTTTATTTGAAAGTTGGTGCTTTCCGTGCGGTCCCATTTCAATTTGGTCCAGTTCTGACATTTTTATGAAGTCGTTTTTTTTATATTGATAATTAACAGACAAAAAAAACGAAATCAAAATTGGTTCAGCCGTTTGGGAGAAATTTTGAAACGTCACCCATCTTTGACAGTTTTAAAATCGTCACTGTAAGGAACCATCAGCATTTGAAGTAGGTACTTAACTCTAAAGTTCTTATTATGTCTACCTCTAAATATACGATCGCCTATTTTCAAGCGAAATTCCCATTTCAAGTTTATCTAATCGTGGTTTCTATGGCCCACATCGAGTTTGCCAAATTTTCCTTCTATCTCTATACTAAACTTTTGTGTTAATGGTACTCGAAATGTTCGACTTGAATTTAGTTTCAGAGGATTAAGACCTGGTTTCACCATCGTTGGTTAAATTTATTTGATCGATATTCGTAGATTAGATCATCTTCATTGTGGACGAACTACATCGCAGCTGCAGTACAATGACGAATGGCACGTGATGATCCAACTGCCCCGGTGGTGCAGCGTGAGCGATATTTTAATGAAAGCCGTAAATTCTAATCATTTGCATATTTTTCCAATATATACTGCAGTGATATCATCATCAGTCATAAGACGTCTCCTGCTGAACATAGGCCCCTTAGACAGCCACACCAAACGATAGCCTGCCATCTCCATTCACTGGATGCCCGCGACTCTCACGATGTCGTCGGTCCATCAAATGGGAGGCCTACCTACGCTGCGTCTTCCGGTTCGTGGTCTCCACCCAAGAACCTTTCTTCGCAATTGGTTCTTCGAGTGATCTGCTCATTGCCACTTCAACTCGCAAATCCTGACAGCTATGTCGGTGACTGTGTTTCTTCGGTGAATATCCACGTTCCGGATATTATCACGCACCATAAACTCCGAGCATAGCTCTCTCCAATTACCCGTTGCGCGACTTTGACTTTGTCCAAACAGAAACTACGTCTGAGCAGGTACAATTTATGTCATCACTGACAACACTGTGATACATTAAAATTTAAAAGAAAATGTTTTCTATCAACTATTTTATTGTTTCAAATTTTTTTCATGTGTCAATTAAGTAAAAACCTTGCAAACAATTCTCGTTTTATACTGAAAATAGAAAGCCACATTTGTTTATCATATTTTTATCGATTTGAACTAGCATTGGAAATAGCACATAGCAGCTGAGTTTAAATTGAAAATGGTAACACGTCTAGGTTAGAATCGCACTAGAATTGAATGACGCGGCACAATTTCAAGCTCGCACAATTTTATGACAAAAATAAGCAAAATTTGTGCACTTAAAATCAGGGACGTAGCTGAAAAGCCTGCTATCATCATCCTTATCAACCTATTATATTCCTACTGCTTACTCTGCCTTCTTTCAGAGAAAAGATGGAGATGGATGAGAGAGGATGGGACCTAATCCATCATGCTGGCCCAACGCATTTTGTGAATGTCATTTGACTTTGTACTTTGGAGGTTATTGGTCATACCGGTTTCCTCTCGATGTTTTCTTCACCGTTTTAAAGCGATGGCATGCAAACTGCACTAAATTTATTTAAAAACGAAATACGTCATTGGTGCAGGGCCCAGGATCGAACCGGCGGCGGGGCTATTATGAATCTTTGATCGGGATCGCGACTTGTCAAAATTTTGTCAAAAAAAAAGCGTTGTCTATTTCCAATTTCGTAGTATGAAATTGGAAATAGACAACGCTTTTTTTTTTGCGTCATAACCCCTTTCAAGTGTCAAAATTCTGTCAATTCTGACACTGAATGATCCCGATCAAAGATCCATAATAGCCCCGCGGGTGCCATCAGAAGCCTGCTATGCTACTGTGGAACTGGAACTGTTATTTTTAGGGTTCCGTACCACAAGGAATTACTTTTCTGCCCACTGCCAAATGATATATTCCAAAGTGGGGAGAACGGCCATTTTTTTTACTTTCTCTCTTTTCCGAGGTATCAAACACATTTAAAAAAAACAGTCGAATTGATAACCTCCTCCTTTTTGGAAGTCGGTTAAAACAGTGTTGTCGCGTTACGTTGTAATAACATTCTAGTGCGATCTCACCCTCAAAATGTAGTGTGCATTTGTGCAGACGGGTGTTTTCCATTTGGGAAAGTCATATGCAGACTGATGGTAAACAATTGGCACATTGACGTCCAAAACATTTTCTCTGTTCACTAGAGAATAAACTGTTTCTTCATGTTGTTCAGGAGTGGAAATATTTTGGTCTTTTTTGGTTGCTCATTTTATAATATAACTAGCCGCCCGCCCTGGCTTCGCACGGGTGTAAGCTCGGCCTTCGGCCTCGCTACAAAATATTATATAGCCTATGTCACCCGGGGATAGTGTAGCTTCCTAACAGTGAAAGAATTTTTAAAATAGGTTCAGTAGTTTTTGCGTTATTTAGTTACAAACATCTAAAAATACAAATCTTTCCTCTTTATAATACTAGTATAGATTATCAATTTAAAAAACCATCTTCAAAATCCCACTTCCCAGTCACACATCACACTAATATTATAAATGCGAAACTAACTTTGTCCGACTGTCTGTTTGCTACATAATCACGGCTAAACGGCTTAACCGATCTCGACAAAATTTTGCGAGGTAATAATATGTATCATGAGGACGAACATAGGCTATTTTTTTCTGAAGAAATCACGAACCAAGTCGCGGGTACAACTAGAAATAGTATTCATAAATGTGAAAGTTTGGATGGATGTAAGGATGTTTGTTATTCAATCACGCCAGAACGGCAGAACGGATCTGGATGAAACTTGGCACAGAGATAGATTATAGTCTGGAATAGCACATAGGCTACTTTATTAAACGGCTGGACCGGTTTGGATGAAATTTTGTGTACCTGGAGCGGGTCATAGTAGCGAGGCGGAAGGCCGAGCTAACACCCGTGCGAAGCCGGGGTGGGTCGCTAGTGAGAAAATACGCAATTTCGTTTACTTGGATGACATATTTTTTCAGTTATTTTGATTTAAAACCAAACTACTAAACCGATTTTGATGAAAAATATATGGGACTATATCTGAAATTATGGCCTACCAAACATCAAAATCAATTCACAATTGGCTGAGGAATCGGTGAACATACATAAAAACGTTCTTTCTTGCGTTTAAATGTGGAATGAGCTACCTTCCGCGGTTTTTCTGAGAAGGTACAACATGGGGTTCTTTAAAGGGCGGGCTAAGAAAGTCTTAAAGGGTCGGCAACGTATTTGTGATGCCTCTGGTGTTACATGTATCCATTGGCGACGGTGACTGCTTACCATCAGCCATCTGCTTGTTTTCCGCTCTTTTCATAAAATAAATAATAAGTACATCTTTCAAAAAACAAACGGTTTCTACATGACGGAGTTTTGAGGTGACAAACATAAGAAAAAAACAACCAAATTGAAAACTCTTTTTTTGAAATAGGTAACAAAAAGCTGTCGAATTTAGAATCCCCTGTTTTAAAGTCCATTGAAAATAATTAATTTACTAGCGTGGGAAAGGAAATATCAATCAAAATGGACCCATCAAAGGACTCACACCTTTAGAATGTCACAATCTCCGTTGGGTGTAAATCCAACTTTCTAATTCAATTAAACTTACGGCATTGGGACTCAAGCTTTCAAATCGCACGAATTCTGCCACTATAGACTTCCTTTAAACCAATAAGTCCCGACTATATATAAAAGCAATTTATGCAAGTTTCGAACGTCAAATAGAAGCATCAGTACATCAAGTTTCAGAACTTGTGTTCTGTCACTGTTAAATTCATTTCGGCGACGATATCTCAGCCATAGTAGATATTTAAGCACTTTTTGAGTGAACAAAAATCATGTAACCCGCGTCATCGTTACGCTGTACTGTGTATATTAAAACAGCGCCATCTCTTGTATTTTTTTTTCTTTTTTTGTGATATCGGGTGAAGTGACGAGCGAAGTCGCTCGCCTGATGGCTCTTCACGCTTGCCCATAAGAGCACAACGCCACTCAGAATTTTGAACTTCAGCAGTTCAAAACCCTGGATGGCAATGCACTGCGCTCGTCACCCCGAGATATAAGATGTCAAATCTCTGTGTGCCCTGTAATTTAGCTGGAAACATTGCCCTTCAATCCGGAACACAGTAGTGTTTGCACACTACTGCTTGGCGGTTAAATAACTGGCAAAGGTGTGGTACTTCCCCAGGCGTACCCCTGCAAAAGAGTCCTCCTACCACAAAAAAATAGTTGAATTACAACTTAAGTTTTCACTTCTGACGTGCAGTCCTATGACTGAAGTGTTTTATATTTATTTATTAGATAATGGGATTGCACTTGGCCGCCAACTGTCATGATGTTAAGTAATGATGCGGTCTACGATGGATCACGCTTGCCTAGAAGAAACCGATTCACTCTTGACTTGACACCCAGATTGTAACTATCGGGGAACACACATTCAGGCAGCGCATTCCACACACTAGCAGTTCGCACAATAGTGTAATAAAAACAGCTATGTACGGGTTTTCGGAATGTCAACCATAAAGCGGTGTCGATTTTTTATTCCTTTTTTTAACAGAACCCAAATCGATGGGGCAAGTAAACACTAATTAATCAAATTATTTTAATTATTCTTCCCAATTTTTTTTTCTTAAATCAAAACTAACTTTTAAAGTTGACTTACTGCAGACTGTCTGTACTGTGAGAGGATTAATCTAATTTAACAGTTTGTTAGTCATTTGCCTCTATTCATGGTAGCCTGTGTTACGGCTATATTAATCGGGTACCAGCGTGGGTATCAGTGTTTACCATCCAAAGTTATGTTGCTGAAGCGTGTACTCAACTTACCTGAAACAAGGAAGATATCGTTAGTTACATCACAGAATACATAATGTACAAGTACAGAAGGTTCACTCCGCAAAATCATTTAAATAAGTAGCGACTCTTGCTACTACACAATAAAGTGCAATTCAGGACGTGCGAGCGCTAACTACCTACTGCTATATTAACCTAGAAGTTGCATCTCTGTCTATCGCGTAACTCTTGTCGCGTTATCTCTGTCTATCGCGCGGCACCGGGCACGGCAAGTCCGACAAGACGACTACTTGTAGCTTTATACCTAAAGTGCGGAAGTGCTCCAGGCCTGGTTACATGAAAAAATGCATATAGAACCTCGTTAGCAGTGCAGTAGGACTCTTTTGCAGCGGTCCGCCAGGGGAAGTACCACACCTTTGCCAGTATTCAACCGCCAAGCAGTAGTGTGCAAACACTACTGTGTTCCGGATTGAAGGGCAATGTTTCCAGCGAAATTACGGGGCACACAGAGATTTGAGATCTAATATCTCGGGGTGACGAGCGCAGTGCATTGCCATCCAGGGTTTTGAACTGTTGAAGTTCAAAATTCTGAGTGGCGTTGAGCTGTTATGGGCAAGCGTGAAGAGCCATCAGGCGAGCGACTTCGCTCGTCTCGTCACTTAGTATCATAAAAAAAACATCTTTAAATCTATTTAAGAGCCAATACTTTATGCAATTATATAAATAGCTGCGTGTGGTCGACTTGGTGCCCACTAGGTCCATTCAACCTCTTACCTTATTTGGCGGTTCTTTAATAAGGATAAGAGCGATCTCGTGTATTGGGTTGGGGTGACTTGGTTCTATACTTAGTGGCGTTGTGATACAATACCTATAAAGTCACAATTTCTAAATGAAAACAGTCAAAAAACGTCTGAGCGTCGTTGTACATATCTAGACATCAATTATATAGTCCCTTGCATAGTGTTCAACGTCACTTGACTGGCATCGCGCGGCGTTGTAGTGGGATCGCGATTGCCTTACAACGAACCAAAAAGTCGGCGTAGCGTGCGCCGAGCTTTGTTTCGGACATTTTTTGGCACGATTGTGACTCTGCAGATATTGTATCTCAATGATTAGTGGTCTTGTTTTTTTTTCATAAGCTATTGTGGGATCTGGAAGTCATGTAACAATATTTACATATAGGCGAGTTGGCGGTCAAACGCAAACCTATTAGGTACTGAATTTGAATTAAAAAAAAACTTCTACTTACTTTTTTTTACGTGAGATTGTAGACATAGACATAGACATCATTTATTTGTGGCAAAAAAATACAATAGTAATGGTAAAGAGACATTTAAATTTAAACTAATCTTAACTAAAGCTTATTATATTTTTTTGTCACAAACCGGCTCCAACTCAGCAAGATGCCGGTCGTAAACAACCAGCGCTGGTCTTCCGTTGGCACCGGCTGGTGACGTCACGTACAATCGTACCACACGGCACGCGCACAAGCTACTCCATCCGTAGACTATTAAACCTATAATAATACACATACTAGATACATAAAAGATAATAACAACAAACTTTAACTACATACATAAGTAAAATTTATAAAAACAATTTACAAAAATAAGTACTTATAAACAAAAACTAATCAACATAAGTATTTTGTCAACCCCACCAAACCTTACAAGGTTGGGCTGGGCTGGGTACAAATACATTTATGCTCTTATACGTACCTACAGGTACATATAAAAGCACAAACGCCACCGTATGCACATACAAAGCTCGGAACTCGGGCAGAGTCCCTACCCCCACACCACGTACACTAGCCACTTATACAAAAGCTTGTGTAAGAATCACTAATTTATATAAAACTAATTGTAAAAAGTTAAAAAATAATAATAATAATAATAATCGATGCTCAAATAATAATATTAAATCATAATAACCGATGCTCAAATATATAAAAGACAATTCCAAAAAAATAATTACAACATAATATTTTGTTATTAATTTAGGTGATCAGAGAGCACTGGCTGGTAGACACACCGTAAAATATTACTAGCTATATATTGAAAATAAAAATAAAATAAATAAATAAATATCTGGGACATTTTTGCACACACGGTCATCTGACCCCAAACTAAGCAAAGCTTGTAATATGGTTGCCAGAGACTGATATACGTACATACATATTTTTAAATACATACTTAAATAGATATTAACACCCAGATATAGAACAAACACTAATGTTCATCACACAAATGTTTATCCTAAATGGGAAATGAACCCACGCCCCCAAGCGCAGAAGGCAGGTCCACTACCAACTGAGCTAACGGGGCTGTCAAACAAAAACCCCGATGGTTAACTGCTGATAATCTTCAGAAGGCTGCACAGATTTTCTGAGTCATAGCTCACTCTCGATCAAGTGACATTTCAAAAAAAAAGCTAAACAAGTATCGATTCAGCCGTCTGGGAGCTAGGATAGATAGATAAATATTATAACCACTTACACTATGAAATGAAATAACAAAAACAAGCATAACAGACATTGTCAGACAGACAGACAAGTAATTTTGTTGGGAATAAGCAAGTTTTTTAAAATGGTATTCTTCGTCTGTGCTTTTGCAAAATCTTCATATTCACGTCAGGGCAACGCCATCTATCGCATTATTATGAACTAATATTTTTTATTGCTGTTTGGAAAACTTTCCATTGAACATTAAATGAACAGGAAATTACCCCATCACTAATTTATAGGAACAATTTATATTCGCCACATCTGTACCGCAGTTGTAAATATGTTTTTTAAGATCATAAATAAACTTTTAATGGACAATTTCATGTTACAATTACGAGGTAGGCACCCAGGTTTCTAAAAGCTCGATCTTACGTTTATAAGGATACAAGTTTTAATAAAATAACTGTAGTGCAGCACATTTTGACTGGTTCTGATAATTTATTCCAGAATTTATAAGACATAACTGTTAGAACGTGATAAAAATATTAGAGTACTATTTGCTTGCTTTTCACAACTAACCGGCTAAATTTAACAGGAGTGTGCACTGTGCACCATGAGGACGGACATAGAGGGTTTTGAAATACACAAAATCTGGAAAAACTCGGGTAATACCGCGGGTTTCATGTAGAGAGGTGTCTATAACAACTCAAAGAGCTATGGAGAGAAGTATCCTATATATAAGAAAAATAAACAAAGTCAGAAGTGAAGTTATCGGACAAAAAACAAAGATAACGGATGCCCTCACACGAGCCCCAAAACTGAAATGGCAGTGGGCTGGCCATGTATCGCGTTACACAGACAGTAGGTGGACAGTCAAAACTACAGTATGGAATCCATCTGGGAAAAGAAGAGTAGGTAGGCCGAAAAGAAGATGGGCTGACGATCTATCAGAAATAGCAGGAAATGACTGGCAAGATATTGTCAAAGACAGAGACAAGTGGAAAAAACTGGAGGAGGCCTTCACCCGAGGAGGGGTCTAAAGTCAGAACTAACCTGTTCAACATCTATAGATGAAAAGTAAATGACTAACAAACATACTTAGGCACCGGGACCCGGTGGACCCGGGTATGTCCTAAAACTGCGACCAGAACCACCGAAGGATGGGCAGCAGCGTCCTAATAGTACACTGTGAACGTACTGCGATCCCCAAACCGCCTGCCAAGCGTGGGGATTATGGCAACACCCCTCTCTATGAGGGAGGCCTTTGTCCAACAGTGGACGTTAATTGGCTGATGATGTGATGTGATACTTAGGCAAAGAGATCGCCCGAAGAATCCAACTCGGATGGGCAGCGTTCGGGAAATTGCGTGACATCTTCTCGTCCAATATACCACAGTGCCTAAAGACATGTCTTTGGTGTGTGTTGCCAGTGATGACATATGGTACCGAGATGTGGTCCTTAACGGTTGGCCTTTTGGAAAAACTCAGAGTCACACAAAGGGCAATGTAGAGTTATCGGTTCTTCGAGCGATACGGCCTGCTCATTGCCACTTCAAGTTAAAATTAAATTTTAAATTGTCAAGAGGTGCAGCCGTGGCCGTTAATAAGAAATAAATAAAAAAACTCGCAAAATTTTTCTCTCTTTTCTGGTGTGGTTGGGACGATTTATATTTGTTTCGAAACACGGCGAAAATTGTAAGTACTTTAAATGCAGTAAAATAAATCGATGTTGGTCAAAACAAGGCAGAATAAATAATAGGAGCAAGACAACACTAAGGTAAAGCCCACATTGAACGAGGAAAAAATTAAGGATTAAATTTCGTAAAAAAAAAAACACTGTTGGCATACAATGGCAATGGTTGTTCCCCGATGGTTACAATCTGGGTGTCTTCAAATCTCGAGTGAATTGGTTTCTTCTGGGCAAGAGTGCTCTCGTAGCGGGTCCATGTAGACCGCATCGCGTTTAACATCAGGCGAGTTGGAGGTCAAACGCAAGCATATTTGTTAATTAAAAAAAAAAAACACAAGCAGTCGAGCTTCCTGATGGTAAGCAGTCACCGTCGCTTATGGATAATTCTAATACCAGAGGCATCACAAATATCGCACGTTACCGACCATTTAAGACACTATTTAACTCGGAAAATTAAGAAATTAACCATCATTTCTTAATTTTTAAATCCGTGTAAGTTTTAGTTTGATGCCCTTTTCGTTACAGGTTCTATTTCAAAACAAAACCAGCTTTAAACTGTCAATAACTCAACTGTGTTTTTCGGTCTCAATTTGCCTTGAGCCTTACATCCCTTAAAATGTACTAAAATAAATAAAGCGAACAGTCTGGACGTTCGTTTTATTTACGTGTTTCTTTAAACTGCCTTAATGGTGGCGCTGAATGCCCTTACATGGCTTCAAAAAGAAATTTACATCACCTGTATAACCTTTACCAAACATAGGACCAGAATCGTGTAAGTCTTCTAAGGAACAAGTGATTTGTACTCTGTCAGATGTTTAAGACCGCTTGGACACATTACGCGCTCTTTCGCACTCACAATCCAAATTTAAAATAAATATTTATATACAGTTATATCATTATTTACGGGATATTTATCGTGGTAAGGTTATGGAAGGAGCTCCCGGTATTTCGGACTGACTGTAAGGCTGTCTGTGAAAAAGTCTTCCCGTGAACATGGTGTATGTAACTGCGCTGAAATACCGGGAGCTCCTTCCACAACCTTACCACGGTAAATATCCCGTAAATAATAATATAACTGTAGTGAATAAACCGTGATAGTTTACAATATTTTATATAGGTACTACTAGCTGCGCCTCGCGCTTTCACTCGCGTGGTAACGAAAAATTGTAATAATGATACTCGTAATTAAAAATACTTTATATTTTCATACCTACCAAATATGTATATATAAAAAAACATTAAAATCGGACAGCCGTTTCGGAGGAGTGCGACTACAAACACCGTGACACAAGATTTGTCTTTTTAGAGGCTTTTTAAGCGGCAGCTATAGGCGCTTGGCTGTCTTGTCTAGTTCGCGCATTTTAACGAACTAAAAGGAAACTATTTATTCGAGGGTTTTTCTCTTCCGCTGTCCGTCCTACAATATATCAACACGAAAACTGTTTTACACTTTTTTAATGATATTCTAATATCATTAAAAAAAGATTAAATGCCTTAACGTTTTTTTAAATTCTCACTCAGTTATTTTTTATCTCCAATATTGAAAACGTGAATACACTTATTGATATAGGTATATTTAAAAGTTGTGATAAAGAAGTGTTTTCTGCGAATTTTTACTATAATTATTGTGCTGTCAAAGAGCAGACCAAGTTATTAAGGTCAATATAAACTTTTGCCGCTATAAAAACCATTTGGAAAGCACTAAATATTGCAACGCCTGGGTAATCAAGCTCAGACTCGCCCGGGGGAAATTAAAACCCAGTTCACTCAATTAACATAATCTAGACTATTCGGGGAACAAGCAATATTAGGTGTCATTATAACTAAGTTAGTTAATTTAGTAATAATTAGTTTCTACTAAAAATTATAACACAACAAAGAAACTTGAAAAACATAAAAAACTTAGAAAATAGCTACCAGTGGTAATTGATTCCGAAAATACCACAGGGAAGCGTCTTGGGACCTACGCTATTTATATTCTCTCTACGACTCTCACAATGTCGTGTCTATCTAGAGGGAGGCCTACCTACGCCGTGTCTTCCGGTTCGTGGTCTCCACTCAAGAACCTTTCTTTCCCAACGGTTATCGGTTCTTCGAGCGATGTGGCCTGCCCACTGCCACTTCAACTTGCAAATTTTAATAGCTATGTCGGTGACTCTGGTTCTTTGGCGAATATCCACATTTCGGATTCGATCACGCAAAGAAATTCCGAGCATAGCTCTCTCCATTGCCAGTTGTGTGACTGAGTTTTTCCAAAAGGCCAACTGTTAAGGACCACGTCTCAGTACCATTTTTCATCACTGGCTACACACACTGGTCAAAGACCATTGTCTTTAGGCACTATGGTATCTTGGACGACAAGATTAATATGATTATTGACGGGATATTTACCGTGATAAGGTTGATGGATGGATCTCCCGATACAGCTTTAGACTAATTATCGATAGAAGTAAAAAATATGCTTGAAACATGGAATAACCTAGCCTTAACAAGGCAAGAAATATAAAAGCTAGTAAAAATATATTAAAACTACCCGCATGAAATGTTTGAACTGTGGGGTTAGTACGAGAACTTGCGAAAAAGTTATCGATACGTAAACTATAGCAAATGTATGAAAAGTTCAGTTTCCCTTTACGTCCAATAGAGGCGCTGTTCAATTTTTCATACATTTTGCTATCGTTTACGGAACGAATACTTTTTCGCAAGTGCTCGTACTAGGGCCATTGAGCTCTGTCTGCATTTTATTTTTGCAATCACCATAAAAGATACGATCACGTGACCGCACGATTAAGAATATTCTCATAAAAAAGAAATACGCGACGCTTATTGTGACACTGTATTTGCAATATTTGCGAAGCATTACGTTAACTTATGAGTTTACTCAAATTGCAAGGCCTGGGAGGTCTATCTTGGAACTTTATCGAAATTTACACGCTGTAAAAAGGCTCTAGAAAAAGTTATACGATTATTTACGGGATATTTACCGTGGTAAGGTTGTGAATGGTAGTCATATAACTGCAGTGAACAACCGTGATAGTTTAAAACAGTTTTCTCCGGAAAAAGCTTTCTGTAACATGGTATTTACGAGCCTCGAAAATCGGTGCAAAGTGGCTAGTCTATCGGTTTTTTTAACACTCTCCGAAATCCGCTCCATGGCTCTATCGGAAAATGTGCATCAGATCTGCTGATCTCCTGCCCGATTTTTGTAGGACAGCCAGGGCAAGCACGAAAAGCAGACACCGTTTCATGGTTGATATTCTGAAAAACCCGTACGAAGCACTTTGATTCCAATTTTATTGTGAGGACTGCTAGTTTGTGGAACGCGCTGCCTGAATGGGAGTTCCCCGATAGTTACAATCTGGGTGTCTTCAAATCACGAGTGAATCGGTTGCTGCTAGGCAAGCGTGCTCCATCATAGACCGCATCATCGCTAACATAAAGCGAGTGGGCGGTCAAACGCAAGCGTATTCCTAAATTTAAATAAATATATATATATAGGCTGAAACTAAGATATTTGTGGTGTGAACAATGCAGAACTTCATTTCTATCTAGCTCTGCCGACCATCATCATCAACCAGAAGACGTCCAGTGCTGAACATAGGCCTCCCCCTTTAACCTCCACACTGAACGCATCCACTGGATTGCCGCGTCTCTCACAATGTCGTCGGTCCATCTAGTGAGAGGCTTACCTACGTTGCGTCTTTCGGTTCGCCGTCTCCACTCAAGAGCCTTTCTTCCCCATCGGTTATCAGTTCTTCGAGCAATGTGGCCTGCCCATTGCCACTTCAACTTGCAGATTTTAATAGCTATGTCGGTGACTCTGGTTCTTTGGCGAACCAGACATTACCTACTGCTTTTAATGCGCAGTCATACTGGACTAAATTAAAGAGGGATTTAATGTGAATCCCCGCGCAGATTCGGTCTGCCGATTAATTATTGCACTGCGAACAATTCCGACGATTCCGTGAAGTTAATTGGAAATGCTATTCAATTATGCACGTGCTGATTTGTTGTTTCGTTGCGGGGAAGCCATTGTGACTAAAACATTCGCACAAAATAGAATATCTACTCGTGTACGCGTGCAGGCGCGGATCCACCGTTGTGGGCACGATAGGCATGCCCACAACCCCATATACGTGACTTGTGACGCCCCACAGCTTAACCCGCGTGAAACTACGATATACTGTTGTTGTTATAAAAAATGTTGGTCAGTCAGTCATATATTTTTTCATTCCTTCATTTCCTTCGTAGGAATGCACTATTATTATTATTCATTTATTTCAGGTACTTATAAACTCATAATTAAAAAAAAAAATCACAGGCAACTACATCGATCATGCACGAGCAAGTTACATACGCTGACTCGCACTTGTCTGATTTTTGGGTGGCTGTGACCACAACCTTTTTTGAGGGCTGGATCCGCGCCTGTACGCGTGAAATGTCACGGCGGAGTCGTCGAGTGTGCGAAAGCATGCATCATACACCCTAAAGTATAGGGCTAATTTAATGGTACATATTAGACACTTCATCAAAATTCGACACCATAACCTTGTAACGCTATTATTTATTTTTTCAAAGTTAGAACTGCACAATTGTTTAAGGTGAAACGTTTCACATATGGCGGGAAATTCAAATTTCAAACAGTTTTTTTGTTCTTGTGGCTAGGCCGGGTAATTATTGTAAACGATCATGATGTTAGCGAAAATTGATTATTATTCTGTACAAACTCACGTAAAGCTATTTATCTTTAATGCACACTATTACATACATTTGTCTATGAACAAATTTTTGCTGTTTCAATTAGTTTATTGACAAATGTGAATAATATGGTGAGTAACTGATTAATAGCTGTACATGATAATGTAAATAACAACCAACAATTTGCGCAAACACTGTGTCATTTCGCAATAATTACCCGGCCTAGCTACAAGGACAAAAAATCTGTTTGAAATTTGAATTTCCCGCCATACATGAAACGTATCACCTTAAAAATACATATTTAGTGTAATAATGACAAAAGAAGGCAACTTTATAATTACTTTGACTTTGCTAAGACTGACAGATGTCAAAATTGGCCCAACTTTATGTCAATATTACATTTCACTAGGTGCGTCTCGCCAAGGACGATTAGCGAATCCGTTTCTTAATGTGACTGCAACCGCCAGTGACAACAAAAAACAAACTTGGACCTAGTGCCAGTTATTCCAGTCTAAAACATTGCGTAAATAGCCATCTTTTAGTTTTTTAAATTGTTCAAGACATTTGTGAAAAGATAGAGAAAGATAATCTAAAATGAAATGACTAATATATTACGTGACACTGTTTAAATGCACAAAACGTGCAGAGCCTAAAAGCTAACAATATTATCGCAACAAAAAGTGTAGACGTCATTTGACACCACATTTGACGTGATAAAGGCATTGAAGATATATGTCTGAAGGCCTCGAACGTCAAATATATGCCACACTCGAAAATATGACAGAGATAAAACTCGTAAACGATATAAATCAACACCTACACGAAAGCAAAGTTCGTCCCAAAAAGGAGAGATCCCACAGAATGCCTTCATTGTTCCATCGACTACTTTTTTTTATAGATAAACCTGGCACATTAGGAGCACACACACATTTATTGGGTCGACCTCCCGCCGTGCCAACTCTTTTGTACTAATATCGTGGTTAGGCAGAATGAAATAACCACCCGTGGCCAGAGAAAAAAGGAATTAACTTTTTATTTTACTTTTTTTGGCGAAGGTTTACATCTGTTCTATTTTAGAATTCAAATTTAATTGCCGTTAAGGTTGACAGTTAAGATTGAAGTTGAATTGAAACGTTTTCTAGTTTTATGATGTTTATACGAAGGCTGGAATTTTTAAGGGATAACGGTTTTTTTTAAACAGGTACGTGGCTTCATTACATTGAACAATTCAAGCAAACAAGCAAGCAACTAAATACCTCTAAGTTATTAATTTTTAGATGTAGATTTAAAAAAATACGGATTAGTACAATAAAATTCTTTTTGCCATCCAGCTTGGTAATGCAGCCAGCATTCTGGCAATGCAGCCAGCATTCTGGCAATGCAGCCAGCATTCTGGCAATGCAGCCAGCATTCTGGCAATGCTGTCAGCATTCTGCCCACTTTTCCTTCCACCGAGGGGCATTTAGATTAGTAGTTTTTTTATGAATTATGTTTTATAATATATTTAATTGTATATATTAGGTAGATATACGAGGCATCCTCAGGACGTGTTGACTCGTTGAGCGCTTGGCGAGTCAACACGTCCTGAGGATGCCTCGTGAAGAGGCGAAACACGTGTCGACAAAGTGCACTAAGGAAACGGGTACAATTTGTTACTTTTTAAATTCATTTAAAATACATGTAATTAATATATATTTTATGTTTCAGAATTAATACATTTTTGTTTTCAGATTTAGTATTATCATATTTCATGTGTCAGAATTAATTAATTTTTGTTTCAGATTACTTTAATAATTTTATAATTTAAAATAATTCAGAATTCATTAATTTTTTGTTTCAGGTTACGTTAATTTTCAATTTATGTAATTAATATTTTATATCAGGTTAGGCAAAGTTAAACTCAATAAAATTAACATTATCAACAAATATTTATCACAAATTCCTTATTGTACTTGAAGCGACGTAGAAGCGGAATTACACTAGAAATTCATCATTAAAACATTTTTGAAAATGGACTTCCGCAAAGTAACGCTTGATTCAATCAATAATTATTTTTAGTTAAAATTTAAGTTTTAGTTAGTTTTCTGTTTTTGAAGTTGTGCATAATAAAATACTTTGAGTATTTTAAAAATAAATTAAAAAAGTGTTGCTCTCTACAAGCTCCCATATTTAATAAACGCATTGCAAAAGACAGCAAATATTTAGCTATTTGAAAACTTAAATAGTTGATTGAATCAGGCGTTACTTTGCGGAAGTCCATTTTCAAAACTATTTTAATGATGAATTTCTAGTGTAATTCCGCTTCTACGTCGGAATTACACTAGAAATTCATCATTAAAACAGATTTGAAAACTTTACGGATTTTATCACGTGTATTTTATATTATTTTAATTCCTGATTTTTCGAACACAGGCTTAGGAAATCATTTTGATGAATAGTTTTTTTTAGTTTAAATTTAGTCTGCGTCAATACGTCGCCTTCCTCGACTTGGTTTTTACCTTACGTAGAAGATTGCCTATTTTATACAACCAAAATAACACTGACTTTAACTGTTTTTGCGTGACATCTTCTCGTCCAAGATACCACAGTGCCTAAAGACAAGGGTCTTTGACCAGTGTGTATTTCCAGTGATGACATATGGTACTGAGACGTGGTCCTTAACTGTTGGTCTTTTGTAAAAACTCAAGAGTTACACAACGGGCAATGGAGTGAGCTATATGCTCGGAGTTTATTTGCGCGATAAATCCCGAAACGTGGATATTCGCTAAAAAAAACCAGAGTCATCGACATAGCTATTAAATATTGCAAGTTGAAGTGGCAATGGGCAGGCCACATCCCTTGAAGACCCGATAACCGATAATGATGGTGATGATGAAAACAACACTGACTTAACATGTTTTTACGAAACTTTAAATTGTCTCTAATAGTATAATAGACAATCTTGTGATTATCTATATTTGTATCATAAATGAAGTATCAAAATTAAAATTATTATACTACCTCCTAAACAATCCCTTTGGGAAAATACCCAGACGCTTAATGACATTTATGGGCATTTCCTTCAAAGTTAATATTTCGCGGCATAATGAATTTATGTGGCGGTCTTTTTCATTTCATTTCTAGAAATCCGGACGTTTAGGAATTCTCCCCGCAATCCGGACAAAAGCCTAAATTCCCGGACATGGCGGGAAAATTCCGGACGTATGGCAACTCTGATGTAAAGAAAAGCTGTTATATAATTACTTCATTGCAGAAAAAAAAGTACTCAATAACTTTTATTTTGGGACTAAACCTACTATCGCATTTTTTATTTCTAACCGACTTCCAAAAAGGAGGAGGTTCTCAATCGTTTTTTTTAATGTTTGTTACCTCAGAACTTTCGACTGGGCTAACCAATTTTAATGATTCATTTTTGATTTGAAAGCTGGTGCTTCCCCTGCGGTCCCATTTGAATTTGGTCCAGTTCTGACATTTTTATGAAGTCAGTTTATAGGGTTTCGTAGTCCGACAAGAAACCCTTATAAATTCGTTCTGTCCGTCCGTCTGTCTGTCTGCCTATCCGTCTGTCCGAATTTTTTGGAACCTTCTAACTTCTATAAGTATTAAGATCAGCATCATCAGCCAGAAGACGTCTACTGCTGAACATAGGCCTCCCCCTTTAACCTCCACACTGAACGACATCCTGCCATCTGCATCCACTGGGTGCCCGCGACTCTCACAATGTCGTCAATTATTTAGATAGGTGCATGAAACTTTGTTTATATTGATAATTATTTACAATAAATTTATCGATAATAATAGTTTTTTTCCATTGTTGTTAAAAAAACAACGCGAGAATGTCCTTATCCCTTTTCACTCTGAAGTATCGCAAAGGGCGCGAAAATTAGGATTTATATAGGGGTCCGTACACTCGAGGCATTTTTCACAATTCTCTGCTTACAAGGGAACCCACTTGAGACGGGAGCCGCTATGGGGTTTAGGTGTCACTTTAGTACGATTACAGTGCCAGGTTCAAAACAAACAAAAAAAAAAACAAGAATGAAGAGAGGGATTTAAATTGTTTCTGTATGTGTGCAACAGCAAAAGTGATAAGGAAAGCTGATATTACAATAAAATACTTTTTAGCATTGTACAAGTTTCTACAAACACGCAGCTACAAGGAGACAGAACATTTATTAAAGATTTTATCGTGATACTTATAATACCGGTACTTTTTACCCTCTCTAAACTGGTTTACTTATAATAAAATATACTAGTTTTTTTTATTATTTTTTATTTTACTTAATTAATTTATATTATATTTATATAATTATATACATAATATGTAATAAACATAATTATTTATGTTTATTCATTATATTAGTTTTGATTGAACATCCATAGTTTACCAACCTTTAACTTTTAATTACCTTTTTAATAACATAAACAAAATATTATTATGCTAACTAGAGGCTAACAAAATTTTGTGTTTAAGTAAACGGTATCAGTTTCCTGCGATACAGGCATAGCCTAGTGCATAGCCTAGTGCAGGAATCGCAGTATTTAACATTATGAATTCAAAGCTTTCATAGACAAGCCAGTGTGTGTTCTTAGCTGATAAAAAACGTATGTGCCTAACCCTATGTTTATGCTAATAAAAATATTTTTCATTTTTTCATTTTCATTGCCACTCGAAAATAGTTTATTATGCAATCACTACATAGTAAGTTTAAAACAAAGTCGCTTCCCTCTGTCTGTCCCGATATATGCTTAGATCTTTAAAACTACGCAACGGATTTTGATGTGGTTTTCATTATCAGTTAGATAATTTTTCACGGAAGGTTTATATATATAATAAAATATATAATATATATACCCGGGTATATAATATATACCCGTGCGAAGCCGGGGTCGCTGGTTAGTGAATAAAGGACGTATTTAAAGCGAGGGCTATAGATGAATCATGAGTAAGTGAAGGATTCTAACGACTGAATCACGAGCGTAGGGAGTGATGATTGAATCACGAGCGTATACGAGTGCCGTTTTATTCAGTTGCATACCTACTATACTATATACCATGACTACAAGAAAAAGAAAGATTTAAAGTGATACGTTTCATGTTTGGCGGAAAAATCAAATTTCAAACAGTTTTTTTTGTCCTTGTAGCTAGGCCGGGTAATTATTGTGAAATGGCATAGTGTTCGCGAAAATTGTTGGTCGTTCTTTACATTATCATGTACAGCTATTAATCAGTTACTCACCATATTATTTACATTTGGCAATAAACCGTTTGAAACAGCATACATTTGTTTATTGACAAATGTATGTAATAATGTGCATTGAAGGTAAATTTGAATTTCCCGCCAAAGTGAAGCGTTTCACCTTAAGCGAAAATTGTCATTTAATGAAGAAAAAAATGAAGTTTAAATTAATTTAAATTCACATTCGAATATATTGGTGTGTTCTTAATTCAAACACCAAATAGTGATTAAAAGCTTTGCGATAGTGCTTTTTATTCAGTTTACAGATAATAAAATAACTTTTTAGAAGGAGAATGGTATAAAGAGAATTTGATTCCTTGATAACGGTAAATAAAACTTTTTCTATTAGTCACCGAGTGAATAAAAACATTTTGAATTTGGAACAAACCCGAATATATACGAATTATGTATAAAACAATAAAGAAAACGTGCTGAGTAGGGCAACGGCAAAAGAATGTTTTTTTTTTACCAATTAGAAAAAAGTTTCAGTTGAAAATTAACGTATAATTAGCAAAAAAATTCGCAAGTCAACTCACTCTGCTAACTTAAAACATACTTACATAAGTAAAAAAAGTTTAAGTCTACTCAAGTACCGCCATTATTCCAAGCTGTTATTTTAGGGTGACCTACATTTTTACACACAAAAAAAAAACTGAAACTAGTGATGCCATGTTGCGAATAAAATTGTTCGATAAACCATTCGATTATATATTGTGAACTGGGTTATTCACAAAATTGGTCATGATAGCTTTTATCTTTTTTGTAACGAAAAATGTAAAAAGTGCTTTGTTGTGGGCATGCAAAATCTGTTTTGGCTTGATTTTCTACTACGCTAACGTCAGGCGGTCAGTCGCGTACGTAGGTCGTGCGTATGTTCTATAAAGCTACACTGCGACGTTGATGATCAGCGATGCGGAAGTTTGCAATATATTGTGCGCGTATTTTTTTTTATTCTGTAATAGGCTTGCGTTTGACCGCCAACTCGCCTGATGTTAAACGCGATGCGGTCTACGATGGAGCACGCTTGCCCAGAAGAAACCGATTCACTCGAGATTTGAAGACACCCAGATTGTAAACATCGGAGAACACCCATATGATTGCTACACAGTGCATTGCCATCCAGGGTTTTGAACTGTTGAAGTTCAAAATCTGAGTAGCGTTGAGCTGTTATGGGCAAGCATGAAAAGCCATCAGGCGAGCGGCTTCACTAGTCTCGTCACACCGGATCATTAAAAAAAAGTGACTGCGTCACTGACGTCATTTAACAAAAAAACCTTATAATACAGTAAATGAAATAATGAAAGTAAGGTTCGGTACTTTGTTTTGCAAAATATCATCAGCTAAAAATACCTTTGTCTGGTGTTTTATAATTTTTAGAAAGAAATTTGTCATGGTTGGATCAGTCAAATATTGGAGTGATTCGACTGAAAAAATTATCGAGTTACTTAACTAGTTTTTTTTTTTCATTCTACTCCTCCCATCTCGAAATAGAAAGCCAATTTCCTTATTAATTAGTCCTGAACTCATGATACAATTACTTGAGGGAGAACGTTTTCACCTCCCTATACGACATGACATTTGCCTTCTCTTTTAATTGGTCTACGAATACTCTTCTTGGTCTTCCCGGGACACAAAGTGCAAGCCATCTCAAATGATTTTTCGAAAATTTATAATTATTAGCAAGAGGCAGGAAATCTAAGGGGGAGGCCTTTGTTCAAAAGTAAATTAATTAATTTTCGGGACATTTTTGCACACACTATCATCGTAATCTTTAACCGTCTTCCAAAAACCAGGAGGTTCTCAATTGTATTGTTTTTTTAATGTTTGTTACCTCAGAACTTTCGACTGGGTGAACCGATTTTGATGATTTTTTTTATTTGAAGCTGGTGCTGTCCGTGTGGTCCCATTTCAATTTGGTCCAGTTCTGTCATTTTTATGATGTCGGTTTTTTATATTGGTATTTTTTATTTATTTAGGAATCTGTTTCTGTCCCTAGACTAATTAATATGGCTGCCAGAGACTGATATATATTTTTTTTCTAAATACATACTTAAATAGATGTTAACACCCATATATAGAACAAACACAAATGTTCCTCACAAAAATGTTTGCCTTTAGTGGGAATCGAACGCACACCCCCTAGCGCAAAAAGGCAGGTTCACTACCAACTGTACCAGACGTCTTCTGGCTGATGAT
Organism: Agriopis leucophaearia; assembly: GCA_949125355.1. Lineage (NCBI taxonomy): Eukaryota > Metazoa > Arthropoda > Insecta > Lepidoptera > Geometridae > Agriopis > Agriopis leucophaearia. The sequence goes on from OX421287.1 coordinate 6,980,270, forward strand.
GATGAATCATATAACTGTATTTCAATACTTGGCACAAAAAACAAGTGATGGCAATGAGATGTAATAATACAGATGTTAGGCGAACACTACTGCTCACCGCCGGTCATAGTGATCGGCTGAATTCGGCTTTGTTCGGCTTTGGTCGTCGATTATGCTGCGAGCTCTTTCACTCTCTCACCCAAGACGATCTACACATCTCGCTCATCCGCTTCATAGTGACAACAGCTGCCTAAGATAAAACAATTTATATTATTTCTGTCTCAATAAAAAATACAGTGAAATGAAACATTTTTCTTGTGTTTCACAGTGCGTGTAGTTTACAAAAACACAGGAAGGCATTTTGTTTTAGAAATTTTTGCTGAAACAATTAATTAGCTGGGATGTGTTGCCGGACACACGGAGTGCGTGACTGAGAGACGGCTGTAACGAGTACGGTAATGTACCTTGCATTCGTCTAGTCAATATGGTGGCGGGCACAACTTATCTAGATGGAAAGAAGCATGGCGTATAAGTAACTTCAAGATAAGCTACTGAGTTTACTAAAATAGTGACATAAAGGGTCTGCGCGACGTAATTAATTGGGCGAAATGGATCTTACGCCCAGAACTTGATGGATAGGCATCCATCTTCAAAGGGAACTCTTTTGATTGTGCTCCAAATTGGCATTGGATCGGAACGCGATCAGGAGGCGTTGTTAATTTGACGCTTTGACATAACGCCTTAAGGCAAAATATGGCGGACATGTCTAGGTGTTAAACCTTTTGTCTTAGTTAAATCATGCTTACTCGTATGCTTTCGATGGGATAACGTATTAAGCTGTTGTTGGAAGTTACGGCTTTAATTATAACAAGTAAACCACACTAAAAACCGACCTTAAAAATATAACTCCTTATGAAAAACGTAATTAATGCCTATAAAATTATTATATTGACTACCCCGGTGGCTCAGTTGGTAGTGAACCTAACTTCTGAGCTTGGGGGCGTGGGTTCGATTCCCATCTAGGACAAACATTTTGTGTGATGAACATATGTGTTTGTTCTATGTCTGGGTGTTAATATCTATTTAAAAATATATATGTACGTATATCAGTCTCTGGCAGCCATATTACAAGCTTTGCTTAGTTTGGGGTCAGATGACCGTGTGTGCAAAATGTCCCATATATTTATATATAAAATTTAAGGGTTGCCCTCGGGTTTTCGTCGGTTAGCGACAAACTTGGCATTAATATACTACAAGACTCTAAAGTATAACTAAAAATAATAATTAATGGCCAAGTGCAAGTCGGTGACCCATTACTGTTCATTACCAAGTTAAGCAACGTAATTAGGTTACATGGACGACCTCGTCATTTCTTTCACCAAATCGAAATTGCATATTTTACTTGCATATTATAATTTTGAATACGGGTTTTTAAATTGATAAATATTGTATTATTGTGGTGGTAAGGAACCCTCAGTGCACGAGCTCAACTCGCACTTGGCCGGTTTTTCACATAAAATAAGGTAATGTTACTTTTATCGTTAAAATGTTACCTTTATTAATGTTACCTTTTGATTTAATTTTCTATAACAAATGTATTTGACCTACCTAATATAACGAACCATTGTTATAAGGTGAATAAAAATCTGAATCTGAATCTTTTGAGCTGTCTCATGATATATTTGACTATCTGTCAATGGCGACACTGGTCGGGTTTTTAAATAGATTTTTATTTATTTTATTTTTTATTTCAACCGTGGTCATCCCACTGCAGGGCAAAGGCCTCCCTTCGCTTCTTCCGCTCCTCCCTGTTCTGTGCTATGGTGTACCAGTCTGTTGCGTGGGAGTCAAGCTCGTCCCGCCATCTTTTTCTGGGCCTTCCAAGGGGTCGTAAGGCATGCAGCCATTCTGTAGTGGTTCTAGCCCACAGCTCATCCGACATTCTTTTTAGAATAGATAATTATTGTATTTTATGGTGGTACGGAACCCTTACGAGCCCGACTCGCAATTGACCGGTTTTAATATAAATATCATTCAGTTTATTTATTAACTTTAAAAAAAGTTTCAAAAATTGCTAAGGTTATAGCTATGACCGTTGAGCGCACTCGGTGTTGCTAGTCACTGAATTTCGGAAACTTCTTTAATAAGTGCATCTTGGCTTAGTCGGGTTGTTTCGTGCCAAGAGCCCAGAGTGGTATGAATAACCATGTTACGTATATCCTGGTCGTGTCTTTGATTTATGTCTGGCATATATAAATGCTCCATACAAAAGTGTGCCAAAACTTTCTTAGTGCTCTCTTGATGGTTATTTCTTGGCAACACTTTTAGAGGTCCTTTTCATTTTCACACTGTATTTTCCAGAATAAAAAGTATCTAAATTATCTAATAAAAAGTACCTAACCAATAAGTATTGTAATGATATTACAATACCTTTTTTTTACATTATGTAAATACTTTTTTAATTTCTGGTTCAGCATTTCATTTTTCCAAATCTGTTCGTAGAACTAAAAAAAAAACTGACGGAAACAAGTGGATCATTTTAAAGCCGACTTCAAAAATATATGAAAAACGTAATAATTTGAGGGTTGCTCAAAATTTCCCTAGGATCCCATCATCAGATCCTGACTTGGTGACAATAGGGGCAAATTGGAAGTACACCCTATCGAACAAAACAAAAAAAAATTGAAATTGGTCAACAGTTGGCGGTGAACATATATAAAAAAACAACACAGAACAGTCCTTTTTTGAAGACGGTTAAAAAAGGATTTAGGTACATACTTAATGTAAAAAAGTACTAACATTACAATTACTTATTGAGCTATTTTTTATCTCGCATGATCAAAAATTCACGATGCATGCTACTTCCACTCCTTGCTTTCCATAATTGACATATTTTAGGGTTCCGTACCCACAGGGTAAAACGGGACCCTGTTACTGTGCCTTAGCGTAGGCACAGTAACAGGGTCCCATTTTACCCTTTGGGTTCTGTCCGTCCGTCCGTCTGTCCTACCTTTAAACGGCTGTATCTTTGGAACCGTAATAGATAGCCAGTTGAAATTTTTGCAATGTTACGGCAGATTAACTAAGAAATAATAAAAAAGTCAAAAGTAATAACAAGAAGTGGGTCCCCATACAACAAAAGTATATATTTTTAACGTATTTTTGGAATTGCTCTAATGTAAAAACGGTAATACGAACAAGCGTCAAACTTAGCATGACACACTATGAAGTATAATAACAACAAATAATGAATGATGGGCAAGTGTGAGCCAGTGACAAATTTCTGTTCATTACCAAGTTATAATTGGTAATCTCGTTGCTTGGTTTTTTTATAATTTCTTTCACCGAATCCATCCACATTTTATCAATTTTGAAGTCGGTTCTTTAATTGATAATTTTGTATTTTGTGGTGGTACGGAACCCTCACTGCGCCCGACTCGCACTTGGGCGTTTTTTTTAAATTTTAAATCATTTAGTAGGCATGCATTTGTTCGCCACATCGCCTGATCGCGATGATGCGATCGAAGGAGCCAAGGAGAAACTAATTCACTCTTGACTTGAAGACACCCAGATTGTAACTATCGAGGAACACCCATTCAGGCAGGCCGCACATTCCACAATCAAGTACTTTGAACAATAAAAGCGAAATCAAAGCACTTTGAACAGGTTTCGTAAATATCATCCATGAAGCGGTGTCACCCCTCTGGCAGTCTGATATAAAAATGGGCAGAAGGGAATTAGATCATGTAGATCAAATACAAAAATGTATTCGATAAAAAACCGGGTGAAACCGCGGGGCGCACCTTGTAATGAATATCTTGGAATAAAGTCATAATAAATTCAATAGTTAGAATAATCATAACAATTAAGATAAGGGAAGACATAAAAGTAAAATCGTTTCGTGCACAGCATAAAAATGTCATTGAATTTGAAACTACAATAAAATATTCAAATGAACGGTAAGTGTAATTACAGTGCCGTGCATAGCATCGTTATTAGGCCACCATAGAATGGTGAACTAACGACCTATGATAATGAGGAAGTAATTGCTTCAGTACAATGCCACCAGTTTTGACAACAGCCTTCTGCATAGAAAGTCCCGGTTTCATTTACCGGCCGGGTAGTTGTATTTTGAAGGAAACCTAATTTTGAAGTGTTTTCTAAAAATACAGTTAGACTGCCCATAGACCGTTGAAGGTCTAAAGATAACCAAAACGCTCAAGCCCACTATCACTTGGAAGCGTACCTAGCAAGCTGGCGGCATTACCAGGCTGAATGGCAATGCGTTGAGCCAGAAACACACCAGCATTTTGGTCACGCGTCGCATTAACCAGGCGCTCTGAAAGATGTTTGAAAATGAGGTGAGCTAATAAAAGAATGCGCGATGAAGTTCCGATAGACATTTAAAACACGGGTAGGTATTCACAAGAAAAATATTGACATCATCATCAGCCATAAGACGTCCACTGCTGTACTTAGATCTTCCCCTTTAACCCCCACACTGGATGCCGGCGACTCTCACAATGTCGTCGATCCATCTAGTGGGAGGCCAGCCTACGCTTCATCTTCCGGTTCGTGGTCTCGACCCAAGAACCATAACATAAACTTAATTTATAGCAAACACAAATAGAAAACATTGTATTATAAAACATTGTGGCTTTGCTTTTTGCGTAAGTTGAAAACTGTGTTGCAAAAAGCAGCGTCTTCCAAGGGTGGTGTGTTTTACGATTATTCTTTTTTGAAAGTTTTTTATTGATAAATATCTTTTACCAACCAAGCTTTTATCAAATTAGTGATAGGAACTGTGTGCTGATCAAAATGAGCCCAAACACTACCAGTCTACTATTATCTATCGAGGAGTGCCGTGTCGGAACCACAGAAGTGAGAATTTTTTTACCCTTCTCTTTTCTGTGGGCAGAACAACAGAAAGTTAACGTAAGCTTAATATATTAACTACTAGCCGCCCGTCCCGGCTTCGCACGGGTGGAATTTATTCTAATATTAAATATAGCCTATGTTACTCAGGGATAATGTGGCATTCTAATGGTGAAATAATTTTTTAAATCAGCCCAGTAGTTTTTGAATAAATTCGTTACAAACATACAAATCATTCTTGTGTTGATTAATCTTAATTTTCATTTTATTTTATTTTTAATGTGTATTATAATTTTAATAAGCTATGGATGCTAATCTGGACATTAAACTATTTCATTTCAAATCTTTCCTCTTCATAATATTAGTGTAGAAAAACTTAGTAAAACCTAAAATACCTCAATAAAAATTTAACTAAGATTATTAGTGGAGGGAAAGGTCCCCGAATGCTGGCGGCATTGCCACGTTGAATGGCAATGCTCAATTTCTGTGCAAAATAAAAGTCAGGATTCTGAACACCCGACGCCTCCATCAACCGCCTTCAAAGACTATATGACATTCACCAACATGCATGGTGGAAGAGCCCATCCTCTCTCTCTCTCATAATAATAATCATAAATCATTTACTTGGCGAAAGAGTTACAAAAACATTGGAATAATTAAATTGTATTATAAATAATCAAATATGCTACAAACAAATATGAGCTTCGAATCCCTAAACTAAGCTGCAGCTTGTGCTTCAGAGATCCGTGCTCCCCCTGCTACTCGTACGTTGAAGTAATTTAATTATCAAGTTAAATATTTTTAGTAGTGATTATCCTATGTAACATAATTTATAAGAAAGAATATATAGCATTTGTTAATTTACATTGTGAATCTAAATTACAATCCGATTAAAATATAAAATCTGTTTGGTCTGAGTTGTTTTATAAATGCATGTGTTGAGTTGTTTTATAAATATAGGAGTGTGTGTTTGTGTATTGTATATCATTGCGATACCAAAGTCCTCGTATGAGTCTAGGTCCGCGGAGATGAAGTGTGTATGTAATGTGTCAGAGTGGGTGTGTGTGTACTGCAATGTATATGATTTAATGATGAATAGCTCAGCTACCTCTACCTCTGAGAGAATTCTTGTGTCCCAGCAGTGGGAACATGAGGCCTGTTAATGATGAATATGTAGGTAAACAGTTGTTTATGCGTTAAACCAACACAAAACAATAAAAACCCTCTTAAACCCAATCAACACAATTCAAATGTCGTTGACCCAACAAGTACCTATAACAGCGTCCTGAACTGGGACACACACTTGTCAGTTTTCGAGGATATCCTACATCAGTCTCTTTCGCACTTGAAGCTCAAGTGGAGTGTGGGAAAGGGACAAGAGAAGTGTTTGACGTGCGTGGGTGATTATTTGAAGGCTGGGTGATCTTTGAAATTCGATATTCGTGTACGGATTGGATAAGTGTTGGGGTGTAGTGTTGGGATTTATGGACGATATTTTATAGGTTTTGTCGATATCGTTACGCTCAGAAATAAATATATAAATAGTATTATATCGCACGATTAATTTATAAATTGTAAAAAGTCGCATCCTGCACAGATAGGATTAACTTATAAGTATTAGAGATAATAAAGTTATTATTAAAATACATCGTTTCACTTCATTGTAACCTCTGAAACACGATACGATGCACCTTATACAATAAGTAGCTCCTGACGGTAAGTGTTTGTAAACTTGATTTCCAATTATATAATTCAACTGGTTTAATTATAACTTAGGTACTAGTTGTTATCATTATAAAACAGCCTATAGCACTCAAGAGTAGTGTACCTTTCAATTAGTGAAAGTTTTTTTTTATCGAATCCTTAGTTTCGGAGATTACCTACTACAAACTTTTACCTTTTTATAATATTAGCGTAGATAAGATAAAAAAAAAAAACACCTACTATTTCCCCTTCAGCATTTACACCCCCCTCGGTCGTCTATTCGTATACATTTTGATCAATCATTTGCAGTTGTGTGCGCTCAATATTGAAGTGTGCGTTTGTAGAACTAGTAAGAATATGTCAGTGTGTGCAATACGTGTTTACCTCGCCCCCTTCAGTTTTTGGCAGACTTTTTTCGGTACTAGCTCGAATTCAAAGGCAGATCCAAACTATGTATTATTCAAGTCTTGACGTGAATAGAAACGTCTTTAAATTTGCTTCCATAGTGGGGTGGGAGGCAATTAAAATAATTATCAATATAAAAAACCGACTTCATAAAAATGTCAGAACTGGACTAAATTTTCTTATTTTTTTAAATTTAAATTTTAAATTTGGCATTCTGAATGTATTATTCTATAAACAGGGAAATTCTTGCCCATTGCCACGGGCAGAGGGCGCTGTTACCGTTGGTTAAAACCTTGTCACATGGTACTGTTTAATAGTCATGGTAAAAAAAAACACCGCGTTGTTATTAATTTTTTCTTTGTTACAACTGGTTCAATAATCTTTCGTAATAATTTTCACCACCACCACTAGAGGGCGAAAATACTAAAATAGTATATACTAAAATTATTGTAAAAAAAAACATTAGTAGAACTGGACCACACAAGGAAGCACCAGCTTTCAAATAAAAAAAGAATCATCAAAATCGGCTCACCCAGTCAAAAGTTCTTAGGTAACAAACATATTAAAAAAAAAACAGTCGAATACTCATTAACCTGATAACCTCATTTTTGGAAGTCGGTTAAAAAAGGTGGTTGTTCCGATCTAGATTCGACATCCTTATAAATTTTTACATTTAATTTAAACCATTATGTGTAATGTTTTTTTTTGCCCCGAGACTATAACGTCCATTACATACAATGACAGGTGACAAAAAATTCTCTATTGCCCCGTTGTTGGTAGAAAACTGCTAAGCCTATTATCGACATCTAAGCACCGACATATCGATACAAATCCGCGTGTCACTCAATTCAATCCCTAATTCCATCCGACATCTCAATCCATGACACTGGTTTTGACACTTGTTTGCAGTAAGATATTTGAGCCAAAAATACCACCGTGTCAAAATGTGAGTATGTTTATTTTGACAAAGTTTTCGTCAAAAAATGTGTACACGTTGTAACTTTGTCACAGTAAATAAGTGACGCCAATTTGTTGGGTAGGAAAGGTGAGTCGTTTAGTTATGTCGACAAAGTTCTTGTTAGTATAGAAGCCTTTAGCACAAAAAGTTTGGTGTAGATTAAGGCGGAGCGTTTGATATTTGATATTTAGAAACTTTTGTGTTAGAAAGATATCTGCTTACGAGTTGTCTGTGACATTATTTGTTTCTTATTTGCTATACACTTACTTACAAAGTCATCGTTACATACCTACTAATAGTTTTTATGCCATAGGTGGCAAACAAGCGGGCCGCCTGATGATCAGTCACCGTCGCCTATGGATACTTGTAACACCGGAGGCATCACAAATACGTTGCCGACCCTTTAAGACTCTTATTAACTCGCCTTTTGAAGAATCCCGTGTTGTAGCTTCACGGAAACACCGCGGAAGGCAGCTCATTCCATATTTTGCAGGTGTGAGGCAAGAAACATCGTGTGAATCGCACAGTATGTGATTTATGTCTATGATATGAAGATGCACTTTCAAACGGTGGCGGCTAGTGCGATGATAAAACCGCGACGCTGGCATTAGATCGAACAGTTCTTCAGAACACTCCCCATTGCAAATGCGATTAAAGATACAGAGAGAACCAACCTCTCTGCGCATGTTGAGCGGCTCTAGGTGTTCGGTGAGCTATTTTTAATGCTTCATAAGATTTTTGATGCGAAGCATCTTTTGGCGCCTTGACAGTAAAACTGACTCGTATGCCGTGACGGCAAACTGCATGACGCTCTCATTCCGTCATGTTTCACATCTGCCGGGTGTACCGTGACGGCCAACTTGTTGAAGTAAAAACTTCTTTAGGCGCAGAGAAAGATTTTTTTTTTCTCTTTCTCTCCCGTTGGTCAGACGGCGTTTCGTCAGCCAAGTTGACACGTCTATTACGGCTCTTATTATGATTCTATATGTACCTATAGCTTTCAGTCAAATTTCTCACAGTTGCCAACATGAATGAAGTACAAACATACGAAGAAAAAGTCATGTTGGTACAATATTTTAAATTTAAACAAAGCCTGCTTTCCCACGCCTCCGGTTTTATTACCAAAATCAACAATGATCCGTATTTCAATGGATGCATCGAATGCATCCTTCCTTTGTATTATCACAATAAAAAAACCAAACCAATATTATAACGTACAGAGCTACAAACCAATCTATGCATATGGGTAAATGATGGAATTAAAATTTTCCACGCGAATTTATAAGTTTTGTTCTGAAAGTTCTGTGGTAGCTCCTTCACGCAACTGTGTATTTAAGATTGTCGTTTACGAAAACAACGTTAAAAATTGCATCCTAGAAAGACAAAGTTGGCTTTTATTGCATCGAAATATAGTTTGATTCAAGTACGTCCGGTTGTAAAAAGATTGGGTTACGATTGGCCGGTTTTATGTGAATTGTGAACTTATACAATATAAGTTTGTGACGTCTCGGCATACAAAAGGACAGAGGGGCATTACGAATCTAAAATAATAATGAAAGTTAAAAAACGGGCTTTTATATGACTATACTTAGAACAAAACTAAGAATGTTTACTAATAGAACAGTTATATTAATAAACTAATAGTAGTTATATTATATGAACAGTTCCACTTTCCACCTCCTTGCAAATAGTTATTGTCTTTCGAATTACATAATTACAAATACACATTAAAAATAATAAAATATAAACCATAAAAGAGCTAATAATCTTTCAGTAACACAACGGGCAATGGAGAGAGCTATTCTCGGAGTATCTTTGCGCGATAGAATCCGAAACGTGGATATTCGCCAAAGAACCAGAGTCACCGACATAGCTATTAAAATTTGCAAATTTGAAATGGGCAGGCCACATCGCTCGAAGAACCTATAACCGATGGGGAAGAAAGGTTCTTGAGTGGAGACCACGAACCGAAAGACGCAGCGTAGGTAGGTCTCCCACTAGATGGACCGACAACATTGTGAGAGTCGCGGGCATCCAGTGGCAGGATGTCGTTCAGTGTGGAGGTTAAAAGAGGAGGCCTATGTTTAGCAATGCACGTCTTCTGGCTGATGATCATGATGACCGTTTGATTTATTTTTTCAATTAGTTTTAGTCCATCTGGTCATTTTCCTTCGAAGTTCTCCATCTGTAGTTTGTCTTGTTTGTTTGTTTTCGAGCGTTCCATATCTGGTCCACTTGATCCATTGATATGTCTTGTATGAAGGAATCCAATTTCAGAACGGTTCTTATAGCGACAAACTTGTCTGTGGAGTTGAATGAAGGACCCACCATCGTATTCTGTAAACAAAATTGATGGCTTCCGTAGAACATTTTAGTTCTTAAATTTAGCCAGATGCACAAATAATTTGGTCGGTGGTATTTGGGAGTTTGATCGATGGAACATTGTGGCTATTTTTGGAATTGAAAAGAATAAGCACAGGTTAATATGATTTCTGTGGATATGGAATTTAGGAGGCAGTGATTTATTAAAGGTTTCTAATATTTCGACATTTTTGCGAGTAGGTAATAACTCTGACAATATTTTGACAATGGAAGACCACTCGGACTTTGAAATTCGTACAGCCCTATTGTACTTACTTTTTTATATGGAAGTAGGTAGATTCCGTTCAGAAAGAGAGTAGGCTTGAATTGTGGTTGAATGGACAAATATCTCAATAAGTAACACGCAAATTCATTCAATTTTTGGAAAACTCAGAGTCACACGACGGGCAATGAAGAGAGCTATGCTCAGAGTTTCTTTGCGCGATAGAATCCGGAACGTGGATGATTGCCAAAGAACCAGAGTCACCGTCATAGTTATTAAAATTTGCAAATTTGCAATTGGCAGGCCACATCGCTCGAAGAACCGATAACCAATGGGGAAGAAAGGTTCTTGAGTGGAGACCACGAACCGGAAGACCCAGCGTAGGTAGGCCTCCCACTAGATGGACCGACGACATCATGAGAGTCGCGGGCATCCAGTGGATGCATATGGCAGGATGTCGTCCAGTGTGGTGGTTAAAGGGGGAGGCCTATGTTCAGCAGTGGACGTCTTATGGCTGATGATGAAGATGATGATGAAATTCGCTCAACAAAACAACACGCTAATATGACAGCTCATAATATCTGAGTTTCAGATTTTTAAAAAGACAAGCGGATTGCCATTTAAAATTATTTCTAGTTCTCCCTCTCTTTTTGAACAGACACCATATATGATTTTCAACTGACTGATATATGAGGTAAAATTAAATATGTAAGTGATTGTAGAAACTGACTTCAAAATTAGTGAAATACGCAATTTCGGTTACTTGTATGATAATATTATGTTATCCAAGTAAACGAATTCTCTAGTTATATTGATTTAAAAAGCCAAACTGCTCAACCGATTTTAATAAAATTTATGTGGACCAATCTAAAAATATAAAAAAAAAAAGAGTTGTTTCATCGATGACGGAGTTCTGAGGTAACAAACATCATCATCATCAGCCGTAAGACGTCCACTGCTGAACATAGGCCTCTCCCTTTAACCTACACACTGAACGACATCCTGCCATCTGCATCCACTAGATGCCTGCGACTCTCACAATGTCGTCGGTCCATCTAGTGGGAGGCCTACCTACGCTGCGTCTTCCGGTTCGTGGTCTCCACATAAACAAACAAACATAGAAAATAAAATTTACAACCGAATTGAGACCTTTTTTTTGAAGTCCGTTAAAATAAGTACAAGGAATATAATTTTGTCTGTATGTTTTGTGATATCTTCGTCGACTGTGAATCGATTCTAATGTGTTTTTTATTGAATAGGTCACTGCAAGGAGTCTCGTTTAAATATTTAAAAATAAAACCGGCCAAGTGCGAGTCGGACCCGCGCACAAAGGGTTCCGTACCATTATCTATAAAAACGGCAAAAAATCAGGTTTGTTGTATGGGAGCCCCCCGTAAATATTTGTTTTATTTTAATTTCATTATTTATTTTTAAAGTGAATATGTTACTAAATATTCTGTGAATATTTCAAGCGACTAGCTGTTGCCGTTACCAATTATCGAGCAAAAACAAGAAAAAAATAATCACATTTGTTGTATGGATTATCCCTTAATTTTTTTTTTTTTTTTTTTTAGTATTTGTTGTTATAGTAGCAACAGAAATACATCGTCTGTGTAAATTTCAACTGTCTAACTATCACGGTTCATGAGATACAGTCTGGTGACAGACGGACGGACAGACAGGCGGACAGCGGAGCCTTAGTAATAGGGTCCAGTTTTACCCTTTGGGTACGGAACCCTAAACACTACGTTTGACGGTGGAGAACTGAGGAAAAATTGGATTATTGAATCGGTGAATCACGAGTGAATCAGTTTCTTCCAGGCAAGCGTGCTCCATTGTAGACCGAACCATCGCTCAAAATCAGGCGGGTCAAACGCAAGCCTGCTAATTAATAACAAAAAACATAATTTAGCCTACTTCCCGTGAAATAGGTTTTTAATTTTTTGCTAAAAAAAAGACAAAAAAGCGAGTAATTACTATTCTTACCTAATCCCTTGGGTAGAAAGTACAAGGTCCCGCAACGGGTAGGATCCTTAGTCAATATTAGCATAGCTGTCCCTTGTTCCGCGGTTGGTGCCCTTTGATATGTCACTTACCTTGCCTCTACGGTATTTCTAATCCCTATGGCATTTGTGACGGGACGAACTATATTAGTTGTTCATTAGGAGTGTTGGTGTTGGGACAGCGATCTTACAAGTTAACGTGAAAAATCTGACAGAAATATGATTTTTGAAGTAAAAACTTCTCGTTGCTAACTTAGGCGTGTTGAGCACTTTTTGCGTAAATAAAAATCATGGAACTCGCGGCATCGCCAAGCTATACCGTGTGTTTTAAAACAGCGCCATCTCTTATTGTTAAGATTAATTAAAATTGTTGTTTATCTTCTTGTAACTATTTATTATTAATCTTTTAATACTACACAAACTATTACGCAGGCAGACATTTTGAAGTTCGGAGAAAGAGAGAGCTATTATTTGTGAGAGCAGCAACAAGATATTACACGTCAAAGTTAGCACAGAGTATATAATAAAACAAGTGAGGTGACAAACTAGTCGACTAAATAAACGTTTGATTTTATGATTACTACAACACTTATAGAATAGGTGAATTACCACTTAAGTTTTCACTTCTGATGTCTTTTCGAAATGTGTCGTCTGTTTTTTGTAGTTCATTTCCACAGACTAGGTATAGCTACTAAGTAGATAGTCTTTGTCATATCAGAAATGAACATTTTTTTTAACCAAGCTACGTAAGTATATATTTTTTTATTGAATCGGTTTCTTTTAGGCAACCAAGTTATATCGTAGACATCATCATCGCTAAAGCGATGTGAGTTTTTAAAATAAATCTTAAAAACTAAACCTGAAAAAAAAAAGCTTTTTCTTACAAAATATTTTCTAACATTTATTTTATTGATGCTTATAACATTTGAACTGAAACAATTCAGAGTAAATGGGCTCAAAATTAAGTTACGGCATACTAGCTATGACGATGATGATGAAAAGTTGCCTGTTTATGTGTTAATCCACATAAACAATGTATATTCCAAATTTCATCCAAATCCATCCAGCCGTTTCTGCGTGATTGAGTAACAAACACCCATCCATCCATCTATCCAAACTTTAACATATATGATATTAGTGTGATATGGATAGAAACTCTTTAGTGTGTACACCAGAAATAAAAATTACAATGTAGTAAAAATCAATGTAATCTATAGAGTTGGCTTTAGGGACATAAATAGATACATCAATTAACAAAAAAAAATTCTCACTCATAACTGCTCCAGAGTTATTTTCACTAAAAATAAAAAAGTGCCGGTTTGTCTTGTTATTAGCAAATTTAAAGTAATAAAATGAAATATAACATAATTAAATGAATGTAGCTAAGATTATATACCTTAGCTCCCACGGTAAGATACACCGAGTTTGTGGTAGCTAGTTCTCTTCTGGATAGATATGAGTAAAGATAATCTTATAAACGTTCAAGCTCCGTTCGTACTGGATCGAGATAAAGGAAGCATAAAGGGAGCATTTGTAGTTCCCTAATTATCCTGAAACGTAAGTGGGCGTGAATCTGATGAGAGACGAAATGATCCCACAAGGACTTTCCTCGACTTATTAGGTCTTTATTACGCCCAATAATAAGAATAAAGCTCGTTGCAGACGATGCGCAGTAAACTGGCGCGAGTATAACTTGCGCTACTACTAAGCATCGCTTGCAACGGGCTTTAGTTAAAATAAGACCAATTCTGCCGTCATAAGCCCAAGAGCAGTATCTCAACCTAGGTGTATTTCGAGAAAATCGAGTTTTTGTGTATATTGATTTTTCGTGACCTTAATGACATATAATTTAATTTATTTTCAGTTATGTGCCTATGTGAGGACCAATATTATTTCTTAAATATATGTTACAACTCCAATATTATTGTTTTTGTGTTTTTATGACATACCGTCATTTCGTTTAGAATTAATAGTTTTTAAACATGAGTTTTAAAAGAAAAAATTTTTTTTTAGTGTGTTAGATACGGTTAGTTTGTATAGTCCATCTAGTGCAAAAAAAAGTTAAGCTATCAGATGCGCGAAAAAACAGAAATCTATTTTTTTTTGAGTTACCGCTCTTGGGCAGAATTTCCAACTTTTATTGTTCATAATGAGGAATGTAGCCATAGATAAACTAAAAAGTTTTGTCTATGGTGTAGCGATCGTTTTGTTTTAGTGCCTAATTATTCCGGAAAAGCGGTAGAGCAACCAAAAAGACATTTAATTTCAGTCGCAACTAGTTTCAAACAAGCAAAGCTACCAGAATCAGGCACCCAAAAGGAATTAATTTATAGCGGCTCTGTTCAGTCCAAATGAGCTGGGGTCAAGCCCGGCTAAAACCCTCGACGTGTATTATTTCATTAATCGCACAGACTATGAAGGATGAGATGCACAATTCTTTCAGACAAATCATCGTCCGATTCGACTGAAAATGAATGGACGGACAAACATCGGTCGCTCATCGATTTTATAGATAACTAGCTGAGCCCCGCGGTTTCATCCGCGTGGTGATGATGATGATGAAAAGTAGCCTGTGTGTTAATCCAGGTCATAAGCAATGCATATTCCAAATTTCATCCAAATTCATCCAGCTTTTTCTGCGTGATTGAGTAACAAACATCCATTCATCCATCCATCCATCCATTCATCCATCCATCCAAACTTTCACATATACTCGTATGATATTGGTGTGATGGTACGGAATCCTTCGTGCGCGAGTCCGACTCGCACTTGGTTTTTTGTTTGTTCTTAGCTATGATAAAAGAAAATCTGTTTGCAGTCGTTTGAAGCTTATCACCTCTTTTAATATTCTTTAAAATTTTCACTCTATACTTATTCCATCTTACTTGTACATCTGTTTTCTATTCTGTGTGAATATAAAGTTTGCTACTGTATTATTGTTTCTACTGCTTGTTTGTATTTATTTAGTTCAATCAGTAGGTAGGATTGCGTGTTGCATACGTGGCATAATTGGTTTTATGATGTCGCATGTCAATTGGGCCAGTATTTAATGAGAGTTTTTCCACTTTTATTGTGCGAACTGCTAGTTTGTGGAATGCGGTGCCTGAATGTTGCATACGTGGCATAATTGGTTTTATGATGTCGCATGTCAATTGGGCCAGTATTTTATGAGAGTTTTTCCACTTTTATTGTGCGAACTGCTAGTTTGTGGAATGCGGTGCCTGAATGTTGCATACGTGGCATAATTGGTTATGATGTCGCATGTCAATTGGGCCAGTATTTAATGAGAGTTTTTTCACGTTTATTGTGCGAACTGCTAGTGTGTGGAATGCGCTGCCTGTATGCTACATACGTGGCATAATTGGTTTTATGATGTCGCATGTCAATTGGGCCAGTATTTAATGAGAGTTTTTCCACTTTTATTGTGCGAACTGCTAGTTTGTGGAATGCGGTGCCTAAATGTTGCATACGTGGCATAATTGGTTATGATGTCGCATGTCAATTGGGCCAGTATTTTATGAGAGTTTTTCCACTTTTATTGTGCGAACTGCTAGTTTGTGGAATGCGGTGCCTGAATGTTGCATACGTGGCATAATTGGTTTTATGATGTCGCATGTCAATTGGGCCAGTATTTTATGAGAGTTTTTCCACTTTTATTGTGCGAACTGCTAGTTTGTGGAATGCGGTGCCTGAATGTTGCATACGTGGCATAATTGGTTATGATGTCGCATGTCAATTGGGCCAGTATTTAATGAGAGTTTTTTCACGTTTATTGTGCGAACTGCTAGTGTGTGGAATGCGCTGCCTGTATGCTACATACGTGGCATAATTGGTTTTATGATGTCGCATGTCAATTGGGCCAGTATTTAATGAGAGTTTTTCCACTTTCATTGTGCGAACTGCTAGTGTGTGGAATGCGGTGCCTGAATGTTGCATACGTGGCATAATTGGTTTTATGATGTCGCATGTCAATTGGGCCAGTATTTAATGAGAGTTTTTCCACTTTTATTGTGCGAACTGCTAGTTTGTGGAATACGTTGCCTGAATGGGTGTTCCCCGATAGTTACAATCTAGGTGTCTTCAAATCAAGATTGAATCACTTTCATCTAGGCAAGCGTGCTCCATCGTAGAAGAAGATAGAAGATACCTATTCACTCTGGCCATGCAAAGGCCTGGATTATATATCTCAAGAAATAAATGGGGAAAAAGCACGGAGACATTCGAGCACGAATGATTGTAGTAAGGCATATCTCTCCTCTTGTCTGATCTAAGCACTCACCTTTATGACCTAAGCAATCTTGCTTTACAAAGATTTCACACGCAACATGGCGTGATCATTTATAAATGTGATAAGAAAAAATCTATAAGGCATATACATTGTCTATACAAGCATTTTCACGACTACAAATATCTGTAACTGCCTCTAGCAACCGCAAAAGGTGAAATAAAAATATTTCAACGTGTCAGGAAGCTTATACCTGAACTATGGCAATTTCGTGGAGCTACTGGGAAAGAAAAGAAAATCTTTTTTTTTTACATATTTACAGTGTGGGGGGCTAAGAGGCGCGGCAGCTGTGCGGTATTGGAAGCCTTCTGGCTGATGATACATTGATTTACAAATTACATGGATGTTAGATATATTAAAAATTTCTTGAGAAAAGTGGCCTGAGTTGACCTTTTAATATCAATTTAGATAAATATTATATGTACCGACACGCTAATAAAAATCCTATGTAACAATGTCTAATTTAGGTATGTAGATGAAATTCACATATTACCTTAAGGCTGCGTTCACCAATCAGAACCGTCTCTTTTGCAAATTTTCTACATTATACAAGAACCCTAGCTAGAGAGCGCGGCCTTAATGGTCTGTGTAGTTTTGTATCGGACATTTTTGAGCGCAGACCCGATTGTTATAAAATAATAATTGAAATGTTATTTCGGAGTGAACTTTCTATACTTTTACTCTTATTTATTCTATGGTATGTGACGGTCTAATGTAACTGCTTACCATCAGTCGAGCTGTCTTCTTATTCGCCACTCAATTCCACAAACACCTACACGAAGCGCCAAAAACATATTTGTTATTTATGAGGTTTCATCTAATCATAGCGCCGCAGACAACGCGTTGTCGAGCCAAAAACGACTGGAACAGAGGGCTTTTTGTCCTTTCACAGTACCTCTCTCGTAACAAATCACGTTTGCTTTATAGAACCGTATAGACAGTAAGGAACGACCCCGTATGGAGAGTCGAGGTGGCGTACAAACGGCTGTGGAAATGTCAACATCGGTTTTATCATCAGCCAGAAGGCGTCCACTACTGAACATAAGCCTCACTCTTAGGACGTCACACTGAACGACAGCCTGCCACCTGTATCCACTGGATGCCCATGGCTCTCACGATGTCATCCGTCCATCTAGTGGAAGGCCTACGACTTACAGTCGGTGGTCTCCACTCAAGAACCTTTCTTCCCTATCGGTTCTTCGAACGATGTGGCTTGCCCATTGCAACTTAAACTTGCAAATCATAGCAGCTATATATCGACTGTGGTTTTACGGCGAATATTCTTGTTCCAGATTCTACCGAGCAAAGAAACTCTGAGCATAGCTTTCTTCACTTTCCGTTTACTGGAGGTTTAAGTACATTTAATTCAACTGAGAGAAGAGAGGAATACAACGCTCTCCTGATAGCATATTAGTGCCCAGACCCATAATTTAGAACTTCAACAGTTTAAAACCCTGCGTGGCACTGGCAACGTACTGCGCTGGTCGCACTCGTTCGCACCGAATCACAAGTTTTTTTTTTTGCAGATATGTTGCATGCCGCGCGTCGCGACAGCGTCCATTTGCTGTGATCGTTCGTGATTCGTGAACTCTCCGTGAAAAATCATTAGACTTACATTCAATCATTTCTTTTCAACTGTGCTGTGCTGTTCTGTTTGGGATTCCCCGCCCCCTGGTTAACGGCCGTGGCCCGCTCGAAAGACTCTTCCGAGGCAAATAATATATCGTCGCTGTCCAGGGGTTAGTAGGTTTGTATTTCGTTTTATTTTGTGGTGCCAACATTATAGCGTGCCAGACCAGGTCTCCCTGGCTAACACAATGCAGTTGCGTGTTGTTTTTGATAATGTTGTTAAAAGTTTACATACCATAAATAACTAAGGCCCACTTCACAGCTAGTGCTCTTGGCTTTTAGTCATGTAGTCTTTATACAAACTTAAATCAGGTATGTATAATTTGTAGATAGCAATTTCTGACGCTGAGCACGGAGAACAAATTTAGAGGAGAGTTCAACTCTATTTTTTCCGACGCGTTCACAACTTCGACGGCCATAAAACAATCAAAAGCTACAAAGTGAAGTGGTCCTTACTGTACTTATGTTAGCTAACGTATGTTACCGTATCTTTGAGGTTTACGTCGCCGCAAACAAGCTGTCTCACGCAATTCGGATGTCGACAACGTCTCGTTAGGTATAAATAATGTTTATTTATAGTCCTGATGCTTGTTTGAGGGATGTTTGGGGTTGAAAAATGAATATATGTCATCGGCAAGATTTGTAGGGTAGTGTTATATGGGTTAAACTTATGAATTTACTGTGAATGAACTTCAGTAAGTAGCCATTCAGAACAGATACAGTGATTTCAAACGTCACTCGTTTTGCTAGCATGCATTAGCATGGGTGACCAATTGTAGATTTGGAACGTGAGTGCTTTAGTGTTTTATACTAGATGCGGACTAGGGCAACTAGGGACTAGGGCAGCTAGGGAGTAGGGCAGCTAGGGAATAGGACAGTTAGGGACTAGCTGCGTAGTGGACATTCCCTCAGGAACAGTATATTTATTCAGGATAAAAATTATTGTCCTATGTCACTTTCAAACTATATCTTCTATTACCTATGAAAAAAATCACTTCGATTCGATGAACTGTTGGTTTACGAAAGAGGCACAAACAAACAAACACACACAGCCTCCATCGCTATATTCAATTTTTTCTACTGCCTTTAAAAATTGCCAAAAAAATTGCTGTGCCTTAAAATGTACACCCTACAAAATGTGCCAGACAGCAGATTTTTGTGTCATTTCAGATCCCGTAGTTGAAGTTGTTTAGATAAGTAAAATGACCACCTCTCGGCGAACCATACACTTTCAGGCTCACCCTGGCTTACTAACCTAATATATATCTGTATCTAGTTTTCTACAGATCGAATATTGATGTTCAAATAATTAATCCATGACGGCGACCGTCACTTTTGTCTGTCTGTCACGCTTCTCCCTTGGGTTCCTGCCCTTTGTAGGTTCCGGAAAGGGGTTGGCCCTTTTTGGCCTCCAGGGTCTGCGACGGGACGCGTCAGAAGTTAACTGAACATGGTGGGTAATGTAGTTAGATTATTAGTTTAGACGTTTAGCTACTTTTCGTAGAACTGACAAATGAAAACAGAGTTTTATCTACCACTAGCGACCGGGCCCGGCTTCGCACAGGGTATTTTTTAACCAACTTCCAAAAAGGAGGAGATTATCAATTCGACTGTTTAAAAAAAAAAAATGTTTGTTACCTAAGAACTTTTGACTGAGTGAACCGATTGTGATGTTTTTTTTTATTTGAAAGCTGGTGCTTCCCATTTGGTCCCGTTTCAATTTGTTCCAGTTCTAATGAAGTCGGTTTTTTATATTGAATATTATGTATTTTAATTTCATATATATACCTTCCGTGAAAAATTATCTAACTGATGGTGAAAACGTGTTAAAGGGCATAACGCCGCTAGTAGCTCTTAGTGAAAGTGCAGCACACCTCTCTACACCCTAAGCTACCCACGCCAATGTTGCTCCTCCGGTGCCAAGATACGGCAGCCTTTATGGGGGGCCCATTCAGTGGGTGGCAAGTCATCACCTGCCTAAATATATTTTGAGATGAGACAGGATAAGACAGGTGCCGTTTCTCATTCTATAGATCTGTGATTCCATCCACAAGTTGTTCACCTCAATATCCCAGACTTTTTTTAATCCTATACTGTACAATAGTTTCATATTTCTTTTTATACATATTCCATAATTGTATTTTTTATATTCAACAGGGCCTCTTGGTGTTGGGTTCGGCTCCACCAATGCCTACCAAATGTCCGGGCTAGACCCGAGAATGTAACTAAATAAAGTGGAATAATAATAATATTGTGGCTTTGCCTTTTGGGTAACATCAGAGTCGAGTGCTTCCCGGAAATTAATAACACCGTTACAAAAAACTAACACAGTAGCTGTAGCTAATGAAAGAATGCTATCATGAATACGTAAAGCCAATTTTCCGAGGTCCCACTCAAATTGCAAGCGGCTGGAATTCCACGTATTTTAACTGCAAATTGAAGTGAACCACACCCGAGACCCACTAGTGGTCGATAAATTCACAAACGCACTAACACTTCATGCATGAAGACATGAAAAGCGTTAAATATTTTATTATCGCGAATAAGTCCGCGTTTGACCACCAACTCGCCTGTTGGTAAGCGACGATGTGGTAGAAGATGAAGCACGCAGACTTAGAAGATACATATTCACTCTTGCCTTGAAAAGGCCCGGAATATATCTCTCAGGGAACAAGGAAGTCGACAGGTTGTTCCAATCCTTGGCCGTACGGATTAGAAAAGTAGAATCGAAACGTTTGGTACGTATCCAAGGAAAGTCCACATTGTATGGGTGGTAAGGTAATGGGCTGATTTCCTACTTGTCCTATAGTAGAAAGGGGAGACTTGATGCTTTATAAGTTTCTGACATATGTTGCAGGCCTTAGGGTGGCCTGATTCCACCCGAAACTGACATCAGGGTGACATCATGGGTGTTCCCCGATAGGTACAAACTAGGTGTCTTCAAATCACAATGTATGGGTGGTAATGGGGCGTTTTTGATTTAAAATTAATCAAATATAGCAATTAATTCCACCGCTGCTCTACGTAAATGTAGTGGACTTCAATTCTGGTTGCGGCGAAGTTAACCGCGGTGGACATGCCATTGAAGGTCGGAAAATGGAAACTATAATACCGTTTTTGTGTTTCAGATTGCATTGTTTTCAATTAAGCTAGGAGTTTGTGGTTTCTACGAGAGCTCTTTTCTTTAATGCTGAATTCTCTGTTAGCATATTTATTAGTATAAATACAATACAAATTAAATTTACTTTTCATCACTAGCGCTCGGTATATGGGACATTATAATGGCTCAAAATGCGGTAAATATTAATTTGCTTCCATAGGGAGATAAAATAATTAAAAAAATGCATGCTTAATTATATATAAAGTTATCAAACAAAAAGATGTTTTTTTTTTTTCACGACTGCCTCGGTGGCTCAGTTGGTAGTGATCCTACTTTTTGTGCTTGGGGGCGTGGGTTCGATTCCCATCTAGGACAAACATTTGTGTGATGAACATTTGTGTTTGTTCTATGTCTGGGTGTTAATATCTATTTAAGTATGTATTTAAAAATATATATGTATGTATATCAGTCTCTGGCAGCCATATTACAAGCTTTGCTTAGTTTGGGGTCAGATGACCATGTGTGCAATAATGTCCCAGATTTATTTTATTTTATGTGTAAATTGTGGTCATAAGAATGTTGTACAAAGTAAATTCGAACCCATTGGCTCCGAACTGGTTTTCACTGTGTTTTAGAGCCAATAGTGTTAGATTATATCGTAAAACGGGCGACGTCCCATAAGCACGGTGGACGGACGGACAGACAGACAGACAGCGTAGGCTCAGTAATTGCCCTTTGGGTACGGAACCATACAAAATTATTTCGTTTTTAGTTATCTTAGATTTTAAGGATTGTTTTTTGGACAGAATGATAGCATTGCAGTCCAGCAGACATCGCGGTCAGTATTTTGGGCACATTGAAAGAAACTTAAAAATGTTTGTAAAAAAATAATGCAACAAAAGGCCTTTTAGTACAAAAAGACTTAATATAAGCGATAAATTGTCTCATCATGTATTATTGTATACACTAAATCTTCCACGCTTTAACAATAATTCTATTTCAAACTTTAATACCCCGAAAATACGAAATCCAGGTCCATAATTATTCGTATGTATTTTTGTAAGATTTATGGTCACACATAACCTAAGATGAATTACCGCGTTACACTTTGGCACAGTATAAGCATACAGTAAGCGAAGTCTACAAGTTCTTTTGTACACGGTACTTTATTATTAACACGCTTTTATTAGCTTTACTTGTCGATTTTAACCTAATCTAACTGTCGTATCCAATACAAGACAATAAAATAATTAGTTATAATCGAACTGATCTGACCATGTAGCCAGGAGGTGGTTAGTGGAACTCTTCAATAGCTAAGCAATGTAAGCATGTTATTTAGTTTTTTAAACTATGATATAAAATAATAATAATAGGCTTGCTTTTAACCGCCAACTCGCCTGATGTTAAGCGATGATGTGCTCTACTATTGTTATGTCTATTTATGCCATATGTGACAAACAGACTTTCTGCCTGATGGTAAACACTAAGACAGCAGTTACCATCGCCTTTACCATATCTTTACTACTAGAAGCATCAAAAATACGTTGCCGACCTTTTAAGACTATTATACTTTTTCATCTCGCTTTTTTTAAAACCTAGTTTTGAGCCTCTTTGAAATACCGCGCTAGTTCCACTTTTTTTACTAGACAGTAACTGATAATACTTTTAAACATGTGGACTAACTACATTAACACACACTGATAATAAATAATTTAAAATATTAGTTTAAGACGTTTTTAGAGTCCGTACAAAAATAGTAATAGCTGTCTGTCTCTCTGTCCTTTTTCTCAAGAACGCGAACGCGTAAGGTTGAAATTAACATTAAATGCCAATGTTTACGGTAAAAATCCAAGGCTCTAAGTCAAAGCAGTCAAAAAATACGGTCATTAATTTTTGTTGCACATTTTGATCGCAAACTGGCAAATCAAAACCTATAAGGTACTTCCCGTTGACCTAAAATAATGACATTTGACAAGAAGCAATATCTCACTCACACCACTTGTAATAAGTAAAAAATCTAAAGTAGTTAATTTGAAGTTTTATCAACCAAAACAATATTTCTTTGCTATTACAAACTTACATTTTGTAGTTACAAAACCGATAGTGATGTAGATCGATCTATGGGAGGACATTTACTCCGATGCAAAGTTAAGTTTTTTTTCAGTATTTTAAACTTTTTTGATCTACGACTGGGTACAGTTTTTCGGGTGTAATGATCGACATATTTTTTAAGGTGTGTATGTATGGAACCATTAGTGTGCGACCATGCAAAATTGGTATTTCACCCACTGCTGCGATACTGTGGTTCAATACGAGAATTTAGAGAATATAAATCAGATATACAGCTTTCCGGTCGCCGTGTTTGGGTTTCTGTTTTTATTGTTCTCCTCGGAGACAAAGATGACTTGAATTATTACATCTGCAACTTTTGTAGGCAGATCTACATAGAGCAAAGAGCTGCCAAAAGTTTTGTTAAATAGTTGTTGAATTTTGTAACTTTGTGATCTGCGTAGACCTACGAGTTTGCATGTCAGTTTCCTATCTTATGTTGGATCAAAGCTCCAACGAGCACGCCGAATAAAAAAAATAAAAAAATCGGTTTATAATTGACTGAGTACTGTTGTAACTGGTAACACACATAAAAAAAACATACTACCGAATTAACTAATTTTTAGGGTTCCGTCCCCAAAGGGTAAAACGGGACCCTATTACTAAGGCTCCGCTGTCCATCTGTCCGTCTGTCACTAGGCTGTATCTCATGAACCGTGATAGTTAGACAGTTGAAATATTCACAGATGATGTATTTATGTTGCCGCTATAACAACAAGTACTTAAAAAACAGAATAAAATAAATATTTAAGGGGGCTCCCATACAACAAACGTAATTTTTTTGCTCGTTTTTGCTCGATATTGATAACGGCAACAGGTAGACACTTGAAATATTCACAGAATATTTAGTTATATCTTCACTTTAAAAATAAATTATTAAATTAAAATAATATTAATATTTAAGAGAGAAAGAATTAGAGTTTGCTTCGATTTTTTGCATTTTCTGAGAACATTTACTATTGTAATGTATTTTTTTTTTAACCATCAGAAAGTAGAGATTTCAACGAACAAAAAGCACACCGACTTTTTAAAAAAAGCTAATATTTTGACACGAGAATTTTCGATTGAAAATTAGGGTGCTTTTTTGATATTAAGTCAAAATAAGGTGAAAAAATAAATATTTTAAATCAAATAAATTACAGTGTATTTGGGACATAAAATGGAAAGTTTTCACCAAATTTCGTAGAAAAAAAAATTAATTTGAAAAAAATAAAATAAAAAACCAAAAACTTGGTTATTTGAATTTTTCACATAAATTTTGAGGTTATGTAAAAAAATTGTATAATTGTATATATGTATATATAAGTTGTAGATCTTTTTATTACCTACACAACTTTGCCATTTAACTTTTTTTCATAGGACTTATAGTTTTACCGGAAATCGAGATAAACCATTTTTTACCCTTAAACCCCCTCCCACTTCCCGAACTCAGATCACCTGTAATTTATTTTTCCTTTCATTTTTATCATATTCCCCTCCTTTTCTAATGGGTATTCCTACTACTTTTTTTTTTTGGTTTCAAAAATTATCTACCCTGGTCTAAAAATAGTTTAACAGTTATACCTACTTATATGAAACTGCGGACGTTTATTGACTATATTTTTCTACGTGTTGTGACTTCTACGTATAATTTTTTTAAGAGTATGACCATTGTCGCTGTGGTGTCTTCGTTGTGTCCTTTGTCCCAGACCAAAGCACAATATTAAGCATTCAACGTCCGAACTTCGAAATATATTCCACCGCGAGTCGTGAATAAGGCATAAAGTTTGCTTAAAACTTGCTTAGTAGTTTTCTTCGTAATGAGCTTAGGCGCTCGGAATAATTCGAAATGATACAGCTAGTTTGAATAGGTATTGTTGGAAATAAAAAAGGTGTTTACATCTTTGTAAGAAGCGTTCTTTACAAAGAAACCGTTTTTAGGGTTCCGTAGTCCGACAAGAAAACCTTATAAATTCGTTCTGTCCGTCCGTTTGTCTGTCTGTCCATCCCATCCATCACTCCGTCCGGCGACTTTTTTAGAACCTTATAACTTCTATAATTATTAAGATAAGTGCATGAAACTTTGCAGAATGACAGTTGTAATATATATCTCAATTTTAAAAAGTATAAAAAAATATAATATTGCTTTTTAGGTCCGGCTCTGGTCCGTGTGAAATGGAGATGATCTTTTGCGAAATATGGCCCGCCAAAGTTGCAAAAACTTGGTCCCTGCATTTCTAAACTATAATATATAGAAACTTGTAGCTTATAATACAGATAGGTCATAATTCAAAACCTTCATTCAAATTTATTTCGAACATTATCTTATGACTTTTTGAGTAACAGCGATAAAACTGTAATAAATTCAAGGCGTTCTAGCTCAAAGGGCATTAGCGTTTTTGAAATTTTCTTTCTCTCCTATTGGAGAATTGCCCTACTGTTTATCAGCCAAGTTGACGTGTCTGTTACAGCTCTCATAAAGAACCATTGTTATGAGTTTAAAAATCTGAATCTATTTGTTGATACATTACTTCACAATCTTGAGCGTTTCAGCCTAACCAGCCTTAAATCACCTACATTAGTAGTCGAATAAACCGTTTGTTTATCCCTTCACATAAACCTTTTAATATTCAACAACGCAAATGGGATTAATGACTAAAACATCAAAACGTTTCGCCGGCAAGCTAACAAGTTAAGCTTCCCGAGACTTTGAAACGTGAAATCTCGTGAATGTGATGGAAACGCGGATTTATTTCCAATAAAAATTAAATCGATGCATATATTGGTACGGGGATGATATAATTATCAATATAAATAACCGGCTAAGTGCGAGTCGGACTCGACACGAAGGGTTCCGTACCATTATCTATAATAAGCAAAATAGCACCTATTGATTAAACTTTTGTATTGCCACGACATCTATGAGTGAGTAGCGGCAATAATACAATGTCTTCTAATGCCTCGAACAAATTAGGAGACATCTAGTGTTGAGTAGCAAAATCAAGGTACTCGATTGTTAGAAATCACGTTTTTTTTGTATAGGAGCCCCCTTAAATATTTATATTATTCTGTTTTTTTAGTATTTGTTGTTATAGCGGCAACAGAAATACATCATCTGTAAAAATTTCAACTGTCTAACTATCACGGTTCATGAGATACAGCCTGGTGACAGACGGACGGACAGACGGACAGCGGAGCCTTAGTAATAGGGTCCCGTTTTACCCTTTGGGTACGGAACCCTACCGACTTCATAAAAATGACATAACTGGACCAAATTAATGGAACCACACGTAAAGCACCAGCTTTCAAATAAAAAAAAGAATCATCAAAATCGGTTCACCCAGTCGAAAGTTCTGAGGTAACAAACATTAAAAAAGTGCAGTCGAATTAATAACCTCCTCCTTTTTGAAAGTCGGTTAAAAACAAGTGGATCACATTAAAAACCGACTTCAAAATTAGTAAATACGCAATTTCGTTCACTTGGTTAACTTTTTCCAGTTATTTTGATTTATAAACCAAACTACCCAACCGATTTTGATGAAATTTATACGGGACCACCTCTGAAATATCGCCTACCAAACAAAAAAATAATCACCAAAATCAATTCATAATTGGCGGAGAAAACGGTGAATGAAAATACATTAAAAAAATACATTATAGGAGGAGTAGGAATGCGAGGAGTAAAAATACTGATTGGGATTTTTCGAATAAAATTGCAAATAGTATCGCCATCCTATGAAATATGGACACAAAAATTACTGTAGTATTGTGTATTATGCATTCTGTGGTATTATTTTTCAAAGTTATTCTAAAGATAATTGCTATTTTTTTTTTTAAACGTACGAAAGTGAAAAATAAAGCGTAGCATAAATTAACCAGATTATAACTCAATGAAAAGCTCGTCAATAATGAGTACTCACATGACTCCTCGATAAGCACCTCCTGGCTCGTCTCCGCGCAGCACTGCAGCAGCACTGCGAGCAGCGCGCATAGTGCGCGCATCCTGCAATGCCGCCGTCGCATCACTAGCTAGCGGGGCACATCACTTGCATCTGGAACAACGAGAATGGATATCGTTACATTTATGTTTTTAACCTCTGACACTGTAAAATCTTACGTTCAATCCATCAACAGCCAGAAGACGTCCACAGCTGAACATAGGCCTCCCCCTTTAACCTCCACATTGAAAGACATCCTGCCACTGGATGACCGCGATTCTCACGATGTCGTCGGTGCATCAAGTGGGAGGCCTACATACGCTGCGTCTTTCGGTTCGTGGTCTCCACTCAAGAACCGTTCTTCCCCATCGGTTATCAGTTCTTCGAGCGATGTGGCCTGCCCATTACCACTTCAACTTGCAAATTTTAATAGCTATGTCGGTGACCCTGGTTCTTTGGCGAATATCCACGTTTCGGATTCTATCGCGCAAAGAAACTCCGAGCATACGTTCAATACGAAATTACAAATCTCACAAGTATCATAAAAAACGGACTATTTAGGGTGTAAGGGAAATATTATGGTCCCGAAGCTGAAACTTTATAGCTAACTATTTAAACACAATAGAATATTGGTTTGTAACAAGTTTAAGGCAACTGTTTGCCTTATACTTGTTGTATAGTATTTTGCTAACTAGCAATGTAAAGCGTACCAAACTCGGGGTCAACGCACCGCGTGCGCTGATGACTGTGCGGTCGGAGGTAGTTCGTTCACCTCTACGTCAGTTGGACATTTTATTTGCATTACATTGCAAGTTTGAATAATAAATGTTTTTTTTGTTGTTGCAATAATAGCTGTATTTGACAGCCCCGTTAGCTCAGTTGGTAGTGGATCTGACTTCTGCGCTTGGGGGCGTGGGTTCGATTCCCACCTAGGACAAACATTTGTGTGATGAACATTAGTGTTTATTCTATGTCTGGGTGTTAATATCTATTTAAGTATGTATTTAAAAATATATATGTATGTATATCAGTCTCTGGCAGCCATATTACAAGCTTTGCTTAGTTTGGGGTCAGATGACCATGTGTGCAACAATGTCCCAGATATTTATTTAATACAAAATTTAAAAATAATATTTTAAAAATCTCGTTTTGTGATAATGTATCATTTATCGCCAGTAAAATCACCAGTCTTCGTTTTCGGGGGCGTTTCCCCTACACCCTGTATATGGTTTCCTTGGCCGATCGTAATTCTTATATCTGAATCAAAAATGATGCATATTTGTATATCACATAATTATGTAATACTAGCTGCGCCCCGCGGTTTCACCCGCGTGGTGATGAAAATCGGTGATGATGATGATGAAAAGTAGCCTATGTGCTAATCTAGGACATAAGCAATATATGTATATATTCCAAACTTCATCCAAATCCATCCAGCCGTTTCTGTGTGATTGAGTTACAAACATCCATCCATCCATCCATCCATCCAAACTTTCACATAAATGACGAATCATTGAATCCCACAAATATCATATATTCGTCTATTACCCCTAGTAGGCGAATCAGTGCTAACTGCATCCAGTGGATGCAGATGGCAGGATGTCCATCAGTGTGGAGGTTAAAAGGGAAGGCCTATGTTCAGTTGTGGACGTCTTCTAGCTGATGGTGATGAACCAGCTAAGTTAAATAAAATACAGCAGTAAAAAATACGTCGACTCGCGAAGTCGAAACAAACAGAAGTAATTAAACGCCACTTTGACGCGAATTTAATCAGGAACTGTCATGTCGAGCGATAAATTTTAAAACAGAAATGAGATCGAATTCAGCGTTAATTGCAACTATCAGGTGACGAGTTAATCAGTGACATTATAAAAAGCGAGTGATTCTAGGACTTCACTAAGTACCTCAACATCAGAATTATTCTCGCTGCTTAAAAAATTAAAAAACACGCTTTAAAATAAATAATCCTGAAGATTCTGTTAAGGATAATGGGAAAAACTATTTAAATTATGGCATTGTCATCTGTCCTTGATAAGTGTGCAAAGTTTCAAATCAATCCGTCGTTTTAAAACGGGTGAAAATCACGTTCAAAGATTCCGTTACATAGATATATACCTAGCTAATAAAAAGCGTGTTAAATAGAACTTAAGCATAGAAGTAGTGCTAATCTACATCTACACTAATATTATAAAGAGGAAAGATTTGTACCTATTTTTGTATGTTTGTAATGAATAGGCTCCGAAACTACTGAACCGATTTGAAAAATTCTTTCACTGTTGGGAAGCTACACTATCCCCGGGTGACATAGGCTATATTATATTTTGTAGCGAGGCCGAAGGCCGAGCTTACACTCGTGCGAAGCCGGGGCGGACGGCTAGTTTATCATAAACGAATTAAACATGTTACATTATTTACTCGTATGCCAAAATTGTTGTTACCAAAACGAAACAGATATATTTTTGACAGGACGGCAAATGCAGGGTTGTACACTATTTTAATGTAGGTTTTTATTTTTAAGGCAACTTAATACTGCATTCCACGCACTGGCCAGTTGGAAACCATCACCTCGATTGAAATTCTGGTATGTATTTCGAGATTTCAATAGCTTCCTGCAGTGAACAACCGTGATAGTTTAAAACAGTGTTCTACTAAAAAAATTTAATGATTAAAAAAACAGTTTTGAAGCTGAACTTTTGCAAAGTAACTCCTGATTCAATCAACTAACAAAAAGCTTTGTAACCCGGGTTCGTTTTCTCTTCTGATCAATTCCGACACGAAATTTGTCAACTCCCTTTAATAATAAATCGCCACCTGGCGCTCCTTCACAGGGTTGATGTAGCATTTTATCAGCATCTACGAAAATACCACTATAGCGGAAGGGAGTAAGCCATGGCTTACCCCTCTGCCAAAAAGTAAAACCGTATGACCATGCATACTGTGAAATGTAATATAATAGAGACGTTATAGGCGAACAACACTGTTTTAAAAACTAACTAAAAGTAGCAACCGTCTCGCCGCCGCCGTGGTGATCGGCTGAATTCGGCTTCGGTCGTCGATTATGCTGCGATCTCTATCACTCTCTCACACAAGACGATCTACATATCTCGCTCATACACTTCGTAGTGACACCAGCCGCTTAAAATAAAACAATTTTTATTATTTGTTTTAGTAAAAAATACAGTACTTACTTACGCTTGAAATGAAACATTTTTCTTGTCTCTCACAGAGCGTGTGTAGTTTGTGAAGTTTATAAGTAAGGACACAGGAAGGCATTTTATTACAATAATTTTTGCTAAAACACTTAATTAGCTGCGATGTGTTGCCGGACACTCGCAGTGCGTGACTGAGAGACGGCTGTAACGAGTATGATACAGTGCCTTGCATTCGTCTAGTCAATATTGTGGCGGGCACAACCTATCTACAGGAAAAATATCTTAGTGTGCATACGATAAGATGTGCAAACGTTAGTTGCGTTTGCACCATTAATGGTGCAAACCAAACTAAATGGTTGTATTTGCACCATTGATGGTGCATTCAATGGTGCAAAACACCCAGATAATATTTTCATTGTAATGTATGTTTTCATTGTTTGTGTGGTCTTTTAATAAAGAATTATCTTATATTTTATGGCATAAACCGAAAAAATAAAGCCGTAGAATTGTATATTTTGTCAGTAATTTAACGAAACCCACTCTCAAACTTTCCCGCCAAGTATTTTTCGAAAAAATAGGAGGTAATATAAGTTGATATATTGCGTTATTCCAAAATTTTGTGCTACCTATAAAGGACACGTGATTGAAGTGTCTTCGTCTTAATAGAGACAATAAGAAACGTGTAAACGGACACATTCTTAGTTTTTAAAATAATTATTATACTAAGAAGTTTATGTTACAATTAAATTTCTTATTAGCCTAACATTGGGCTAGATTGTATTTAAATTAAGGGGCGCTAATTACAAATGCAACGTATCGTATAAAAAGCCGTTTTAACTTTTAATAAAAAAAGAGATCTATTTATTACAGATATTACATTTTCTAAAGATATTTCTATTTGAGAGAATCAGAACAAAAATTCAGTTTTTGTTGCTTTTTTGTCAAAAAATGTGGGAGGGCTCTAAAGCTGTATTTTAAACCTAAGAATAAGAACGTGTGTCGGTCTAGCGAGTTGAACCATTTAAGATTCAGGTTGACAAAGTCCAATTCCCTGAATGCCTAGTTTCCCACTATGTTCAATTCTCTGAACATAATACAATAATAATAACCTTGATACGTAATAGAAGTTTTTAACGATTGATTAACATTCCTAATCTTTCTTAATTACTTTCGCTTTCCACTCAAAATTAAAAATAAAATATATTGCCCGTCATATTTCCAGCTTTTATCTTCCCTTAATTAGTCTCAAGGGTTTCTTTTAGGGGATTATTTCGCGAAGGAGTGTTTGAGTTGTCAGCTTATTTGCAATTTTAATCTTTCCTCGTTTTCAAGGAACTTTAAATCGTAATTCTGGAATAAATTGGATATAACCAGTTTCTTTATGTAACCTACAACAAGTGAATTATCAAAAGGGTAAGAATTAAGCCGACTGCCACCTTTTACAAATCGTACAAAACCGTCTGTCAAATAATATGTAGCCTTTAGAAACTTTTAGGGATCATGTCCCAATGCCTAGTCTATAAAAAAATATACAATTCTGCAATAGGTTAAATGACTGTTTTCTTTAATTGTCCTATAGCCCATGAATATAGCTGATTAATGAAAACAAAATGAAAATCTGATTACAAATAAACGAGTCCCAAATATCGTTTGGCGCTTGTGATTCGAGAAAACAAAAGTCATTCACACTTCACATACTTATATGATTATTTACGGGATATTTACCGTGTTAAGGTTGTGGAAGGAGCTCCCGATATTTCGACGCAGTTACATGCACCACGTTCACGGGAAGACTGAAGAATGCGGGTGGTTGGTCAAAAAGTTCAAAGTTAGGTGCAGACTAACTTAAAGTACAGACTAACTTAAATATAAAAAAGTCATTCATTCATTTCGTGTCTAGGATTGGCCTGCTCCAAAAAGATCCAAATTGTCAATTCAGTTCCATTCAATTCCAAACTGAAAATTCAGTACCTTTTCATCACGATGGGGTAAAGAATGAGCTGTCAAGCTGTCAAGTGGTTATATCGTCACGAGACAAGATCAGAATAAGAGTATAATATTATTTGTAATTAAAATGACCTGCCCACTCCGAGCCTTGTTTACAGAATGTTGAGAAAGATTATGGGCACAAGACGTCCTTGTCTAGGAGTGGAACAACTTATTATGCTAGCAATAATCATTGGTACGGATGGCGATACTTTCTATATCATTCCAGTTGAGCAGTTTTTTCTCATTTTCAAGTGTGTTGTCATTTGCGACAGTCGGAATCAGGATTGCTTACCTATTCAGCGGCAGGAAAGCAACGCGAATACTATCCGTTCGAATAATATTTGCATAATCAACGTAACGCGTTATGACACAGTGTAAAAATATATTCACAGTAAGTGAAAATTGGTGAAATGACAATTTAATCACACTAATCTACACTAATATTATAAAGAGGAAAGATTTGTAACTATTTTTGTATGTTTGTAACGAATAGGCTCCGAAACTAATGAACCGATTTGAAAAATTCTTTCACTGTTGGGAAGCTACACTATCCCCGGGTGACATAGGTTATATTATATTTTGTAGCGAGGCCGAAGGCCGAGCTTACACTCGTGCGAAGCCGGGGCGGACGGCTAGTATCATATATAATTATGTGAAAGTTTGGATAGATGTATGGATGGATGGATGTTTGTTACTCAATCACGTAGTAACGGCTGGATGAAATTTGGAATATACATTGCTTATGTCCTGGATTAAAACATAGGCTACTTTTCATCATCATCACCGATTTTCATCACCAAGCGGGTGTAGTATCTAAATAATACTAGCGACACGCGGTTTTACCCGCTATTCTATATTATTCGTATCAGGGAAAAACTGACTTCGCAGAAATAATTTTCCGCTCAAAACAACTCCACCTCTGAAGGTATACTGCTATCTATTTCAATTCAGCATTTTTAAGATATATAATAATTGTATGTATACGTATGGTAAATTTCATTTACTTGGGATTTCAGGGTTGGTCCCATAGTAAAAGACGTACCCCTTTCGGCACACACCGTTTCCACGTAATCCCATTTAGATTTCACTTCGTACGTCTTTTACTATGGGACCAACCCTGAAATCCCAAGTTTTTTTTTTACCATATATATACATACAATTATTATATATCTTAAAAATGCTGAATTGAAATATAATGAGATAGCAGTATACGAAATGAAAGGGATGTTGCTAAACAGAATAACAGGTCGTAGTATTTTATTCCTGTTTATTTTAGATATTTGTTAGTATTTTTTAATAGTAGGTAGCTATTTGGCTTTCAATAGTAATTTTTTTACTGACTGTACCTAATTTGCACGATTGATCGAGTTGGTACCTAAAAAAAACCATAAAATAGGGTCAACTCGGCAGCGCGATCAAGTTTATTGCCGCCGATTTGAACCTTACCTAGGTTTTAAAGATTAATCTACGTCAGAATTTTTGGAGTGTGGCAGTTTTTTTTGAAGTTTCATAGAATTTTTTTCGGCTTGCTAAACACGAGATTTTTAATTGCTAAATAGGCTTGCGCTTGGCCGCCAACTCGCCTGATGATAAGCGATGATGCGGCCTACGATGGATCACTCTTGCCTAGAAGAAACCGATTCACTTCACTTTCACGATTTCATTTGGTTTTCATACTAGCTTTGGCGGCCGCTGTTTGCGTGTAGGTATAGCAATTTCGATTTATCTCAAACAATATTTTTAACATAATGATCGAAATTCTATGCATGTTTTATTTATTTTTTAATTATGAATTGGTCTTCTGCATGTCGGTTCACTGTGACTCGTACGTGCTTTAGTCCTCCCGTATAATGTACTAGCTACATCCTTATTGCGGGTTGTTATTACAATATGGAGCTTTATTTAGATAGCTTTTTATAATTGAGAATACTGGAGCCGAGAAAAGTAACATCTATTCTTGGAATTGAGAGATAATTTAAGGCTTGAACTCGAGTCGAGGGTTGTAGAAATAATGGCTCTGTGGTTGGCTTGTTTGAATTCTATTATGCATGGTGCGGGTTCAAATACTAACAATAAGCTTTCCACAGATAGTTTTTCCACAAATTGATGGTGTCTTAATTGTTACGTTTATGCCTGAAAATCAGTGAGATGTAATATAATAGAGACGTTATAAGCGAGCAACACTGCTTTAAAAACTTACTAATAGTGACAACCAGTTCGCCGCCGCTGTGGTGATTGGCTGAATTCGGCTTTGGTCGTCGATTATGCTGCGATCTCTATCTCTCTCACATAAGATGATCTACACATCTTGCTCATACACTTCGTAGTGACAGCATCCGACTAAGAAAAAAACAATTTATTTTATTTTTAGGGAATAAAAAAAACAATAATTACGCGTGAAATTAAACATTTTTCTTGTCTCTCACAGAGCGTGTGTAGTTTGTGCAGTTTATAAAGACACAGGAAGGTATTTTATTACAATTATTTTTGCTAAAACAATTAGTTGCGATGTGTCGCAGGAGACTCGCAATGCGTGACTGGGAGATGGCTGTAACGAGTATGATAATGTGCCTTGCATTCGTTTAGTCAATATGGGCACAACCTATCTATAGATATAAATATCTTAGCCGAAAATACAAATATTTAAAATGGAACAATTTTGCTATACGTTACGATTTACTTATTTTTTTTATGATACTGGGTGACGAGACGAACGAAGTCGCTCGCCTGATGGCTCTTCACGCTTGCCCATAACAGCACAACGCCACTCAGAATTTTGAACTTCAACAGTTCAAAACCTTGGATGGCAATGCACTGCGCTCGTCACCCCGAGATATAAGATGTCAAATCTCTGTGTGCCCTGTATTGTGTGTTTTGTATTCGTCTTGACAATGACGGGTTTATTTTTGCGTTTAATACTCAGATACTCAAAATTTTACGATTGTAATATGCTTAACTAAAGCATAAAATCTAAACGATATTTTGAAATGTCCCGCATGTTTTTATTACTTAATCAAAGGCTCAAAGTCATTCAAGCGACATATTTGGTTAACAATGGAACGCGAATTTTATCATCACCGGCATTCTATAGAGCTTTATTTAGCCTGCCTCGGCCGCCATGATTTGCTGAATTTGTCAGCCCGTGTATTGAGTTTGCATTACAAAAAGGCCTTTTCGGCTATTGCCCACGGTGATTTCCGGGTAGGAAGTCGGATGAATAATGAAGGTTCTCCTTTGAAAAATGCTTATGCATTTCAAACTGTTACATGGAACGGTGGTACTTATCTGAAAGGAGGTAAGTACTGATTATTATTTTATTTACACTTTTCGGAAAAGACTTAAGGTTTTGGTTGGGGTTTTTGGTCTTTAAGGGTCGGCAACGTATCTGTGATGCCCCTGGTGTTGTAGGTATCCATAGGCGACGGTGATTGCTTACCATAAGGTGGCCCGTCTGCTTGTTTGCCACCTATGGCATAAAAATAATTAGCAGGTGAAAATTACAAATTATAGTAGGTAGATAGTAAACGAGGGATTGTCATCATCATCAGTTCAGCCACAGGACGTCCACTGCTGGATATAGACCTCCCCCATCGATTTCCAAAAGGGCCGGTTGGATTGGAAGCGGCCTGCATCCAGCAGTCTATGTCGTCCGTCCATTTTGTGGGTGGAAAAAACCGGACAAGTTTGAGTAGGACTCGCAACCCAAGGATTCCGTACAAACCGTGTATTCGTGTGTCCGTGTATGTGGAATGTAGATAGTATATTTATATCGAGTCTCGACGAAAAAAAGGTTTAAATATTGAAGAACAAACATAACTTTGTAGGTGGCAAACAGTTGCTCTCATACATACTCACTACAAAATGTAAGTTTGAAACAGCAAAATCATTTTTTATGTGCTCTAACTACAAATGATCAACTTTCGGATTTTTGCTTTTGATGTGCTGTGAGATCTTGTTTCTTGCCAAATTTCATTATTCTAGGTTAACGAGAAGTACCCCATAGATTTTGATTCTCTTGAGTCTTGACAAACAAACAGATAGACGGACAGACGGACACCGAAGTGATTCTATAAGGGTTCCGTTTTTCTTTTTGAAATCAGAAATCAGAAAAGTTTATTTTTTGAGGTACGGAAACCTAAAAATTACTGTTGAGATCATAAATCAAAAATTTTACTTCATAATATTATTTTGTTTATTCACACAGCTGATATTTCATTGATCAATTATAAATCTTGAAAAGCGGGAGAAAGATAAAGGTCGAACGAAGCATGGGATCTTAAAAATCTCGATCCAATGGAGCGAAATTTTCGTAACAACTCGGAAAGATATTATGCTAACGCCCGGCGCCATATTTTGAAAAGTGCCAAAAATTCTGATATAATTTGTGTAACATCGAAAACTTCGCGTCTGAAAATTTCAGCAAATGCGAAAAGTTTTCAGGAAATATTGATATTAGCCGTATGCACAAACAATGTTCGAGTCGGGGCGTTCCCGAGTACCATTACAAGTAGCCTCAAGTTTAAGGTCAGGTCAAACTTCGAGCGTGTCGCATCACATCGTGGTAAAGCTTAGGGGAGTAATTATTTTTATTTAACTACATAACACGCCGTGAACGTGATATAACAAGTTTACAAAATTCAAACGCGTCAAATTAATCAAACGCGCTTTTCAATTAGATACCACATGCTCTTGTAATGTTGATGATGATGATGATGATGGGGGCCGAGCGGTAGCATTTACGCTGTACAATGGGGTTCTTCATAAGGGCTGTTAATGAGTCTTTAAGGGTCGACAACGTATCTGTGATGCCCCTTGTATTGCAGGTATCCATAGGCGACAGTGATTGCTTACCATCAGGCGGCCCGTCTGCTTGTTTGCCACCTATGGCATAAAAAAAATCAATCTAATGGCAACCGGTTCGATCTTCGGCCCTGCACCAATGACTTATTTAGTACCTCTATAAATTACGGCAGTTTCAATCCTATCGCTCAAAATCGTTGAACGAACACATAGTGAAGAAACAGGTATGTCTAAAAGTTCAAAGACATATGACATTCATTAACTGCATTGGGCCTAGGCTGGTGGATTTAGGAACATCCTCTCTCTGAACAGAAACACACTGTTTAATGCCATAGGTGACCAACAATTTATATACAGTGATGTTAAGCGATTACCATCAACTGTAGCACCACAGATACATTTTCGATAGATACGTTCCTTTAAAGATTCTAATAATAGCCCTTTCGAAGAACCCAATGTTATAGTTACACGGAAATACTGCAATTAAATAGGCAAATTAATAAGAATGTAGTTAGACAGGGATTTGCACTGCGTTCCGACGCGGCCCGCTCCGTCCATGTGTGCACAGATCTTTACGGATGTTTATAGTGCGTATCAAAAGCAACTGCGGAAGTTTAGATAGGAAAGCTTGGAGGCTTAAAGGATTGGAAGGTCTGTTATGTTTTCGAAATATGGACTTTCTTCTTAGCCTTTAATATATTAAACCACTTTCGCGAGAATTGAGCGAAAACATGTTCTAACAACTTTTCTCAGTATTTTTGTTTCCGTGTGACCGCAACGTCCACAACTCATACATGGGACGAATTTGTGAATCGCTCGAATAATTTCGCACGAAAATATCATGCGAAATGAAAGATTTTCTATTGATAGAAAGGAAATTGCAAAAACATTGCGTTAGCGCACGTGACAGAAGGGGAGATAATAAATCAACAATTTATACTTTTTCACAACGTCTATTCAGGTCAATAGCATAGGGCGGTCTGCCCACCAAACATGTCATTTGTTTATATTAATTATAACCAATAGTAACTACTAAGGATTCTGTGATTACATACTAACTATGGGTTACTCTACGGTGTATGGCACCGTCAATACTAACTACGACTTATTCTATGTTGCAGGGCGCTGTCACACGCACAGTGATGTGATCATTAATAATAATATGAAAAACGGACTACATAATTTTTTTAATTAATTTAATTTAAAGATCAATAATTCCGTTACATACATACCAAGCTAAGAGTCCATGTAGAAGAGTTAGTAACATTTTATATTTTGTAAAATTTCAGTTAACGCAACTAGGAGATACTACGTGTAGTGGTAGAACTCTTTTGTAAAGTCCGCCTTGGGAAGTACCACACCTTTGCCAGTTATTCAACCGCCAAGCAGTAGTGTACAAACACTACTGTGTTCCGGATTGAAGGGCAATGTCTCCAGTGAAATTACAGGGCACACAGAGATTTGATATCTTATATCTCGGGGTGACGAGCGCGGTGCATTGCCATCCAGGGTTTTGAACTGTTGAAGTTCAAAATTCTGAGTGGCGTTGAGCTGTTATGGGCAAGCGTGAAGAGCCATCAGACGAGCGACTTCGCTCGTCTCGTCACCTATCATTAAAAAAAACTATTCTAATAAAAGCGTGTTAAGTAATAGTTATCAAAATAAAAATAAAACAACTTCAGAACAGGACCAAATTGAAATAAGACCACACGGGAAGCACCAGATTTCAAATAAAAAAAAACATCAAAATCGGTTCACCCAGTCGAAAGTTCTAAGGTAACAAACATTTTTAAAAACAGTCGAATTGATAACCTCCACCTTTTTGGAAGTCGGTTAAAAAATGCAGCTTTTGATTGGGATTTTGTTGGAAAGTCAGTCATTTAAATCATTTCGCATATTTTCATGCGAAATATCATACAAGCGATTTAAAAATCGAACCCCTGATGTTAAGTGAAAAGAGAAGTAAATAGAACGGAAATGAGAAGGAAACTCTGTCGCCAGGTATAGTGACAGATATGTGATTGAACATTCTTATTTATCGCGTCGAACTCCGCGTCACAGTTGCTATGGGTTTATATGGGTGTAAGTGGCTACAACAAATTTCTTACAAAAATGCCTTGACAGCCGTTTTAATTTACACAAAACAAAAACTTTTCTGTGTAAGTGACGATGTCTTGTTACACCCAGTATGGAATGAGAACGAGCTAATATTTATGGCTGGTTTTCCTACGATGCGAGCACGTTGGTTACCGCTTTAGATCATTAAGGCTTCTGTATCGTATACGATTACATTTGGAGAGGAGATAATATGGGTATAAATATTACGCAAGGTTAACCACGTGTCTAACTTCGATGTTTTTAACATATTGCCCGAAAAATAAGAAACGAAACTAAAACAAAAATCAGTGCAAATCGAGACGCAGCCGCGCGCGCGCAATCACCTTGATAAAGATCGCCGAATGCGGTTGAAACTATAGTCGGAGTAACCGGCCTAATCTTACGTGAGTATTATAAATAAGAATAAAACAAAAATATTTATATACAAATACATCCTTAGATTTATACAGGGTTACGCATATAGACTGTGGTATGCCAAAAAGAGGGCATTATACTCATTATTATGAACATTTTTTACTACGGGACCAACCCTGAAATTGCGTTTTTTTTGCTGGATTTGCCATTTCCTCTCATTGTAATTTGACTGTAACTAGGTTTGTAAATGATCAAAAAACATCAAAGCTAGAAAACGGTTAAATTATAATCCGAAATATATGCGAAAGTGTATTTAATTTTGTTTTTTCCTCTTTCAAACAGCAACAGAAGGAATAACGTGTTTTTTTTTTTGTTTTTTTTTTTTCAAGCTTTTCTTGAACTTTCCTTGTTAGTATGGGTCAAATGTTGAAATTGAATTTTAAAACAGTTATCCCCAACCGATTGAGCTGAAACTTTGCATACACGTTTAGTTTGTATGACAATGCATGGTTAGCTAAATGACGTCATTCTAAATCCAATATGGCGGACTCACAAAAATGGCGGATCCGTTATTTTTATGCATCCCCATGATATAGGTATCAAATGAAAGGGTTTGCCGAGAATAACACGAAAAATTAAATGACGTCACACTAAATTCAATATGGCGGATGCTCCAAGATGACGGAAAAAATCTTATCTAACATTATAATATGGGTATCAATTGAAAGAGTTTGCTGAGAAGAAACCGTATGTATCTAAAAAGTTTTTTATTTTTTTGCATAGAGACAATTGGAGTGTCGGAGAAAGACAGGTTACTTTCTACTCCGGAAATAATTAAGGTAGCCGAAGGAATTTCCACGCGAATGAAATATGAAAATAAAGATGTGTTATTTCCATGTACGAACTTACCTACTGAATCAAGGAAAACGTCGTAATAGATTATATAATGAGACATCAGAGTGATACATTCTATTAACTCGGAAGTTTCTCAAAGGGATGTAGAACTTCATTAAAGCACTTAGGGACTATTAATCTCAATTGAAACACGTATCCAACCGCCATCTGTCAAACCTGTAAGTAGGTAGTTATTGGGCACGCTGTACCACTTGGTCGCTGTTACAACTTCAGGTCGTATGCTCGAGGGATATCGACTGCGTTGCTCCACCTTCAGCTATCGCTTCAGGTGGAGTTCAACGCGGTCGATATCCCTCGAGCATACGACCTGAAGTTGTAACAGCGGGCCAAGTGGTACAGCTTGCCCAATCACAATGTAAAATTGAGTCAAGATAGACATTTAGATGATTATATCACTCACCTAGTCGATGGTGTAATTTATAACTTCACATTTGAATACAAAGTCGCTTTAACACCTACATGAAACTTACTAAATAAGCGACAGTATTGTGTTCAATAAAGCTTTTTTCATCAAAAGTATAAATGATGCATTTTTTTTCTAATCTTTCATTTCTATTCTAATAGTCAAGGAACTTAAACATGTTATTTATTAAACAGCCTTGCACATTAAATTTAAACAGATTATGTGTTTTACCGTCAGAAAAGAACAAACACAGACATAGTGAACTTCTACCAAATACGATTCGCTGCTTAATTTGCGGTCCGTCAAACTGTGGAAAAACCAATTTAATGATTGGGCTCCTATTACATGAGCACGGATTAAAATACTTAAATGTATATATATTCTCCAAAACTTTATTTCAACCGATGTATATGTTTTTCGATAATGTTCTGAAAATGGTACCAGCCGTAAATTTATATAAGTATAAAGAAAATGATGAAATATTGAGTACAGCAGATGCAAAACCTGATTCAGTGTTTATATTTGATGATGTAGCTTGCGAAAAACAGAATAATATTCGAGATTATTTTGCTACAGGGAGACATAAAAATATTGATTGTTTTTATTTAAACCAAACATATAGCAAGATACCAAAACAATTAATCAGGGACAACGCTAATATGATTGTTCTATTTAGACAAGATGATATTAATCTTAAACATGTTTACGATGAGCACGTCA
This sequence comes from Agriopis leucophaearia, assembly GCA_949125355.1. Lineage (NCBI taxonomy): Eukaryota > Metazoa > Arthropoda > Insecta > Lepidoptera > Geometridae > Agriopis > Agriopis leucophaearia. The sequence goes on from OX421287.1 coordinate 7,022,269, forward strand.
ATACAGATATGTCTTGGAATCAGTTTCGTGAAATGTGTAAAGAAATCTGGAGTATCCCATTTAATTATTTAGTAATAAATAAGGATTGTGAAAAAAATAAAGGTGCTTATAGGAAAAAATTTGATACGTTTGTTGTTTTCCATTAGCTAGTTTGATAGAAATAATATATAACGGCATTAACAATAATATCAAATTCATTCATTAATGCATCATCGGAAAGAACAGGTCGCATAACAGTAAAATATATATTATGTATAATTCAGAAAAATCATTAAAACAACAAATTGTTAAATCAGCAGATGCCGTAAAAAAAAAAGTTCAGTTGATGAAACATTTAAAATTAAACAGTGATTTGGTTATTGAAACTGCGTTAAAACCAATAACGGAACCTCTTAATAAATTAATTGCAAATAGAGTATCATCAGATGAAAGTAAGACTGAAAGGACACCTAAACGGTTGAAAAATGTTCGGTACCAGGATTTTAATGAGTCTGATAAAGGTACCAAAAAACACAGAATGTCTGATGTACCTGTTGTACACACATTAGACACGCAATCAAGTGAAGTCAACTCAGAAAGTTCTGACGAAAATGAAGATGTTGGAGATAAAAACACTGATCATCAAAATCTAAGTGCCTCATCTTTTAAGTCCATAGACTCGAATGATATGTCTTGGAGCTTAGCAGATGCCGCATTTAAAGAAATTCCATTTGGTGTTAGATTAGACCGTGGAAAACTTAAAATGGGATCTGCAACTTTTGTTCTTAAAGATTTTGAAATATCTGTAGGGGGACAAAAGTATCCTCGAACATTCGGGTTGTACGAGTTATTATTTAAAAGAACACCTAATATGTCGAAAATAACTGCAGAAGATAAGCAAAATTATAAACAAATGTTAATAGATACAAATGTACATCGCCGTGATTATGATCCAAAGAAGCCAATCAAAACCAATAAGGGTATCAAATACAAATACATCATAAAACCACTTTTCAAGTATATAAAAGACAGAGCAATAAGTACAACGAGTGCTGAAAGCCATGATCAAGAAGTAGAGGGCACTGGATTATTGCCTGTGTTAAAGAAAGTAAAAACAAAAGTAGACTATATTTATTGGGATGATCCTAATGAATTAGTCGAAAGATTACAGCTATTAATAGCATCTCGCGATGCCGGAAATTCAAATTTAGACAATGAAATAATATCAATAATCGAAGAACTTCGCGAATGTGGTGTTATTAGCTAAATAAAAACAATATTATTTCATTAGTTTCTACAGATTCATTTCAACTGTTCAGCTATCAATACCTCTGCTGCTATGAATGTGGACAAATTTGGAAATCACGTTCATAAACGTCTACGTTTACACGAAAAAATAATTAATCAATCTGCTTTAGAGTTTGATGAACAAATTATTAAGAACCATTTCTACACAAAGCAAGAAATAGATGCAAAATTTGTCGAAATAAGGATAAAAATTGAAAATAATAACAGACATAATCGAAGTGAACAAACCGCATATCCAAGAAAACTTGAAACTAAAAATGAGCAAGGAAGGAATAGTGAACGAAATCCACAAACAAGCGAGAAGGAATTATAAGCGGCGCTCCGTGGTAATTAAAGATATTGACGACCTATGGCAAGCAGATTTAATTGATATTAAAAATATATCTTTATTCAATTCCGGTTATAAATATATTTTAGTTATAATTGATGCTTTCTCCAAATTTGGTTGGGCTGTTCCTGTTAAAAGCAAATCAATGTGTGAAATAGCAAGCGCGTTTGAAAAAGTGATAAATGAAGGAAGGATTCCAATTAATTTGCAAACTGATTTAGGAACAGAATTTTACAACGAAGCTTTTAAAAAAATAATGAATAAATTTAAAATTAATCATTATTCTACACATTCTATCAAAAAAGCATCTATTGTAGAGAGGTTTATAAGAACAATTAAAAACAAACTTTACAAATATTTCAATTTAGCTGGAAACTATAAGTGGATAGGTAAACCTGTACAAGAAATAATCAACACGTATAATAGCTCAATACATCGAACTATTAAAATAGAACCAAAAAATGTTTGTACCTCAAATAGAATTTCTGTATTGAATAATATACAAAAAAGTCAAAAAACTGTTTCTAAAAAGAAAAAAACTTTCAATGTTGGAGATCAGGTTCGCATTAGCAAATATAAAGGATGTTTTCAAAAAGGTTACACACCAAATTGGTCTACTGAATTGTTTAAAATTATTAAAGTGAATGAAACAGAGCCTGTGACTTACCATTTAGAAGATCAACATAATCAGAAAATATTAGGTTCATTTTATAAACAAGAACTCCAAAAGACTAATTGTCCTGGCGTATACCTAGTAGAAAAAGTATTGAAACAAAAAGGTAATAAACTATATGTTAAATGGTTAGGTTTTAGTGAAAGTGAAAACTCGTGGATTAATAAAAATGCATTTCTTTAACATTATATATAAAATGGTTGAGACCGTACAATAAACATTATTAAGATAACATCGATGGAAGGAGGTGGTCTCATTAACACAGTGATAAATAAATTACCGTTTGAGTTACATTTACCTGGATATAATTATTGTGGTCCCGGTACAAAATTGCAAAAACGGATGTTGCGTGGTGATAGAGGAGTCAATGAACTAGACGAAGCTTGTAAACAACACGACATTGCGTACTCAAATAATTCTAATTTAGGTGATCGTCACAAAGCTGATATAGAACTCATTAACATGACTAAAAGGCGACTAAAGTCTAAAGATGCCAGTACTGGTGAAAAAATTGCTTCCTGGGTAGTAAATAAAGCTATGAAATCAAAACTTAAATTAGGTGCTGGTGTCAAAAAATTTAAGGCTTTAACTACTCAAATTAGTACAACACTGAAAAAATTAAAACCAAAAAATAATGAAGCTGCCATTAAAATTGCTTATGCTGTTGCTAAAAAAGTATTTACAAAAAATAGAGTTCGCGTACCGCGTGTTATACCTATACCAAAAACTGGAGGTATATTACCGTTAATACCAATATTTGCGGCTCTATCAGCGTTGGGCGCTCTAACTGGCGGTGCTGCAGGTGTTGCAAAAGCTGTGCATGATTATAAATCAGCAAAACTTGACCTACAAGAATCTGAACGTCATAATAGAACAATGGAAGCAATAGCACTAGGAAAGGGATGCTATTTAAAACCATACAAAAAAGGTAGTGGTTTGTTTTTAAAAGCTCCAAAAAACTAAATACTAGGCTACCCAAACGCGCTCTGACTGACATTGATATAATGACGTATAGTGCTAATATACCTTATTTTAGAGGTGTCTACATGAGAGATAGATTACCAAAAAAACCCAAGCGGATTGAATGTGGTATAATTAATCTAGATGATCATCAAAATCCTGGCACTCACTGGGTAGCCTATGTAAAAAATAATGAATATTGTGAGTATTTTGACAGCTTTGGAGATTTAAAGCCTCCGCTAGAATTACTGAGGTATTTTAATAATCATGAAATTTATTATAATTACCTGAAATATCAAAGTTATGATTCTGTAAATTGCGGACACTTATGCATAAAATATCTGAAGAACTTCTGGAAATCTAATTTAAGTTAAAGAATCGTTAAGTTGTTGTCAGTATCAATATGTCTTTTACACTATCCATATCAAGCTCCAGTCCACTGTCTACGATAAATTATTCACCTGGCTTAGAGCTCAATGGCGAATACGAATGCGGTCTGCTATACTTCTCAACATTTAATTCTATACCTAACATCGATAGCAACAATAACAAATTACATTATGGTGATAAGGAAGTCGTTGTAATACCCGAAGGATCGTATGAGCTGAGTGATATAAACGATTACTTGGAACAGAGCATGAAAGACTGTTCTTTTAAATTAATTTGTAATAACAACACGTTAAAAACTTCCATCATATGTTCTAAAGATATACATTTTGAAAAAAGTCCTTTGCTAGCTCGAGTATTTGGTTTCAACCAAGAAACTTTAAAAGCGAATATATTAAATGAATCCTCTTATCCAGTCAACATTCTTTCGACGACCGTGCTAAGAATCGAATGTGACATTATAAGCGGTTCATACACGGACGGTAAACCCAGTCATATAATTCACGAATTTCCTCCAAACGTACCTCCTGGTTACAGAATTATTGAAATACCCAAGAACATTATTTATTTCCCAATTAACCAGAATAATATCAGCTCAATTACCGTCAGAATATTGGATGCTAAGAATAATTTAGTAAACTTACGTGGTGAAGATATACAACTATACTTACACATCAGAAGAAAATGATTGACCACAATAAAACCATAGTACAAACACTAAATAAACACATTTCAAACCGTGTCATCAACAAAAGAAGACCTCGAGTGAAACTAACTAAAGAAAATAAGAAGTTTTTGAAACTAATTGGATTATTAAAATGAGTATGCTCAGTATAACAGATACGATACATGTTGATAATTCTATTGAAAGCATAGAATATCATACATATAAGCCATATGTCAATAGCTTTCGAGAAAATGACGAAATACGAATACCTATTAATCAACAAGATCTATGCGTACTACCTTCGGCAAGTACTCTATTCATAAAAGGCGTTGTACATGTAGTTAAACGTGATACAAAAGCTGCTGTAGCCAAAGTTCATTTTACAAATAACCCAGTATTATTTTTCTTTCAAGACATTCGATATGAGTTAAATGGAGTAGAAATAGATAAAATAAAAAATGCTGGTATTACTACCACTATGAAATCTCTAATTTCAATCAATGATAACGAGTCTAAGATGTCGAAGTTATGGGGGTGGGATATGAATGGTACCACAAATAAAGCAGCAGGTAATTTTTCAGTGTCTATACCTCTTAATAAAATACTAGGTTTTGCTGAAGATTATAATAAGATTATTATGAATTGTAAGCATGAGTTGATATTACTTCGGAGTAGCACGAATCTCAATGCAATAAAACTAGAAGCGGGTGAATATGTTCATAATGTTGAAATAGAAAACATAAACTGGCGCGTACCCCATGTGAAAGTATCTGATCGTGAACGGATTAATTTACTCAAATACCTGGAAAAAGATCGTTCTATCAGCATGGTTTATAGAAATTGGGATCTTTATGAATATCCTGCTCTTCCAAAAACTAGAAAACATACATGGTCTGTAAAAACTTCTTCCCAAATAGAAAAACCACGGTATGTAATAGTAGGATTTCAAACAAACCGTATGCGTCGTGCCGATGCCGACATGTCTCAGTTTGACCATTGTGACATAGAAAACTTAAGAGTTTTTCTAAACTCTTGCTATTTTCCATATGAAAATCTGAATACCAGGTTCGCTGACGATAACTATTCCCTTATATATGAACGCTACACTAGATTTCAACAGTCGTATTACAACCGTCGGCCAGAACCGTTATTAAGTTACGAAGACTTTAAGTCTAGGGCGCCTCTTTTTGTGATAGATTGTTCGAGACAAAACGAAACTCTTAAATCTGGACCTATAGACGTGCGAATTGAACTTGAAACCGCCATTGAGTTTCCAGAAAACACATCAGCATTTTGTTTGATTCTAAACGATTGCATCGTTGAATACAAACCGTTGAGTAGCACTGTCAAGAAATTATCATGAATTCGGAATACATTATAGTGGATTTGCAAGGATTTAAAGATACCAATAACTTTTTTATCATCAAAGAATTGGCTTTGGCTACGGTAGAATACACCCAAGTGTTTTTAGTGAAACCACCTTACCCATTCTCTCGACTCATAGAAAAGGAAAAGAAACAAGTTTCATGGTTAGAAAGATATCGTGGCATATTATGGAGCGAAGGTTACATCGACTATAGTGAATTTAAACGTGTCAGCAGGACTCTATTAAATAATAAAAAAGTTTTCGTTAAGGGTTTGGAAAAGATTAAGTGGTTACAAAATATTTGCAATAGTAATTGTGATATCATAGACATTGGAGAAAAGGGATGTCCTAATTTATTGTTATTGGAACAACTTTATAATCAAAATGGTAAAAACTCTCTAAATTGTGTATATCATAAAAAACATTGCGCATTAAAAAATGTAATTTTAGTTAAAAAATGGTTTATTGATAACTATATGAATGTATTCAAATTTTTCGAAAACTTCAGTGAAAATAATAACAAAAATGTAATAAACAATAATTTTGAAAATGACAAAGAGGAAAGTGATTCTAGTGAATCTGGTGGTTATGATTGTGTTGATAATTGATGAGGTCTATAGATATCTATTGCAATATATTATGTTATTATACAATAACCTAATTTATTCTAATCAATTTTATAACCTAATACTATCTTGACAAATGTTACCAATTATGATAAAAATTATAATTGTATGTAATAATGATCAATAAATGTATGTTTAAAAAATAAATTGTTTTATTTAAATGAAACAAAAATCTTATTTATTACCTGTGTAGTTTATTTAAAAATATAAATAAGGATATATACATTAATTTAAAAACTTAACTAACTTAAAAATTACTTTAAAATTTACTTATTTTTATTTTATTTATGTTTACATTTTATTAATTCACAGAGTCTCATTACTTAATCGTTTTGAAATTTTATTAACAACACTTTGAACTGAGTCTAACACTTCATCTATTGGATGAGTCACGATGTATTGCACTCTTACCGATTCACTGTAGGTATTTTCCCCTTCGTTGAAATCGTATACTTGAATTTTTAGCATTTTATATCCTCTCTCTGAAGATTTATTGATAACATAAGAAAGCGTCTCTTTCTTACTTTTTTTCATCATTTTTTTCTTCTTAGTAGCCTCAACTTTAGCGAGTTTAGCTTCAGCTAGTTCGAGCTTGCGTTTGGTTCGCTGTTCTGCCTCAAACGAGTCCCAGCCTGCTAATGGATCCTGTGCGCAAGGCATGGAATAGTAATCATCATTTACAGTTGACATGTTGATCTGAAAAAAAAAAAGAGATAAATAAGAGAAATGCACCATAAGTGACATTAAAGAACATTAATAAATTTATCCAAATCAAACAAAACGCTCACCTTTATAGAATCAAGTGTTGAACGCAAATCAATACCAAATATTTATTTAGCGAGTTGTAAAAATTATTTTTGCATGCGACCTGCCTGCAGTCTAGATTATAATTAATGAATGTGCAAAACTACAATAGCAATTAACACAAATAATGCTGACATCAATCGAAAAGAGCAGGATATAACTTGTCGCTCCCTCACAACGTATCAAATATCAACCCAGGCAGCGTAACTATAATACCTACCTATTAAATTACGACAATGGTTATCTATTTTATCTCTGTCAATCAAACTTGTTTCAACTTGTTGCTCATTTTATATAGACCTCACATTCACCTACTAAAATTGATGTCCTACCTACTTAGGAAAGTTGGTATGATTGGTTAAGGAAGTAGAGTTAGTAAAAGTCAAAATTACATGACATCATTTATTTCTATCGTCTATCATACTAAATTACAAACTAATCTTAACAAACATTACAAACTATAAGTACTAAGTAAGTACATCATATTCTATTATCATTGAAGGATACAATAATAAGGTACTTATTTACTAATACTTAGGTCATAATTAAAACATACTTAATCATGACTTTAAAATATAAGTGCTACCCCAAGCCAGGGTAGATATTCTATTACTAGAAACACGTCTCTTATCATCGTTTCCGGAGAGAACAATTTTATTTACTTGTTTAGTAAATATTCGGTGCTTTATCGATTTAAACAATAAGTTCTTTTTACGTACAATGCTTTCATTAAAATTCACGTTTTGATAATCTGATAAGTCAAAATTACGAATCACGCATGTCTTTACTCCTTTAGCTTTTTTTATTGTACGTTTTTCAGTTTTAACGCAATATAATTTCGACCGCAACCCAACAAAGTCAGTTATTATACTTCCACCCATTTCATCCTTAAACAAACCAGGTATTTTTTTGTTCATTAATGGTAAATTGTATTGATTTTTACGTTCGTAATTACTTGTGTCAAAATAATTCAAGAACGAGTCTTTCATGTCTTTATAAAAATCGGGTGTCTTTATGAAGTATATAAAACTGTCGGTGTCTGTGTAGCATAATTGAACACAATCATTGTACACTGGTTTGATGACATTATAGTGGAAGTTGTACATGTGTGCTTTAGACAATTCCAAGACTGAAAAACCAATGTAAATTGGTTTATCAAGAATTACTCGATCAGATTTCATTTGAACTGCTACTAAATTATCAGAAAAAACTGATGCACTATGAAAGTATGGACTACTAACCAATTTATCAGCGCTTGTTCTTTTTTTAGTAACATTGTTTTTATCGTTCCATTGATTTACAAGATGCACTTTGACTCTTGATTCTGTGTTTTCAAAAGATTTACCAAAAACACTATTATTTAAAAGTTTGAAAAAATCTTGTTCAAACACGGATTCAGCTTTTTGACGAAGTACTGTGTTAACCTCAATGTATCTTTTCAGATAAGAACTTTGATTGAATGCGATCACTCGATGTATTTTCCGCAATTCCAGACCGTGTTCTAGGCATTTCTTAAGATTGACATAATGAATTACGTACTCGTACTTGTTGTACAAATTTGGAACGAGTTTCATACATTTTCCGTGTGGGGGTATACATTTTTCCCCACAGAACGGCAAATCGTTATGCGATAAATGCAAGATATCTGGATATGCCAAATCTACTTCCAAAATGTAACCTTCATCAGCATTGTCTAATACTTTCATTACATCCAAAGTATTGATTTCTTGTTGGCTTAAAAACCTAAAGTTTGACAGCGGAAGTGACTGACACATGCTGTACCCATACAGATTATTACAATCGAGATATACTAAAAATGAATCCTCTTGATTTGGGTCATAGTTAGACATATATTTGTTGTTAGATTTTGCATAGCGGTGCGTACACATACACACACCTCCGCGAATTCCTTTTTGTATCATACGTAATATTGCTAAGTCATTGATTAGCTCTAACTGGACGGAAGAACCTAATAAAAAACTATCGAATGATAGAGAAGGGAGAGTCAAGTAGGCGGCTGGATCTAACTGATAATGCATCTTACTTGTCCTACGAAACTTTTCAAAAGTGTCTGTCAATAGTAAAACATCTGTTTTAACATATAAGTCTGTGTATTGACCTAAATTCTCGATGTTGAACTGCGACCAAACTAGCTGGGCATGGTAGTAATCAGCGTCAGATATATTTGTATCGTTTAAAGAACTATAAAACTTTTCCCGTGGGGGTAAAGCTGGTTCCGTATAGCATTCCCATTTCGTCATATACTCATAAGGGTAAACCCCTTTCCGAGTCAGTAACTCGAATTGGCTTTTGTCCGGAAAATGTCTATGCATATGCACTAAATCGTTGCAGTTTAGTGTTTGAGATAGCTTGTCTAGACTTGTGCTCAAAAATTTGAACGAATCTACGAAACGTAGCTGCAGGTATTCATCTAGGGCAACTTCCACATATTTAGTAAAAGAAATATAATTTTCTTTTGTCTTTGGTATGACTTTAATTGAACCCGGTAATTCTCCTAATTCTTTTATAAATAAGTGACAATCATAACCGGACAAGTTATGAAAAAAAATTGGGATAAATTTTGGTAGCTTGTAATTTAGATTACACATCTCATGTGCAGCACCCCGGAATTTTCCAGTTAAATGACAATGATCGCGAACTTTGCAACCCCACGTTAAATGCCCACAAATGTGACAACGAATCGATTCATTAAATACTTTTTCATCATGCTGGTTAAATATTATTGGAGTCTTTTTGCCAAGGATCTTATGAATTTTATGTACGTCATCAAGTAGTGAAGTTATGAATTTTGTAACACAATCTTCCCCGCGATAGCTTACAAACCGGTTATATGATTCATCGAGCACGCAAACAATATTATATGCAAAAGCGACAGGTACGTGATGATGTCGATCAGATGTGCTGGATATTTTGGGATCAAGTTCACAACCTTGTACAGGACGTAACATTGTTTCAAAGTCAGCGTAAATGACGAATGGAACATCTTGCTTGCGATTATAGTTTTTAAACTGTATTACTGACCCCTTTTCAGGTAAAATAGTAACGATACCCCCACAAACATGATGGTCGAGCTCTTCATTTGAAGAAAAGAATAATAAACAATTTTCGCAACAATGTAACTTTCCATGATGTCTTGTTAATTGATTTCTCACCAGACGAGGTAAATCTTTTACTAAACAAAAATGTGACGACGTGTTATTTTCAAGGAACAATAGATGAATTCGGTGTTTGTAACTCTTAGATTCTGATTTATACAAAGGCCCGGTTATAACTTTACTATCTCTTAAACCATAAACGTAGATACTCAAGTCAGGATTATTTTTTTCAAAAACAGAAATATCTGATAAAGTCATAGGGAATGATAAATCTTTGATATTTAGTTTGTCTTGAAAACAAGGATACGAAGTAACCCGGTCTGGGTGTTCGGTTGCGGGGTAAAGCGCAGCGATAACACACCACAAAAAACAGTAATCATCGTTATTTTTAATGTTTAAACACGCTTTTTTGTTTTGTATGAATTTTGGTAAATTTATGAAGTTTGAACCTCGCAGTGGTTCATATTTACAAATATTTATTTCCAGATGACAATTGTTTAAAAATGTCCACCCACTGTCTCTCTCTTGGAATTCTTCTATTTTTTTCATGATACTGTTTAAAATGTTTGTGTACAAGTTATTGAAATCATAGTTTAGATGAAGTGTAAAATTAGTAGTTGCAAAAGATTTCATTTCCTGTGTATCATTTTTAAACATAAGAAACATAGAAAACAATTCAAAATTCACTTTAATGCAAGTGTGAGTTTGAAGTGATTGATCAAGAAGCAAATTAATCTTTGTGCGAATAGCATTAAAGAAAGTGGGTACACAAATTCCTTCCTTATCATCTGATACTTTGACTCTATAACTCGCTATGCGATTGCGAAATGCTGACTCAATAATGTCTATACCATCACACATCGGTAAAAATGTACGGTTCTTATGTTTAGTACTACGTGTATGACCTAACCAACATTTTTTTTCAACGTCAACGTTACACGTTTTGCAGAATGGCATTTTAAATTTCTAACAATTCCCTATAGAAACTTCCCAATATCCTATAGAAACTTTGTTCAATACAAGTAATTTAGTATGTTAACCGTTTATTTAATTATTATTAGTGCTAGTTATACGTATCTAAATAATTTGCGACAGGAATAAAATCTAGTTTGAAGTTCACTCAATTGTAAAAAGTAAATGAAGTTGAAATTAGTCGACCATGCCTTATTCGCAACGTCTATTAAGCACATAACACACTGAGCTATAATGTATATTTTATATTTTTAGTTCAAAATATTCAGAAGTGTAAAAATCTAAATATTAATTATCTTGTCTGTTAGTATACCTCAATAGAAAATATAAGAAAGATTGTGCGGAAAGTATGTTATATTTGAATATTATTATAGCTCAGTGTATGACAACCATTATAATTATTTTTTGCAATATGGCATTTCAAATTTATTTACTCCCTAAAAGGTGGAAATTATATTCAATACTAGTATATTGTTTTATAATATTTATTTTCTTAATAATAAGGCCACCTAAAGCTATCTAAATTATTCGAAAACACAAATTAATTCTAGTATACTTAATTATACCGCGTAAAATCTAGTGACAAAAAGAACACAACTTAAAAATATATTTAATGGCAAAATGATAGACCTTTCTTATTATAGGACACTCCAAATCAATCCTACTACTTGTCCTTGAAATAAACACTATCTGAATAAAATGTTGGATCACAAGCTTCAAAAAGCTTGTGAGCGTCCCTCACAAAGCTCTGGAGCTTACTCCACTGCGACGAGTCTGGTTCAATTTTGAGTTTGGCTCTTACCAGTGCTTTTTTCCACCGCTCCTCTGGAGCAGTGGAATCAGCATCTTCAGAGTCATAAATTTTTAGGTCTATGAAATAATCACCCTTAATGTCTGCGACTCGTCGCTGTGAGCCGTTAGCCACGCGGTTGACGAAGCTGCTGGTGATGGTTGATTTTTTGGGTTGTGGTGTCTCTTCGACGGCTTCTTCTAGTCCGAAAATGTCCGTGCGTTGGGATTTTCCACGTAGGCTGTAACAATTAATAAAATTTTAATGGATGTTATAACTCTAAACAGGTAAACCCATAGTTTATAAGGTTACCACCATACCAACAATAAATCACAAAGTTAAAGAATTACTACTTGACACTTGTTTATACTGACATAATAAATCTATACTAATATTATAAAGAGGAAAGATTTGATTGTTTGTTTGCATTGAAAAAAGCTCTGAAACTACTGAACCGATTTTATAAATTCTTTCACTGTTGGGGAGCTACACTATCTCCGGGTGACATAGAGCATATTATATTTTGTAGCGAGGCCTAAAGCCGAGCTAGACCCGTGCGAAGCCGGGGCGGCCGGCTAGTAATAAAATAAAGACAGTACAAATAAAAACTTAATGTAAGTATTTAAAATTAAAATAAATAAGTATCTAACAAAAGAAAAATACCTCTGAGTAATTTTGTCTCCTTTTCTTTTCTTCCCGATACTGGCAGTTGTGTCTGCAGATTTCTTTCCTCTCTTGTTTTTCTGCGCTGCTGGGATGATGATGGGTACTGCTTCTGATTCTGAGTCAGACCTGAAAAAAAAACTTTGATTACAAACTTTATAATTACTACTAACATGAAATATATGGGGTCAAACATGACAAGCGTCGAGCGCAGTTATTTAATTCATGATAAATTAAAAGTACTGAAACTTATGTAAATGACTGAAACATTATGTAAGTACTAAATATTAATAGTACGTGTGATATTTACCACATCACAATCAGCTTACTCAAGACAACACAATTATATCAAAAATTAAGAGTAAGGTAAGTTACTCACTTACATGATGAATTTAAATTCACTCGAGGTCACTCAGGGTACTTCTGATGATGATGAAGATGCTCAAGATGCTGGTGAAGCTGAAGTTGCTGACGTCCACGTCGAAGACAGAATTCAGTATGAAACAATTCCTTCAGGTTCGAGTTTTATACGTAAAATCGTATAAAATGATATAATTTAACAAAAGAGCTTAAGTCACATATTATATGACAAGAATAACAAATCAATGACTACTAATTTAAAAGCAATTAATTACTTACATCATAATCATACATGCATCGATTTGAAATTGTAGACTTCCGCATTTACGAGGCTTTAGGTAGGAAAATTGATGACTTAGGCATTCCCACGTGTTGTAAAACACATAGTATTTACGTATTAGTTTTACATGAAAATGCTGACGTGCATACAGCACACACATTTAAAGGTAGGAATTGACGTCACTGCAACACCTGCTTAATATAACCTATTAACTAGTTTCGCCCGCGGTTTCGCTCACGATTTTCTCGATTATTTAGACATAAGTCAGGAATCATAAACAAATGATACCCATAGTACCCGGATTGTATCCCAGCGAGACTTTCTATAAATCTTGTATGTCTACTTGTCTTTTATTTCTCAATAACAATGTAATTGGTACCTCTTAATTTAGTACTTATGAAATATAGGTAGATGTGAAAAATTAAAACAAAATATACATTAGATGAATTTTGTTAGATAAGCGAAAATTCATGCAAATCCATCCTTCTAATATTTTCTTAATTTGCAAAATCGTTTTCAAAAATCACAAAAATAATAGGTGAACCCTAATTCAGAAATGAGGTCAAGTAATATCAATTTACAACGTTCCCACTACTTGCTAAGGCACAGAATATGTAATAAAACTTGCAGATAAAGCATAAAGTTATATTAGTACAGGAGCCCGCAGCCATTCAAATAACAATAAAGGTTAGTAGGTTATCTTTGTGAAATTGGTTTAAATTACATCATAGTAGATACTAAAACCCAAATCTTACAAATCATAATCCGCCGTAGTCTAAATACATCTTAAAATATGAAAATGGTTTGTAAAGAGGATCTAATGTCAGCTGTTTCAGTTTGAACTGGTACTCTTAAATGTAAATGATTAAATAATAATTTATACCCTGACTTCAAATGATATTAATGTCTGTATATAACAACTTTCCAAAGTCTTACTCTTTCTTATGGTAATTGAACAAAGACCTCGAAAATTAAATAATTAACACATTTTGAGATCTTTGTTTTATCACTGTATATGGTTACGGCGGGTTTACGATCTTTGAGACTTGGATTTCAATATTTAAAATGGTGTTATTTAGACCAATTTCACATAGATAACCGGTAACCTTTATTGTTATTTGAATAGCTTCGGGCTCCTGTACTATATGTCTATGTCAACTACTTAATTTCTCCGCGTATACACACACATATCACGTTAGCTACATTTTAGTTATTTTTCTACTGTGAACTTGTGTAGTGCTATGCGATGGTGACATAAATAATTAAATTTAATTGATGGTGTTAATTTTAGTGGGTATATATCGTTTAGCTTCAAGTTTAGAATTTAAAGTTACCTTGGTTTCGCTATTTACTTCCTGACTGCAGATGAAAATTAGTACGCAGTCATTATTACAGAACATGTGCCAATTTCTTGTGGGGACGATCATAGGTACGCACACTGAAATCGAGCACATTTTCTATGTAGTATGTGGAGTGGAAATTACTGCTATCTAGCGACTGGGGATGAAAATTAGTACGCAGTCACTTTTGCAGAACTTGTACCAATTTCTTGTGGGGATGATCATTAGTACGCACACTGAAATTGGTGCACATTTCCTGATACTCCTGTGTTATCTCTGCCGATGAAAATCAGTACGCAGAGACTTTGAGAAGTAATAGCAAACCACTTAGGTACAATAAATCTATTCTGATCTGAACAGTACCTATAAAATTATAACTTTATCTAGTTTTCTTTCTTATTCACAATTTTTCATACACATTATGTTACGTTATTATATCTCACCATCGCTATAAAGAGTAGTAAGTGGTGTGAAAGTGACTTTGTATTCAAATGTGAAGTTATAAATTACACCATCGACTAGGTGAGTGATATAATTATCTAAATGTCTATCTTGACTCAATTTTACATTGTGATTGGGCACGCTGTACCACTTGGCCCGCTGTTACAACTTCAGGTTGTATGCTCGAGGGATATCGACCGCGTTGAACTCCACCTGAAGCGATAGCTGAAGGTGGAGCAACGCAGTCGATATCCCTCGAGCATACGACCTGAAGTTGTAACAGCGACCAAGTGGTACAGCGTGCCCAATAACTACCTACTCCTGTACTTGTCAGTTTCAAACTTGTAGAGAAGAACATGCTAAGTAAAATACATAGGTGACTTTAACTCGGTATTAAAAGCTCGGGCTTGTTATAATATAATAAACAAACTTAGTGGAAATAATAGCGAAACTTAGCCGAAAACCTCAAACGGCGCAAATATGCACACCTTGATCGGGTGTACATGTTTGCTCCGTTTGGAATGGAGACGATGGGTCCGTGGGGGCCGGCCGCTTTAGGGCTGTATCGGGACTTGGCCAGGCGATTGGTGGAGGCGTCGGGTGTTCAGAATGGTGGGTTTCTATTTCGGATAGAAATTGAGCATTGCCATTCAACGCCAGCATTCTGGGGACCTTTCCCTCCACTAATGGTCTTTTTGTTTAAGTTTTTACATACCTAGTTATTTGAAGTTTTCGTTAATTTTCTGTTTTGTAAGTTGTGCATAATAAATTATATATGTTGAAATAATTGTTTATTATGCAATTAGTGAATCAAGGACGGATTTAAAGCGAGGGTCATAGATGAATCACGAGCAAGTGAAGGATTCTAATGACTGAATCACGTTCGTAGGTATCATGATTCAAGTGTTAGAATCCTGAGCGACACGAGTGATTCATGGCCCTCGATATAAATCTGTTTTATTCAAGAGTTTAATAATATACATACTTCTGTTTATCTCAATAGCCCAGACTTTTTTAATCCTATAATGTACAATAGTTTCATATTCCTTTTTATACATATTTCATATTTGCATGTATTTTATATTCAACAGGGCCTCTTGGTGTTGGCTTCGGCTCCACCAATGCCCACCAAATGTCCGGGCTAGACCCAAGAATTTTATGAAATATATATACTTCATACCATGACTACGAGAAAAAGTGAAATTTAAAACAAATTTAATGAAAAAAAAGGAAGGTTTAATTAATTTAAATACATATTCGAATATATTGGTGTGTTCTAAATTCAAACACCCAAATAGTGATTAAAAGTGCTTTTTATTTTACTGTTTTCAGTGAATAAAATAAGCTTTTTAGAGGGGGAATGATAATAGAATATAAAATAATTATTACTGTATTTTTTTAAATGATGCAGAGTGACGAAACTTGCGAAGTCGCTCGCCTGATGGCTCTTCACGCTTGCCCATAACAGCTCAACGCCACTCAGAATTTTGAATTTCAACTGTTCAAAACCCTGGATGGCAATGCACTGCGCTCGTCACCCCGAGATATAAGATGTCAAATCTCTGTGTGTCCTGTAAATTCGCTGGAAACATTGCCCTTCAATCCGGAACACAGTAGCGTTTGCACACTACTGCTTGGCGGTTGAATAACTGGCAAAGGTGTGGTACTTCCCCAGGCGGACCCAAACCGTATTACCTATTACCGTCTTGGCGTCATGGTCTCAACTCAAGAAACTATTCCCTATCGGTTATCGATTCTTCGACCAACGTGGCCTGCCCATTCCCACTTCAACTTGCAAATTTTTACAACTATGACGATGACTGTGGTTCTTCGGGGAATACCCTTGTTCTGTATTTTATCGCGCAAAGAAACTTCGAACATAGCTCTCTCCATTGCCCACTGTGCTACTCTGAGTTATTCTAAAAGACCAACAGTTAAATTATTTATATTATATATCTTTTCTTGTATTTTACTTGGTTATTAATTAAAAGTCATAAATCAAAAGCTGTAAAGAATGAATTCTCTTTCTTTCAAAATAATATAAACGTGTACGCGAAAGTCCAGGCAAACAATTACTTAGCTTATCAAATCTTTTGACAATGCAGGTTTAAGTCTCTCTTTTATGTACCCGCATAATGAAGCACAAGACTTTATAGTCGACAGAACTATTGTGTGCAGGCACACTAAAGTAGGGACGTGAAAACAATCCGGCCAAAACATGGAGTTGTTGCGTTAGCGGTAGAACTAGTGCTCCGGCTAATTTCAACCGGTTAAGTTCGGCGGCTTAATAGAAACTAACGGTCGGTAAAGCTAGAAAGTTTAAACATTGTTTTAGCTAAACAACATTTAAATGTTAAATAAGCGTAGTGTTTCTATTATATTTTATAGCCGACAAGTTATATACTTATGATTAAAATGTATAAATTTGAAATAATCTTTTAAAATCTGCTAAGCACTTCTGTGCAGCTGTGGTTTGTTTGTGAGTAACACTAAATAATAATAAAATAATGAAACGGCACTTTTTTACCAACTTTTACCTGGTCGATAAAAACAGGACAAAACAGGGTAGTGGTAGGACTCTTTTGCAGGGTCCCGCCTGGGGAAGTACCACACCTTTGCCAGTTATTAAATCACCAAGCAGCAGTGTGCAAACACTACTGCGTTCCGGATTGAAGGGCAATGTTTCCAGCGAAATTACAAGACAAAGAGATTCGACATCTTATATCTCGGGGTGACGAGCGCAGTGCATTGCCATCCAGGGTTTTGAACCGTTGAAGTTCAAAATTCTGAGTGGCGTTGAGCTGTTATGGGCAAGCGTGAAGAGCCATCAGGTAAGCTCGTCGTTCGCTCGTCTCGTCACTCAGTATCATAAAAAATACAGTTCAAATAATCGTCGATGAATCACTTGTAATTTAGTTTAACTAGCAAATTAGAAGCGTAAACCTGGATTGTTTCTCTAGGTTTAAATCTAAATGGTTTCAAACAATCCTAGCTATTTCCTGAAACACAAAAAAAAAACAATTCTTATAATGATATCAATTTGACAACCTCCAACCGGCTAAAACAACCGGAAAATATATATTTAGCACAGCTCTAACCTTCATTGAAAACTAAGCTCTTACCACTGGCTAGCGCAGGTATAGAAATAAAAGCAACTTAGGTCAGGTCAAAACTAACCACAAAGCAAAACGATTTAATATCTTATGAACAAAGATCTTAAAAGTAAAGATATGTTCATAACATAGGAATATTTGCGTTCCAGATTAAAAATAATTTTAATAATGTTATATTATATGATTATTTACGGGATATTTACGGTGGTAAGGTTGTGGAAGGAGCTCCCTATAATTTGGCGCAGTTACATGCACCATGTTCACGGGAAGACTGAAGAATGCGGGTGGTTGGTGAAAAAGTTCAAAGTTAGGTACAGACAAAACGATCTACCCTCTTTCTTAGTCTTTTGCTACGGTTATCACTGGAACTCGAACTCGAACCTAAGTCTCGACAAAACACACTGTACCACTGCGTATAGTATTTTGAACACATTTTTAATACACACACACACATTTTTTTAAATATCTGGAGCTGTTTCCACAACTTTACCAGGGTAAATATCCCTTAAAAAATCATATAACTTTAGTGAACAACCGTGATAGTTTAAAACAGTGTATAATTTTAATACTTGATAAGATAGTGCCTTCTGTCGTCTTCTAACTGCATCGTTATTTACAACGACGCATGGGTTCTAAATATAAACGCTCAACAAGGAAATCGGCGTGCGACTAAATTTTCACGGGTTAACAATTTTGTCCTCACCACTGGGTCAGTTACTTTACCGCTACTTCGCCTGATGTTAAGCGATGATGAGGTCTACGATGGAGCACGCTTGCCTAGAAAGTGATTCACTCGCGATTTAATGACACCCAGATTGTAACTACCGGGGACCACCCATTTAGGCAGCGCATTCCACCCTGAATAGGTAATTGCTTGTGAAGCAATAAAATCAGGCAACCACATACCCCTGGTCTTTACATTACCTACAAACAGAACGGAAAAAGTTCAAAATCAGTTGGTGAATCAGAACAGAATCTATATTCGGGATTAACATATAGAACGCTTCTAACCAGGTCAAATTTGAGAGAATCTGGAATTGTCCCCAGATTTAGGTTTCTTTTTAAATCTAGGTCACGTTTGAAAGTTTCTGAAGCAAGTGTGTTCGAATTGTATGGTTAAAAATTCTTTGGAATATTTTCTAGATGCAAATATTTGAAAAATGTCGATATACTATTGCTGGTACCGAGAAATGTCTCCGTAAACAGAACCTGATCTAGACATTTTATCGGGTCTAGTTTTGTAAGGCAATAGTTACTCTATAACACCTTATGACTCCTTTTGGAAAAAACTCAAAAGTCACACAACGGGCAATGGAGAGAGCCATACCCGGAGTTTCTTTGCGCGATAGAATCCGGAACGTGGATATTCGCCAAAGAACCAGAGTCACCGACATAGCTATTAAAATTTGCAAATTGAAGTGGCAATGGGCAGGCCACATCGCTCGAAGAACCGATAACCGAAGGGAAAGAAAAGTTCTTGAGTGAAGACCACGAACCAGAAGACGCAGCGTAGGTAAGCCACCCACTAGATGGACCGCCGACATCGTGAGAGCCGCGGGCATCCAGTGGATGCAGATGGCAGGCTGTCGTTCAGTGTGGAGGTTAAAAGGGGAGGCCTACGTTCAGCAGTGGACGTCTTCTGGCTGATGATGAACATCTTTCTTCCCGCAGATCATCCCGCAGATTGACACATGACATTTAAATCAATATAAAATAACGACTTCATAAAAATGTCAGAACTAGACCAAATTGGGTAATTATTATTGGCGTGTTTATATTTCGTACTAATAATTATATTATCAATATAAAAAACAGACTTCATGAAAATGTCGAAATTGGAGGAAATTGAAATGGGACCAAACAGGAAGCACCAGCTTTCAAATAAAAAAAGGAATCATCAAAATCGGTTCAACCTGTCATAAGTTCTGAAGTAACAAACATAAACATAAAAATAAAACAGTCGAATTGAGAACCTCCTCATTTTTGGAAGTCGGTAAAAAATGTGTGTAGGTACATTTTGAGGTTCGAGTACGTGTGCTTTTATCTAGGCGTCTAACAAAATCTATGATCACAAAAAACTAAGGGATTTTTGAATGGGTGTACCGATTTTGATGTTTTTTTTTTTCAGAGCTAGTGCTTTTCTTGTGGTTCCATTTCAATTTGCTCCATTTTTGACATTTTTATGAAGTCAGTTTTTATATTGATAATTATTAGTACAAAATATGAACACGCCAATAATAATTACCCAATTTGGTCTAAGAAGTTCTGACATTTTTATGAATCGTTTTTTTATATTGACTATTTATGTCATGTACATATCAAACAAAATGAATATCAACTTTTGCTTTGGTATTGTTAAGTACTAATCACCAAAGGAAAAAAAACTCACCGCCTTTAACAGCATAAATTTATAAAGAATTTGTTCAACAAATACAGACTCTTTACTTTGCCGCGGAGTTATTAAAAACACCTTGCTTTGTATTCTTTATTATGACGATAATACGTGCGGAAACCATTTTATTTGAGCTTACTCCTTTATTAGAGGCATAATAGGTTTAATTTCACAAGCCAATTTGATTAAAAAAAACGTGTATATACAGAGAGCGGAACAGTACTTAATGTTCATTCAACCGTTCTAGTCGTAGTTAGTCGCTGAATGCAAAGATATCAAAAGTTAGGATACGCTCATCTGAATATTTGCGTCCCAGTATGTCCTACAATTCTTTATTCTAGTACACAAAAAAAAAAGAATAAAGAAAAAGAGAGTGAATAAAGTATTTTAGTTCAAAAAACAAACAAAAAAGAAACGCTTCTCGTTATAAAGCGAAACAATTGACAGAGCCTTTTAGCGGAAAAACGCAAAATCTTTTCGCTAGTTGGCTCTGTCATCGTTCACGCCTTGAAGAGTTCTAATTTCCACCTCCTGATCCTCATCAGATAAATTTGATGGTACCAAATATGTATTGTATTGTATTAGAATTATACACACTTGCAAAGTTTCAAATCGATGAGACAATTATAAGTAGTTAAAATTGACTACCAAGATTTGATAATGTTGTTAATTATTCTAAAACCTGTCAAAATTTCTACTAACTACACATCCTTCCACGTACTATTATTTTTAAGTATGACAACCGATCAACAACGAAGTCTTCGTGCGACTGAGTTCAAACTGATGAGCAAATTGAGTTATATAGGTATATGTCCTTACCACTGATCAAGTACTTTAAAAAAAGTTTAGTGGCCCTGTCTTTAAAAATAAATATAATTCAATGGCTGATTCGTGTTTAGCTTACAAGTATATAGAAAGGTGCCAAAGAATTTTTATATTAAGAACAGTATATATAATATGTTTGTTTGTACAGACCCTTTTTGAACGGATTTAGTAATATGGATGGCTTAGGACTTGGATCAAAACTGCTGTAAGTACCTAAGCGCCAATCCACATAACAGCTAGGGTTGCCAAGCAAGCCGTTAAAAAAAATAACTGTTTTAGCTCTATAATCTTTGAGTACACATTATTTAGATAATAATGCTTAATATAGTAAACTAATAATCTATAATACTGTTATTTAAATATGTATACATAATACATATATACCTTGATGCAGACTACGATGGAGCATGCTTGCCAAGAAGAATCCGATTCACTCGCGATTTAAACACTCACTTACTACTTTGTTACTGTTATTAAAAAAAAGTATACAAATTTTATACCAATTTAAAAATAACTTTCGGAGATCTAAATCGTATAATATTAAAAAAAAGGTCATCAGCCAATTAACGTCCACTGATGGACAAAGACCTCCCTCAAGGGTGTTGCCATAATCCCCACGCTTGGCAGGCGGCTTGGAGATCGCAGTACGTTCACCGTGTACTATTAGGACGCTGCTGCCCATCCGCCGGCAGTTTTAGGACATACCCGGGTCCAGTTACCAGTACCAGTTTATTAAACTGTATTAATTGTGCAAAAACTTGACAACCCTAATAAAAGCCCCAGTGTAAGCTGCTTGCTTTTTAGCTTAGTGCATAAATCAGACTTGTCAAACTTGCATTAGGTCAATGTGTTCTTTTATACTGTACGTAGAGCAGAAAATAACACATTACCTTTGGTATGGCGGTAGTATACAAGCTGGATAAACAAATAGGTTTTATCCCGCAAAAAAATTGCATAAGTTAATCAATTCGAATGTTTTTTTTGCCTCAGTAGTTTCGACTGGGTGAACCGTTTTTGATGAAACTTTTTTATTTGATAGTTGGTGCTTCAATTTGGTCCAGTTCTACTATGTTTTATTTTTTTACAATGTAACAATTAAAAAGTAATTCCACACAAAAATTAAGCATTATAAGAGACATTTGTCGGAACACCTCATGCGCCTCTAAAACCGATAGTGCCTAATTAATGCACGCGCTATGGGATAGAGGGCGCATATTTGGTCTAGTTCTGAAGTTTTTATGAAGTCTGTTTTTTATATTGATTATTATTTCGCAAAAGTCGCCACCATCAAACGTTGGACCAGGTCCCTATACAACTCCAGAGATGCCGGACACCTGAGTCCTTAAGTCTTGACTCCAAACATATACTTGTACATCCTGTCTAAATACACATATAAATATCATCATCAGCATTGAATGACCCACTGCTGGGTATAGGCCTCCCTTTGTTTATGCCACTCTCCTCGGTCTCTCGCTAGTCGCATCCACTCGTTTCCGACAGTTCTTTTGGTGTCATCAGTCCACCTGAACCTCGGTAGGCCCGAGTTCCGCCAACCTAGTTTCAGCCATCACGCGGTTACTGCTGTACACCACCTCCCACCATCACGTCTGACCATGTGTCCTGCTGCAGCCTTGGTGCGACGTCGTATCTCAGTGTTTCAGATAAGGTCTTGCAATTTGATGCAATGCCTAGCTCCATAGCTCATACATATAACCATGGGGCCGAAAGGTTCTCGAATGGAGACCACGGACCGGTAAGCGCAGCGTAAGACATCCACCCACAAGATGGACAGACGACCTAAAAGAGACCGCAGGGAAACGCTGGATGTAAGGCGCTTCCAACCGGCCCTTTTGGAAATCGATGGGGGAGGCCTATGTCCAGCAGTGGACGTCCTATGGCTGAAATGATGATGTATATACATAATTTATTGGTGTTTTTAATAAATTAATAATGTCTTGACTGTGTTATGCGAATGAATAACAAGATAGAATACTGACTACGTCGTAATCAACTATTGCCGAAGGGCGAAAAAGTACAAAGCTTATTTGATCTTTGGGTCGGTCATTAAAAATGGCGGGCGTGTTAATATAATGCTGCCAAATTGGCAAGAATGTTAGGCTGTCAGATCAGACAAACCGTAATTGAGAATATTATGAGATTTATAGCAGATTTAGTATTCAGTTTTGGCCGAATAGTATGCAACATTCGGCCGAATACCGAATATTAAAAAGGTAGCCGGATAGGTCCAAACCGAATATTCTCCATCTACACTAACAATATTATAATGACGAAAGATTTGTATGTTTGTAACGAATTAACTCAAAAACTACTGGACCGATTTAAAATAATATTTTACCATTAGATTGCTACATTATCCCTGAGTAATATAAGGTCGGGGAAAAAGTTTCTTCGTATTTTTTAAACAAATTCAAGACATATTTTTTTCAAGTTTAATTACATTTAATTATAATATAAGGTCGGGGAAAAAGTTTCTTCGTATTTTTTAAACAAATTCAAGACATATTTTTTTCAAGTTTAATTACATTTAATTATAATATATATGTGCCATTTTGTTCGATAACTTGTTGCTATCTTGTAGGTAGTGACATGATCCCGTTGCTGTAGAATTTTTGGGACTTCTGATCAAAAAAATGCAACAAGTAGTTTTGACAGTCCTCTCTTGATGTTAATCTAACACTACCCAAAGAATTCTGAAGAGATCGAAACAGGTGGAAATCTGAGGGTGCAAGGTCTGGGCTATATGGTGGATGCATTAACACTTCCCAACCAAGCTCTCTAAATTTTTGCTGAGTGGCCAAAGATGTGTGCGGTCTGGCGTTATCATGATGAAAGACCACACTCTTTCTGTTGATCAATTCCGGCCGTTTTTTCTCAATTTCTTGTTTGAGTCTCATCTGCTGTTGGCAGTAGAGATCCGAATCGATGGTTTTGCCCGGCGGTAAAAGCTCATAATGAACGATGCCCTGCCAATCCCACCATACACACAGCATCACCTTATTACGTGTTAATCCGGGTTTCGCTACAGTCTGTGGTGCTTCACTGCCCTTTGACCATGATCTTTTGCGCACATTCTTGTCGTAGGTGATCCATTTTTCATCACCAGTGATCAATCTTTTCAAAAACGGTTCGGTTTCGTTACGTTTCAATAGAGAATCGCAAATGAGTACACGATTCATTTGGTTTCTTTCAGTGAGCTCGTGTGGCACCCAAATATCGAGTTTTTTGTATACCCAGTTTTTTTCAAATGGGTCAAAACTGTTTTGTGGTCAATCCCCAGTTCTTCAGCTACGTCGTAACTACTAATATGCCGATCTTGGTCCACTTTTTCAGAAATGGCATCGACTTTATCCGTAACAGGGCGACCAGAGCGAGCTGCATCTTTGACATCAAAATTCCCGGACTGAAAACGCTTGAACCAACATTGTGCTACTCTTGATGACACTGCATTAGGTCCATAAACGTCACAAATTTTATTCGCGGCGTGTGTCGCATTTTTCCCTTTTTTGTTATAAAATTTCACAATATATCGAATTTGTTCGTTAGATTCATTCATTTTATCGAACAAAAAAAACAATTGAAAAATGGCGGGGTTTGCTTTTTACGTTTTGTATTCCTTTTTTAAAATGTCATATTTTTAATGGTATCAAAACCAGCCAGATACAAACAGTACAACGGATAAGATTTTTACTACAACTTTATACATACAAAATACGAAAAGACTTTTTCCCCGACCTATTATATATGTGCCATTTTGTTCGATAACTTGTTGCCATCTTGTAGGTAGTGACATGATCCCGTTGCTGTAGAATTTTTGGGACTTCTGATCAAAAAAATGCAACAAGTAGTTTTGACAGTCCTCTCTTGATGTTAATCTAACACTACCCAAAGAATTCTGAAGAGATCGAAACAGGTGGAAATCTGAGGGTGCAAGGTCAGGGCTATATGGTGGATGCATTAACACTTCCCAACCAAGCTCTCTAAATTTTTGCTGAGTGGCCAAAGATGTGTGCGGTCTGGCGTTATCATGATGAAAGACCACACTCTTTCTGTTGATCAATTCCGGCCGTTTTTTCTCAATTTCTTGTTTGAGTCTCATCTGCTGTTGGCAGTAGAGATCCGAATCGATGGTTTTGCCCGGCGGTAAAAGCTCATAATGAACGATGCCCTGCCAATCCCACCATACACACAGCATCACCTTATTACGTGTTAATCCGGGTTTCGCTACAGTCTGTGGTGCTTCACTGCCCTTTGACCATGATCGTTTGCGCACATTCTTGTCGTAGGTGATCCATTTTTCATCACCAGTGATCAATCTTTTCAAAAACGGTTCGGTTTCTTTACGTTTCAATAGAGAGTCGCAAATGAGTACACGATTCATTTGGTTTCTTTCAGTGAGCTTGTGTGGCACCCAAATATCGAGTTTTTTTGTATACCCAGTTTTTTTCAAATGGGTCAAAACTGTTTTGTGGTCAATCCCCAGTTCTTCAGCTACGTCGTAACTATTAATATGCCGATCTTGGTCCACTTTTTCAGAAATGGCATCTACTTTATCCGTAACAGGGCGACCAGAGCGAGCTGCATCTTTGACATCAAAATTCCCGGACTGAAAACGCTTGAACCAACATTGTGCTACTCTTGATGACACTGCATTAGGTCCATAAACGTCACAAATTTTTTTCGCGGCTTGTGTCGCAGTTTTCCCTTTTTTGTAATAAAATTTCACAATATATCGAATTTCTTCGTTAGATTCACTCATTTTATCAAACAAAAAAACAATTGAAAAATTGCGGGAAATTGCTTTTTACTATTTGTATTTTTTTTTTTAAATGTCATATTTTTAATGGTATCAAAACCAGCCAGATACAAACAGTACAACGGATGAGATTTTTACTACAACCTTATACATACAAAATACGAAAAGACTTTTTCCCCGACCTATTATATTTATTACTAGAATGTTTTAAAACTCCACCCGTGCGAAGCCGGGACGGGCGGCTAGTCTCTAATATAATAACCAGGCATCTCTAATTTCTACTACTAACTGAAGCCAAAAGCTATCGTCTGCCAACAAGCCACGAAAACGACTTAAAGAGATTACCAACCGTCTTCGATATAATTTTTCGAAGCCAACCGTTCGTAATTCTATACACTTTTTGCCTCGTGATCCGAAGAATTTTACCTTTCACGTGTTTACCAGTAATGCGGTTAAAGGATTGGCCAATTTGGCTTAGCGACACTTTTTGGGTATTTAGGGAGTAAAACAGATGCTTAGGTTTACTGGTTTTCAGTTTTTAGGGAGGTTTATTAGTAGCGCTGCCTGTCTATCTATCTGTCTGTCCGTCCTACCTTTTAACTGCTGTATCATATGAACCGTAAATATAGCCAGTTAGCTCAGTTGGTAGTGTACCTGCCTCTTGGGGGCGTGGGTTCGATTCCCACCTAGGACAAACATTTGTGTGATGAACATTTGTGTTTGTTCTATGTCTGGGTGTGAATATCTATTTAAGTATGTATTTAAAAATATATATGTACCTACGTATATCAGTCTCTGGCAGCCATATTACAAGCTTTGCTTAGTTTGGGGTAAGATGACCATGTGTGCAATAATGTCCCAGATATTTATTTATTTAGTTGAAATTTTCACTGAATATGTAATGTTACGGCGGATTACCTGAGAAATTATAATAAAGTCAAAAAGTAAAACTAAAGGGGATCCCCTTACAACAAACGTTTTTTAAAGGTTTTTTTTTTATTTGCTCTAATGTAAAAAACGGCAATACCTACAAGCGTCAAACTTAGCATGATTACATTACACATTCTAAAGAAAACAACAAATAATGGCCAAGTGCGAGTCGGTGACGGTACGGGTGACCGCCTGGGCGTGATGTTGTCTTTTTGCACTAATTTTTGTATTTTGTGGTGGTACGGCGGTACCCTCTATCCGCAACCTCGACTCGCACTTGTCCGGTTTATTAGTCTATAAAACTATGATAGTTATTAACCATAAGAATAAGAATGTGTTTTATTTTTTCGGATACGTTTCGGAGAGTGTGCATCAGATCTGCACCCTGTTCTGTTACATCCTCCCCATTTTTCTATCGGACTGCCAGAGCGGGCACGAAAAATCGACACCGCTTCATGGTTGATATTCCGAAAACCCGTACGAAATGTTTTGATTCCACTTTTATTGTGCGAACTGCTAGTCTGTGGAATGCGCTGCCGGAATGGGTGTTCCCCGATGGTTTAAATCTGGGTCGAGTGAATCGGTTTCTTCTGGGCAAGCGTGCTCCATCGTTGACCGCATCGCGCTTAACATCAGGCGAGTTGGCGGTCAAACGCAAGCCTACTACTGAATAAAAAATAAATAAGAATAAATTAATAAACGCAGTCACATCTACAAGCAACCTAGTAATTAATCAAACCAAAAAATTCTTATTCCGTATGCATTACAAGATCCCAAGGCGTTCGGATGTCAGAAGTCAAACGTTAGAGCAATTTGTTAGTTTCAATATTATGTTAAAACTTTGGGCATCAAATTGATTATTAATTATTCGTGTTTTTATAATGAATCGGACATATGCTTTGTCGGTTTGATTGTGCAAACAAATTAATGAGATTGGTGTATGGCACAAGACACAAAAATAGCGACATTATGAGAGATCTTAAGGAACGTACCCCTACCTTATGAGACCCATTTTTTTTACCCCTCTCGGTGACCACCCGTAGTATATTCCAAGGCTCCTCCTCCCCCTCTAGTTTTCACGTAGTAATTCATATATATGGTTTTAAATAATTTTTTACTTACAGAAAGTAAAAGAAAATATTTGTCTCATATTTTTCTTTATTAACACCGCGCTTATTCTTTATTAACATTTCATTTCAATTAATATATATTTTATGTTTCAGAATTAATATATTTTTGTTTTCAGGTTTAGTATTATCATATTTCATTTATCAGAATTAATTAATTTTTGTTTCAGACAACTTTAATAATTTTAAAATTAAAAAATATTTTAGACTTAATTAATTTTTGTTTCAGGTTACGTTAATTTTCTATTTATGTAATTAATCTTTTAAATCAGGCTAAATTAAACTCAATTAAATTAACTTAAACTTAACTCAAATAAATTAAACTCAATTAAATTAACTTTTTCAACAAATATCTATCACAAATTCCTTATTGTACTTGAAGCGACGTAGAAGCGGAATTACACTAGAAATTCATCAGAAAAACAGTTTTGAAAATGGACTTCCGCAAAGTAACGTCTGATTCAATCAACTATTTAAGATAAGTATTTAATATAAACTCTTAAACAGT
The DNA here is from genome assembly GCA_949125355.1 of Agriopis leucophaearia. NCBI lineage: Eukaryota > Metazoa > Arthropoda > Insecta > Lepidoptera > Geometridae > Agriopis > Agriopis leucophaearia. The sequence continues at coordinate 7,050,998 of OX421287.1, forward strand.
CACATTAAACGAAAATTGCCTTACAAATTGAGATTCGGTAGATACTTATGAAGAAAAAAAAAACATGTCCGTTTTTCGCAACACTATGAAAAAGGTTACGGAAACTGACCTTTTAGATGAGAAGACGAAGAAAAAATTCGTTGCTCTCTACTGCCTTAACCCACACTGTGAACCACGCTAGTTAGTAGGGCATTAATAAATTTATAAGAGTTATTCTATGCAATAGTTAATTCATATAAAATTCTTATAAACATCTGCTTTGTTTGTAAAGGCGCCGACACCCACACTTTGAAATAATGAATTAAAGGTGGATTTTCATTGAAGAGAACAAGCAACATGGAGTTTTTTTGATAATGAATTACAGATTTTTACCATATTTTTATTAAATTGCTTCATTAGACAAGAAAGCAAGTTAATAAAAACATGGTCTGACACAAATGTTATAATCCATTTTATACAGGTTTGCCAATGTCCTAGAAACTTAAAACTATTTAAATAGTTCAGAACAACTATCACAAAAAACTACTATTTCGCGTCACCCTACAGCGATATCTTTAATAAAAAAAAACCTTCATAATAACAAATTAATAAATATAGATATAATTAAACGTACAGATAAAAAAATCTGTTATTGCGAGATATTAAAAAAAACACAGGGCGTCTTAAAATAAGCGACTGCATACGTTAAGCCAGTTTTTAGAATATTTGTCTGTCTGTCCACGCGCATCTCCAAATCACTGGACGGATTTAGATGCGGTTTTCAATATGCTTAGCTATGACCAGATTGAATTATAGGCTATGTTATTTTGCGCAAGAGCCGGATTAAGGGAGGAAAAAAGGGTTGAAAGTTTATATGAAAATCGCGGGCACAACACTAGTACTTAATATGTATACACCCGTCGACTAGAGCACCACCTCCTTCCTCTTTTTCGTCGGAAAAATATGAATAGAATATAGTTTTTTTTTCTTGCAATATCTTGTAATCTTGTAAATTCCTAATACAGATTTGCTATGGCCTACAGATTTGTATAAAAAATGTGACGAAAGGTTCCGACGACTTTAAAGGGCTTCTTTTAAATCTAAAGCTAAATGTTTAGATTGGTCCTAAAGCGTAAGTTATTTATAATGATAAGAACCTACTAGGTCCTTTCTTACTAAAACAACATTGGCCTCATTAACAATTTAAAAATAATTGGTTTAGTAGAATCGGGGCCCTGGTATGAGGTAAGAAATTCGTCTGCTACCTACAATATAAACACATACGAATATAAAATGAATTACCTCTCTACTCGATTTCCGTTCCGGCGACGAGTCGATAAAATGTCGCATCGATATTATCGACATGTCAAATCGATTCGGAGTCCGATTCAATCGGCAATTTAACTAGTTTCCTGTGATTTTGAATCGGTTGTGGTATGTGGATTGTCGATTTAATTGGATAAAAGTTCCGTTATAGTGCGAGGGCGATTATGGTGATGTTACTACGTTTCCCTCGCTATATCTCTCTCTGTCTCTCTCTCTCCACCAATGAAAAAATAAATAAGACGGCCAACTGTAGTGCCTCGTGTGACCACATCCATTGTGAGCCTTGTCACATTGCAAGTGTCTAGGAACAAAGCATGACCTTAGCACCTGCATACTTTTCCAATTACTGCACATAAAAACACACACAGATACCCCACACACCAACATGCACACATATATATATTGGCATAATGTTTACTGTGTTAAAGATATGAGGGAGGCCACTGGCTCTGAAACAGTGAAAACTAGCTCGGAGCCAATGGGTTCGAATTTACATTGTGCATATTATTATTGTGTCAAATAAATTTATTTTGTTTTAATGTACTTACATAATATTTATAAATATGGACCAAAATCTATTTATTTTACTCATTGCCGATGGACCAGCAGGTATTCTGATTGTATAGGTACATTGCCTAGGTAAAGTATGTAACGGACAAAAACATTCATCATCTGGGACAAATAAATAAATAAATAAATAAAATATCTGACCCCAAACTAAGCAAAGCAAGTAATATGGCTGCCAGAGACTGATATACATACATATATATTTTTAAATACATACTTAAATAGATATTAACACCCAGATATAGAACAAACACAAATGTTTGTCCTAGATGGGAATCGAACCCACGCCCCCAAGCGCAGAAGGCAGGTTCACTACCAACTAAGCTACCGGGGCAGTGGACCGGTTTTTTAAAATCGGTCCAGTAGTTTTTGATTTAATTCGTTACAAACATACAAAAATCCAAAAATATAAATCTTTCCTCTTTATAATATAAATGTGGACAAAAAAATTGTCGATACCTATTCGCAAAATTCAGAGAAATAAAATGGTCGAATAAAAGGTTGAATTGAATCATCTGTCTTTACATAATCCCGTTTATCAAACATTTAAAATCGGTTCGATTTTATTACCCGCAATCAAATTCAAAATGGCGCAAATGGTTCACCACTTGCCGTGAAAAATTAATTAAAATTATTTAACTTTCCCTCAAATTTTGGCCGCAAGGGTTTAATTGTGGTATTCCCAATTTGTTTTACATTTACATGTTTCCGGTTTGTTACATTTTAGTTAATTTAATATAGAAATATTATAAAGGCAGAAAATCTTACATCGACTTCATCTTAAAAAAATTTTGTATCAATGGATTAACTTTATTAAATTATGAGACGATAAATTTACTATCGTTACAGAACAAGACAAATATCATCATCAGCCAGAAGACGTCTACTGTTGAACATAGGCCTCCCCCTTTAACCTCCACACAGAACGACATTCTGCCATCTGAATCCACTAGATGCCCGCGACTCTCACAATGCCGTCAGTCCATCTAGTGGGAGGATGCGTCTTCCGGTTGGCGGTCTCCACTCAAGAACCTTTCTTCCCCATCGGTCATCGATGTGGCCTGCCCATTGCCACTTCGACTTGCAAATTTTAATAGCTATGTCGATGACTCTGGTTCTTTGCCGAATATCCACGTTTCGGATTCTATCGCGCAAAGAAACTTACTAAAGAGTGTTAAAAACTATAGCCACAGAATAAATACATTTAGGTACAAGTACAGAAGAATCAGTCTGCAAAATCATTTAAATAAGTAGCGACTCTTGCTACTAGACAATAAAGATGAATTATTCACGACGTGCGAGCGATAACTAGTCCTACCTGTCTATCGCGTAACTGTTGTCGCGTTGTCTCTGTCTGTCGCGCGGCAGCGGGCACGGCAGTCCGACAAGACACCTACTTGTAGCTTCATACCTAAAGTGCGGAGTGCGCCAGGCCTGCTATAGCCTGTTTGCTATAACTCAAAACTATAAAATACTATCATGACAAACGCCACCCATACACAAAAGAAGTTAACTTAAAGTAACGTTCCCCAGCGTCAGTAAAAATTATTATTAAATTTAGAGTAACCCAGGTTTATTGAGGGGAGATCATATGTACTGTGATATGTATTGATGGGTTCCGTAGGAAAATATTGAAATTTGAATACGGATTGAAGAACCAAAAAACAAGGACTATTAGAAATATGGAGTCTTATGTATATTCTATAGTTTATACTGTTTTTGTTAAAAACTAGTCTCATGTTAACTCTATGTTAACTATTTTGATGAGTTTTATGTTTACTCTATAGTCTATACTGTTTTGTTAAGAACTAGTCTCATGTTCACTCTATGTTAACTGTTTTGATGAGTTTTATGTTTACTCTATAGTCTATGCTGTTTTATTAAGAATTAGGCTCATGTAAACTCTATCATCCATCCCCTCCTAATACGACCAAAAATTTTTAAACGCTGATGTCTCAGAACTTTATCAACTGATTTAAATAATTTCTTCAGTATATTTATAATATTTTATCGATCATTTATTCAAGGTCTTTTTAGCTGTGTGTGTGTGTGTGTATGCGTGCGCGCGCGGTTGTGTGTTTGTGTGTGTGTGTGTGTGAGGGTTTCTTAATTACACCATAACTTCTAAACTATTTTTAAATTATAGTTTGTGATTTCTCTCTAGCTCCTTTTGTCTGTACATCCCGTTTGCTAAAACCCATTCACTCAGAAAATTTCGTATGTTTTACTCGCTGTTTTTATCCTGGGTAATGCTCCTAAATCAACCAGTAAAATAATCTTAGTTTCTTTTACAAAAGGCAAACCACCAAATATTATATTTTTCAAGCAAATAAACACTTGTAAAGTATTTTCACATATTTCACTGTATCTTGACAGTAAAATAAAGCAACAATAGAACTCGGTAGTTTTCCGTCCCTTCTTTAGATTTAGAACTTGGTAGCAAGTATTGTCGCTTATTCTAAGGCAAACGATGTACTTACGGTTTCACCAGTTTTCATACAGATGTACTGAAGGATGTTATGTGGTTTTCTCGACTGGCTCAGTCACAGTAAATTATATAAGCTAAGGGGCCGTTCAAGTATTACGTAAGCTATAGGGCTGCGGGGGGGGGGGGGGGTCTATGCTTTGCTTATTTTTTATGACATGGGGGGCGGGGGGAGTCTGGATGGTGATTACGTCGGCAGTTATTATTTACCTTTTTACACATTATGGCACTGCTGCTCATGAATTAATAAAAAAAGCATATACCTACCAATGTTTACGTAAGCATGGGAGGGGGGAGTAAGAGCTTTGCTTATTTTTGCTGACGAGGGGGAGGAAGGGGTAAATAATTGTAATAAATCTGCTTACGTAATACTTGAACGGCCCCATTAAGCAGTGGTTCCACTTTCGACAAACGCTCAAATCAAGTGACGTAATCAAACGAGCGCCTCTTTCCCCCACCCGTTACGATACTTCACGGTACGCTCAGTGACAGTCGCGCGCGCCGCGTCATTGTGATACGACGTGTGTATGTCGTCAGCGGAGAAAGAGCGTACAAAATAATGAAAACTTTCTTAAAACCCGATAGTAGAAAGCCTAGCCCTGTGACCGACAGTAGGCATTGAATTCAAGGACACATCCGAGTCAAACTAATGATTTAGCTTGTAAATATATCTCTTCCTGTGGCTAAGTGGTCTGTTTGCAAATTCTGGCATCCCTGATGCTCCTAGTGGGGAAGCTACATACTGTGAAGCGTTAATTATGTTTAATCACGAACTGATTTAAATATTGTTTTCCCGACGACGCAAATTCAAAAGGGGGTATCGTGTTTAAGAGTGGTGCCTCGTGCGTTAGAAGACGCTCACATATTTCAATATTTATGATGATATTAAATGTTTGAGTTTACAGTAGTAAAGGAAAAAAAGTAAACAAAAAAAGTAATAAATAAAGTACCTAAGTAATTTTTCATTTTGATACGAACAAGTTTTCATTTGTGAATATAAATTGTAGTAAAAAAAAATATTAATTCAATTTCGTGTTTAAATACTATTATGAACCTAAATAAAAAAAAACTAAACATTTGTAAAAAAACATTTGTACTCCTATAGCTAAATATGTTAGCTACGTTAATACGGCATTTTTTTTATGTGCGTTAATATTTCAAATTATTTTGGACAAAGTTTTGTTTAATATTTTTGTAATGAATAAATGGGAAAAACTGTTTTTTATATTTTTATGGAACCCTACAGAGTGAGGATGAAAAATAAATCTGACAACACCCAGTCATATAAAGTATAATTAGTTATTTTCCTTTTAGTAGATTAGTTAATTTAAGTGTAAAATTTGTAAACTATCTTGCAAACTATTTCTAATCTGGTATACGGGTTGCCTTGATACAGGCTTTGCCTAGTAAGGCAACCAGCAGGTATTATTTTAAGAAATTAAGTAGGTAAGTTAGATAGTTAAACTCTTTATTGTTCACACCACAAATAACATATTACACGATAAAATAAGTAAGTAAGTATAAGTTGTTTTTTTTTATTATTATAGGCATTTAAAAATAAGAAAATCAAGATCAACGGAACATTCAAACCTTATAACAATTTTATTTTTATAATTAAGCTATCAACTAGCTTATCCGTGCTTATCAGTACAATCGATTCCTATCAAAACCGCTGAACCCTAAAAAGCCGCTCTACATTACTAGTATTAAGACATTTCATTTTATTTATGACTGTACCGCATGTAGGCGAGAAAAACCCATATTATATTGTGTACACCCACGTGAAGAAATGTTATAAAAATTGGCTTATCTCTAACAAGAATGTAAGGTATGGTAGTAAGAGAAATGTAGTGTTTTGTGTGAATGCTTATTAAATTATCACGCGGGCGTTTTATGCGTAAAATTGGTAGTTTATGACTCTTGATTGGGTATGGTTACATCAAAAACGGTCTAGCTTTACTATTTATTTATTTTATTTTCTTATTAGGCACTCATGACAAGTCACAGAACATATACAGATATAATAACACGTTAAGAATTTTGCTCGGTCCCATGACCCAAAACAATGAGCACACAGCATGGCTTAAACAGGATACAGATGTAATTTTTTTGTTACATTAGCTTCTTGTTAAATAAAACTTATAAAATACATTAAAGCACTAAATTGAAATGTAAATACATGAGCCCAACTTGGTTGGTTTGCGTTAAAACCCACATATTGAAACACTCTTTATAGCGATACGCCATTCTCTATTACGAAGAAATGTGATCATATTTTTAGACAGTAAATATTTATTATCGGTATTATTGTTTATATTATGTTATCAGGTAACAAAAGACTTTGAAGTTCCGAAACATCCGAGGTCGGTCTAGCTTTTGTTATCCTTAATTGCCTTGAACACGTGCAGTATGACGCATTGTTTTCTCGGAAGTGATGGTCTTCGACCAAGCATACTGGGTACCTATCGTATTATCAGTCGTAAACCTACTTTGAAACTGTGAACATGGCCAGTAAACGGAAAGCGATTAGTGTTGACGAAAAAGTTTTCACTCCATATAACGATAACTCTCTATAACGACAAAAAATGCTCAGTCCCTTGAGTTTCGTTATAAAGAGTTTACACTGTATATATATATACATATAATAAGGTAAGAAAAAATATTACTACACATTACAATGCGACACAGCAAGGTTTGTATATATTACTGTGTTTGTATTACTATTGAAGCAATGATGGCTTAGGAGCTAGAATACGAGTAGCAATTACGCATTTGATGTTTTTTAATAAATAAATATCTGGGACATTATTGCACACACGGTCATCTGACCCCAAACTAAGAAAAGCTTGTAATATGGCTGCCAGAGACTGATATACATACATATATATTTTTAATTACATACTTAAATAGATATTTACACCCAAACATAGAACAAACACAAATGTTCATCACACAAATGTTTGTCCTAGTTGGCAATCGAACCCACGCCCCAGGGCGCAGAAGGCAGGTGCAACTGAGCAAACGGGGCTGTCAATGCCTGTCTACTTTTAAAAATGTGCTTCGATCATTCAACAATGTTAATATTTCGAACAAAACTGTTTATTTAACTTACAATGTTTTTATGTTTGTTTTTATCAAATCTAGCAAATTGAAATAGAAGCACTTCCTCTTATCCTACGGGATTGGATTTTTACATGTTTGTTCAGTTCTGATGACAATGCATTTTTATGGTAAGCATGATCTGAATTGACATCCAGGATCAGCTCCAGATGAAGTAACTCTTCAAAAAAGGTCACTAACACAGATGTGAAATGTGTACGTTTATTATGATAGCAAGTTTTACCATGACATGGTTGTTGCACTCAGGGTTGGGTCCTGAAACCCTTCAACTGTTGAAAGCAGACACGATAATTCTCAATATAGTAACCGACTTCATCAGAACCAGCCCAAATTGAAATGGGACCAAACGGGAAGCACCAGCTTTCGAATCAAAAAAGAATCATCAAAATCGGTTCACCCAATCAAAAGTTCTGCGGTAACAAACATTGAAACAAAAAACTGTCGAGATGACAACCTCCTCCTTTTTGGAAGACGCAAGTTTTACATTTTTAAAAGCTTGTTTCATTAATTTATTTTTTTAATATGAAATTACTAACGCGATCGTTGACGCGATTTCATAAGAACAATATATCTGGAACATTTTGCACACACGAACATCTGACCCCAAACTAAGCAAAGCTTGTAATATGGCTGGCAGAGACTGATATACATACATATATGTTTTTAAATACATACTTAAATAGATATTAACACCCAGACATAGAACAAACACAAATGTTCATCACACAAATGTTTGTCCTATATGGGAATCGAACCCACGCCCCCAAGCACAGAAGTTAGGTTCACTACCAACTCAGCCACCGGGGCAGTCAAAATTTTATTTAATTTTTTATTAGCTATCATCGCTACAAAACAATCTATCCATAGTACCCGTGATGAATGACCCGTATTACCTCTCATCAATCAACAGTTGATGCGGTAAGATAACAACCATTATTTATACGGGTGTATAAATAATGGTTGTAATAATAAAATCCTAATGCCCCATTTCACGGCACCAATTACAACGAGTCTTTTGTCATAAAATTAATTTTAAAACTTACCCTCTCAACATAACACGAAATTTACGACACGTGCCCAAAACTATTATATTCTGAAAGGGAACACTGTAATAATCATCATGAAACCTCCCGCCATATAATTTTCTGACGCTACTGAAATTTATCTTTCGGGCGTTGATATGAGGACAGCATAACCGAAATAAATGGCGGTATACGTTTTAGTAGAGTAGACAGTGGTAAACTTTTTGAGTGCTCTAGAACTATAAACATACTAAAACTCGGTTCAAGTATTCATTTAATCTGACAGATTTTCATTCAAGTTTTTACAATGTTTTTGTAGTTACCAGCGCAAATAAAAGTATGCATCCATTGATTTGCTATTCGATTGTGTAGATTGCACTATTCTCTAAACGAAATTTCAAAGATCGGAAAGTTTTTCCCTTTAAATGAAAAGGACATAAAAATAATTGATAAGTACTTAGTAATATAAAACTTGCTTTAAGTTCTAAATGGTACAACATGATAGTCAACAAACAAGTCATTAATTAATGTACGCAAAATGAAATTTCACTATTTCATATTCGAGTACATGGTAATGAAACAATCAACAGAAACAGTTTTTTTTTTCTGTTTCATTATCTTTTTTTTATTATTAAGTGACTTTTTGCTATTGGCCTTGCGGCCTCTACAGCTTGACCGGACTAGTTGGTGAACGCAGAAGGCGTTGGGCCAACATGATTTAGATTTTGGGCGACAAGCGCAAGGGCACCTCGGAGGTACGAGCCTCGGCTTGGATTATCATAATCAATATAATAATATCTTTGTCCACTGCTTGACATAGGTATCTCCCAAGGCACACCTTGGACCTTGGACTTTGACTTCCAACCACTGCCAACTTATTAACGTATATCGTCACTCCACTTTGCAGTCAAGTTTCCGTCTGAGAAATGGATCTTAAACCGTTGAGGACACCATCATTGTGCAATTGTAGACATCTATCAAAAAGATAAGGGCATAATACATAATTCTATCAGTACCTTTATTATTCATACCGTTTAAATATCCCATAAAACTTTAACCGCATTTTACCGCTTCGTCCTTAGTCTCGTTGGCGTTGTGTTACCAGTTGCGAACAAAATGTTTCATGGAAATATAGCAAAACAATTCTGTTCAGGCCAGAATTGAATAATGGAGGTAGTTATGAAATATAAGTTATCTTATTATTAAACACGATGAATCATGGCTATGCAAAGTTATGGACGATATCATTACATTATAAAAAATAATCAAAATGATCTTTTTGAACTCTATTACTTTTATCGTCATCTGTACAAGGTTATACGGAACAGTAGCGCTAAGCCGAAAGGAGGTCATTATACTCATTATCGTATTTTTTTTAAAATAAATGGGGCTAACCCTGAAGTCGCTAAAAATTGCTCTACCTTATCCCATCGACAAAATAATTTATGCCGTTCCGTACCATATTGTTGATTAAGATTGTCACTTTGCGAATCATTTGTGTAGATAAAATATCAAATCAACAAAGAGATTTAGGGTTGTCAACCGTACCGTATTTCCTGGGACATCCCTAATTTTGCCATAAATTGAAGCGTCCAGCCTGGACAAGGCCTATCACAGCGCATTTCACTCAAATATTTAATTAACTACTTGTTATATTAGCGAATAAAATAAATTAATATACACTTCATATATTATATACGAAGAGTCCATATTAAAGAAAAGTCTGTTAACTGTTTTGGATCTAGATATGCCTATTTGAACATTTGCGTCTCAGATTACTTGAAAAAATAGGGCAATCTGTCGAAATCTCTACTACATCGCATCGCTTTCATGTACAACCGTCCACTAACGAAGTCGACGTGCAACTGGGTTTACATTGGTGCGCTGTATGCTTGGTCGCACCAATGAGTTAATATTATTGATAAAGTTCCATTGGCCCTTTTTCTTGTGATATGTAAATGGCCTCTGTCAAACGCAGATTTTTATTTACGGTGCATCCATTTTTATTCGAACTTACCTTTTAACTTTTTTTCGGAACACAGCAATGGTATATAGTGTCTGTGTTCTTCTGCATATTTATCAGCATTTACCTGAGAAACAAAATAAAACAAGTTTTAGAATTGAAAAGTTGATGCCTCGTTGTAAATTGTTAAAGATTTCGCAACTTAGTTCTAACATTTCGCGACGAACGATGAATACAGCACCGCTCGGCCGTTTTCCTTAAAAAAATAAAACATTTCAAGTCTATTTCGGTCATTACTAATATATAAAATTAAAAGTATATTCTATAAATAAAATAACCAGCCAAGTGCGAGTCAGAATCGCGCACGAACGGTTCCGTACCATTATCTATAAAAACGGCGAAAAATCATGTTTTTTGTATGGTCTTAAATATTTATTTTATTTTTTATGTGACTAATATAACTCAATATTCTATGAATATTCCAAGCGTCTACCTGTTGCCGTTATCAATATCAAGCAAAAATGAGGGGGAAAAAAACACGCTTGTTGTATGGGAGCCCTGTTGGCTGGTTGTTGTTAAAGCGGCAACAGAAATACATCATCTGTGAAAATTTCAACTGTCTAACTATCACGGTTCATGAGATAAAGCCACCAGGCTGTACGGATAGACAAACAGACAGACGGACATTTAGTAATAGGGTCCCGTTTTACCCTTTGGGAATAGAACCCTAAAAATATATTTAAAAAAATTGTTCTAATAAGCGTTTCGTATAATTCTTGCAAACCCTTTCATTTGACACTTTTTTGATTTCGTATTATGATGGTAGATACGAAAATGTTTCCACTATCCTGGCCATATTAAATTTAGTGTGACGTCTTTTAATTTTTCTTATTTTTCTCAGTAAACCCTCTGATCTGATACCCATAATATGATAATTTTTCCGCCATGATAAAATAACTTTTTCGCCATCATGGGGAGTCCACCATATTTCATTTAGAATGATGTCATTTAGCTAACCATAAATAGTCATACAAACACAGAATACTTAAAGTATAAGTACAGAAGGTTCACTCCGCAAAACCATTTAAATAAGTAGCGACTCTTGCTACTACACAATAGAGTGTAATTCAGGAGGTGCGAGCGTTAACTACCTACTGCAATATTAACCTAGAAATTGCTTCTCTGTCTTTCGCGTAACTCTTGTCGCGTTATCTTTGTCTATCGCGCGGCTGCGGGCACGGCAAGTCCGACAAGACGACTTGTAGCTTCATACCTAAAGTGCAGAGTGCGCCAGGCCTGTCCAAACTAAAAGTGTACGCAAAATTTCAGTACAATCGGTTTGAGATAACTGTTTTAAAATTCAGTAGAAACAAGATTTGACTCAAACTAACAAGGCAATTTAAATAAAAGCTTCGAAAAAAAACTTGAAACAATCCTGAGATACCAAGAAGTCTATTATTTTTACAGTTCGTTGAAGTTTCTTGATCTTGCGACGTCATTTCTGAGAACCAAGAATAATACAAGTTTCACGTTAGACTTATGCTTGGATATTTTTATTTCTTTGCCAGAGCATTTTTACTATCACAATCATTTTCAGGATCATATCTTTATGCGCGCAAGAGAAAAAATTGCGCGCACTTAACCCTTTGGGATCGAAACCTACTGAGACTAGCATTTATGTAACCTTAAAGGTATTGCCATTTTTGACTGAGGAAAGTGAATGTATATAAGTCTACGGGAAGATCGGGGCCTGTGTATGCATGTTTGTGAATTTATAAGAATTTTGAAAAAAGGTAAATTATCAATATTAAAAACAGACTTCATAAAAATGTTAGAACTGGACCACAGAATGGGACCAAACGGGAAGCACCAGCTTTCAAATAAAAAATAATCATCAAAATCGGTTCACCCAGTCGAGAGTTCTGAGGTAAAAAACATTTAAAAAAAACAGTCGAATTGCTAACCTCCTCCTTTTTGGAAGTCGGTTGAAAAAACTTTTGATCTACGTCGTAGTGGGTTATCACCCCTCCACGCTCATGTAATACGTTATTCAAAACGGCGAAAAAACGCAAATGCGACCTTATTTTACGACCGGCAGGGTTCACATTGCATCAATCAGGAGACGTATAAAGCGTTAAGTTAATGGTGCCATTTTCCACTTGTTTTCCTCTAGTGGTGTTATGTCATCCGCAGTAATAGTACGGTACATTTGTATGTAAATGTGGACTGAAGCCGCGCGTATATTCTGGATAGGGATGTCTGTCTCTATCTTCGAAAAATTATACATAGAACTTACAACGCGTAGAAAATTATGGACAATAAACGTCCGCAGTTTAATATGTTTCAGTTTCAGCTGTATACAATGTATATCGAAACAAAACTATTTTACCAAAACTAACCGTATATTTATACATTTACGGCTCACTTGTCTAATGCTTGTTCGATTTGCACAACATCATCAAAACTCGTGAACCGTCGTTGAGCAAGCGAGACGGCGATTATGTCTTAATCGCAAGTGGGAACTTCTCTCCCGAGAGAAAGAGACAATTTTCTCTCTTTCCCTTTGGTCATATTGTAGTTCGTCAGCAAAGTTGACGTGTCTGTTACGGCTTTTACAGCTTGTGCAACTATCGCGTGACTGTGGATCCATTCTGGCTGCGTATTGAGTCCAGCCAGATTAAGTATTTCCGCGATTAGCGCGTCATTGTGGCATCTTTGTATTTTTTTGATCGAATATATCTTTGAAAAAGAAGAAGTACGTAACATCGAGATACAATACCTATAGAGTCACAGTCTCTAAGTGAATACAGTAAAAAAACGTCCGAGCGTCGTTGTACATACTTAGACATCAATAATATAGTTCACAATGCTACATTTATTTCAATTTAGACGTTATGTCGCTTGCATAGTGTTCAACGTCGCTTGTCCGATAGGGCAACGTAGCCAAGCCTCGCGCACTCTACTCTTTAGGTATGAAGCTACAAGTAGTCGTCTTGTCGGACTTGCCGTGCCCGCTGCCGCGCGACAGACAGAGATAACGTGACAAGAGTTACGCGACAGACAGAGAGGCAACTTGTAGATTAATATAGCTGTAGGTAGTTAGCGCTCCGCACGTCCTGAATTGGACTTTATTGTGTGGTAGTAAGAGTCGCTACTTATTTAAATGCTCTTGCGCAGTGAATCTTCTGTACTTGTACTATATGTATTATGTGCGTAGCATGGCGCGGCGTTGTAGTCGGATCGTGGTTGCATTACAACTAAAAAGTCGTTTTGGTTTGGACATTTTTGGCACGATTTTGAGTCTAGTATTATATCTCAATGATAGGAAATGAAAAAATGTATATATGAAACAAAACAATAAGTATGTTCGGTTATCAAATTTTTTATTTACAATAACAGAAATAAAACGACCAAGTGCAAGTCAGGCTCGCTTACGGAGGGTTTCGTAATAAATAATAATTAATTAATTAATATTAAAAATTAATAATAAATAATTCTCAATATAAAAAACAGACTTCATAAACATGTCAGAACTGGACCAAATGAAATAGGAGCACATGGGAAGCTCCAGCTTTCTAATAAAAAAAGAATCATCAAAATCGGTTCACCCAGTCGAAAGTTCCGAGGTAACAAACATAAAAAAGCAGTCGAATTGAGTTACTCCTCCTTTTTGGAAGTCGGCTAAAAACTAGTGCAAAAAGACAACATCACGCCGAGACGATCACCGATCCAAGTACCGACCGCGCCCGACGTTGCTTAACTTGGCGATGAACTGAAATTTGTCACTGACTTGCACATGGCCATTATTGATTATTTTAACTTATTTTTAAATAATCAATTCAAATTCGACGCAAGTTTTTTATTACCGTTTTTACAAGGGAGCAAATACAAAAATACGTTTAAAAAAACATTTATTTTGATGTATAGGGTGATTTTTTACTTTTTTATTGTTTCTTAATTTTCTGTATTAAGAATTCAGAATAATATTACTGTACTGTATAAATTTCAGAATATGTAATTAATCTGCCGTAATTACATATTCTGTGAAAATTTCAATAGCTTTTTATAACGGTTCCAAAGATAGTCTTTTAAATGTAGGACAGACAGACATTCAGACTGAAAGTGTAGGTTTAGTAATAGGGTCCCATTACACCTTTTGGGTAAGGAACCCTAAAAAGTATGCACAGAGAAAAACAGATAAAATACTATCTACAAAAAAAAATGGATTGGGCGGGTCATGCAAGCTAATTGTACGCGGACATAGACAGGCGAAGTCTCTCACAGAGGGTGAGCATTGAGCAATCAAACGATTTTAAGTATTATATGTTAATTAATTATTAACAACTAGTCGACCGTCCCGCCTTCGTACGTGTGTAAGCTCGGCCTTCGGCCTCTACAAAATATAATATAGCCTTTGTCACCCAGGGATAGTGTAGCTTTCCAACAGTGAAAGAATTTTTCAAATCGGTTCAGTCGTTTCGGAGCCTATTCAATGCAAACAAACAATCAAATCTTTCCTCTTTATAATATTATATACATATTATATTTTATAGTAAAGATTTACAGCATTGTTTAAACAATAATTAAGGAACTAAGTTCAATTCCTTTGACATGAAAAAATAAATGATAACATTCAAAAATATCAATAGTATAGCATGTACTGCAACATTCATAATATTTTATGTCGATAGACAATAGTTACATACTATCGATTATCTAGCATCCCTAAAAACTTAGAACCAAATAACACTGCGTGAAGGCACTGTGTGGAGTTCAGCCAAACGTACTCATAAAGTAAGATCGCATAAAGCGAAAGATAATAGTGGAAGAGCTACTACCAAATTTATTAACTAATTGGAGACGCGCCAAGAGACTCATCGGCAACGAATCCCTAGTTCAGACTAAGCTTCTCAGTCTTGAGCATCGACGCAAAGTTGCTAGTCTATCGGTTTTTTATCGGATACATTTCGGAGAGTGTGCATCGGATCTGTATGATCTAATTCCCTCCTGCAAAATTGTAATGGATGACGTAGACAAATAATGAAGTCAGTGTAACCCTGGTGACAGTGACAGACTTAACTTGATGACAGTTGGCTACTCGCTTTATATCACTCATTGTTTGCTAACGCCATCTATTGGCTAATTTTTTTTTTAATTGCCCGTCAGAAAATCTCCTATTGCAATTAGTAACTGAGTCATACATTATCTTTCAGACTAGGCATCCCGTCGAAACGTGCGAAGGTCGCTGCTGGCGCCATGAGAATGTATGGAGCTGGACACCTTGCCAAGATTTTACGGTAGTCGTAACCCATCCGTAAAAATAGGCAGGACCCGTAAACGAGGGCTGCTATGCAATGAATAACCCTGATGTAGATAGGCGCCACATTAAATTGGTAATCGAATCATTATTCGAATAGAAAAATATATTTGTAAATATCTGGGACATTATGTATTGCGCACATGGTCATCTGACCCCAAACTAAACAAAGCTTGTAATATGCCTGCCAGAGACTGATACATACATATATATTTTTAAATACATACTTAAATAGATATTAACACCCAGACATAGAACAAACACAAATGTTCATCACACAAATGTTTGTCCTAGGTGGGAATCGAACCCACGCCCCCAGGCGCAGAAGGCAGGTTCACTACCAACTAAGCTAACGGGGCTGTCAAATTTGTATTATTTCAACTTTAATATAGCTTTAAAGTTTTTAATCGTAAGGGTTTAAGGTGTAATTATGATTCCAATTATAATTTTAACTTTAATTATGATCTACAATAAGATAATTAGGTAATAAATATCGCAAATTATCACAAAAAGTCAACAGAACTACAAAAATAACTGCAACTAATAAATTACTCGAATAAACATTGAATGATCAATCAGTATGGTTTATTCGTTAAAATATCATGATTAGGTAAATAAATACATACAAAAAATAATTATGAATATCTGATTGCTCTGTAAAAAGATATCCGTCATTAATAAAAAAAAACCGCGTCTACTTGAGAACCTCCTCCTTTTATTCGTCGGTTAAAAATAAAACTAAGAATTGATTAGTATCAAACGTCGTTCGAATAATGACTATAATTATTCGATTCACTCAAAACTCGATTATTATTAACCCGTCTCTATTCAAAGCTAAGGGCAGGGTCGTAAAACGGTTAAAATGTGTGCAGAAACGTATGCAGATTTTTTTATAGTCGGGCCTAAGTACCGCTATTTGGACATGTTTAGAGAGGGCCTGTTTTAGGGCTCTATTACCCACGGCGAAGGCCTTTTCATGACTGGTGTTGTTCACGACCGATATGGCTTAGTTAATGTCTGCTTTTTGAATAGAAGATAATATTCGTTCAAAGTTAAATTCATTTTAATCAATATGTACGTGTTTACCTAAGGTGTTGTAATACTGAAAATCTTCGGTGTGAATCCGAAACGTGGATATTCGACAAAGAACCAGAGTCATCGACATAGCTATTAAAATTTGCAAGTTGAAGTGGCAATGGGCAGGACACATCGATCGAAGAACCAATAACCGATGGGGAAGAAAGGTTCTTCAGTGGAGACCACGGACCGGAAGACGCAGCGTAGGTAGGCCTCCAGTGGATGCAGATGGCAGGTTGTCGTTCAGTGTGGAGGTTAAAGGGGGAGGCCTATGTTCAGCAGTGGACGTCTTATGGCTGATGATGATGAGTAATACTGAAGGGCACGTATGTATGTACTAATCATTACAAACATCTTTTAATACGGGATCAACTCTGAAATCACGAAAAAAATATCTGCCTATACATTTTGTAGAGTGCCAATGGCCGTTTTCTGGAGAAGATTAATTCGCGACAGAAAAGTATGGAAGGAACTAGGGGAGGCCTATGTCGAAAGACAACCAAACTGGTTGCTGAAAATCATATTATTTATCACACATAGTTTATATAAAAATTTTCATTATACATTATAATTTTTTTTTTTTTACTATTAAGAGAATCATGGTCAGCGAATAAAGGCTTTATCTATCTATCTAATGACCGTTTTCTATGGAACAGCTGAATTTTTTTCGCCATTTCAGGTTTGGTACCGTTGTGAAAGCTGGTCATAATGATGAGTACACGCGTACTCGTAGTACTCTTATTGACTCATCAATCTCGAAAACTACTTGACCTGCTTCAAACGAAGGGTGAATAGAGTCCTCAAAGGTAGGCAACGCACTGACAATGCCCCGGGTATTGTAGGTGTATATAGGCAACGGTGACCACTTACCATCAGGTGGCCCGTAGCTTGTTTGCCACTTATACTATAAAAAAAAATAAAAAAAGACCTATAAAGCTAAAATTTGGCAGGAAGATTCATTCCTTATGAGATGTAGAGACCAGTTAAGGATTTAACGTAAGGGCCCAATTAAGTGGGGCAAAAGGGTTTAAAGTTTATATTAAAGTCTACAACTACGTACGAAGTCGCGGGCAACAGCTAGTATTTATTGTTATAGTCGCAAAAACCTAAGTTTTTTTAATAATAATTATTATTTTGACTGCCCCGGTGGCTCAGTTGGTAGTGAACCTACTTTCTGTGCTTGGGGGCGTGGGTTCGATTCCCATCTAGGACAAACATTTGTGTGATGAACATTTGTGTTTGTTCTATGTCTGGGTGTTAATATATATTTAAGTATGTATTTAAAAATATATATGTACGTATATCAGTCTCTGGCAGCCATATTACAAGCTTTGCTTAGTTTGGGGTCAGATGACCATGTGTGCAATAATGTCCCAGATATTATATTATTATAAAAATTATGTTACATTCCCGTTTAACCTATACGTAAATTCTATCCATCTAATGGTTGCCTGGAAGAGATCGCATTTAGCGATAAGGCCGCCACTAGACTGTTAAGTTATTTTATCTGTAACTTTCATATCAAGTGTGCATAATAAAGTGTTTCTATCAACAGTAATAAAATGAATCTTTGAAGGCTTGACTGCTAGTCTGTGGAATGCAAGCGTGTTGCATCGTAGACCACATCACCGCTTAACATCAGGCGACTTGGTCAAACGTAATTTAATTATGTAATTAGCCTTTGCGCATCGGCGCAAAGTTGCTAATCTATCGGTTTTTTATCAGATACATTTCGGAGAGTGTGCATCGGATCTGCATGATCTAATTCCCTGCCCATTTTTCTGGCGTACTGCCAGAGCGAGCAAGAAAAATCGACACCGCATTTTGGTTGATATTCCGAAAACTCGTACTAAGCGCTTTGATTCCACTTTTATAGTGCGAACTGCTAGTCTGTGGAATGCGCTGCCTGAATGGGTATTCACAGATAGTCACAATCTAGATGTCTTCAAGCCTCGAGTGAATCGGTTTCTTCTAGGTAAGCCTGCTCCATCGTAGACCGCATCAATAACATCAGCCGAGTTGGCGGTCAAGCGCAAGCCTATCACTGAATAAAAAAGAGTATGCACTATTTACCAGTGTGTAGTGAATCTTTCGATTTATTTTGTAACCTATTTACATCTTGATTAGTTAAGATAAAGTTAAAAGCTCTCCATATAACACTATTTACTAAATTAACAACGTCAAAGAAAATCTCTAATTACCTTTCCAATAATACAGATAGTATCATAATTACATTGATATAAATCCTTAACGGATTCCAAGGCTTATGTTCTATTGAAAGGTTATATATACCGAAGATTATACTACTATCGAAGACATAGAAGGAATAGACAAAAGACTACGCAAAATAGGCGTTATTTTAACTAAATACATGGTCACGCAAAAAAAAAAAATGCTTCTAAGCATGTGATGTAAGCCATCACACTGCGACTTCACAGGTATATAACAGGGCTACGTATATATTTATTTATTTTAATACAAGTGCACAAATCGAGGACATGATGCTAAAGATTTTCTACCAGCTGTCCACCAGGTTGGAACAAATGGTATGTAGGCGTGCGTCAAAAATATTTATAATTTAAAGATAATAAGCTGGTCAACTAATGAAAACTTACTAAAGAATAGAAGATATAGACTGTAGTAAACCGAAAGGAGGTCATCGCACTCATCATTATGAACCACTTTTCCTATGGGACCAACCCTGAAATCACGAAAAAAAAACAGCGGTTCCATACATTTTGTCGAGTGTCATCGATCTTTTTCTATGGAACAACTTATTTCGCGATTTCAGGGTTGGTCTCATTATCGTAACTTTTTAATTATCTAAATCTTAATATATCCAACGTTAAATACTTATCGAATTGATGAAAAGGCAGTATTGGCCAAACAAGTTATCTGAAGTAAAACGAAGTTATAACTTACTAGCGACCCGCCCCGGCTTCGCACGGGTATATGTTTTATCATATATGTAAACCTTCCGTGAAAAATTATCTAACTGATAGTGAAAACCGCATCAAAATCCGTTGCGTAGTTTTAAAGATCTAAGCATATATGGAGACAGACAGAGTCAGAGAGAGTGGAAGCGAATATTATACTATGAGTGATAGTGATTATTGCGTGTGCCGAAACATAATTCGTATAGTTATAGAACCAATAGCGCTTTTGATTAGATATATATATATATATATCTAATCAAAATATTACTCAATTATAATATATATTCAATTATATCGATACCTCAGAAAGCGGGCATTAAAAGAGCAACCTGCTTAATCCATGTTCTCTGTCTGTGGTATATACCTTAATAAAGATTATCCTTACTAGATTAACCCTAACCATTAAATAAAGAGCCCGGGTTTGATTACAGCCGATACAAGGATAAAGACCATTCGCTTAATGAAGGGATCTAGTTATATCGGAGACAGTGATCTGATGATAATGGCTGCTTTTCATACTCTATTTTTAGGTAATACAAAATTTTACATGATATCTGATGGGTTTAATGTGATATGAGAAAATTTACCAGTTTTCAATTAATTTTGCTTGGTTGGTTGGTGGTTAGTTTTATTTTTTCAATTTATTTAAGGATCCACTAACATTATACAACAAAACATAAAACTAGAGAGGTAAACAAAATAATTGGCTAGTTGTGATAATAATAATTAGTTATTATTATCACTAGTGTTGTTGCCCGCGACTTCGTACGCGTTGATTTTCATATAAACTTTCAACCCTTTTTTCCTCCCTTAGGCCGGGCCTTTCGCGAAATAACATAGCCTGTATTAAAATCTGGTCATAGCTAAGCGTATTCGTGAAAACCGAATTTAATTCCGTCCAGTGGTTTAGGAGATGTGCGTGGACAAACAAACAAAAATTCTAATTCCTGTTCAGCTAGCTGCTTATTATATGACGCCCTGTGTTTTTTTTATATTTCGCAATTACAGTTTTTTTTATCTCCACGGTTTTATTATATGTATAGATAGATATAGAAGATATACATTAACATGATTAACAAAGTTCTGTACAGTAAAACATAAATAATTTTTCCACAATTTCTTATGTACTTGACAGGACGTTGAAGCGAAAATACGCCAGGGATTCCTCGAAAGAGGTGTGAAGATGAATTTTCGAAAAGTGATTCAAGCAACTGTCTTTGGTACACCATTTTTCATACAAGTATACCGTTAGCGAAATATGGTCCGCCTAAAACGCCGTTATCTGATTTTTTATAAAGGAACTTGTTTCAAAATTCTTGCACTACGTACATTTTAAAGTAGCCATTACAGTGTTGGGTTGCATCCTTGTATCTAGTTTCTTAAATGGATTTTTCTTACAATTGTTTCTTTTTGTTGCACAACACTCCGTTACTTTTCGTTTAATGCAGTTTCCTTGTCAGAAAAATGTTTTTTAAGACATATTTCGTGGATAAATGTCATCATGGGACAGACCAATGTTCAGAGACTCCGTTGGACAGGCCAACTGTTGAGGATGGAGAAGGGTTGTCATGTTAAGAAGGCGTATCTTGGAGTTCTCAATACTAGATATTGCAGGATAGATGTCGTAGAGTCGGACTTGCGCCGACCGACGCCGACGGCGACAGCGTATGCGCACCGAGACAGGATTTTGTCGTTCTCTTTTTGTCGTGCCAAAGCGACAGAGGCGTATATAAAACCGTAGGCACTTTGTCGCGTTCTCGCTCGACAGGGTGACAACAGGATTTTGTCGCGGTGTGCATGCTAGCCATGCTGGTTTTGTTGATTTACCAAACCTGATTTTCATTTTGAAAGATCTATTAAACGTTATCCTACATGAGGGGATACAGGAAGCAGTTTTTTTTATTCCCAGTTTACCTGTATGTGATCTAGCCGTTATTAATCATCATCATTTCAGCCATAGGACGTCCACTGCTGGACGTAGGCCTCCCCATCGATCACCATAAGGGCCGGTTGGAAGCGACCTGCATCCAGCGTTTCCCTGCGGACTCCTTTAGATCGTCTGTCCATCTTGTGGGTGGACATCTGCTGTGCTTACCGGTCCGTGATCTCCATTCAAGAACCTTTCGGCCCCATCGGCCATCTGTTCTGCGTGCTATGTGCTCATATGTGCCACTTCAACTTGCTAATCCGGTGGACTATGTCAGTAACTTTTGTTCGTATACGAATCTTCTCATTTCTGATTCGATCTAGTTAAGAAATCCCGAGCAAAGCCCTTTCCATAGCTTGTTGTGCAGAGAGACATAATTTCTAAACTATAAAACAGAAATTTGTACCTTACAATACAGATAGGTCATATTTAAAACCTTCATTCAAAACTATTTCGAACATTATCTGATTATGACTTTTTGAGTAACAGCGATAAAACTGTAAAAAATTCAAGGTGTTCTAGCTCAATAGTCATTGTGACCTGGTCCTCTTTGTAAAATTATCTTAGCAAAGAATGTTTTTCAATCAGTTTTCTCTATGGTTAAACCATAAAAAGTATATGCTACATCTCCGAAATATGGCTAAGTCAACAGAGCTTCGTTCGTTCGAATTTTTCTATAACTATCAATTTCTCAACTAAGACTAAGATTATTTGGCTTTTGTTACGGAACCCTACCATATGCGTGTCTCGACACGCTCTTGGCCAGTTATTTATATATATTTGCATTGTCGGTAATACAAAACTGATATAAAAAAATATGTAACAATTTTTGTGTCAGTCATGATGCCCATCAAGCAACATCGCGGAATTTGAACTGACAAGCTTTCAAGCTTGTAGCTGAAATGTCACAGGTGTCGACATTCAAAGCACTTGAATAAAGCAAGAAATGACGTGACGTCACGTCACACAAGGGGACATGACACTGGGGCTTAGGTTCAACGCCCACTGTAAAGTCGAGGCGAGAGATTTGGCGCCAATGAGAAAATAGTATGTTAACTCATTGTAATATTATCCTAAACTTGTGTTATTTCAAGTGTTAATGTGAAATAATGGTGGATTATTGTTTATTTTTGCGTTCGTGAAGTAAAAATGGTAACCAGCTCGCCACCGCCGTCGTGGTGATCGGCTGAATTCGGCTTTGGTCGTCGATTATGCTGCGATCTCTATCACTCTCTCACACAAGACGATCTACACATCTCGCTCATACACTTCAAGCGACAACAGCCGCCTAAAATAAAACAGTTTGTATAATTTTTGTTTTTATAAAAAATACAGTACTAACACGTGAAATGAAACATTTTCAATGAAATCAACGAGTAGAGGTTTCGCTGCTATACAGTTTCGCGGCGAAGGTGTGCTGCCAGCTTTAAAGAAATCAAGTCTACAACTTTTATAAGTATTGTTAGGTCTATAGCACAAGCTTTTTCGTTTTGTCAAAATATGGTCAACTTTGCTGTATTTTTTACAGTCAGGCCACCCTCGAAGTTTTGTTGATATAAGTCAAAGACATTTAAAACTGTAGATACACCATCATACTAATGTTATAATAGACTACCGGACTATTTTAATATCTAATCAAAAAAGCTGACCATAAATACAGGCGAACACCGAAAATAAAATTGAAATCTGTTCTAAATAAAGGGTGATTTAGGCATTTTAATGTCTTGATAGCCAGAAAGCGCAATATACAGTACGTATATGACGCTACTTGTATGTACGCCATACAAACTCCATACTGACACTCACCTTGCGGGAAAGGGACAGAGAATCCCTTCCTAATCCGAACAAAATCTTTGAACGCTTTTATCTCAGAACTTAATTGGTCTATTTTAATAGTTTTTCAGTGATTATATTTTTAATTATATATTTAACTAAACCTGTTATTTTTGGCAAATTAAATACCTGTGCGATGGCCTATTGCAAGAGTGCGTTAATTTTTTGGGTTCATCTTTCACGCAACAACAGAGCATGGGTCAACGTGTTTTTTTAAATAGAGGTAATCGAAGGGTCGGAAGATACTTTTTATCCCGTAAAATTTTCGCTTATAATAAATATCGACGCGGCTGAAATCACAAGGCACAACTTTTAGATAAAATACCATTAACAAATACCAACCATATTGCTATACCGACGACTCATTTTTTATATACGCGACATTAGTAATAGAGCTTCTTGCCTATTTGAGCACTGCATTTAGTTGCCGGTTTTTGCACGTCTATGTTGAATCTATGGTTTTACAGATCTTTGATGTACTCGTAAGTACTCAAATGGCGCGTGCTATTGAATATTCAGAGTATCCTCCACGTTAGAGGACGTCGCGTCGGTACCACAGAGCTTTTTAGGGTTCCGTACCCAAAGGGCTGTAAACGGGACCCTATTGCTAAGCCTACGCTGTCTGTCTGTCCTACCTTTTAACGGCTGTATCTTTCGAACCGATGCAAAATATGGAAGTTTGGCATGCAAAAATTTTAAGTTTGGCATGCAAATGATGTAAATTCGCTATACAAAATAAGGCAGTTTGGTATACAAAATACGGAAGTTCGGTATATGAAATATGGCAGTTTGGCATGCAAAATATGTAAGTTTGGCATGCAAAATATGTAAGTTTGACATGCAAAATATGTAAGGAGGCATGCAAATAAGTAAGTTTGGCATGCAAAATATGTAAGTTTGGCATGCAAAATATGTAGGTAAGTTTGACATGCAAAATATGTAAGTTTGGCATGCAAATATGTAAGTATGACATGTAAAATATGTAAGGTTGGCATGCAAAATATGGAAGGTCGGCATGCAAAATATAACTACACAAGTTCAGGTTATTGATTAAAAAAAACTTTATTTTCTCAGGTTTATGACAACATAACAACAAGAAGTAGTAACATTAAGTATCTAATAATGTTATCTTCTCCAAGTTTTTGACCAAAAGTCTAGGTTTTAATCAAAAACCCGACTGTATCATAAACCTGTGTTCGAAATACCACTTTTTCAGTGACCTACTTCATCATGAAATCTTGAAAACGACTTGACTTAAGAAAAGATTTTGCTAAGGGAGCGAATTAAGGGGAACATATGAAGGTTGAAAGTTTTTTATTTTATTTATGATATTGAGTGACGAGACGAGCGAAGTCGCTCGCCTGGCTCTTCACGCTTGCTTCACTCATAACAGCTCAACGCGACTCATAATTTTGAACTTCAACAGTTCAAAACCCTGGATGGCAATGCACTGCGCTCACCCCGAGATATAAGATGTCAATCTCTGTGTGCCCTGTAATTTCGCTGGAAACATTGCCCTTCACTCCGGAACACAGTAGTGTTTGCACACTACTGCTTGGCGGTTGAATAACTGGCAAAGGTGTGGTACTTCCCCAGGCGGACCCCTGCAAAAGAGTCTTATCACTACAAACACTTGTACATGCAAGTCTACGCATACTAAGTTGCGGGTAACAGCTAGTAAATGTATCATTGTAAACATTGTTTAACAACGATCCAGTAACTCGAGCCAGGACTAGCCTGTTTAGTTCACACGACTCGTATATTTTTATGGGGCTTTCTTGCTTCACGTACACTACTTGACAGTATTCCTGGCGCTAGTAACTGTGTAGTTTGCACGTTAGCACTCTTAGAGGCAATGCCAGCTTTTGGACGCCTGCTTTAAGTTAGAGCAGGCTTCCAAAAGCTGGAATCGTGCAGTTAGCGTCAAATTGATTTTACGTACAGTGTAGCCAAAAGTATCGAAAAGGCATACATTCGTTCATATGTATACTAGATTTTGTATGGTTGTGAATAAAGTGCTAGTTGTTTAAAAAATATATTATTATTATTCACTTAATTTTTAAGTTCATTAAATATATTATGGAAACTGACGTGGTTTTGACACATTTTATTTATATGACACGGGAATTACTCACGTAAGATTAGTGATTATGTGTAGATTAAGGTGTGCAAAGCGAGACGCAGCCGCGCGCGCGCATTCACCTTGATAAAGTTCGCCGAATGCGGTTGAAACTATAGTCGGAGTAACCGGCCTAATCTTACGTGAGTAATTCCCGTGTAATATAAATAAAATGTATTCATTAAATATAGTTATGGAAACATAAATAATATAAAAAACTTAAAATTTAGGGTGGCTCTTCTCTTCTGTACATAGCATAAAATCAAGTCGCATTCCGCGTCTGTCTGTCTGTATATCCGCTAACTCCTCCTAAACTACGCAACGGATTTTGATGCGGTTACTACCATCAATTAGATATTTTTTCACGGAAGCTTTAAATATAAAATTTACACCCGTGCCAAGCCGAGACGGGTCGCTAGTTTATCTGTAAATATATAAAAAAGCCTCAACACGCGTAAGTCTTCTTAGGAGAATCCAATGTGCCAAGAGCCCATAAAATCTAATTTTTTTACCGTTTGACTGTAAACAAATTAGATGTGTTGAATTGTGTTGTGTGTTTATGGTTGCCTGTAAGAGATCGCTTTTAGCGATAAGGCCGCCACTTGTGGCATTAGCTCGTAAGTGTTTTCTATCTGCTTGTAATTTTTATTTCTGGTGTATACAATAAATAGTTTCTATCTATCTGTTTCATATTTCAACAATTGTGCATACTTTGGCAATTTTGTTTGGTTTTATTGAAAGTCGAATCTTAAGTCAAGAATCAAATAACCTTAGACCGTTCGTTTGTTAGTTTGTAACGATTGAACGTTTCTGCTTAAGGAATCCTATCAAACTCTTGACGGGACAATGAAATCTGTCAGTAACAAGCCATCTATTAGGTTCCAATCTCTTGAGGTTTGTTTAAAATAGCCTGACTTCTTGAACTCAGACGTAGCAAGAATTTAATGTGGGACCCATCCGTTAACCAGGGGCCTTACCTTTTAACCGCGGGCTTGAATGCGCGCAGTTTGCTAACACAAGCGACCGCATTTCGTATCTCGACACGTTAAGGTTAGCGTTCGCGTGATTTTGCAAATGGTATCTCAAGTATCTACATTTGCACGTCGTAACCAGGTCATCATCATCATCAGCCATTAGACGTTCACTGCTGAACATAGGCCTCCCCCTTTAACCTCCACACTGAACGACAACCTGCCATCTGCATCCACTGAATGCCCGCGACTCTCACAATGTCCTCGGTCCATCTAGTGGGAGGCCTACTACACTGCGTCTTTCGGTTAGTGGTCTCCACTCAAGAACCTCTCTTCCCCATCGGTTATGGGTTCTTCGAGCGATGTGTCCTGCCCATTGTCACTTCAACTTGCAATTTTTAATAGCTATGTCGGTGACTCTGGTTCAGGTCATCCAGGTAAAATAATTTGAGAATTTTTGAGACTTTAGGATTGGTTCTATTGTGGTTCATCATAATGATAAGTAGGTACTAAGACCCCCTTTCGGCTTGTCATATTATCCTAATAATTTAGTAAATGCATGTTATTTCGGCGCGCACTGTACGTTTGTCTCCTTGCATAAAGAAACTAAGCCTCCAACTTCACCAGTTTTTGCGCCGAACAGGGAACTTGCGTCTTTCTTTCCAAGTTTAGTTTTCTTATCTCTTAATGACTTGCGGAACCCTCGGAATCTGACGCAACTTTTCAACAGTATGGGCAAAATATATGAACAATAATTATCAATATAAAAAATGACTTCATAAAAATGACAGAACTGGGACCACACGGGAAGCGCCATCTTTCAAATAAAAAAGAATCTTCAAAATCGGTCCACCCAGTTGAAAGTTCTGAGGTAACAAACATTAATAAAAACATTCTAATTGAGAAGAAAAGAAGAAAGAACCTCCTCCTTTTGGGAAGTCGGTTAAAAATGATAATCATTTTCAAATAGTACGGCATTTGACAATCACCACTAACGGACTAGTTTTCATAGTAGCTTAGCTCTATGTTTTCGCCGCAAAATGTACGTAAATCTTTAATTTAGGTCTGTGACGTCACATTCAATATTTACGAGTCAAGTTACATTCTATCGTCCTCTCAAACCACCTGTCAAGTGCTATGCTATTTGAAACGGACTTAAGTAATATTTTAATATCGGTAAAATAGGCCTACTTACTTGTGAAATAGTATTTTATTTAACATTTTTATAAAGAATTCGAAAAATTTATATTTTCGCTTTTTTAACTAAATGCTACTTTAATACAATAACTTCTAGGCAAGCGTGATCCATCGTAGACCGCATCATCGCTTAATATCAGGCGAGTTGGCGGCCAAGCGCAAGCCTATCTTACAATTAAAAAAAAAAAAAAAAAACTTAAGCATTGTAATATCTTGCTAGAAAGAAAGACTTCATATCTTTAATAATAAAAATCGTTAGGTTTAAGACCACTGGCACACGCTTCCAGGCGCGGAGCCACCGTTGTGGGCACGATGGGCATGCTCACAACCCTAATACGTTACTTGTGACGCCCCACAGCTTTACCCGCGTGAAACTACGATACACTGTACAAAATCTTGGTCAGGCCGTCATATATTTTTTTACAAACATTTCCTTCGTAGGAATGCACTATACTCGTATCGATCATGCACGAGCAAGCAATGCGCTGACTCGCACTAGTCTGAGTTTCGGGTGGCTGTGCCCACAACCTTTTTTGAGGGCTGGATCCGCGCCTGCACACTTCCCTTACTGCATTTATGCTGGTTAAGATTGCGATCTCCAGAAGAATAGTTGACTTTGTTACACTCAATGGCTGTTTTGAAAGTTCGAGCAGCTTTATTTTGGAGCTTCCTGACTGACAATGGACAGCTGGAGATGTCTTTGTAGACTTCTGGTAATTGAGTCGAATTTATTATGTAGGTATTTGATTAGTATTTTTAACCAAACAGAAACAACTTTTTTTTTCATCGCACCAGCCGCCACCGCCTGAAAGTTCATTCACATAATTATCATAGATCGGTGGAAATCGCACACTGTGTGCTTTACGCGTTGTTTTTTGCCTTACACCTGCAATTTCTGGAATGAGCTCCCGTGACATTTCCGAGTAGTTTCAATATGGGGTTCTTCAAAAGGCTGTTAATAGAGTCTTTAAGGATTAGCAACGTATCTGTAATGCCCCTGGTGTTGCAGGTATCCATAGGCGACGGTTATTGCTTACCATCAGGCAGCCCGTCTGCTTGTTAGCCACCAATGGCATAAAAGAACAGACACAAAAGAGGGGCAGAACAAACGGATGAACCGATTTTGATTTAGTTTTTTTGTTGTTTGAAAGGTGACTTAATGACACCCTGATTATTTACAATAAATACCCGGCCTGGCTACGAGGATAAAAAACTGTTTGATATGTGAATTTTCCGTCCTAAGTGAATGAATGAATTTGCACTCACGAAAATTTAAAACTCAAGGGTTCATATTTTATTTTGTGATTTTTTTTATGCCCCGTAAACGAATTTGTATTTGTAATGAATTACTTACAAAATTCATGAAAATAAGCGTTTTTATTTCGAGCTTGCGTCTTTCGATGCAATGGTATTCGATATAGGATGATATTTCGCATTGACGGCCCATTCAAAAGGTTTTTCGAAAGTGCGCGTCGTAACAACGTTCTTCGCAACTACGTAGGCTTCCCCTTTGAAACCCTACTATAAAGTTTTAAGAATAAAGTAAAATTCTAAACCGTTTATCTAAGCATAGTAGAGGTAATAAAAAGATGAGATAAAAAAAAAACTGCAATTGCGAAATATAAAAAAAAACACACGGCGTCTTAGAATAAGCAATAATTTATAATATAATAATTTTTGTCTGTTTGTTTGTTTGTCCACGCACATCTCCTAAACCAATGGACGGATTTAAATGCGGTTTTCATGAATATGCTTAGCTATGACCAGATTGAAGTATAGGCTATGTTATTTTGCGCAAGGGCCGGATTAAGGGAGGAAAAAAGGGTTGAAAGTTTATATGAAAATCTACGCGTACGAAGTCGCGGGCAATAGCACTAGTTATTGATATAATAGCTCTGGAAACAGATCCTAGAATTCTTAAAGCCAGTCTATACTAATATATAGACTACTAAGCTTGTAGTTCTAAGCTGAGAATATAATATGCTTGTCTGCAGCAATTTCTAGACGTACCTAAAACATGGCCATTCATTAAAAGTTTATGCTCTGTTGCTCACATCTTCACTATCCTTACTAATAAACACGAAAGTAGGTTTTGTTTGCCTGTTTAAAGCTGGCAGTTTTTTTTATGTTACTGGGTGACAAGATGAGCGATGTCGCTCGCCTGATGGCTCTTCAAGCTTGCCCATAACAGCTCAACGCCACTCAGAATTTGGAACTTCAACAGTTCAAAACCCTGAATGGCAATGCACTGCGCTCGTCACTCCGATGTAAAATGTCAAATCTCTGTGTGCCTTGTAGTTGGCGAATATGCAGATTAGGAGCAAAAAACATGTACTCGTATCTAAGCTGAAATGTGCACGTGAAATCAAAGTAGATTATCTCCCAAGGTATGTAGATGATCTTAAAACACATGAAATATTTTGGCGCCCAACGAGCTAAGCGAAGAGGTCACATCACATCATCAGCCAATTAACGTCCACTGTTGGACAAAGGGTCCCTCATAGAGAGGGGTGTTGCCATAATCCCCACACTTGACAGGCGGCTTGGGGATCGCAGTACGTTCACCGTGTACTATTAGGATGCTGCTGCCCATCCTTCGGTGGTTTTGGTCGCAGTTTTAGGACATACCCGGGTCCAAAGAGTCGGGGTCGAAGAGGTCGCTACATGACTATTCAACACTACAAGACATTTTAAATGTAATTGTGTTTCTTTTTCAAATATATTTATTTTATTTTATGTAATAAGATGGAGATGGCCGATGGGGCAGAAAGGTTCTCGAGTGGAAACCGGTAAGCGCAGCGTAGGACGTCCACCTACAAGATGGACAACGACCTAAAAGAAACCGCAAGAAAACGCTGGATGCCGGCCGCTTTCAACCGGTCCCTTTGGAAATCGATGGGGGAGGCCTATGTTCAGCAGTGGACGTCCTATGGTTGAAATGATGATGATGAATATAATAAGTAGGTGAAATAAACTAGATACCCAATTAAAAATAGGCATTATTTAATACGGCTCTCTTAATGATAAAATCATGAGATTATAAGATCCTTGTTCCTGATATTTAAGATAAAACGTGTAGGTCCTATAAGAATGATACCGAGTAAAGCCACGGGCGCAACCTGTGCTTCCATGAAATTGAAGGAATATGGAACCTGGCATTTTTAAGGCTTCAAGTTTTCTCTAATATTTTGTACAAGAAAGACATAACTATTTACAATATGTTTTTAAAGATTTTTAACGATTTCGAAGAATCTTACTTTATTTTAACCAAAAAAAATAGGAGGTTCTCTAGAGAAGTTATTTAAACTGCAACTTGTATCGACCATATATTTATAGCTAGCTGTTGCCCGCAACTTCGTACGTGTAAACTTTCATATGAAGTTATTGAATTAGACGTTAACGTTAAGTTCATCTTCAAAACTGTTTCTTTGATGAATCTTTTTGTATTATTATGTTATGATAAAATTAAACTAGACCATGTGAGGTCACATAAGCCACATAATTTAACTAGTTGTGTGCGTGTGAGGTCTATTTCGACCTCACATTACGTAAGACGGACCTCTGCCTAGACTGCAACCAGCGTAGCACGGCGCATTTTAGAGTCATAATTTCAGCCATACGACGACGTCCACTGCCCGACAATCTCGACATAGGCCTCCCCCATCGATCTCCAAAAGGCCCGGTTGGATGCGGCCTGCATCCAGCGTTTTCCTGCGTGTTTTAGTGTAGCTAAATCATGAGGTAATTCATTCCTTAGGGACGTCTTGTAATTCCAGGTTCCCACACCAATCTACGTGATGACTCAGCGTTTCCCGGATTAGGTAGTTTTCCAATTGCCAGAGAGCTAAGTTGGATAGTTCCTACCTTTTTTCAGTTACGCAATGTTCTCGAATGAGGCGATCCCCAATTACTTAGGCTTTGTTAACTTGAGATTTGGATAAGTTAGTTCCACCAGACAGGGTTATAAGGAATGGTGGTAAAGCCTAACCCGTTTCCACTGGTAATTCACAGGCCCTCTCTAAGAGAGAGGGGATGGGCTTAATCCACCATGTGGCCCAGAAGGTACATATTAGTGGATGTCATGTCTTTGAACTTTAGAGATTATCGGACATTCTGGTTTGCTCACAATGTGAATCCTTCAAAGATTTTTAGCGATGGGACCTCAATAAGTTGGCCTTTATTTCCTAAGGAATAGAGATTCAATTACTTCAAAACGTCGCGTTAAATTGCAATTTCGCACACTTATCAAGGACCGATGACAACGCAATAATTTAAATAGTTTATTCCATTATTCTTACCAGGATTATTATTTATTTATTTATAGACAAATACTCATTACACTTACAGCTACGCCAAGGCGTATAATAAAAAAGTCATACAATAAAAAATTACATTAAAAATTACGAATCAGAATACAATAACAATGAAATTAATCAGTATTTAGGTTATAGTGGATATGTCAATAATCTTCAGGATTTTCAGGATTAACGATTTTAGAGCGTGTTTTCTAGTTTTTTATAATGTGAGTTTTTTACTGCACTGTCCTTAACACAGTATTTTTTTATGAAAAAGAACGGCTTTCAAGGCATTTTTGTCAGAAATTTGTTGTAGGCAGTTGCACCCATATAAACGAAACATCAGTCATTGGAAATCAGTTAGCAACTGTGTAATGGTAATAGTGTTCCGTGGACTGTGACGCGGACACAGATATATAGATCTGTGGACGCGGAGTTCGACGCGTTGATCTGAATAAGTATGTCCAATCAAGGTTCTGTCATAATGCCTGGCGACAGAGTTTCCTTCTCATTTCCATTCTATTTACTTCTCTTTTCTGTGGTCCTTAACATTGCGTAGTTGTAAAACAACAACTTAAATAACAAATCGTCCAACTATGGAAAAGCCGAATTTAACAAACGGCCAATTGGTCCAAATTCGGATCGGACGCAGTGAAAAAGCCCGCTTTCGCTTCCCCTGACGTTTGAGCTTAGCCGTCAGAGAAAAATGTTTTACAAAAGTTTGACAACTTTGACATGACGAATGAGTGTAGGTGATTGCATTTTTCACAGAGTCAGAGGGAGTTTTTTCGTGTTTTCGTTGGAATCTATGCACTTACTGGTTTGATTTGGATTTATAGTGTGAGATTAGTTTTTGTAGAGTTTGTTGTTTTCGTCTTCTCGTCCAAAATACCTCAATGCTTTAAGACGAAAGTCTTCAATCAGTGTGTGTTGTCAGTGATGACATACGGCACTGAAACGTGGTCTCTCACTACGTCACTCACTCTAAACGTGGAGCTATGGAGAGGGCTATGCTCGGGGTTTCTCTACGAGATCGAATCAGAAATGAGGAGATCCGTATATAGGCGAACGAAAGCTACCGATATAGCCCACCAGATTACCAAATTGAAGTGGCAGTGGGCAAGGCAGAACAGATGGCCGATGGG
This sequence comes from Agriopis leucophaearia, assembly GCA_949125355.1. Taxonomy (NCBI): domain Eukaryota; kingdom Metazoa; phylum Arthropoda; class Insecta; order Lepidoptera; family Geometridae; genus Agriopis; species Agriopis leucophaearia. Next base: position 7,084,277 of record OX421287.1, read on the forward strand.
GCCGAAAGGTTCTCGAGTAGAGACCACGGACCAGTAACCGCAGCGTAGAAAGTCACCCTACAAGGTGGATAGACGACCTAAAAGAGACCGCAGGAAAACGCTGGATGCAGGCAGCTTCCAACCGGCCCTTTTAGAGGGCCCGGTTACACAATACAGTAAAAGCTAATGGTGAAACTGTAAGTATAAATCTTCCATTTTATTTTTTGAGAAGATAGCACATTTACACATTTTCCTTTCCACTATCATTGTACTTTCCAGTCCATATGAAATCCCGGTATAAATAACAAGACTTTGCCGACTTTTCACAACATAACATCTAGCGCTTTGCAGACTTTCCTAGAATAAAGACTAGAACTAAAACCCAGATTCCTTAAGAGTGTAGAACATAAACAAATGCACAAAGCCGTAAGTTTAATCTTGAATGCAGCTATCTGCACAGGGCTGGAGTAAGGACGACTGTTAAAGGGGGAAATATAATGTATCACATAGTTTTTCACTAGGTTTTCTTGTGCGGAGGATGTTTTTAATGCCATGGGTGGCAAACGGCCGGTAAAGTTGAAGGGGCAAGACCCCCAATCAGTCCTAAAGTACGCCCCTTATTCCTAAAGCTCAGGCCACCCTGGTCGACCGCGCTCAGTGGATCAAGAGCTCACTTGACATGTAGCACCGAGGTCGGACGATAATCTTGTACTAGTTTTCGAGATTTTTCTACCTATTTTATTTTTACTGCTTTATGACAGAAATAGAGAAGCAGTATGAGGGACGGGAAGGAGGGAAGAGTTCACATCGTATTATTTATAACTCTTTTAATATGTAACCGAATAGGTGTTTGTTAAATAAAGTTAATTTAAAAAAAAAACGACTTCACGGCTACTTGACCTATATGTACGACATATACAATACATGCCTACATATTACAAGCTTTCCTTAGTTTGGGGTCAGATGACCATGTGTGCAATGATGTCCCAGATATTTATTATTTATGTATAGGTTGGCCGGGTTTCCCCGGATTTGTCCTAGTTTAGAGGGCATCCGGGCGGGGCTTCAGTTGTAGTCCAAGTTTAAAGTCTTGGGCCACCCGCGACACGCACTGTGCCGCGCAGCGATGTTGACACTATGTTTAAAAAACCTGTTGACATGTCCGGGTTCTGGGCTTTAAAATCCGGGGTTTTCACGCGTCTTGTCCTGGTTGGCAAATTTTAGAGATGGCAACCCTACACATGTATACTAACTTAAACTAAATATTAGAAAAATGACAGCTAAAACAGATATTGAAAGTCCTCATCAACGAAATTATAAAATGCCATGAGGTTTTATAACGTTCTTCGTCCTCAATTAATTTTTTTTTTTGTTTTTGTAGCCTTTTTTTTCAAAAAAGCGCTGAATCAATTTCGATAAAATTTATACCTATGGGACCACGTCTGTCTGTAGTATGACTTACCAACAAAAAAAGAATCATCAAAATTCGCGTTAGATACATCCAGAAAAACATATAGTCGAATTGAGAACCTCTTCCTTTTTTATGTCGGTTACAAGTGACGGTAGTACACTGTAATCATCCAGCGTTTCCCTGGGGTCTCTTTTAGGTCGTCTGTCCATCTTGTGGGTGGACGTTCTACGCTGCGCTTACCAGTCCGTGGTCTCCATTAGAGTACCTTTCGACCCCATCGGCCATCTACTTCACTGGATGCAGGCCGCTTCCAACCGTCCCTTTTGGAAATCGATGGGGGAGGCCTATGTCTAGCAGTGCACGTCCTATGCCTAAAATCATAATGATGATGATGACTGTGGGTGGACGCCCTACGCTGCGCTTACCGGTCCGTGGTCTCCACTCGAGAATCTTTCGACCCCATCGCCCATCTGCTACGCTAGATGCAGGCCGCTTCCAACCGACCCTTTTGGAAAACAATGGGGGAGGCCTGTGCCCAGCAGTGGACGTACTATTACTAAAATAATGATGATGATGTCGACTGTAATAAAAGAACAAAACTGCTTAATCACCAAACACTCAATTACACCTAAAATAATAGATAATGAATACAAAATGTAGTGTACGCAAAAAGGAAATAAGGGTAATCAATCAAGACCTAGCCGAGCTCTTGGTTTCTTGCTAACCTTTAGAAAAGTAGGTATTCAGGTTTTGTCTGCTGTATTATTATCTCCACATTTTGTAGTCGTGAGGGTTACCACTGATGTCTACCTTAAGGTAACATTAAGAGTTGATGTGTCATGAACATGGGTTGCGTTGCATCAATTTTCGCCGTTATGGCCAATGGTAACAAATTCATATTTTGGTTATAATTGAGGATATAAAGAAGTTTAATATACTTTTAGAGCGATGTGGCCTGCACATTGCCACTTCAACCTGAAAATTTTAATAGCTATGTTGGTGTCTTTAGTTCTTTGGCAAATATCCACGTTCCGGATTCTCTCGCGCAAAGAAACTCCGAGCATAGCTGTCTCCATTGCCCATTGTGAGTTTTTTTCAAAAGGCTAACTGTTAAGGACTGTTACTGACTGACAGTTGCAGGTTGAAGTGGCAATGGGCAGGCCACATCGCTCGAAGAACCGACAACCGATGGGGAAGAAAGGTTCTTGAGCGGAGACCACGAACCGGAAGACGTAGCGTAGGTAGGCCTCCCACTAGATGGACCGACGACATTGTGAGAGTCGCGGGCATCCAGTGGATGCAGATGGCAGGGTGTCGTTCAGTGTGGAGAGCAAAAGGGGAGCCCTATGTTCTGGAGTGGACGTCTTCTGGCTGATGATATTTATAAGTAATAAAGAAAATAAATGTTTGGAACGAGTTTCATCATGTTTACGTTACATAATCGTCCTACGCAACTTTTGTAATTTCATGTGAATATTTTTTTGGTAAATGTTTCTTGATAACATAAAGAAACGTTTTATTTAGAAATGATTAATATTTTTCGATATTGCGAATTCTGCTTTGAACATTTTGTTATGAGATTTTATTGCCTCCGTTAATATTTGTATGATAATTAGACTTTGAGGACAAAATGTGAACCAGCGCTGGGTTATATACGCTGCCAACTGGGTCGGTTTGAGCAATTGGATTGTCGGTTTAGACCCTTAACGGTCTATCGGTAATCAAACAGCTCTTTTTAGGGATCCGTACCCAAGGGATTTAAACGGGACCCTATTAGTAAGCCTACACTGTCTGTATGTCCGCCCGTCTGTCCTACCTTTCAACGGCTGTGCGTATCTTTTGAACCGTAAGTCAGAATCAGTCACGTTTTGCTCTGTAGTGTCAGTCACGAATTGTTTTTCTAATAACAAATTTTCAAAAAACTAAGGATTCTTATTTTATCATTTTCCTGTAATTCGTTTCATGTTCTTCGTCTATAGATACAAATTAAAATTATAACGCCTATACAGAGGAAGATTTACGTAGTTTAAAATCACTCTCGAACGCGACTTCCTTTTGCATGTAGTGTCAGACACGTTTACATTTTATCAAATAAATCATATTACACCACTTTATTACAGATAATTTTTACTACAGAGGAATAATTGAAGGTTCAACTATAAACACATGATAATATTGAAACTGTAAATCTAATGGTATTCGTAATGTAAGACAAAATCAAACGCAATCTGGGTCAAATGTAGTGTCAGTCACATATGAAATTGCCCGTAATATGTACAAGCGTCGAACTTTGTATGATTGTAGTACACACTCTGAAGTAAAACAACAAATAAATAATGGCCAAGTGCGTGTCAGTGACTAATATGTGTTAATATGTAAATGTAATTATGTTCACCACCAAGTTAAGCATCGTCGGGCGCGATCGGTACTTGGATGGGGATCAACGTTGTCTGTTTGCACTACTTTTTGTAATTTTGTGATGGTACGGAATCCTCAGTGCGCGAGCCTGATTCGCACTTGGCCGGTTTATTACTTTTAATACTGTGAAAGTTGCTTCTTCCATAGCAGGTCAGGTCAGGTTTTTCTATCGGTTTCTTCTAGGCCAGCATCGTAGACCGCATCATCGCTTAACATCAGGCGAGTTGGCAGTCAAAGGTCACCCTATTCCTATTAAAATGATCAATATAAATATAACAAAGTAGGTATAATCCAGTTTCCTAGCTCTTTTCCGACTCGTCAATCCCGGACATAAAAATCAGAGTCGTCATAAAGTTCCCGCAAATAAAATCGTCTATAAAATTTTAAAACTAACAAGAAAGAGGTAAAACTTCTCTCCGCCTTATCGAGAAATCGGCGATCGATGTCGGCGCAGATAAATGTCAGCGGTGAAATTGTCGGTGAATTGTCGGCGAAATTGTCGGCGAACTTTTTAAAACTGCCGATATGTGGGTGTTTGATGAGTCAGCAGTTTAGTAAACTGGTGCTTGTGGCGTAGTTACTTACCATCAGGCGAGTTGGTGGACAAATGTAGATCTAATAGGTATATATCGACTAGCAACCCACACCGTCTCTGCATGGTGTAATTTAAGAAAAAAGAGGTGAAAAAATATTTTTCGTTACTCATACTCTGAAAGTAGGTCTGAAGTTGCCTGAGGAGCGGGTTGAAAGTAATAAATTTCAGCCCTAGGGAGAATCACTTTCAACTGACAGTGACAGTTGACAGTGACACTGACAGACACTCAAATTATAAAAATAAACTAGTTCTATTTTCATATTTGTATTGAACCATGTTCCAAATTTTTTTTCTCCTAAGGGATTACGGTCCCGCACTTCTCGTGCATTTGCCAGTGTCAGTTCATGTTTTTATTTTTAGTTTCCTTGTATTCGTAATGAAAAGCACAGTGTTTACCTCGGGGTTAAAGACTTATTTAGTCCTAGGATAACAATGTACTATTTCGGCGACTTGGTTACAAAATATTGTTTTTTCTACGTACATAAAAACTTAATTAGATTTTATTACATACATAAACCTACCGTGAAAAATTATCTAACTGATACCTAATGAAAACCGTATCAAGATCCGTTGCGTGGTTTAGAAGTTAGCGTATATTGTACAGACAGACAGACGCGGAAAGCGACTTTATACTATGCAGAGATATGTAATTTTTACGTTGAAAGGATAAAGATACTTTCAGATTAATCCCGTAGAATTTTCATCAAAATCGATTCAGTAGCACAGAATACATAATATCAGTCATTAGGTTTTCAAACAAAATAACAATCTTCTTCTTCCATACGAGTATATATAAAAATCAATTGCTGTTCGTTAGTCTCGCTAAAACTCGAGAACGGCTGGGCCGTTTTAGCTGATTTTGGTTTTGAAATGTTTGTCATAGTCCAGGAAAGGTTTAAACGGTGAGTAAACGGCTGGACCGATTTTGATGAAATTTTGTGTCCCTGGAACGGGTCATAGTAGCGAGGCCGAAGGCCGAGCTTAAGCGCGAAGCCGGGGCGCGTCGCTAGTTATAAATAAAAATATGTCATTCAAGTAAGCGAAATTGCGTATTTACTAACTTTGAAGTCTTTAAACCATATTGCAGAAAACGAGATGAAAAGAGAAACAGATACTTCAGTGTAAATGTAGGCGAACTCTGTCACACAGAAAAAAATGCTTCGCATCCTTGCTAACATTAAAGCTCCAGATATCACCAAAGTACATTTCCATAAACCTTACTTTTTTAAATATAAAATCCTAACCGTCGCGTCAATTTACATCTTTGATATTTGCAATTTTGTAAAAAAATACCCGGAATATTTTAAAAAGGTTTTAGAATTACCACGTAAACATCTGCTCAGGTTTAAGCATAAATTAGAAATCCCAAAATCTAGACTAGAAACGCATGGTAGTGGTCCTCATTCAATGGCTATAAAAATATTTAATAAATTACCCGACGACTTAAAGAGTTACGAAAATGAACAAAATTTCGATAAGAATTTGAAAAACTTATTAATTGAAAAGTGCTATTATTCAGTAGAAAATTATCTAAGCGACAAAACATTATAAACAGATCGGCCATACCTCAATTGTCATACCCTGATTGGGTCATTGTGTTAATATAAGTGTTAAATATATAGTTAGCATAACATAATGTGCAATAAATGATTTGATTTTGATATTAATCTCAGATTTTACGTCTCATTAGCATCTGCTAATTCTGTTATGAAAATTTTGCCCGATAATTAAGCCACATGCGTCATGCTCCAAAAATTTCACAAAAGAACTGCGCCGTCATACATCAACCCGATATTTGGTATAAACAGGGATAAACCCAACCTTGTACAGTGGGTGCCAAACTTTGTGACCGGTCTGGAAATACGGTGACACTTGACAGTAAAGACATCAGTCAGTGGTACGGCACCTTTACATTGACGCGCTAAAACGATAAACCATCTGTGGATAACTTTAATCGACGGATAGAGCCCCCAACATTTATCAAGATTTTTTTTTCGTTTCCGTAATCATCTTTTATGCAAAAAAATATGTTTAATCAACGCACACTATTCAGTTTTCTCTATGTTTGCGAAAATGTAAGTAAATGATTTTCTTTGTTGGCTGTCATAAAACGACGGACAGTTGAAAATTATCATGCGGCCTTTCGGAAAAGTTTTGTATAAAAATAAATGCGCTACTGGTATTTACGTAGCGTTTCACCGAACGCTATGCACGACTTGTATAATATATATATCGCAGATGGACTGCTTAATTCGCTGTTTTACATAACCGCTAGCTGTTTTACAAAACAGCACCGCTATGTAACAGCAAAACGACATTTAGCGGTTTTTCATAATTACTGAACTTTAATACGCAGAATTGCATAAACGTTTTGCATTGTATCCGGTCAACGATTAGAGGTTATGTAGATTTTAGTTCTAAATTTTGATTCTCCTGACTCAGTGTGTCATAACTACAATAATGGCATCTGAAACAGAAAGTTGTTAGCCAATATTAATAAATAAAACAAGTAAAATATGATATATGAGTAAAAATTACTGTAAAATTATTTATTATAATTATTGGGCGACCCATAGTACAAGCGTTTGGTGTAGGGCCTACACCATAAGTCATTCTGCATTACGTCTAAACTTGAATAGCAGTTTTGTTAAACGTAGCGCAATTACAATCTAGCTGAACGTTCAGCTGTTCAGCTGTTTAACACAACCAAGCCGTTTTGTAAAATAGCTAGTGGTTTTGTAAAACAGCTGATTCAGCAATCCAGCTGCGACATGCTATGTATATATAGCTACTTGCATAATCAGTATTGATGGCAGAGTGAGTATTTTAAGTGAAGTGAATAATGGCTTAGCGACTGGTTCTGTGCGATTCGAGCTATCGCGTAGACAGCTCTCTTCTGGCATACGAAAGCGTGTTTGCACTCGGCGCCACTAGCCCAAATTTCGGCTCCGTACTGCACGATGTCGCGAGAAAATTGTCTAAACTACTTTGCCGCATGCGACTACGACGACGACGACCTTAACTACCTGAAAAAGGGTATGCTATGCACAAATTCTGGTTGAGGACCACATATCCTGTGTTGCACCGCTGTGGCGGTTTCCCCTCACAATAACTAGGTATATTCAGAGCGGTCGTAATGTCTGGCCAACTTTACACTAGTGTCGAATGAATCCCAGTACGATTTAAATTCCTCGTTTTAGCGGATAAATGAGGAGAGGAATCGTTGGATCCGTTGTTACGTGCGACATTTGACAGTGTGAATACGTAGAGTCGAATCAATGTTCCTATCCTATAGAGTAAAGTGTCTAATGTTTAATAAATTATTATAAAAAAAATAAAAAATAAAAATCTGGGACATTATTGCACACATGGTCATCTGACCCCAAACTAAGCAAAGCTTGTAATATGGCTGCCAAAGACTGATATACATACATATATATTTTTAAATACATACTTAAATAGATATTAAACACCCAGACATAGAACAAACACAAATGTTCATCACACAAATGTTTGTCCTAGATGGGAATCGAACCCACGCCCCCAAGCACAGAAAGTAGGATCACTACCAACTGAGCCACCGAGGCAGTCAGTTTATTAAGTTCATATTATAAATTACAGTTAAGTAGTTATTAATAATAATTAGTGCTGTTGCCCGCGACTTAGTACGTGTAGATTTTTATAATTATAAGCTTTCATCCTTTTTTTTCTCCGTTAATCCGACCTTTGCGCAAAATAACATAGCCTATACTTCAATCTGGTCATAGCTAAGCATATTCGTGAAAACCGCATTTAAATACGTCCAGTGGTTTAGGAGACGTGCGTGCACAAACAAAGAAACATACAAAAATTCTAAAAACTGTCTTAATGTGTTCCTGTTCAGTTGCTTATTTTAAGACGCCCTGTTTTTTTTTTCTCACAATTACAGATTTTTTATCTCTAAGTTTTTATTATAATGAGAACCAATTTATGTGATTAGGTAAATTAAATTAAGAACACACGAGAACAAACAATCATGTCCTACAAAATAAAAACTCCGTCGAGATCACCACCGTGCGGCAGAGTTCCTAGAACACTGGCAGAATTGCCTCGCTGTATGGCAATACTTAATTTTTGTGTAAAATATCTGCCAGGTCTAGGATCCCCCGAGGCGAGGACCAACCTAGTTGAAATATCTTTGACAAACTTTTTTGTGTCGGACGACCACGGGCCCAGGGTCTTCACAGCTAGCGCAACAAACTCACAATGTGTGCTGAGCTGTGAATACTTCCTATGTTTGTTTATTTGGCTTTTTTTATTATATGTATAGATTACGAAATGTTGAATAGACAGACGATGTCAAACTTTCAGTTTACCTGCACCCTCAGATCATATAAACAAGGGAGATATGCAACAACAAATACCACAGTACAATAATTTTATCTTTCGTGTTCAAATGTCTCCATATTCCTTTGGTCACTACACCGCTAAACTATTTAACGCAGGAATTATAAGTATCGAGTAAATATCTTGCTATGTAATGACTTGATGGTGGATAGGTAGAATATGAATTGAAAAATCACATATTTCAATTATTACGTTGATGGGATATTTGGTTTACTTAAAAACTTGGTTTACTTAAAAAAAAAAAAAAATGCCATTGTCTATAATGACAATTTGTATGACATACTAATTTTATGTTGACATATTTTTACAGCAATTTGTTGAATTTATTATCTTAGTAATTTTATAATATTATTCCTATTTTTACTAGGAAATCTATTTTAGTTTAACAATATGTGAGATAAATGTTAGTGGAATTTGTCCGTTTTTATTCTCAATAAATAATTTGAATTTAGAATATCCAGGTTAATTAGTATAAAATTTCGGGTGCCCCCACGTAACTAAACCACAGAATACATATACGTACAAGTACAGAAGATTCACTCCGAAAAATCATTTAAATAAGTAGCGACTCTTGCTACTACACAATAAAGTGCAATTCAGGACGTGCGAGCGCTAACTACCTACTGCTATATTAACCTAGAAGTTGCCTCTCTGTCTATCGCGTAACTCTTGTCACGTTATCTCTGTCTATCGCGCGGCAGCGGGCACGGCAAGTCCGACAAGACGACTACTTGTAGCTTCATACCTAAAGTGCGGAGTGCGTCAGGGCTGACTAACCTATGACAAATCGGCTTACACTCACGTTATGATCGCTTGATGTCACGTTATGGGCCGTGGCCGCGACGTCACCGCCAGTGTGCGTGCGATCGTCTCCAAGAAAGCGCGTATTCCTTGATGATGGAGCCAAACCGGTCGCGAGCTCGTCTCGACCGATAAACTTAACGTGTGTGAGTGTAAGCCATTTTGTTATATTTTATGACCAAAAAAATAAAAATCAGACGTTCCTCAACGTGATCAACCTATAAGAAAGAAATGTGTATTAGGGTTTACGCACAGAATAAAAAACTCGCGTAAATGATGCGCGTAATGTTGTTTACATTACGTGGCCTGTGCGCCTCGTTTTCACTCGAATTGTACTCATCCGAACTGTGTTGATGTTTTTTTATGGTTGACTGGCTAGGCTTTTCACCAAAGCTCACCATTATTAGCTATCCAGCACACTGAAGTGAGAAATTTTTCGTTTAGATTAGGCTGTAAAGACATTTTTGTAAGAAATCCGTTGTAGCCAATTGCACACATGCAAACGATACGTCACAATTTAACTACGTAGGAAGGAATGAAGTAATTCGTCAAGATTATTATTCATTCAAAAGGTTATGAACGTTACCTTTAGCCTTCTCTTTTTTGTGATCCAGCACTATCGAGCACGGTGTAGAAATGACAGCTTTTATGTTATACAAATCGTAGTTAATGTTAACGCGATCGAATAGGATAACGAAATTGGAAAAACTTGCACTAGGAACACTCAAGCTCATATCCTTAGTTCGCATTAAGCTTTTTACTCATGAGCATCGACGCAAAATTGCTAGTCTATCGCTTTTTTATCGGAAATAATTATTTGGAGTGTTCATCTGATCTGCATGATCGAATTCCTTTCTTAATTTTTCTATCGGACTGCCAGATTTGGTACGAAAACTTGACGAGAGATTTGACATCTTATATCTCGGGGGGACGAGCGCAGTGCATTGCTATCCACGGTTTTGAACTGTTGAAGTTCAAAATTCTGAGTGGCGTTGAGCTGTTATGGGCAAGCGTGGAGAGCCATCAGGCGAGCGACTTCGCTCGGCTCGTCACTCAGTATCATAAAAAGAATGTGTTGCCTAAATGGGTGTTACCCCATAGCAACAATCTGGGTGTCTTCATATCACGAGTAAATCAGTTTCGTATCAGTTTTAAATCGTGCTTCACCGTAGACCGCATCATCTCCTAATATCAGGCGAGTTAGCGGTGAAACGCAAACCTATTATTAAATATAAGGTCGGGGAAAAAGTTTCTTCGTATTTTTTAAACAAATTCTAGACATATTTTTTTCAAGTTTAATTACATTTAATTATAATATATATGTGCCATTTTGTTCGATAACTTGTTGCCATCTTGTAGGTAGTGACATGATCCCGTTGCTGTAGAATTTTTGGGACTTCTGATCAAAAAAATGCAACAAGTAGTTTTGACAGTCCTCTCTTGATGTTAATCTAACACTACCCAAAGAATTCTGAAGAGATCGAAACAGGTGGAAATCTGAGGGTGCAAGGTCAGGGGTGATAGGTGATCCATTTTTCATCACCAGTGATCAATCTTTTCAAAAACGGTTCGGTTTCTTTACGTTTCAATAGAGAGTCGCAAATGAGTACACGATTCATTTGGTTTCTTTCAGTGAGCTTGTGTGGCACCCAAATATCGAGTTTTTTTGTATACCCAGTTTTTCTCAAATGGGTCAAAACTGTTTTGTGGTCAATCCCCAGTTCTTCAGCTACGTCGTAACTATTAATATGCCGATCTTGGTCCACTTTTTCAGAAATGGCATCTACTTTATCCGTAACAGGGCGACCAGAGCGAGCTGCATCTTTGACATCAAAATTCCCGGACTGAAAACGCTTGAACCAACATTGTGCTACTCTTGATGACACTGCATTAGGTCCATAAACGTCACAAACTTTTTTCGCGGCTTGTGTCGCAGTTTTCCTTTTTTTGTAATAAAATTTCACAATATATCGAATTTCTTCGTTAGATTCACTCATTTTATCAAACAAAAAAACAATTGAAAAATGGCGGGAAATTGCTTTATACTTTTTATATTCCTTTTTTAAAATGTCATTTAATGGTATCAAAACCAGCCAGATACAAACAGTACAACGGATGAGATTTTTACTACAACCTTATACATACAAAATACGAAAAGACTTTTTCCCCGACCTATTATATTATATAAAGACTATGCTAAGTGACGGTGAGAAGATGGTAAACACGATTAGCCAAGAATGAGAACTAGCTCTCAAATGCTCCCGGTACACACCGCTATGCCGTTGGCGAAAGTATACCTTAGTACAGCAGTCAAGTTCTGAGCAAAATACCTGAAAAAGACAAAAATAAATCACTTTCATAAACAAATTTAAAAGGCTACAAAAAGTGTTTTCATTAAGCTTCGTCAATTAATATTAATTATAAAGAGTGTTCCAATTCTCGGTACGGTATCGGGGATGTGGATTTATACCCTTTCATTTGAGAGTTAAAATTCTGTTTATTCCGGAAAATTTTTGACGGATTACGGCCGGTTATTCCGACAAATTTCTCACTTTACGTACTTCAAAAATTAAATCATTATTTCACATTAAGCTAAATTAGGTGACACAGAAAATTTTCTACTGAATAATAGCACTTTTGAATTTATACGTTTTGAAGTTTTTTTTTTTTTGCCAAAACCACCTTCGTTTTCATCACTCTTTAAGTCGGTCATTTACTAAATATTTTAACAGCCATTGCATGTGGACCAAATGCATTTTGATATTAACAATACCATGGTACCACATGGTGTTTATATGGTTTATCTGAAATTATAATTTCCGGGGTATTTTTTGAGGAAATTGCAAATTTCAAAGATGTACTCGACGCAACCTTACCTTTAAATGTGGTAGGTATTTCAGTTTTGTGTTTCATTTAATCGGCAATGTTTTACCCACGACTGAACGGAGGAGGTATATGCGTTTTACACATAACCTCTTTGTAAGTTTCAACCTCGTTAGTGTCTTTGCGTATGTTATCACTTTTCACCAAAACGACTGGACTTGAAGAATTTGAATTTGCTGTGCATCATAGCTGTGTTTGATGAAAATTAGCTTAGTGGTTTTAAAGTTATGAGTTGATATCGGAGTAGATCGTGAGTATTTTATATTACAAAGTATATTTGTTTGATTTAGTGTTCCTTATAGCAGGAGGCCTTAGCAACAAAATATGCCGGATACCCTGCACACTTCTAATTCTAACCCACTTTTACTAAAGGCAGTTTTTACATAATTAGACCTTCGCACTGGCTCCACTAAAACCTTTTAACATGATAATCGAGGTACCTTTAAAAGGGTAATATTATTCTTAAAGGGTAGGTAATTATTACAGAGCCTGGTAGTGAAATTAATAGTTTAGTGCACTAATTTTTGTAGCAATTTGTCCGGTATTTTATTGTTTACTAGCCTTTGTCATCTCACGCATTGTATATTATGTAGTCAGATTTTTTTTCAGTCGGATCAGTAGCGTTCGTGATTAATTCAAATAAATACAAACTAAAATTTACAATATTTTTACTGACAATTGGCCGTAATTTTTCAGATTCCCTGCATTTTCATTCCGGACATACCTACTGGTTTTCCTTCGCTGTCTTGAGTGATGCCATCGAAACTGCACTTAAATTATTAAGGTGATACGTTTCACGTTTGGCGGGAAATTAAAATTTGAAACAGTTTTTTTGTTCTTGTAGCTAGGCCGGGTAATTATTGTAAACGATCATGATGATTGCGAAAATTGATTATTATTCTTTACAAACTCACGTAAAGCTATTTATCTCCAATGCACATTATTACATACATTTGTCAATAAACAGATTTTTGCCGTTTCAAACGGTTTATTGACAAATGTAAGTAAGTAGTTACTGATTAATAGCTGTACATGATAATGAAAATAACAACCAACAATTTTCGCAAATACTGTGCCATGTTACAATAATTACCCGTCCTAGCTACAAGGACAAAAAAATTGATGGAAATTTGAATTTGCCGCCAAACGTGAAACATTCCACCTTAAGGCATTAAATAAGTCATTGGTGCAGTGCCGAGGATCAAACCGGGTGCCGTCAGTTTGTTAAACGCACTTGCGCTACCGCACAGTCATCATCAATTAATTCTGTTACTGTTATACCTAATAATTTATAACACATCTCCGTGTTGGTTATCAGTAACGTATAAAAGAGCAAACACTGTATAGTTTACGTTGCAGCCATCATTCAAGCAAACTCATCAAATCTCCTCGAAACTACAATTTATCTTTAGGATTCCATTTACTAGCATGTACGAGCTCGCCACACAACTTGCAATTCCAATGTAGGTCGCGACCACTGAAGTTTTTAGTTACGTGTGATGAACAGTATGATCAAATTATACTATGGTTTTACCCACGTGAGCATTCTCTCATGAATCTCATAATTTTCCGGGGTAAATATAATACTACATGTCACTATACAAATTATTATTTTCATAAACTGACTTCACAAAATTGGTGTAAAATGCACGAAATCGGTTACTTGGATAAGCACATTGTAACAATTTATTTTGATTTAAAAGGCAAACTACTGAACCAATATTGATATTTTTTTCTATGGGACCAATTTGAAAGTATACTCTCACAATGAAAAAAAAAACCGACGGACGACACAATTCAGGGAGGCGTGCCGCGGTATGCGCCTAGCACTCTTCATGCACGACAAGCCGTGGTGACCGAGGCGATCCACAGTATCGCCTTAGTTGCAGCGATGGGAAACTTGGCAAGCTGCGCCTATTCTTAGCGATACGGCTAAACAAAACGTTGTTTTATCTAATAAAAGTCCAATAATCATAGAAGGTATTAGAGCGTGCAACCAAAGCCCCAACTTTCAACGAGAAACAGCCAGAAGACGAGCGCGCTCTGCGGAAGAAGTCGAAAAATCTAAAAGATTTTTATACTCTAAAGCACAGAGCGGCCCATTCAATTGCTGTTGAGAGGAAACCCAAGTAAAGAAAAGGAAAACGAAAGTACAACAGAAACTTTTAGGACTGACTTAAGCAATCCTGGATTTGAATTGTAACTTACTCCTTATAAATACAAAAACACGTATTTACCGTCACCTACTTATTTTAATAAATATATTATATAAAATAACTTAATTACGATTTAATTAGTTCCGAAGGTAGATATCTCGAGAGCAGCTGTACATGTGAAATCTGGTTACAGCTGCCATGGTTCTAATTTCCGGCGTCTTTCATATAATTATAATATCATGTGTAGGTGTAAAAAATGTTAGTAAAAAATAACATATTATTTATAAAATGGGGTTATTAACAATACTGGCTTCTAGCGATGCCAACTGATTTAACTGACAACCAGGGATGTTGCAGATGCAAAAAAAAAAAACCACATCCGCGGATGCGAATACGGATGCGGATTTTTTTACGTTCACATCTGCAAATGCGGATGCGGATTTAGATTAATTTTTACAAAAAATTATACATGTACAGAAATAAAATACCAAGAATAGAATGGTTATTCATATTTCTATTAATTAGTAGCAGAAATTAAAAATTTGGAGCATTATATTTAATAAAAGATACTTCGCTCCTATTGGTCAACGAGCACGTGCCGATCGCTGGCCCCACCCAATTTCTTTCTTTTAATAATTTGTGCGACATCCGCATCGGCATGCAATTCCGCATCGATTATTGCGGATGCGGAAGTGGTTGCGGATGTCTAAATTGATGCGGAATTTCCGCATTTGCAGATGTGAATATTCGCAACATCCCTGGTGACAACAATTATTTTCTGTGTAGGGTAAGTGCCATGCAAAAAGCAAAGTGTTATTTATTTCTGCGATTTATGGTCCAAGCTAAGCAAGTTGGATCCGGTAAAGTATTGCTAGTCATAGTCATAGTATGATGGTTACTAATGATGGTTACATGTATTCATTTTCTTTTTTCATGGTTTACACTAGTATATTGCTCTGATTTTGGACTAAAAGCCGCCGATCTCCTTTCAAGATGATAACCTCAAGTAAATCAAGCTGACGTTGTCTCCCGAACTACTTCCGACAACGTCTTACAGTAAGCGGGTTGTGGTCCATATCCATAACTCAATATTTGAACGTGGGCATGTTGGTCTAAATTGGGGCAAATGTAGGTCTAAGTCGGTGTAAGTTTTTGTGCAAATGTCTTAAAATTTGAATTTCTAATGCATATGCAGCTGTCAAGTATGATTTGTAAATGTTATTCTGTACCACGGAATAGGGAAGGGGTTCTGTACGTAAAAATGTTAGCTTTGTTTAATTTACAGTACGGCTTGGATACAAGTAGTTTTATGTGCAAACTCAGCACGCTAACAGTACATGCCACGACGTACGCACACATTCCATATTATCCTATCGAAGAGAATACTTAGGATATAAAAAATACGTTTTCACACCACATGCTCGACAATGTTCAATTACATATCATGCAACCGCAACGTAAAGTAAAGCATTATTTCTTAAGGGATATAAAGTTGTATGAAACTCCCTAGGGAATAAAGTAATTTGAATTTGGAACGTTAATTTCGTGTGGATACTCGTGGAAAACTTTAAATAAAAATAACCCATATGGCATTGTAAAGAGGTTTGTTCGAAAATCGAACTGGCCACCATAAGCAGAACTCAAAAAAAAGGTGCGTTTAAAAAAATAGTGAAACAAATGATGGTGTTTGGTGCTGTGATTTTCAGTGAAACTTGGCTTTTATTGTCTCGCAGAAGGTGTGAAAAGTAGAGTATGCTCCTCTGGAATAAAGCCTGTCTTCGTCTTGGGCAGCTTGAACCCCTCGCTTCACTCAGGACTCTATATAACCCCCATCGTGACGCTCAGCGTTCAACATGCCGCTCGCGACGTAAGACACTGCTTTATTCCCTTAGTGCATAATCTACTAATATTGTTGTATGGGTCATACAACAAACTTTGTAAACGTATTTTTGTATTTTGCTCTAGTGTAGAAACGATAATACGTACAAGCGTCAAACTTGGCATGATTATAGTAGACATTCTAAAATAAAAAAAACAAGTAATAAATACTGGCCTAAGTGCGAGTCGGTGATAAATATCTTTTCACCAAAATTAAGCAACGTCGGGTGCGATAAGTACTTGACAGGTGGTTCATTTTGACAGCCCTGTTTGCTTAGTGTGGTGAACTTGCCTTCTGCGCTTGGGGGCGTGGGTTTCGATTCCCACCTAGGACAAACATTTGTGTGATGAACATGTGTGTTTGTTCTATGACTGGGTGTTAGTATCTATTTATGTATGTATTTACAAATATGTATGTATATCAGTCTCTGGCAGCCATATTACAAGCTTTGCTTATTTGGGGTCAGATGACCATGTGTGCGATAATGTCCCAGATATTTATTACATGATGTTATATTTTTGCACAACTTTTTTGAACTATAGTAGTTAACTATTTATGTGGTGGTACGGAACACTCAGTGCTACAGCCCGACTCGCACTTGGCCAGTTTTTACAAAATTATTATATGTGTAAAGCTGTCAGAGCAAATAAATGCTTGGACCAAGTATAGTAGAACATAAGCTCACGAAGGCAGGCAAGTCAGTTTACGTGAAAGGTCCCGTTATCTACAACCAACTACCTGAACACATTAAAAGGCCGGCTTCTGACGGTATATTTGAAAATAGGTTGAGACGGTTTTTGATCGAGAAAGCCTACTACTCTCTCAAAGAGTATTGTGATAAAAAATATTAAAATATATTGTTTTTTAAGTTTTGTGATATATAATAGTGTACTTAATAGGTCGGGGAAAAAGTCTTTTCGTATTTTGTATGTATAAGGTTGTAGTAAAAATCTCATCCGTTGTACTGTTTGTATCTGGCTGGTTTTGATACCATTAAAAATATGACATTTTAAAAAAGGAATACAAAAAGTAAAAAGCAATTTCCCGCCATTTTTCAATTGTTTTTTTGTTTGATAAAATGAGTGAATCTAACGAAGAAATTCGATATATTGTGAAATTTTATTACAAAAAAGGGAAAACTGCGACACAAGCCGCGAAAAAAATTTGTGACGTTTATGGACCTAATGCAGTGTCATCAAGAGTAGCACAATGTTGGTTCAAGCGTTTTCAGTCCGGGAATTTTGATGTCAAAGATGCAGCTCGCTCTGGTCGCCCTGTTACGGATAAAGTAGATGCCATTTCTGAAAAAAAGGACCAAGATCGGCATATTAATAGTTACGACGTAGCTGAAGAACTGGGGATTGACCACAAAACAGTTTTGACCCATTTGAAAAAAACTGGGTATACAAAAAAACTCGATATTTGGGTGCCACACAAGCTCACTGAAAGAAACCAAATGAATCGTGTACTCATTTGCGACTCTCTATTGAAACGTAAAGAAACCGAACCGTTTTTGAAAAGATTGATCACTGGTGATGAAAAATGGATCACCTACGACAAGAATGTGCGCAAACGATCATGGTCAAAGGGCAGTGAAGCACCACAGACTGTAGCGAAACCCGGATTAACACGTAATAAGGTGATGCTGTGTGTATGGTGGGATTGGCAGGGCATCGTTCATTATGAGCTTTTACCGCCGGGCAAAACCATCGATTCGGATCTCTACTGCCAACAGCAGATGAGACTCAAACAAGAAATTGAGAAAAAACGGCCGGAATTGATCAACAGAAAGAGTGTGGTCTTTCATCATGATAACGCCAGACCGCACACATCTTTGGCCACTCAGCAAATATTTAGAGAGCTTGGTTGGGAAGTGTTAATGCATCCACCATATAGCCCTGACCTTGCACCCTCAGATTTCCACCTGTTTCGATCTCTTCAGAATTCTTTGGGTAGTGTTAGATTAACATCAAGAGAGGACTGTCAAAACTACTTGTTGCATTTTTTTGATCAGAAGTCCCAAAAATTCTACAGCAACGGGATCATGTCACTACCTACAAGATGGCAACAAGTTATCGAACAAAATGGCACATATATATTATAATTAAATGTAATTAAACTTGAAAAAAATATGTCTTGAATTTGTTTAAAAAATACGAAGAAACTTTTTCCCCGACCTTATATGTTATATGATTATTTAAGGGATATTTACCGTGGTAATGTTGTGGAAGGAGCTCCCGATATTCACGGGAAGTCTTCCCGTGAACATGGTGCATATATATAGTGCATGGTGCAGTGTATATAGTTCACCAATAAATGTGACGTGTGATATTGTATATAGTTCACCAATAAATTATCTGTATCTGTAGTAAAGAAAATACCTACTCAATTCCGTGCTCATATTCTTTATTTACAGCTCGTAATCCATATTTCACCGTGAGAGCGCGTGTAAACGTCAAAAACTGTTTGCTTTCAGTGTACATTAATATTTTATGTCGCTGACGATGTTGCTAACAGATTAATTTCACAACGCAGTACATAATCTCAAGCGGGTAAGACCTAATGAAGCTTAAAATTTATTGTTAATAAAACCACTAAGGGTGTACAAATTCGAGAGGGGAGTTGGTTGCTCCTAAGTCCGATTGCATTTACATAATGGGTTATTATTATTTTAATTCATAAAATTCTCGTCAAATATATAGAAAACTAGCCGCCCGCCCCGGCTTCACGCGGGTGTAAGCTCGGCCTTCGGCGTCGCTTCAAAATAAATAGCCTATGTCACCCCATAGTGTAGCTTCCCAACAGTGAATGAAATTTTAAAATTGGTTCAGTAGTTTTTGAGTTATTTCGTTAAAAACATCCAAAAATACAAATCTTTCCTATTAGTATAGATGTGCGGCAGAAATAGCTGTGTCCGTTGAGCGTAATCTCAATCTCTATTCTTAACTGACCGGTGTAGCCTTTAACATCATGACAAATTTTGTAGTGAGAGGTTTCGTTAGATTTGTCTTTATACCATGTGCCATAAAAAAGCAACATTTTATGGTAACAATCTTCGACCAAAATAAAATGAATGGACGGGCCCAGTAGAAGCGCATTTTTGAAGATTACAAAATGAGCGCCAGCGCTCACTTCGTTTCAGTCGGTCTCTAGCCGCAGGAAGTGAAACACGAGTCTATTGTTACGCGATAACGAAACATCTGACAAAATTATGAATTCGTATGCTTTACCGAAGTGTACACAAATAACACCGATATCTATTTTTTGTAACAAATATACTGTACATTTTTATAATTACGTGTTGAAGTATATGTCCGACGGTTTTGACTCGTTTTTGCTGATCATGTTCAATAGTTAGGGCCCGTCTATTCATTTTATTTTGGTCGAAGGTAACAATAAGAATAATAAACTTTAAATTATTCCCCTTTGACTGTGAATTAAGAATACAAAAGCTCAGCTTACACTGGTTATTACTTTCAGTGTATTTTACATTCTGTTTATTAAATTTTTGCTACGTGTACATACACAACATTTTGTTCCAAGATAATTTACTGTTTTACATTGGCTAGCAGTAACATCGTATTGAGTTGACCCAAAAATTATGCGCTTATTCATTGGACGAGGCGGTACTTGGCTGTAATACTGAAGATTTAATATTGCTTTAAAAATAATGTTTGCTGCACTAGCCCCAGTGTAGGAGTTGAAGGCCTTCCCGATGGCTTCCGCTTTAGAATTATTTCTAATCCGTGGTCAACAATGCTGGTATCACAACTAGCTTATTTTTTTCTAGTTTTATATTTTGTTGTATACTGTTTCATCATCATCATAATCAGCCTATACTAGTCCATTGCTGGACATAGGACTCTCCCAAAGCACTCCACTCAGCCCAATCTTCGATTTTTCTCTTCCAGCCACTGCCAGCCGTCTTACGTATATCGTCACTCAAACGAGTCTCAGGGCGTCCTACGCTACGTTTGCCGATTCATGGTCTCCACTCTAGAACACGTCTACCCCAACGGTTATCGGTTCTGCGACAGATATGACCGGCCCACTGCCACTTCAGCTTGCTAATACGCTGAGCTATGTCGGTGACTTTGGTTCTATGGCGAATTACTTCGTTCCGGATACGATCCCTCAGAGAAATCCCAAGCATAGCTCTCTATACAGAGTATACTGTTTGCTAATCCTTAAATAAATTGAAAAAAAAAAAAGCTTCTACGCTGAAGTCAGTGGCTGACGTCAGAAAATGTGCAAACGTAGACGTTGACTGTAGTCCCTTACCCTTATAATTGGATATTTTGACATTTAGTAGCAGAAATAGGCAAGAAAAAATCACATTTACGTAGCTTATCACTTCACTTGCGTGTTCACTTAGCTTACAGAATAGACCGGCAGAACACTGGGTGACCTTCATGAGGCGTCGAACTGCACATAATTTATTTAGGTACTAAAAAAGTCATTGGTGCATCTGAGGATCGAACCAGATGCCGGCTGATTGTAAAACGCACGTGGTATCACCACCGCTCTATTTCAAATTATATGCAAGTTCAGTTCAGTAGCACCTATACCATCATCTAGTATTAGATGTCTTAATATTCGTCATGAAAACAAACTTCCAAGAAAGTAATCGTAACACCGACTTCGATATAATTACCATGTAATTGAGTAACTTCTCCACAAAGCTTTTATCACCTATCAAATGAATTTCCGTTACTTCGTCAACCTAATTTTCCTTTGAAATACTTTCAAGAATCTGACACCCGCAACCCTCAATTATGTCGGATGTGGGGACGCCTCCGGCCATCGGCCCATCGTCCTATTTCCTTTGAAACTTACAAACTCAAGGGTTAAAACGTAGTTCAACATCTTCAAGGGGTGGGACACAGTATGGTGATAATCAAAGCAGAAAAGAAACTTTAATTAAACTGTATCCGCATTGCTAATAATTCTAAAACGTAGCCGATGACGGAGAAAGATCGAGAAAGGTGGAAAGGAAGCATTTGGAATGAGGCATTGAAGACGCATTAAATTAATATGCTGGACAAAAAAAAAAAAAGAATTAATAGATAATATCGTAGATGAGAAAATAAGTATACTATTGGGTGTAGATGCTAGATACGGCAAGATGTTGACCTTACATGAAATGACAATTAGTAAAAATCATTATAGAAGCAAAATTAGAAAGAAAGAAAGGACCAGGAAGACCGAGGAGAGCATTCTTAAGTAGCTGAACGTGACGGTTTTGGTTGACAGACCGCCGTCCAACCAAAACGGGAGAGAAAGAGAAAATTTTCTCATTCTCTCCCGTTGGTTGGACGGCGGTCCAGCGTATCAAAAACATACGTCTGTTAGGGCTTTTAGACCATGTAGAAGAGAAGGCAAATGTCATGTCGAACAGGAAGGTGAAAATGCTAGCGGAAGACTGTTAAGCATGGAAGTTATTCCACTGACAAGAGCTACGTGTACATACATAAATGATGAATTAATTAATTATTCTAACAATTATCTGAGGTATTGTATTGAAGGGTCCTTTCAAGACTAGGATGAAATAAATAACTGGAACTGATATCAGAACAATAATACCAAGATTGAGCAAACATTAATTACAGAAATACGTATGACAATTGACAAAGATGGAGACAATATTTTACCTACCATTTGTAAGTTTCGGCCTGAGCATGGCCTGGCCTGATTTCAGGCCTGGTTTTTATTTGTTTCTAACTATAAGATGATTGATCGTGTTATTACATAGCAAGGATCCATATATACTAGAGAGGATAAATATTCAACCTATGAAGTTTGAGACAACCAATTACACGCTCAAATTCTAGCGCCATCTAGGTTTAATCCGTTATTTTGGCATATTTCCGATCTACGCTATAATGAACCGCTATTATTAGTCTAACTCTATTTTTGTCGATGTTACATAGAATACATGGAATTGCTGTATTATTTGGCTGTTGTAGCCAGGGTTAACGAAAATACGAGTAGTATTAACCGTCCAAATGCATAAGTTATTTTACTGCTAACTCCAGGTTTTATGTTTGTTGACGCCAACGGACTATAAATTCTGCTGTGCAACGCAAAAGAAAGGAGGACAAAAGAAGTTTAATTTTTAAATTTTATATGATAAGTTGTTACACACTAGGATTTACTATTGAAAGTTAACAGTTCAAAAATTTGAGTTGCGGATTCGAACCTGGACCATCCGGAGCGTAACCCGAATGCTCTTTCAGCTTTGGTCGCCAAAACTGACTGAGAGGTGAAGGTTTTTTACTAACGCAAAAGTATTTTTAGTGCTATATATATATATTTAAAGTGTTATTCCTTTTAAAGTACTATACTTTAGGTTCCTGTTTATACGATACAGAATTTTGAACTTCAACAGTTCAAAATCCTGGATGGCAATGCACTGCGCTCGTCGCCCCGAGATATAAGATGTCAAATCTCTGGTGCCCTGTAATTTCGCTGGAAACATTGCCTTTCAATCCGGAACACAGTAGTGTTTGCACACTACTGCTTGGCGGTTGAATAACTGGCAAAGGTGTGGTACTTCCCCAGGCGGACCCCTGCAAAAGAGTCCTACCACTACATCTAAGGTTAAGTTATTTCCGTATTCTACTCATTTCGCTCTACTGTGACCGTAGTTGAGAGCAAAAAGTTGCAAAGTGTCGCTTGCATGCCCTTTCCGGGCACTGGGCAGATTGACGACGAGATTTATTTGGTAGCTGTTGACTAATTACTTTCGTGAAATTTGGAAACTACAAATTGCTCAAACCATTCATGAATTAGCGAATTTAACTTTGTTAGGCAGAGAAATGTCTCAGTAAAGGTGGAGTTTCGGGAGAGGCGGGTGCGGCATCGGTGATGTTTAGTCTTATTCTCTAACTTACAAAAGATTCCTTGCCATAAAAATGCGAAGTGTTACCTATGAAAGTTTTACTGAAAAAAAATACTACTCTATGATACAATACTTTATTATAACTCCACAGTTACAAGTCAAACTTCTCCAGTACACTCTTCTAAAACAATGTATATAAAAATTATATCTTAATTTAATGAAATTCTCGGGTCTAGCCCGGACATTTGGTAGGCATTGGTGGAGCCGAAGCCAACACCAAGAGGCCCTGTTGAATATAAAAAATACAATTATGGAATATGTATAAAAAGGAATATGAAACTATTGTACAGTATAGGATTAAAAAAATCTGGGCTATTGAGGTGAACAACTTGTGGATGGAATAACAGATCTATAGAATGAGAAACGGCACCTGCCTTATCCTGTCTCATCTCAAAATATATTTAGGCAGGTGATGACTTGCCACCCACTGAATGGGCCCCCCATAAAGGCTGCCGTATCTTGGCACCGGAGGGGCAACATCGGCGTGGGTGGCTTAGGGTGTAGAGAGGTGTGCTGCACTTTCACTAAGAGCTACTCGCGGCGTTATGCCCTTTAACACTTCCACCCTGGAGCTTAGGTTCTTAGCTCTTGCGGTTTCCACCCCTGGACGGCCGGTTAAGGCAAGCCAGGGGTCAGGGGTCTCATTTAGCCCCATGGAATCTTAATTATTATTATGTAGATCTAGTTACATCCAATTTAGCAATAATTTATCCAATTTAAAAAAAACGAACAAAAATGATATAACAATAATAATTAGGTATGTTAAATTCAATACATCCATCGTTATTTACTAAAGCAGCTATTTACCTGAAATATTTGTAGATGAATCTATTAATATATCACGTAGTTTAATACAGTCATTAAAATTATAATATTGTTGGTCAAGGAGCCAAGTTTTTCTAGGCAACTTCTAGGTTAATATAGCTGTAAGTAGTTAGCGCTCGCACGTCCTGAATTGCACTTTATTGTGTAGTAGCAAGAGTCGCTACTTATTTAACACATATAATGCCTCGTGAGCCACATATGGCTGACATTTTCCAAACCAATTGGGCCGTGTCAGCCATATGTGGCTGACGGAATATGCTTGTTTTGAAAGCGCGATTTTTCGTCGTCAGCCACGTTTTTGATGTTAAACTGTATGTAGTATGGTTGACAAGGCCTGGTAAATTATAAGTATAATGATGGCATTGATACTTTTACTTACATTTTGAGAAATATCAAGTTTGTTAGTGGAAGTTTCGAAAACAAAAGAGTGATTACAAAAATAGTTGGTTTTTGCAAATAAAATTTATAGGTAAATGTTTTAATTGCTTTTATTCATATTTAAGTTGGCATTGGCAAAATAATAAATCAAATCTACATCAATCATCATGTTCAAACACGTTTAAACTCAAACATATCTATGGTCTAAATTGAAACAGCTGATACAATAGTGTGGCTCATTCGGGCAATCTTCGCAGTATGTTACCACTCTTTTAGTTTTATTTCGAGCATGAACTCTTCCAAATTGGGCACAGTGTTCTTTATAACACCTCACACAATATTTACGACAGGCAGAGGCCAATCCTTGTCTTTTCTTCAATTCATGCTTTACTCGCCTAGGTCTAGAGGAGGCACTAGTTTCCGAGACTCCTGTATGCACGAGGTAGTCAACCAACGCAGTTCTAAACTGGACGACAGAGAGCTTCTTCTTGGTTGTTAATTTATATAAAATATATGAATTTACAATCGCTGTATTCAATAATAACTCCATCGCCAATCTTTTGGGCCATTTCGTTGTCTTCCGAAGAGGGGTCGTGTAAGAGGACATTTGGTCTGACAGATCAACCGCTGATTTTGCATGATTATAATCTACCACAATCAACGGTTTAATTTTTTCTTTTCCTTTTTTAGTTATTCTTCTGAAACTTACGGAGTGCTTAGTAGACAGCAGCAGTACATCCCGCTTGTCTTTCCATTTCATAATTGTTATTCCATCGTCATTTTCTTGAGCTGAGAATTCTCCTGTCTTCAGTTTGGTTTGGACAACTGTTTGAGGTAAACCTCGTCTATTTTTTCTAAGTGTGCCTATGAGATGAGTTTGTCCTGCTAGTAGTTTTCGTGCCAGATCCAAACTGGTATACCAATTATCTGTGCAAACCGTATGTCCTTTATTTAGATAATCGTCACACAAGGCAAGGACAACATTAGTCGGTGTAGTATTGACATTGTCATAATTTTTGCCAGCATAAACTTGCACTTTTACAGTGTATCCTGGGTTTGAGCACAGCTTAAAAAGTTTTATCCCGTATTTGTGTCGCTTATTTTTATTGTATTGCCTAAAAATAACGCGGCCACGAAATGGGATTAGACTTTCGTCAACACACATTTCTTGATTAGGTGTATAATGACATTTAAAATTAGCATTTAGCATATCTAATAAGTGTCTAACTTTAAACAATCGGTCGGCCTTATTGTGATTTATTTCATTATTGGCAAAGTGCAACATCCTCAAAATGAGTTCAAATCGATTTCGGCTCATAATGGACTTGACAAATTGCTGTTCAAAACATTTGTTAGTGCTCCAGTACAAAGATAGTTGAGGTAGTTTCACTATCCCCATCCAAATTAAAATGCCAAAGAACCGTTTAATTTCATGGCAATTTGTTGGCATCCATTTCTGCATTCGGTATGATTTTGTTGCACTTTTGTTCAAGGTTTGTAAAGCAAAGCGATTTGTTTCTTCGGCTATGTACTCGAATATACTATCAGGTACTAGCAATGAATAAAATTCTGCTGGTTTAGCTGAACTCATGCTGGATCGCAATGAAAATGGCTTAAGCCCAGGACATTCAGTATATGGAATAATACTTGGTTGCTTACCCAACGGATTGAACCATACTTCAGTATTTCGTGAGGTTGGTAACACGGGAATCTGATCATCTTCACTGTCGGATAAAATCTGCCATCGATGATGATTTTTGGTCCGTGCGATTGATACTGTATCATCGAGATCAACGTCAAATACTTGTGTAGCATCACTATTTGATAATGTGTTACATTCTTGATTATACTCTGTTAAATCTAATTGCGATAGTTCGTAGTCCAAATCATCATCAAAATCTTCCATTTTTTGTTGAAAATCACAAATCAGTAACAAATAACTTGCTAAATCACTAACGGAACAACTATTTACTGCAGTCTTCTTCGATGCACAGCGACAAATGACGCGCGGGGGGCAAACACACGCTGCTAAACAATCAAAATGGCGCCGGCGGCGGCGAGCGACGCGTTCGTTTCGCGCGCTTTTGAAATCATATGGCTGACAAAATGACTGACGCGGCCCCATTGAGAATTTTATTACAGTGGCGCCGCGTCAGCCATATATGGCAGCCACCATTATTTATTTATTTATTTCACTATTACATTATGTAAAATGTAACGAAAATAGTGAATTAAGACATTCCTCACATTCCATGGCCGTATTTTACAAAAAAAAAAAATACAGTTAGTTCATTTGTTAGTACGGCATTATATGTGTTAAATGATTTTGCGGAGTGAATCTTCTGCGCTTGTACTTATATGTATTCTGTGTCTGGGTGTTAATATCTATTTAAATATGATTTAAAAATATATAGTAAGTATTCATGTATGTATATATAACAGTCACTGGCAGTCATAGTACAAGCTACGATTAATTTGGGGTCAGATGACTGTATGTGCAAAAATGTCCCGAATATTATTACCTTAATAAAAGCCAAATTCAGATTGACGACAAATGTAGGAGATTTTAGTCAAAACAATAGGTTCTTCACTCCGTATTTTCCATTTTGGGCTAAATGAGTCAACGTTCACAGTAACCGTTAATTTCAGCGTGCATTTCCGCCAGTGTCAAAGTCGCGCGAAGTATATTCAGTGCGATTGCATTTCAGCACAAACATAATATATTGTGAAAGGACACTTTGCGCTACGGGAAAATCCAGGAGAATAATGAAAACGTAACAATCTATCTGCGAAACGCTGCGTACGGAAACTATACAAATTCACCGATAATCAGTGACCGCCAGTCTCTATACAAACCCACCGAATCATCAGTGACTGCCATTCTCTATACAAACTTACCGAATGATCAGTGACCGCCAGTCTCTATACAAAGTTATCAATCATCAGTGACCGTCAGTCTCTATACAATCTCACCGAATCATTAGTGACCACCAGCCACTTTACAAACTCACTGAATCATTAGTGACCGCCAGTCTATATACAAACTCACCGATCATTAGTAACCGCCAGTCTCTACACAAACTCACCGATCAGTGACCGCGAGTTTCTATACAAAGTTACCAATCAGTGACTACCAGTCTCTATACAAAGTTACCAATCATCAGTGACCGCCAGTCTCTACACAAACTCACCGATCATCAGTGATAAATTACATGATAAATCTGTACATATTCACCCAATGTTCGTCTGGAAAAAATAAATAATCTTAGTGATAAAACGGCCTTTTGTATCAATGTTTATTATATTCTTCTTGTGATGCTTGAACTGTATTGCATTATATTGTATTGCATTGCAATTAAATAAATATCTGGATATTACTTATTGCACACATGGTCATCTGACCCCAAACTAAGCAAAGCTTGTAATATGGCTGCCAGAGACTGATATACATACTTTTTTTTTTTATACATACTTAAATAGATATTAACACTTGTAATGTCCTGTCAAACAAATAAGATCGCAGGACAATTTTATGAGATGAAACAAACATTAAATAAGTTTTGCTCAGACGTCCAATAAAGCTAATAAAAAACAACGAACGCATGAACTCGTAATCATTTTAAGAGAGACACTTCTAAATCTATTTAGAGACAAATAACCTACTTCTACAGGTTTTCTAAAAACACTAACCTAGGTTGAACAAAGGTGACATACACCTTCACTTATACAAAAGCAGTAAAGACTGAAAGACTTTTCCAATGTACACTGGGAGATACTGGTGAATATAATCACGAGCAACGAGTTGAATTTTTCACTGAGCTATGTAGAAATACCACAGCTCCACTCCATCCCAGAATTCAATAAGTTTATTGCGACATCACCTCATCAGCCAATTAACGTCCACTGTTGGACAAAGGTTTCCCTCATAGATGTTGACCCCTGTTGCCATAATCCCCACGCTTGGCAGGCGGCTTGGGGATCGCAGTACGTTCACCGTGTACTATTAGGACGCTGCTGCCCATCCTTCGGTGGTTCTGGTCGTAGTTTTAGGACATACCCGGGTCCAACAAACGAAAAAAGATTCTTTTTTGAAATAGGTCAACAGTTGGCGGAGAAATCTGTGATCATACATAAAAAATACAGTGGAACATAGAACAGTCTTCCTTTTTTGAAGTTGGTTAAAAAGTCGCCCAGGGTGTAGTAACATTTCGATTCTATGTTGTTTGTTGTTATTGTCTCCATTCTAAGGTTTCCTGGAAGAAATAGCTATTAGCGATTACTTGTTACTGTAGTTTTTAATTTTTTGATGTAAACTTTATAAAGTAACCATACATCTATTTTAAAAAAAACGAATTTATTTTTATAATTTACTTGGTCTCTTATACTCATCTTGGTGGACGACTTTTACTAGGGGAACAACCCTAAAATCTCGAAAAAAATATAAGCTAAGTATGCCATAATTTTTGTGATTATCAAATTGTGAAGTATCAATGACCATTTTCTACGCAACAACAAATATTTTTTTTCGCAAATTCAGTTTTTTTTTTCTATTTTGACCTATAGTTATCTTAAAATAAGTCTCGCAGTTTAGATAACTAAAAAACACGCTTTAAAATCTCTAATCCTGAAGATCCTGGTAAGGATAATGGGACAAACTATAAATTATTGCATTGTCACCGGTCCTTGATAAGTGTGCAAAGTTTCAAATCAATCCGATGTTTAAAAGGGGTGAAAATTACGTTCAAAGATTCCGTTACATAGATATTAAACTAATAAAGCGTGTAAAAAAATCTTCCCTCCGCTCCCGATCTAAAATCTTCAAAGGCCCGAGCAACATTATTCGAGATTGCACACTTCAAGTGAAAACAAAGGCATGTTTTAAACAAACACCGAGTTAATTTAAGGCCGCGACGTAGGTAAACGTAAAATTTCATTAAGGAGAATGTTTAACACAATTAGAGATGAACAGATTTAAAACTTAAAAAAATAACAGCATTAAGTGGTTTAATTTTTTTTTTATTTAAAAATTTACAGCCGACCTGAAATAATTTAGCTAATTTATGCTTAAAATTTATCTGTCAATTTCTCGCTGATGAAAAATTTCATGCGTCTAAATTAAAAATAGCAGTTCTAAGCTTGGATTAATCTTTTCTAAGATCGGTTAGTTAAAGTTTTTCAGTTCGAAACTTAACGCTGGTCTGCTCGCGGTACACACACAAGCTAGTATTAGTTACATGTTTTTTTTACTTGGATTAAGATATAACTACCTTGCCTCTCCCTGTATTGTGAATACTTAGAGTAAATTCGTTTTGCTAATGAAATTGTAGTCAAGTATAACAAAAGTCACGGACCCTGTTGTACATGGAGTTGCATTAAAATATAAATAAAACTTTTTTGACAAGTTCGCAATAAACTTTTTTGACAAGTTCGCAATAAACTTTTTTGACAAGTTCGCAATAGTGAACAGTTTGGTATTATATCGTCAGTCCATCCAATCTCAGGATGTCCTACGCCGTTTACAGATTCGTGGTCACCACTCTAAAACATCTACGACTATATCGGTTCTGTGACAATTATTTCTTTGGGAGATATAATCCGGGATGAGGATATTCACCTAAAAACCACAGTTTTGTAGTGTAAACGAACGGACGGATTGAGTAGCTATGGCAGGACCTATAAAACTTACCTAGATCAAATTTACAACCTACAATATAGATTACTGAAAATGATAGTTCCTCAGAAAATCAAACATAAATATACAGATGATCCTGCGGGTCTTTTTAAGTTTTGTGGCATAATTCCAATACATAAAAAAGTTGAGTTAAATTTGCTAGTTGAACAGTTTTTTAGGACAGAAATTCAAATCCCGATGTGCAGCAACTTACTCGGAGACACCAGAAGTGTTTCGAACAAAATGCTGTCATTACCCAGGTTTAAAAATGCTTATGGTAAAAAAACCTCCAAATTTGTTATCCCTTACCTAGTTAATAAATTACCATTACTACTTAAAAAGCAATTAACCCAAAACAACATTAAATGTATTTTAAAAAACTACTACCTTAATCTATAGAATTTCTTATTCGTATTTTTATTTACATACTGTATCATAAGACAGTGCTGCGCGCGATCACTGCGACGGCCGGGTGAGTAGGCACACAGTGGAACCGGTTTTATTTTACTATTATTCCGAGAAGTACGTGGTAAATGCCTACTACGGCTGTTCTGTGTGCTCGCGTGCAACGCTTAGCTAAGCTGAATGTGTTTTTATTTTATTTTTGTAGTGGTTGTTTTGCGTTAATTAGACTAGGTATATAAATTTGTAAATGGCGAGAACTAGTTGTCTAGTCAAACCTTAACTAGGTTTTAAGACAATTTTTGATGTAAAACATTGTAATTTTTTGGTATTAAATAAATTAAAAAAAAAAAAAAAAAAAAAAAAAAAACAGTTTAAGAGTTTTTTTTTGATAGTTTGATTTGAACTCGGAAGCAGTCGCCAGCCATGCTTATGAAATGAAAAAATATATGTTCAAAATCGTAAAAGGTAAAAAGTGGGTCGAAATGGGAACGTGGGACGAAATAGGAATTTCAGTCCCAGTCGAGAATAAATATTGTGGCGATTCAAAATATATATTTGGAGGTATATAGGTATTGGTTTGGTGTAATTATAACGTAATATATATAAAATTAAAAATTACTTGAAAAAACTTAAGTCGCAGTCAACGCTTTTAGTATGATTTTTTACTCTTAAAGTTGGGTATCTACCTTCTTAATCTGCGCAATAAAGCGCATAATCTGTAATTTACGTGTCACAAACGAGTAGTCTAATTAAGAATTTTAAACCACACAAAGTTCTTAAACGTTGGGTATTAGACTAATCAAGAACAAGAAGATTTAGAAACTCCTACCTTGAGACTAGTATTTCAAACAAGGACTTTAAAACAAAGGTACCTTCTAGAAATCTAGAAATTTCGCTCGGATTTGTCTGAATAATACAACTTGAAGGTAGAAACGCTTTCTAATGTCAGGGCTAATCAAGTCAGAATGCTTCACAAATCCAGACTTCGTGTGTAAAGAGCATCACACACGGTAAGATTATATCAAAAGTACAAGGCTACACGCAAGGAAAGTAAGTTTTTTTTTACTACTGATAATAGAGATAATAAACTTTAAACCGCTGCACAGAATTTCTTGAACTATAGCTAAGACACTCTCGACCAAGTCACCTTACAAACAAATAATTATCAACATAAAAACCGACTTCATACTGGACTAAGAATCATCAAAATCGATTCACGCAGTCGAAAGTTCTGAGGTAACAAATATTTAAAAAAACATTCGAATTGAGAACCTCCTCCTTTTTGGAAGTCGGTTAAAATATATACAGGGCGTCTTAAAATAGGCAGCTGAACACGATAAGACAGTTTTTAGAATTTTTGTCTGTTTGTTTGTTTGTCCACGCACATTTCCTAAACCACTGGACGGATTTAAATGCGGTTTTCACGAATATGCATAGCTATGACCAAATTGAAGTATAGGCTATGTTATTTTGCGCAAGGGCCGGATTATGGGAGGAAAAAATGGATGAAAGTTTATATGAAAATCTATGCATACGAAGTCGTGGGCAACAGCAGTAGTAAGTAAATAAAATAGGCTTTCCGCGTCCGCCTTAATGAATGAAGTCAATTTATTTTTCGTATTTTTCTCATCAAACCCTTTGATTTCCACCCATCATGGGGGTGCATAAAAAATAACTGGTCCGCCATATTGGATTAGGAATGACGTCACTAAAGTTTATTTTTGTCACAAAAATGTTAAGTAATATGCTACTGTATTTTTTGTGTTACAAAAAAACTGACTATAAACAGAGCAAAACATCTTAAAAAAATTAAATGTGTTAAAAAATAGGGAAGATATTAAGCATTTTAATGTCTTGCTCTAAGAGCGCACTATACTTACCAATGACGTCACATGTACGTACGTCATACTAGCTCCAAACGAACTCACCGTAAAAGAGACGGAGCATTGCTTCATAATCCAAACAAAAAACTTTAAACACTTATATCTCAGAACCTTAAAAAAAAACCTTAGAATAGTCATAGTCATTTTATTCATAAAGCCAATTTACATGTCAAATTAATAATAATAAATCAATCTAAAAATACTACTAAGTACTTCGGTAAAATTAGCATACAAATTTATAGAACTCATCGTAACTGTAGAATGCTTGCTCAACAAGCCAACGTTGTAAGCGTGATTTAAAACATTGCAGGCTAGGGGCTGCTATGATTATTTCTGGGAAGACAGTCTTCCCGTGAACATGGTGCAGATAACTACGCCAAAATATCGGGAGCTCCTTCCACAACCTTACCACGGTAAATATTTTTCACTTAGCCTGTTATTTTTACAAATCAAATATCAATCGTATATATAAGTCCGTCAATTGTTTTTAAGTTGTTTTTGTGTTATGGATGTAATTTCTGGTGTAAACAATTATTGTGAGTTATCTATTTATTGCAAGTAAAACCACGAGACATCTCTGCTTGACGAGTAGATATCGATTCTGCCTTGACTGCTATCGACCTCTAGTGCAATCCAATGTAATAATAATCTAAACTAAGAGCACGAGAAAACCACAAGCATTACTTTATATAACTTTAACAAATAAATTGGTAAAGTTACGATCGAGTAATTTTCTGAAGAAGAGACAGAGCATTGACAACTTTGTCTAATTCTTGCCTAGACGTGTCGAAAGGGGGAATTTACACTACGAAGAACTCCATGCAATATATTCCAAAGTAATCAAAGCTTGCTCAAGTTTATTGATATACATTTTTACAAAAAAATAACAACTAACTTCACAGAAAGTTAAATGAACGGAATTCATCACCTAATTTTCCACTCTTAGAAGTGGACATTATCTTCAATTTTAAATAGGACCAACCTGGTGGATAACGTTGCCTAACCTTCGATTTGCCGATCATGGCAGAGTCGTTAGAAGACCTCAATAGCGTTTCTCAACGGGTAGGTCATAAAATGAATACAGACAGGACACAAATAATATCTAATGTCCTTGTTGTACCCGTGTCGGTAGTCTCACGAAGTTATTGACCAGTATACCTATCTTGGACAGATTGTTCAGTTAGGTAAGTCCAACTTAGAAAAGACGTTGCCTTAAGAGCCCAACTCTGGGTAGCGTTCGGGAAATTACCTAACGTCTCTTGCAGAGAAGAATCTTTAACCAGTTGTGTGTTGATGATATATGGTACTGAGGCGTTGTCCTTAACTGCTGGTCTTTTGATAAAACTCTGAGTCACACAACGGGCATTGGAGAGAGCTAAGCTCGGAGTTTCTTTGCGCGATAGAATCCATAACGTGGATATTTGCCGAAGAACCGAAGTCCGTGCCATAGCTAGTTGAAGCGGCAATGGGCAGGCCACATCGCTCGAAGAACCGATACTTGAGTGGAGACCACGAAAAGGAAAACGCGGCGTAGGTACCGGTCCCACTAGATGGACCGACGACATCATGAGAGTCGCGCGCATCCAGTGGATGCAGATGTCAGGCTGTCGTTCAGAGTGGAGTTCTAAGAGGTAGGCCTATGTCCAGCAGTAGACGTCGTATGGCTAAAACGATGTTAATGACTTCTGAGGTTTTCTTCTAAGTCTGAACATCGTTTTATATTTAAGGCTTCAAGAAATAATTTCTTGAACAAATTCAAGCGTGTTAGAGAAGTAGAATTTTGTCTGATGTCTAAAATTTCTTGAATATTCCTGTGCTTCTCAAACATTTTAATGAACTTCATGTGGGATTCTAACAGGTAGAATTATTTGTCAATGGTTTAGCCTTTTTGACGAAAAAATAAACGAAATCTCATTCTCCAGATTTTGGCCTTCTAGCTTTAATATTTAAGTATAGAAAATTAAATTTATTTAATAAATAGATCTGTATTTTTTACCAGACTTCAAAAAAGGCGGAGGTTCTATGGTCCACTGTATATATATATATATATTATGTATGTTCAGCGATATCTCCGCTAATTGTTGACCGATTTCAAAAAATAATCTTTTGTTCGGTAGAGTATACTTCCAATTTGGTCCCATTGCCAAGTCAGGATCTGATGATGAGATCCCAGGGAGATTGAGGGCAACCCTCAAATTTCAAAGGCACTTATTACGTTTTTCATATATTTTTAAAATTTTATTGTGATCCACTTGTCATTTATGCATTTTTTAGGATAACGTAAAATTGTTCAGTCGTTTAGAAGTAGCTTCTAAACGACTGAACAATTTTACCACAGACACAGCCACAGACAGTTAACTTATAACACCCCCCTATTTTTTGGTAGGATGCTAAAACGCCACTGAGCAAGGCTTTTTCGTCGCCTTCAATGAAAGTTTGAGAGTCACTGGGTCAGACTTAACTTCAGTTCAGCGCTTCGATCGCTCAACTTCAAAACATTTCGGTTGTACGAACACGCTTAAAACTTTCGTGTGTAGGAGGCGTAGTAATTACATCATTATATGCGACTACGGTAAAAAGCAATGTACGATTATTGATATGCGAAAATAAGTTTTTTTATTTATGGCGATGAGTACGTGTACTTAGGCCAGATAGTCTCCTTCGAGAACCGGCAAGACAAGGAAATTGAGCGCCGCGTCGAAAACGCTTGGAGGAGCAGCTGGTCTATGAAAGAGCTGATGAAAGGTGACCTGCCGATATCACTGAAGCGCAGACTTATCGACATGTGTATTTTGCCCGTCCTAACCTACGGTGCTCAGACCTGGTCACTGGCCGATTCTTAAAAGTTCAAACTCGGGGTTTGCCAAAGAGGAATGGAGCGCAGCGTGATTGGTATCAAAAGAACAGACAGAGTTCGCAATAGCACACTGCGCTCCATAACTGGTGTGTTCGATGTCGGCCAAAAGGCTGCTAGATTAAAATGGGATTGGGCGGGACATGTGGCGCGTATCAACTCCGATCGATGGGCCAGGATCGTCACACAGTGGGTGCCTGATGGACGACGCAGTCAAGGAAGGCCTAGGAAACGCTGGCTTGACGACCTTGACTCATTCCGGAGAGGTTGGCAAGAGGTGGTGAAGGACCGAGATTTATGGAAGGAAATGGGGGAGACCTTTGCCCAACAGTGGGACAGTATAGGTTAAAAAAAATTGACTAGGTATATTATTTTAAATAATGTATTTGTCTCATTTTTTTAATGCTATGGCTAAAAGAAAAGCCTATATTCTATACAAACACGGCAATTTCACTCTCCAAACACGGCAATTAAAGATTTGACTCTGGCAACACTACCCAAAGCAGATATTTTATCATAAAAAGTTATATCAATCAGCCATACTCATAATGAACTCATTAATTATAATTTGAGAGCTACGTTCTTTTCAAATAATTTGATTAATCAGATAATGATATATCATTTCATACCAAGAATGATCGGTCGGGATAATTCCCGCTTCGTTATCTGTGAGATTAATCAAAATCTCTTTAAGGATATTTCGAAGTATTCCATTGAGTCAACGATCGGCAAAGGTTAAGATTGGCAAACATCTTAAGAAATGATCTTCAATTTTTTTATAACTTTGAAACCACCAAAACAAATTATTTTTTTCTTCATGTTTTGTTTTAATTTATCTTAGCAATGTCACTACTAGAAATGATTTTAAAAAATCTGAATACACGATAAAAGTAAAGGTTGACTTCCGTGCATCGCGTCCGATACGACAAGTCTTCGCACTGTGAAAATGTATGCGTCCTCGCCTCAGCGTACCGTAAAGTATCGTAGCAGGTAAAAGAAGGCTTGTTTAATTAAGTCACTTGATACGGGCATTTGTTTGAAATTGAAATTGATTGAAATTGACATTATTGCACACATGGTCATCTGACCCCAAACTAAGCAAAGCTTGTAATATGGCTGCCAGAGACTGATACATATATATATATATTTAAATAAATACTTAAATAGATATTAACACCCAAACATAGAACAAACACAAATGTTCATCACACAAATGTTTGTCCTAGGTGGGAATCGAACCCACACTCCCAAGCGCAGAAGGCAGGTACACTGCCAACTGAGCTAACGGGGCTGTCATCTTATCACTTACTACTTTAGCTTGTTATCTACTGTAATCTATGTCTTGAAATTGCGAATTCTTATAAGTAAAGCGTGCTTTTTTTTAATGATGAAATGGGCTAGCGTTTGACTACAACTCACCTGATGGTAAGCGACAATGCGGTCTAAGATGGGGCACGCTTGCTCATGAGGTGCCTATTCACTCTTGTCTTGAAGAGACCCAGGTTGTAATTTATAGGGAACACCTTGATTGTAGACCGCTTCGAAGTAACGGTCAAGCTCAATTATTCAATAAAAAAAAATAGTATTTTATGTTTAAAGTTTATAAATCACAAACTAACAACTTTCACCTCTTTATAATATTAAAGTTTCACTTACTTTTCTGTATACTTTTTGACCTTTCAATTTAATATTGTAATGGATTTGAAAAAAACGCAGACGACTTGAATTTTTAAGTAGCTCGTCCAGTATCTATGAATAAATGATAGTCTGCCGTTTTAATGCACGATTGTTTCTTTTTATACTTTCTTTTTGAGTGGCGTACTAAATTATAAATTAACAAAGTCTTAAGTTAAAACTTAAATCAAAGGTGTTCAAAGAAAGGTAATTTCAAAAGGTGACATGTACTTTTTATGACGCACGGGCGTTTGACTATAGTTTTTATACTTTTTAGGGTTCCGTACCCAAAGGTTCCCTATTACTAAGACTCCGCTGTCCGTCCGTCTGTCTGTCTGTCTGTCCGTCTGTCACCATGCTATATCTCATAAACCGTGATAGTTAGACAGTTGAAATTTTCACAGACGCTGTATTTTTGTTGCCGCAAATAACAACAAATACAAAAAAAAGGAGGCTCCCATACAACAAAGATAATTTGTTGCCGTTTTTATCGATATAGATAATGGTACGGAACCCTTCGTGCGCGAGTCCGACTCGCACTTGGCCGGTTTTTATTTTACTGATGATAAACATGCGAATTCACGTTCGAACATTAGAACATGGCGCTACCCTACGGCAATTTTGCGAAGCTCAAATTTGCAAACGTCATTTCTTCGCTAATCCCGCTACGAGCGCACCTAAACAATTGGGATCTTTAAATTATAATTACGCCGCGAATCAATCTATAAAACCATTTAATATACCAAAGACAATCAGCCAGCAGTTTCTGTGATTTACTCTCGCCGGAATAATGCCTGTGAACTGCTTTTATTGGATTTGCAAGTCTACATCGCGCCGCCATTGCGCCGGCATATACCTCTAACCATACGAGGTTTTTTTGCCGCCGACTGGACTCTGGATTGCTATGTACTCTTTCATTATTCAATTGAAGTGCATAGAAGCCCGGCCTTCAGTTTGTCTTAGCATCACACTCTTCCCACTCCCGGAAAATACTCACCTAAAGAAACAAAATAGTCTGGCTTTGCGTCATCAAGTAAAAAGCGACTAAATAGTGATATACTCAGCTCTGTTTTAAAACAAATCCAATAAAAACTACAGATTAGATATTTAGATCCGCCATTAGAGCCAGTTCAACCCCAACACCCTTTCGCACTTTACTCTAAATTACAGTTTTCTTATCTGAAATAGTCATTGACACCCTTAAGAAACCAAATTGCCTCATACTTATTCTCAAGTCCTTTAAGTCCGTTTTTATCTGGTCTTTTGCTTACGAGTCTGAAGAGTATCAAAAGTATCCAAGCTGGACCCTTTTAGGGTTCGCATTCGACCAAATTTGTCCACGTGTCTGGTGTATGTAACTACCTTTTCTTTGATTGTCCGGATATGTCCGGCTTTTTGACATTATAGTCAGTCATTTTATTCATAAAGCCAATTTACATGCCAAATTAATAATAATAAATCAATCTAAAAATACTACTAAGTACTTCGGTAAAATTAGCATACAAATTTATATAACTCATCGTAACTGTAGAATGCTTGCTCAACAAGCCAACGTTGTAAGCGTGATTTAAAACATTGCAGGCTAGGAGCTGCAGTGACTTTTTCTGGGAGGTTGTTGTAGGTACATGTCGGAGCCCATGACATGAATAAGTTTGGCCGACTTCGTCAACGTTCGCTTGATGCTGGCGAGATGACCCGCTATATCTGGACTTTTGCGGACATGCTATCAATTCGGAGTCTTCACAATGAATAAAAAACATGAATATATAGCATCGTGGACTAAGACAATCTCTTCTTCTTAGTCGTGCACTCTACGCAACGTTTTGAAATATAACATAAGCAAAATAGACCTCTTAAGTTCTTAGACAAATTAATGTAGGCATACTGGCCTTTATTAAATAAACAAAATACTAGCTAAAACTAACACTAAATAAACAGTTAGACTGTCCATAGACCGTTGAAGGTCTAAAGACAATCCAAATGCTCAAACCCACTATCAGTTGGCAGCGTACTTAATTTTAGACATTGTGCTTTTTTGGGGTCCCTAAAAAAAGGGTAAAACGTGACCTTATTACTAAGACTTCGCTGTCCGTCCGCCTGTTAGTCTGTCACCAGGCAATCTGATGAACCGTGATAGTTAGACTGTTGAAATTTTCACAGATGATGTATTTCTATTGCCGCTATAACAACAAATACTAAAATATTGAAACAAAAAAGAATAATCTGCCGATCCGATCGCTACCAAGAATTAACCCGAGTTTTCCTGTGAAAACTCGGGCTAATCTGACAATTTCCTGAAAATTTCATTTAAATCGGTGCAGCCGTTGCTGAGTCCATAAGAAACATACATACATACACACATCGCCTTTTATGTATATAGATGATATATATTAATATTATAAAGTGGAAAGATTTGATTGTCTGTTTGTTTGCATTGAATAGGCTCCGAAACTACTGAACCGATTTGAAAAATTCTTTCACTGTTGGGAAGCTACACTATCCCCGGATGACATAGGCTATATTATATTTTGTAGCGAGGCCGAAGGCCGAGTTTACACCCGTGCGAAGCCGGGGCGGACGACTAGTAGATAATATGTCAGGTCTTTTCAAATTTCGAAACGTTCGCCTTACCCTCATTGGTGATAAGCTCAGTATCGGGTTTCAATACTAAGTTGCTACTTTAGTGAGTTTAGAGAGCTCGTTTCTACCGCTGATAACGGGTGTTAGAGGGTTTAAAATTTTATTACTATCTGAGTTGAATCTTTGAACGTAGTGTTATGAGAAGGCCAAAAATGGGTAAAATTTCGAACATAATTCATTATGTATCACTTTTGGTCGGCTTAAGCGTCAATTTATACGCTAATCGACTTAAATGTTGGTCTATGATAAAAATGTATCCGGTATGTGACTAACAAAAAAATATATTATAAAGACTAGATTGAAGCTCGAAAAAATGTTATAATAGCATATTTTTCGATAATAATCAGAATCAGAGATAATGATGAGTACAATGACCTCCTTTCGGCTTAGTATAGTTTATAACTATATGCGTAACCCTGCATATAAATTATGATTTGTTGTGTATTTTTGAGTGGTTTTTAAAGATGATTCTTTTTACGCATGTTTTCGAATGAGACCGTTTAAGGGGTCTAGGTATCTAGATTCACGCAGTTTTATTCCAGTGTATCACCTAATACATCAACCTTCATCTCTGCCTTAACAAAATGAGAATAAACTATAGGGTCTTCAAACAGAGCCCATTGTAATTCGGCAGGGCCGGCCTTAACGAAGTTCCGAGTTTCAAAGACCTTTTTGTCTGCACACGTTTCTTAAATAAACTCTGAATTTTGTAATGTGTTCGTAGGGCTGTCATTTGGTAGATATCAAAGCCATTTAGGTAATCATCATCATCAGTCGTAAGACGTCAACTGAACATAGGCCCCCTTGGAAAGCCACACTGAACGACAGCCTGCCATCTAAATCCACTGGCTAGATAGGCGATTCCGAGAAGAACCTTTCATTTCCCAGGGACAAAATTAGTCTATAATATGTCATTAGAATATAAACTACCTTCAACCTTTTTACCTACCTTCAACACGTCAACATGGCTGACGTCAACCGCGTCGACCGACGAGAGAAAATGAGAGAGGAATTATATTCTCACTCTTTCTCTCCTATTGGTCAGACGGCGGTTCGTCAGCCAAGTTGGATACGTCTGTTACAGCTATAATGATTGTTATGTGAAATGTATCGGCTCGACATATTTAATGAATGAATGTTATATAAGTATGTAACTACTAAGTATTGCACGTCCGCCAGGACAAACTGTTGATTCTAGAACTCACTAAAACATCTATGTACACAGTTCTAAGCAATAAAATTTATTTTATTCTTCTTATTTCAACATAATCTATTCACTAAAGTTAAATGATTATTTACGGGATATTTACCGTGGTAAGGTTGAGTCTTCCCGTGAACATGGTGCATGTAACTGCGCCGAAATATCGGGAGCTCCTTCCACAACCTTACCACGGTAAATATCCCGTAAATAATCATTTAACTTTATTGAACAACCGTGATAGTTTAAAACAGTGTATAATCTATTCAGTCGTTACAGAGTAGTAGGAACAAACATTGATCTCACACTACTAAGCTAGATAATCGTATTTACTATTTTAGTATGGGGGGAAAGGAATAGCTGTCAAATGGTTTCATGGTCATTGAAACTAACACGCAAACTCACGCATTTATTATAAAACTAGCACCGACCCGTATCATGTATATTTTTGTCAGGAATCGTATATCTACGAGTACATCTACACTAATGTTATGAAGAGGAAAGATTTGTATTTTTGGCGTTTTGTTTGTTTGTAACGAATTAACTCAAAAACTATATTATTAATAGAACGATTTAAAAAAAAAACTTTCGCTATTTGAATGCTTCATTATCCCTAAATAACATAGGTTATATTTATTACTAGAATGTTAAAAATCTACACTAATATTGTAACGAGAAAATATTTATACTTTTGGATTTTTGTATGTTTGTAACGAATTAACTCAAAAACCACTGAATCGATTTAAAAAATTCTTTCACCATTGGAATGCTACATTATCGCTGAGTAACAATGGCTAGAATATAAAAAAAAATCAAGCTTGGCAACCCTACTACTGAAGAAGAAACGACTGATTGCTTGCAGGTTTAATGATCATTGTCAAAGGAAACTCTACCTTATTGACAAACGTAATCAGAGTTCAATCGTGCTATTTTTTTCAGGCCAAAACTTCAGTTAGTTTATTTCTTTGGTTAAATTATAAACCCCACAAATCCTACAATGTTTTAAGACGAATCTAATTTCGCAAACGGTACACCAAAAATTTTATAGTTCAAAATATAATGTGGCGAATTAACATCATAATAATTATCAATTAAAAAAACAGACTTCAAAATTAGTAAATACGCAAACTATATACTAAACCGATTTTGATGTAATTTTTATGGGACCCTCTGAAGTATGGTCTCTTTTAGGACGTCTGTCCATTTTGAGGGTAGACGTCCTACGCTGCGCTTACCAGTCCGTGGTCTCCATTCGAGAAATTTTCGGCCCCATTGGCCATCTGTTCTGCGGCTATGTGTCCTACCTACTGCCACTTCAACTTGCTAATCCAGTGGGCTATATCGGTAACTTTCGTTCGTACACGGTAATAAATACGAATTCGTAGAGAAACCCCGAGCATAGCCCTCTCCATAGCTAGTTGTGCGACTTTGAGCTTGCTAATGTGGCCCATAGTGAGATACCACGTTTCAGTGCCGTATGTCATCACTAGCAACACACACTGGTTGAAAACTTTCGTCTTAAGGCACTGAGGTACTTTCAAATTACACATGGTTATTTTGTGTTGACCTTTAAAATCATTAAATTTTGTCATTTATGACCTAATTCTGGTAACAGGTAACCCGATAAACACATTTTTTCTTTTATTCATCCCGATCCATTCGTCTCCATCAAGCCGCCAGTATCTGTGACGTAGCAGATTGATGGCGTCATTTGTCGATACGGGGAAAATAATGTAGTTTTGTATTGCGATAGTGCAGTAAATTATGGGGTGTGAGGAGATTTACCGATGTTCTCGGGTAATTTGTGGCTGGCAACTCTTTACGTTGGAGTTTCGTTAACATTGAGAATTAATTACAGGTATCTTTAGACGACGGTTACTGCTTACCATCAACCTGGTGGTACCTATACTTAGCATTTTTTTTTTTTTTTTATAATACAAAAATAACCAATTATTTTGCCAGAGGGCTGTTTGATGTATACCGTGCAGCTCTCAAAGAAAGAATCCAATTATTTTAAGTAAACCTAGCAAATTAATAACCAGTAGTAGTTAAGATAAGGTTTATGACAAATTTGACATTAATAATAACTAAAAAAAAAACCTGACTCTAGCAGTTACTGTGAATACGTTCCACCAGCGAATTCATTGGCATAGTTAAAGGTACCAGACATAAAAATGTATCCCCGATTTTAACATCCGTTTTTTGAATTGCTTCCCACTATGGAAGCAAATTTAAAGAACCTATAACAGCTATTAAACATGAAAATGTCCAACAACATTAAATCTCATATAACTTTACCACCGTGCTTTACAACGCTATAAAGCGGCGGAAGTATGAAACTAAATAGTCATGCAACTCGAAAGATTGTCGCTAACTAATCTAAGTTCAGCCGTAAATAGTTCCGAGTTACGGCGATAGCAAATATGAACGTTCAGATATCACTTATGACTTGGTTAATTACTTTAAAGTGAATGATACTTGTGGAATTATCTAACTCATCCTTTACACAGAGAGAGTATACAACTCAGTTTTTTTAAATGATTAATCATTTCAGCCATAGGACGTCCACTGCTGGACATAGGCCTCCCCCATCGATTTCTAAAAGGACCGGTTGGAAGCGGCCTGCATCCAGCGTTTTCCTGCGATCTCTTTTAGGTCGTCTTTCCATCTTGTGGGTGGACGTCTTACGCTGCGCTTACCACTCCGTTGTACTCTCGACTGACTCGAGAACCTTTCGGCCCCATCGGCCATCTGTTCTGCGTGCTATGTGCCCTGCCCACTGCCACTTCAATTTGCTAATCCGACGGGCTATGTTGGTAACTTTCGTTTGTCTACGAATCTCCTCATTTCTGATTCGATCTCGTAGAGAAACCCCGAAAATAACTTTCTCCATAGCTCGTTGAGCGATTTTGAGCTTGCTACTGAGGCCTTAAATGAGGCTTTTACATAATTATGACGCCATAATTGCAAATAGATTCCACACTGAAACAGCTTATGAGGTACCTCATAAGCTGTTTCAGTGTGGAATCTATTTCCATTTGGATTATATTTAAAAGCGTGTTTATAAACACGCTTTTAGAATAGATC
The DNA here is from genome assembly GCA_949125355.1 of Agriopis leucophaearia. Classification (NCBI taxonomy): domain Eukaryota; kingdom Metazoa; phylum Arthropoda; class Insecta; order Lepidoptera; family Geometridae; genus Agriopis; species Agriopis leucophaearia. Next base: position 7,128,301 of record OX421287.1, read on the forward strand.
TACGTTTGGCCCCTAACTTGCCTGATGGTAAGCGACGGTGTGGCCGAGGATGGAACTCTTCACTCTAGCTTTGAAGATGCCTAGATTGTAGTTCTCAGGAAACAAGGAAGACAGCAGGGAGTTCCATTCATGTGCAGTACGTATCATAACATGATGACAACATCGACGAAAACATCCGGCGACATCGTGAAAGTCGCGGGTATCCAGTAGATGCAGATGGCAGGTTGTCGTTCAGTATGGAGGTTAAAAGGGGAGGCCTATGTTCAGCAGTGGACGTCTTCTGGCTGATGATGATGGAGCAAAGAAAGGGTTTTATGAAAGGGTCTAAACCTAATTTTAAAGGGGGGCAAATGCAGGTTGAAAATTTGTTCTTTGTTGTTGATTTTACGGGCATAGAATTTAGTATTCAGGTTAATAGTTTAATGAATACTAATATAATTTTTTCCCGAAAAATACGGATTAAGGAGAAGAAATGCGGGTTTGAATTTTGTGTTGAAAGTTTTGTGACTACGAAGCGGAAATTAAGCATAAGTACATTCCTTATGGGGCAGAAGGCGGTTCCAAGTTTAACGAAAATTTAAGGGTACATAGTCGCGGGCAACAGCTAGTTAAATATAATTTTGCACTTTAGGGGTCTGTTACTTGTGAAATGGGGATGTTTTTTTGCTGTTCCCCCAGGTGTGCAGTGTCGTTGAATAGGTCTTTTAAAAAGAAGGTGAGGTTTTATAAATAGATAGATAAACTCTTTATTGTTCACACCACAAATTACATATTACACGATAAAATAGCTTTAAAAAAAACTAGCGTAACAATCGGCGGCCTTATCGCTAAGAGCGATCTCTTCCAGGCCACCTTAGAATAGAGAGGAGTCATACAGGAGGTAGAAGGCGGGGCGTGAAATAGTGAAAAATACGATACTTACATTCTAATAGTAACACATTCTAATACTTAAATAACTTAAAATTATTATAATATACTAATATATAAAAGTATAAAATATATAAATATGATTATTACTTATTTATCACGTGCATTATTTGTGAAATGTGGCCCACCAAAGAGGCAAAAAGGATTTACCCCCACTTTATTGAATTTCTAAATTCGTATGCAAAATGCATAAGAGGGTTAATCTTCAAACCAATTCACATAGTAGACACCTAAATGTACCGTTTTTCAACGAAAATACGTCGTAGAATTCTAGAAAATTCTAAGATCTCTCGAGAGTAACGTAGCGTTAACGTCGTAGCCACGTAGAGCATCTACGAACTACGCCGTAGACTTTCGTAGCATGTACAAACGAACTTGGTTATTTTTGGTAGAACGAAGGACTTTAAGAGAAAATGAAAAAAGGGTCCTAGTTTAGCTACAAAATGGCGAAAAAAATTTAAGGATCGGTTAAAATTGGTCCCTTTAGTATTGGTATTGTTGAAAAAACGGGTATTTCCATATATAAAAAGTGATATAGCTTCTATGATTATTGACCGATTGTCATAGTACTTAATGGTGTTAAAGGGCGATAAGTGCATTCGAATTGGAATTTTGAAAAGCAATTAATATATTTTAGAAAAACTTTGAAGAAGAGATTCATATTTTTTTAAAAATCAATAAAAAGCTAGAGCGATTTTGTAATGTTTTAGCCGGGCAGCGAAAGAATTTTTCAAATAGGTTCAGTAGTTTCGGCGCCTATTCAATGCAAACAAACAGACAATCAAATATTTCCTCTTTATAATATTAGTATAGATATAGATTTAAAAAAAAAAAAGGTTTTTTTAATTCGCTTTTAATGCTTCGATTCTTGTGGGGACTGCGAAATCTGTGAATTTTTCACATAATATGTTACGGCAGATTAACTAAGAAAAATAATAAAGGTTGCCTGGAAGAGATCGCTTATAGCGATAAGGCCGCCAATTGTTTCACTAGTTTTTTAAGTTGTTTTTATGTACGTGTATAATTTTTGGTGTGAACAATAAAGAGTTTTCTATCTATCTATCTAAACCCAAAAAGTCAAAATGAGGGGGGATTAAAACGTACTGATTATTATCCCGAAAAATGGTGTACGTAACATAGCGATAAAGCACACAGCGATATTAAATATTAAAATTAAATAAACTTGCAGACGAAAGCTATTAAACATTCGAAATGAATACAATAAATCTTGAATTTAACGTCTATTTCAACTAATGGAGTGATTCGCGTTTTATTCCATTTCATTTCACAATTTAGCAGAATTAATAGTACTCGAGCAATGATTTAGCGAAAATAGTAAAATAGACCAGTGCGGAAGTTTGGCTGTTTATTTGCTACATCATCAGCAGAAAGAATGGGCTCTAAACCACCATGCTGGCCCAGTGCACGTTGGTGAATGTCATGTATTTGTACTTTTGAGATTCTTTGACATACCAGTTTCCTCAAGATGATATTCTTCACCGTTTTTAGCGGTGACATCGAAACTGCACAATTTCATCATCATCAGCCAGATGACGTCCACTGCTGAACATAGGCCTCCCCCTTTAACCTCCACAGTGAACGACATCCTGCCATCTGCATCCACTGGATGCCCGCGACTTTCACAATATAAGTCCATCTAGTGGGAGACGTACCTACGCTGCGTCTTCCGGTTCGTGGTCTCCACTCAAGAACCTTTCTTCCCCATCGGTCATCAGTTCTTCGAGCGACGTGGCCTGCCCATTGCCACTTCAACTTAGACATAATTTATCTAGGTTTAAATAAGTCAATACTGCAGGGCCGAGTATCGAACCGGGTGCCATCAGATTGTAAAGCGCACATGCTACAATGCATCGCTTTCGTGAGTCTTATCTAGTTACCCATAAAGCATAGTTTACAGTACCAATTAGTTTTAGCTCGAAATATGCAGATTTAAACTTTAAACATGGAAATAGGTCACCCTTGATGGATTGGTAAAAGCGCACACAGCTAATTTTCAAATTCTGCAAGCTAAGTGAACGCGCAAGTGAAGTGATAAGCTAAGTGAATGTAACTTTTTCTGGCCTATTTATGCAGATAAATGTCAAAACATCGAATTATAAGGGTAAGGGACAAGGGACAGTCAAGGGTGATCACTCGACATTTAGACATTTCTCTATAGTAATCGATCAGAAAAATACACGTTCACTTAGCTTATCACTTCATTTGCGCGTTCACTTAGCTTACAGAATAGACATGCTGCTAGCAACGAGTACGTTTCTAATTTATCACATTTTTCTTTGATTTTTTCAAATTTTTTGGGGAGATAAAAGTGTATACCATATCTTGATCTACTATCTCAATTACAAATACTATCTACAAATAACTATAATTCATTACAATCTATTTGCAATTTTTGCATAATAGGGTAGATATATAAGAGGGTAGAAATAGCGTTGATTAAGACTATAAGTAAATATAATATGTTTACTGAAAAAATAATTTAAAACGGTTATTAATGTTCTGATATATAAGCGTTTAAAGATTTTGGCAGAGAAAACTCTGTCCCTTATACACAAAACAAAAAATGACATCACGCCTCTGCCCGCCATACTTGCCATTATAGAATTTATATGGCGTACAGAGAAGTGACGTCATAATTTGCTGTTTCGCGCTCTCTGTCTAGCAAGACATTAAAATGCGTATACCTTCCTAGATTTTGAACACATTTTAATATTGTTGTCGGTATAGTCGGCTCTAATTATGGTCAGTTTTTAATATGACAATAAAAAAAAAACAGTCCGGGAACCCATTATCCGCATTCAATTCCGTAACGGCGAACGGATTTCAAGGAAATTTGGTGTGAAGGCAGCTTATACCCCGGAATTATAGGTACATTTTTGCACACACAGCTTGTAATATGAACAGAGACTTAAGTATATACGTACATATATATTTTTAAATATACACTTAAATATATATTGACACCTAGAGATAGAACAAATACAAATGTTCATCACATGAATGTTTGTCTTAGGTGGGAATCGAACCCACGCCCTCGAGCACAGAAGATAGGTTCACTAGCAACTGAGCCACCGTGGCAGTCAAATACACATGGATATTCGAAAACATATCCATTCCTATAGGACGGGTGAAAACGTGGAACACTGCTAGTTAAAAGTATACATAAAAATACTTTACCAATTCCGCCACAACGCCATCTGCGACCGGAATGGCTTAAAATTCGACGCTCATGTTTCAAAAGCTGAATAATAAGTACTTTAGTCCACTAATTGAGCAGGGATGGATACTGTAAGCCGGCTAAAGCTGTGTACACAGTAACGACGGATCGGACATGTCATCAATACCTGAAAAGAAAAAAAAAATGATAATAGATGATAATAAGTACACATATAATAAAAATACCCACTGGTATCGGTTTAGATTAGTTTTTTCAGTACATTATAATATACTAGCTGCGCCCCGCGGTTTCACACGCGTGGTGATGAAAATCAGTGATGATGACGAAAAGTAGACTATGTGTTAATCCAGGACATAAGCAATGTATATTCTAAATTTCATCCAAATCCTTCCAGCCGTTTCTGCGTGATTGAGTAACAAACATCCATCCATATAGGATATCCATCCAGGAAATCAAGAGTTTTGGGTCGCGTGAAGGCATAAGAATAGAACTAGCAATAAAAACACTGCTCTATCCGATTCCGCTCGCTTCGCTCGCAGCATGTCATAAAGCAATTAGCCCATTCTTGCCCACTGAGTCCACCACCTAACTTATGTACCGATTGACCGCACCCCGGCGTTCTACGATTAATGGCCACTGGCTATTTGAAATTCAAATATTGTGTAGGGGTGTACCGTGTCGATAGAACTTATCGATATTTAAACATATATAAAGATACATTTTGAATGGTGTGATTGCTTTAACTATATATTGCCACGGGGTGCCATAGTAATTTTATGACAAAACCCCATTTTTGAAATAAAAGAAAAAAATATATAACAATGTCTATGTTTAGTTTTGTTGTAAGGTAAGAACGATTAATATGAAGTCAAATTTAATAGTCAAATATAACAATTAATTATCATTTTTTTACGATAAATATGAGTAAGTAATACGGAACAGTTAGTAAAATAAATCTATAAGATCTATATCAAAATCCACGTAGATTTTAATTTGAGACGAGTATAACACTTTAGTTTATCGACTATTCGTCATATGTCACTGCCAGTGGCGTAGCGAGGTAACCAAAGGCCCTGGTGCAAAAAAATGGGGCCCTACCTAAACTGGGTTAGGATTTATCAAGTAATAATATAAATAATTTAAAGGTACAAAGCTACTTTATCATCACCTCTTTATTGTGCTCAAAGCTACTTACTACATGTATGTGTATGAAGGGCAAACATTTTGCAAGTTCAGTTTGAGGTTTGCTGTTCAGGGCCCAAGGGTCCCCTGAGTTTGGAGGCCCCGGTGCACGGCAACTCCTAGCCCTCCGATAGCTACGCCACTGGTCACTGCCTCATTTTATCTAGACTACGTCCGTGGTCTTGTTGAAAGATTCACAAGCAAGGTTTCAAGTTGGATGAATTTACACGATTTCGATTGTAGATATAATTTATTACTGAATCGCATCCCTAGTGTACACTTCCGGGGTTTTGTTAAAAGATTCACCACTATGCATTGCGGCTAGTTGTAAAGACTAGACGAGAGATGCGAGTTAGTATGGACGGATTTTGGAATGTATCGACTGTCGATATAATCAATCACTGTATCGCATTCTTACTCACTTTCGTGTTTTTTTTTAAGATTCACCACTGTATATTTTTGCCAGTTGTATAGACATGAGATGAAAGTCAGTATGGCAGTTTTTTTTAATGTTGATTGTCGATATAATACATCACTTTATACTCTACCATCCCTAGTCTCACTTCCGTGGTTCTGTTAAAAAATTCACCATTGTGCATTGCGGCTGGTTGTATAGACATGAGATGATGCTGGTACTAGTTTGTCAACGGACCTCGTGCCTAACCATACTTTGGTGGTCTTCAAGATTCACCAGTATTATTCATAGGTAGATTTAGAATGAAATGCAGTATGTTTTTTTTATTGCCGTTAGATGCTTAAGCGCACATGCTACCGTCTGGCCACCGTCGCTGGTCACCGTGTAACCCTGTATAAATATTACAAAATATTTTTCATTACTCATACTCGGAAATTGGTCTGAAGTTGCCTGAGAAGCGGGTTGAAAGTAATACATTTCAGCCCTAGAGAGAAGCACTTTCAACTGACAGTGACAGTTGACAACTGACAGACACTCAAATTATAAAAATATAAAAACTAGTTCTATTTTCACATTTGTATTGAACCGTGTTCCAACTTTTTTTTTTCTCAGAGGATTATGGTCCCGCTCTTCTCGTGCATTTGCCAGTGTTAAATAAAATTCACTCATATTTTCTTCAGTCAGTTCATGTTTTTATTTTTAGTTTCCTTGTATTCGTAATGAAAAGCACAGTGTTTACCTCGGGGTTAAAGACTTATTTAGTCCCACGCTACGCTCGGGCGCCAAACCCCGTCTCGGGACTAAATAAGTTACTTTCACCCCTAGTATAACAATGTACTATTCCACCCGGTTGCCATCCCTCACCGGTTTAAGGAATTACCATAATATTGTAATACACAAAGGGACACCATAACACCTGAGGTTTTCAAGGGGTACAAACATAGCTGAGACAGGTTTTTAATATTTTAGTAGGAAGACTAGAAGAGTTCTAGGATTATATTATCGCTCGAAGAACTGATGACTGATGGGGAAGAAATGTTCTTGAGTGGAGACCACGAACCGGAAGACGCAGCGTAGGTAGCGTAGACCGCCCACTAGATGGATCGACAATATTGCTAGAATCGCGGGCATCCAGTGGATGCAGATGGCAGGATGTCGTTCAGTGTGAAGGTTAAAGGGGGAGGCCTATGTTCAGCAGTGGACGTCTTCTGGCTGATGATGATGATGATGTTCGAGAATTAATATAAAACTATATGAAATTTATTTATAAAAGGGATAGAAACTACATATATTTAATTCTCGACGTAAAAAGAGGGGTATCTATTATAAGTTTCATAGTGTATGCAACTGGCTATCTTTCGAATAGATAGATTATACGGTTAGAAAGGTCTGATACAGCCATTTAAAGGTAAGACGGACAGACAGACAAGCGTAGGCTTAGTAATAGGGTCTGGTGTAAACCCAAAATTTGGGTGTAACTTTAACTGGGAACCGTAAAACACGAATTTATAATTTAATCAACATGTTTATTCACAAGTCCATCTTCATGAAACTACGTATTTCTGTGAGCCATGGGACAACTAGAACCCCTCTCGGGCCATAGATTATATAATTAAGTAGAAATTTACGACACCACACCTTCTACCGAGGTGGACATAGATATAACCACAATGGAATGTTATAACAGTACCATAAGTTCAGACAATATGAAAAATGATCAAACCCACTATCAGCTGACAGCGTACCCAGCATGCTGATGGCATTGCCATGCTGATTAGAAATGCTTAAGGTCTCCGTCCGATTATGAACTCCGCGCCAGACGAGCACCGCCTAACCTCACAACCGTGTGAATGGAAAACGAAGTTATACTATGCGGCATAAGGTCCATTTTAGGACTGTAAGCAAAAATAGTTGACTACGCGAGTTCAATGCGCTGTGATCGACATGGACTTTACTACAAATCTGAAATGGATCTTTTGCCGCACCGTATCACTCCAGTTTTTATTCACACGATTCACACAATACGCCAAAAAGTTTTGGTCACGCGTCACATTAACTCCCTATAAAAATATTATAAACTAGCGACCCGCCCCGGCTTTGCACGGGTATATGTTTTGTATATATATAAACCTTCCGTGAAAATTATCTAACTGATAGTGAAAACCGCATCAAAATCCGTTGCGTCATCATCATCATCATCAGCCAGAAGACGTCCACTGCTGAGCATAGGCCTCCCCCTTTAACCTCCACACTGAACGACATCCTGCCATCTGCATTAACTGGATGCCCGCGACTCTCGCAATGTCGTCGGTAGTGGGAGGCCTACCTACGCTGCGTCTTCCGGTTCGCGGTCTCCACTCAAGAACCTTTCTTCCCCATCCGTTGCGTAGTTACTTATAATGATCTAAGCATATATAGGGACAGCCAGAGGGAAGCGACTTGGTTTTATACTAGCTATGTAGTGATTAAGTATATATTACTTATCTTCTATAATAAAACTGACCGCGCATCACGCCGAAACTACTGAATGAATTCAAATGAAACTTAGCATGATTTGAGTTCTTGCTATGAGGTAGGAATTAATATAAGTAGATATACCTACTTAATACAATTTTTAGTCATTCTTGGACTTATACATCAATGTCGATGAATCACCGTGCTTGTTCTGTAAAACGTCATATGATTTTGGGTTTCAATCGACACAGATGTCGCGAGTTTTATAACTGTCTTTCTTTACAGTCCGAAATCCGTAACTTAGCTCTGAATTTAACAAGAATATTTGTCTTGGGTGAATTATTCAGAGGTAATTTGGACCATATTTCATCGGTTTCGGACAGTCATTAATACAGTAACATCTGGTATAATAAGGGTACATTAGAGGACAACTTTTGACTTACTGTGCTGAAACGTGGACACTTACAATTGGAGCGCTCCACAAGTTCAAGGTCGAGCTATGGAGAAAGCTATGCTCTGAGGTGTTGCAATCGGAACTTAGTTGTTTCCGAGAGCACTATTCTAGAGTGTTCTAACTAGATTCGTCATCATTTCAGCCTATCATATTCCCACTGCTACGAAACAGGCCTTTTTTCAGAGAGAGGATGGGCCTTACTCCACGATGATGAATACGACGGCAATATATAGTTATAAGTCGGTGCAGACGCGTACCGGCCATTAGCACTACGATACTATCATAGACGGACACCGCCAGCCAATAGACTCACCCTTTGCTATGGGCGAAGAATAGCCAGGGACAAAGAGCCAATGCTCTGGCAACCTTTCCCCATTCACAGAGGGAATGAGAAGACCCGATCGGCGGTACGGCCACGCGGTCTGCGGTCGGTTTCAGAATAGCACCCACAGTTTCACAATAATAGATTTATGTGACATAACACGACCCGTATACACTTTATGCCTTACATTAGCTAACGTGCAACCGTTCCTGCCGCAAAGAAAACACGTTTGATCCAATAACCTCGCTTCATCGACATAAAAGTTTATAGCTTGCGGCACAAAGCCGAAACAAAGTTACGTTTATAGTGCGGTAGGAAACGTATTAAAGTAATGTTTCCGTTTATTTCTTGCATTGTACGATGTAGAACTAAATGCAAAGTTGTGTGTTAGTCTAGTTGTGCATTTTTGATGAACAATCTGATTCGGCGGTTTTATATTTATATTCTAAAAATTATCTAACTGATGGTGAAAGCCGCTTCAAAATCCGCTGTGTGGTTTAGGAGTTAGCGGATATACAGACAGACAGACGCGGAAAGTGACTATATTTTATACTATCTAGAGACTACGCGCAGCGTTTATTTTTTCATTTTTAGGAAAACTTACAGCCTAATAGTAGATATATATATATATATATATATATATATATATATATATATATATATATATATTATGTGAAAAATTTATTGGGTGACTGGGCCAATTACAAGTTTCAGCGTGATGAAAAATGTGAATACATTCACCCGCATGGTGATGATAGAAAACGATCATACACAATTTCACACTCGACAAAATGTATGGTGACTGATTTTTGTTCGCGATTTCAGAGTTGGTCCCATAGTAAATAAAAACCATAATGATGGGTAATTTCGACCACTTTCGGCATAGTAGGTACACCCTTTCCGTGTAACCCTATCTAATAAATGAAATAAAAGAATAAAATTCTCCAAGAGCTAAGTCTTTTTGTGCAGTAGTATTATTGTCGTCCAGTAAAGCCAATTGGCAATGCCAATCGGTGCCAACTACCCGACGATTATAACCTAGCAGCTGACTACAATATGTCTCAATCAGAAGCCACTGCATGCAATAAACCAGTCAACTATCGTCGCGTCGCAATATCACGTACTTTGTCCTGATTATCAATAACTCTGAGGTTCTGAGTCACGTAATGCTCAGTAAATAGGTCAGGATTCAAATCTAGGTACCTAAAATAAAGGAAGCTATTAAAATTTGCAAGCTGAAGTGGCAATGGGCAGGCCACATTGCTCCAAGAACCGATAACCGATGGGGAAGAAAGGTTCTTGAGTAGAGACCACAAACCGGAAGACGTGGCGTAAGTAGGCCTCCCACTAGATGGACCAACGACATTGTGAGAGTTGCGGGCATACAGTGGATGCAGATGGGGAGCTGTCGTTCAGTGTGGAAGTCTAAGGGGGAGGGCTATGTTCACCAGTGGACGACTTTACGCTGAACGATGAAAATATATATAAAAACTTCAAATTTTCTCCCTCATCTTAATCAGCCTATACGAGTTCACTGCTGCACGTAGGTCTCTCCAAAGACAACTCAACCCGCTCTTCAGCCTTTCTCTTCCAGCCACTGCCAGCTGTATATTGTCACTCAAACGAGTCTCAGGGCGTCCTACGCTTAGTTTGTTGATTCATGGTCGCCACTCTAGAACAGCTAGCTGAAAGCGATGGTGGCCGAGTGGCATCATCGCATCATCATCATATTGATCGGGTCTTCTCATTCCCTCTGGAAATGGGGAAAGGGTGCCAGAGCATTGGCTCTTTGTCCCTGGCTATTCTTCGCCCATAGCAAAGGGTGAGTCTATTGGCTGGCGGTGTCCGTCTATGATATTGTCCAAGTTTTGCTTATTTGGGGTCAGATGACCATGTGTGCAATAATGTCCCAGATATTTATTTATTAACAAATGTCTGTAGAGTAGGTATAACAATAATAATTGATTCCAAATTACTTATTCTACTTGCGTCAAAGATACAGATGTACAGGGTGGCGCTATTTATTATCTGCCAGTTCATCGCTTTGACATAATAAAAAGCTTAACAGCACGTAATATTAACTCTTAAGAAAGTGCCAGAATACTTATGGGACACGGCCTTAAGCTAACTTTGTAAATCAACCATCGATCATCCACATAATGAAGAAGAAATGTTCGTAAAAATGATACGAATAACAAGTTAGTTTCAAACCTGATGTTATTTTCATACATTTTGATAACAACTATAGTAAGTAACCAACATAATTTTAAGTGCGTGATTTCCGTATCATCATTATCATATTATCAGCCTATCACGTTCATGCTGTTGGGACACAGGCCTTCTCTCAGAGTGAGAGAGAGGAGAGAGAATGGGCTCTAATTCACCATGCTGGTCCAGTGCATTTTGGTAAATGCCATATGCGCTATGTACAGCGCGCGACATTGGATATGTATATATGTAATGCTAGCGCATTGGATATGTATATCTGTAATACTATATTTAATGAAAATAAATGAATGAATATGAGACCAGGACTGATGGCGTTACCTTGTGACGGAGGACATGAACTACTTCGGATCACTGCACCAGCGGAGTAAGTACGAGTAAGTATTATTAGTTATATAAATACACAAATAAACCAAAAAATATAACGTAAATAAAAAATAGACCAACTATAAAAAAATATTTTTTCACTCAATGCTAGTCCTCCGCTTGACCGCCAACTCGCCTGATGTTAAGCAATGATTATTCTATGTTAGCGACATAATCCAATTTCGGCTTTTTTGTATTGCTAGAAATAACGAAACACTGAGGTGGGTACTGATAAGTGCAAGAGCAAGGATATGTGAATTTACACTAATAAAGTTTCAGACATTACCTCTTGTGGTAACTAATTGTTTAAGTTAACTGAAGCGGATCACAATCATAAATTACGTAATTAGCGACTCCTATAAGCGAGATAGATACTTAATGATAAGTGAAATAAGTACAAAGCCACACGCAGTCAAGCGCATACTCTTCTTGAAAAATATTGGAGAATGCGGTTGAAACTATTCGTTAAAATAACAGGTTTAATCTTATGTCAGTAATTCCCGCGTAATGTAAGCAAAATATGTGAAAGCCACGTCAGTTTCCATAAAAAACGGTTAAGTGAAAATACACTGATCCCGTGACTGATATTGGCGACCCCCACCGTTGGCGTCTATACATATAAAACGTCGTTGTTTTTGCTAAATGGTTTACCAAAGCGGGTCACAAGTTACGTGTTATGTTAGCGTCTATTTTAATCCGCGATTAAGCGTTACACACGTTACGTTTAAGCCTGTTTACGCGTTTAAGGGCTTAACTCAGCGTCTTATTTAGCCCAACAAAACTTAACCTGTTTTAAATGTTTATCGAGACTTATAGGGCATTATTAAAACATGCGTTCAAAAGTATAATTTTTTTATAAAACTTAACCCGTTAGAAAAAAAAACCTATTTTGTTTTCTTGGTGTATTAGTAAGTTTCAAAAAATTAGGGAAAAGAATTAAAAAAAATAACTTATCTAAGGCTTACTTAATTATGTGAAACTAGCAGGTGTCCGCGACTTCGTACGCGTAAACTTTCAACCTCCCTTTGGCCCCCTTTAATTTTAATGGCGTTTTCGCAAAATCCTTTCTGCATCTCTAAATTCTATATAAGGAATTTACCTGCCAAATTTCAGCTTCGTACTTCCAGCAGCTTTCGAGAATTCGTAATAAGTCAGTCCGTCAGTGAGTGAATAAGTAGTATTTTTTTAAGTGTTTTTAGATGCAGCTACGTACACTAATACTTTTTAATAGTTATAAATAAAAAATCAAAATGATTTATTTTTATTTTCGGACATGATCCTTAATTCATCTACATAGTTAAAGTCGATTTCCTCGTCTGTCTGTATGTATATCCGCTAAATCCTCCCAAACCACGCAACGGGTTTTTGATGCGGTTTTCACCATCAGTTAGATAAATTTTACGGAAGGTTTATATAGACATATAATAAAACTTACACCCGTGCGAAGCCGGGACGGGTCGCTAGTATAACTATAAACTTAACGACGTAGAAACAAAAATAGTACTAAAAATCATGTATTTTTTATTATTATAAGCATACTTTAAAAAAAATGTTTTTGAAACGAAACAAATATAAAAACATATACATGTTATATGTTATTTTTCGTCTTCGTTCGGGCCCGTTAGTTTTATCACTAGTTGACCCGAACGACGTAGTTCAGAGTTAAAAAAAAATCATGATCATGATATCAAAGATCTCTTTTCGGCTTCGTAACACCGTTCTGTATAATCCTGAATAAATACGAGTATATATAAAATGACAGATTTTATAGAGCCGCGAATAAAAATTGTTTTCCAGCTAGATTTTTCCGGGTTCATCCGGTTCGAAAAATATAATAAACTTTATACGCGCTATAATAACTGAAAACCTAAAAAGCTGAAAAACGAAAGCGTCAGACTGTACAAACAAGTGCTACAGAGTATGCGTATAATGGTCATTGTGCACTGCACTAACTCGACTTCAGCTTAAACAAACTTTTTAGTAAAACTATACATACTCATACTCATTTATTTATACGATCAGTATACTTCAGATGTAAAGAAAATATTCTAAAATGTCAATAAAAATTAGTAAATAGTACCTAAGTAAATACTAATAATAATTAAATACATTTAGGATGTTACTTTTAAAGCCATAAATTCTTTATCAATGTCGTAGAACGCTTGGAACGCTTTACAAGGTTGGAAATCAGTTTTATTATTATTTATGGATTAGAAAGTTGAAGTGGTAGTGGCACATAGCACGCAGAACAGATGGCCGATGGGGCCGAAAGGTTCTAGAGTAGAGACCACGGACCGGTAAGCGCAGCGTAGGACGTCCACCCACAAGCCTATAAGACGACCTATAAGAGACCGCAGGAAAACGCTTGACGCAGGCCGCTTCCAACCGGTCTTTTTGGAAATCGACGGGGGAGGCCTATGTCCAGCAGTGGACGTCCTATGGCTAAAATGATGATGATGGTGAGGATGAATCAGTTTGCATCCTCCTAAGCGCGGCCTCTATAGGTACATCAAAACAAACAAGTTTTCTTCTAAGACTTTTCTAAAGTCGCGAAAAAATTAATAATCAGCGGTTTCATAAAAAAAAATATGCCATATATCCGTATGACAATATGTATCTTTAGAAAGACATGACCAAGGACGTTACAAAACCCGTGTTTGCTCATGACGTACTTTTATCTCTTGAAAAACCGCAAGAAAAACCACGTGGAGTAGCTTGTTCATAATATCAAACGGACAGGAAAATACAAAGTACGCATTTTTTTGCCTTTTTAGGTGGCAAACAAGCAGGCGGGCCGCCTTATGGTAAGCGATCACCGTCGCCTATGGATACCTGCAACACCAGGGGCATCACAGTTACGTTGCCGACTCTTAAAGACTTCATTAACCCCTTTATTAAGCCCTTCTGAAGAACCCTATATTATGTTGTAGGAATGACCTTTTTATATTTAACAGCTGTTTTTTTTTTTGGAGAATTTCTTAATGTCTTATAACAAAATTTGTTTGTTTTGATGTACTGAGGTCGCCCTTAAGAGGGTGCTAATTGCCAGTAGCCTTGTACAGACAAAAAGCAAACGGAACAGTCGACTTCATCGTGTTTCAAGCGTCTTGTACATATACGGAACACAATAATGACGATAACACTTGACAGCTCATCCTTAACCCCCCGTGATGAAAAGGAACTGAATTTTGAGCAAGATCTGTTTCGAGCGGGCCAATCCTAGGCGCGAATTGAATGAATGACTTTTGTTTTCTCCAATCACAAGCGCCATAACTAAGATACCCCCCGCGACCGACGTGGCTTACGTCGTGCACAAGCAAATTATGACTCATGCGCGGTCAACTGGTTATATTCTCTATGGAATACAAGCACCTCACTCTAAATAGTCTATGGATGACATCTTTTCATTCCGAATACTTTTCAAATAATCGATTGAAAAATTATCGGAAAATTCAACAAAACTTAACCGAGCAATTTTCAAAGGAAATAATAATCCGCGCCAAACTATATGATCGCTCTGAAAAAATTCGAATTTTTTATTTATCCAGGACGCCATAAAAACAAAATCCGTTCGTTCGTTCGTTTTTTTTGATACCTCAAAAATTACTTTCGTAATTTCTTTTAATTGAATTATTATTATCATTTAATATAATGTACCTAGACGTACATAATAAAATTATAAAGATATCATTTTTACATACATTGTTGTAGAAGAGTGTATTGGAGAAGTTTGACTTGTAACTATGGAGTTATTATTGTCAGATGACCGTGTGTGCAAAAATGTCCCAGATATTTATTTATTTATATATTTCTTAATAAAGTATTGTATTGAGAAACATGTTAAATAAATAAATAGCTCGCGGTAAAAAAGTGGAGATTTTATATTCCGGCAGAAATTAAACCGTTTGATGCTGACTTGGGTTGAAATGACTAACTTCATTCAATGGAACGGAGCAGGGTTGAACTGACTCATTTTATTCAAAGCTATAAGCCGTAGTGTGTCACATTCATGTTTTATTTTGAATTTCCATGGAAAAATTCGCTGTACACAGCTTTGATAAATACCGGCTATAAAGTTTGGCGAATATTAAATGAAAAGTTTTATAATAATAAAAAATACCACTCGAGTTCGTGACAGTTATGAAGTTTCTTTTAGACGGGGGAAAAATGGCCCGTTGTTCATTTTCATAATTTGGGTTCTTTAAATTAACACCGCCGTCAAGATAAAGAGTTTTGACGTTTTATAAAAAGCTGCGACCTCAGATCAGACAAGCTAGGGAGGTATGGTAAGGTAGTGGTAGGTGCGAACGCATCGGGCTTGATGGATTTGGTCGCAATCACCGTGTAGAGGCCTTTTTGTCACACAGGCTGGGGCACAAGCTTTCTATCTGTTACGGGATGGAATAAGAAACACTCAGAGTGGCGACTACTTCATTTATTCAGCAATCGAAATGAAGAGAGAGAGTGATGGTTGGCACACTGGCTTTTATACACACCCCTCGAAAGGCTTGGCAAGCTTGGCGGTGGCATGGCGTGGGGGGTGTGTCATGGCTGGCTGTCATTTGTGGCTTTTTATAGATAATGGTACGGAACCATTCGTGCGCGAATCCGACTCGCACTTGGCTGGATATTGTAATAAATATAGCGTATGTTACTCAGGGATTATGTAGCATTCTAATGGTGAAAGAATTTTTGAAATCAGTCCAGCATTTTTCCAACGTTTTGGATTTAATTAGTTACAAACATCTAAAAATACAAATATTTCCTCTTAATAATATTACTAGCCGACCGTCCCAGCTTCGCACGGGTGTAAGCTCAGCCTTCGGCCTCGCTACAATATATAGTATAGCCTATGTCACTCGGGGATAGTGTAGCTTCCCAACAGTGAAAGAATTTTTCAAATCGGTTCAGTAGTTTTGGAGCCTATTCAATGCAAACAAACAAACAATCAAATGTTTCCTCTTTATATATTGGTATAGATTAGTGTAGATATTGATAACATAGACATATTTTTTTTCTTTTACTAACTTACCTAATGAAAAACAAAAATATATGCTAAAAAAACTCATTTTATTACGCCGTACCTGAAAAGGTCATGAGACGTTTTCATTTGTACACCCCTGTATGCCACTTTGTATGTATGTGTACCCATCGTTTTCTGACCAAAAAATAATTTTATTTGACCAAATTTAATTAAACTAACAACCTGAAAGGTTAAACTCGTCGAACAAAATATCCGAGCTTTAGAAAACTACGGAACCGTGCAGTTCCGGGTTGAATCGCTACTTTTCCTTTTACCACTCAGTCCGAGCGAACTTAGAAAATTGGAATCTCGTTATTAAACTCCGTCCAAATTTATTTGCTATGACAGCTGAAATAACATTGTAAAAAGCTAAACGAAAACCACGAATTCTGATCACTTTCGCTAGATTTTTCAACGTAAGACTATATCAGGTATCCGATATCATCACCATCCGTTTTAGTACGGAACCCACAAGTGCGCGAGCCCGACTCGTACTTAGCCGGTTTATTTTAAATCATGTCATCATCAGCCAGAAGACATCCACTGCTGAACATAGGCCTCCCCCTTTAACCTCCACACTGAACGACATCCTGCCATCTGCATCCACTGGATGCCCGCGACTCTCACAATGTCATCGGTTCATCTAGTGGGAGGCCTACCTACGCTGCGTCTTCCGGTTCGCGGTCTTCACACTAAAGAACCTTTCTTCCCCATCGGTTCATTTTAAATCGTGTCTCTGAAAATATCTCATTGAAAAGCGGTCGAATTTTTGAAACCAGCGGTTTCCGTTCAACCGCAACTTTTCTGTTTTCCCCATCGCCGTTCGTTAACTGGAATGCATCTTCTGTTGGTTTTTGTTTCTTTTTTATTTAACAGTCAGTGATTTAGTGAACGTAGAACAGCTCTTTTTTACAAGCTTTTATTTCTTGCATTTTATTTATATTAATCGGGAATTACTCACGTAAGAATAGGCCTGATACTCCGACTATAGTTTCAACCGCATTCGGCGGTGATTATCAAGTTGAATGCGCGATTGCGACTCGCTTTGCACTACTTTGCTCGCTTTTTTTCTTGCCTGGTTAGAATGGGTTAAATCTTGCAACTAAATTTTAAAACAGTGATCCCAACCGATTGAGCTGAAATTGCATACACGTTTAGGTTGGATGACATGGTTAGCTAAGTTTCGTCGTTCTAAATCCAATATGGCGGACTCCCCAAGATGGCAGACCAGTTATTTTTTACGCACCCCCGTGATATTATTTACGGTATCAAATGAAAGGGGTTTGCTGAGCAGAATACTAACAATAAAATGAAGTCACACTAAATTCCACATGAAGGACGCAAAAACCTTGTGTAAAAGAATAATTAAGTAATAATAATTGTATCATATTTTTTTTGTTTTCTGTGAGAAATACGAAAAATTATATGACGTAACTAATTCAATATGGCGGATGCCTAAAAGCTTGTTTTAAAAAGTTTGTTTTTTATATTAATTATTTCATTTTGAATCGTCTCTCTGAAAAGCTTTAATTAAAAAGCGGTTGAATTTTTGAAAGCAGCGTTTTCCGTCGATCCATAACTTTTCCATTTTTCCCCTCGGCCTTCGTTTACTGGAATATATCTGTTAGTTTGTTGCTTTTTTTTAACAGCCAGTGGTTTTAGTGAACGTAGAACAGCTCTTTTTTAACCGACTTCCTAAAAGGAGGAAGTTATCAATTCGACTGTATTTTTTTCATATGTTTGTTACCGCAGAACTTTTGACTGGGTGAACCGATTCTGATGATTCTTTTTTTATTTGAAAGCTGTTTTTTTATTTATTTTCCCGTGTGGTCTCATTTCAATTTGGTCCAGTTCTGTAATTTTTATGAATTCGGTTTTTATATTGTTAATTATTTTAAGTATTCGTTTTTAGTTAATATTTAAGATTTCGTCAATTTTCTGTTATGTGGAAGAGTGCTAATGAGAGAGCTGCAGACAGGAACAGCTGTTTAAGCTGTTCGCCTGGGAATCGTTTGCCACTTCGAACTTTTTTAACTACTTGAATGCCCTACTGTTCTACCTTGATGTAACCCCGTCTGAGCCACTTTACTGTGTAATTATTTTTTTCCGGACAGCTGTCTACTGAGCGCCTGATTGGACGCTGATATATAGCTTTTAGTAGCTCCTCGTTCCAAAATTGACGATAGAAAGGGTTACATTTGTTCATTTTGTTGAGTTTACTTTTTCCCTACTTACTTTATTTTTTATGCCATTATAGGTGGCAAACAAGCAGACGGGCCGCCTGATGGTAAGCAGTCACCGTCGCCTATTATGGATACTTGTAACACCAGAGGCATCACTAATACGTTGCCGACTCTTCAAGACTCTATTAACTCACCTTTTGAAAAACCCCATGTTGTAGCTTCTCGGAAACACCACGGAAGGTAGCTCATTTCATATTTTGCAGGTGTGAGGCAAGAATGATCGTGTGAATCGCACAGTGTGCGATTTCCGCTCATCTATGATATTACGTGGTTGAACTTTCAGGCGGTGGCGGCTACTGCGTTGATAAAACAGACAATGATCTTTATTATCTATTATTTCATAAAATTCTCGGGTGTAGCCCGGACATTTGGTGGGCATTGGTGAAGCAGAAGCTAACACCAAGACACCTTTTTGAATATAAAAATACAATTATGGAATGTGTATAAATGGAATATTAAAATAGGTATTGTACAGTATAGTATTTAAAAAACTGGGCTATTGAGGTGAACAACTTGTAGATAGGAGAATAGATCTATTGGGTGAGAAACGGCACCAGCCTTATCCTGTCTCATCTCAAAATACATTTAAGGAGGTGATATTTATTTTATTTTATTATTATTACTAACATTTACTAAGTGTAAATAATACAATAGTAGCGTAGGCAGTGGTTCCCAACTGCGAGTGACATGAATAAACTTTGGCAAAGTTTGTCAAACTTGGGACCATTGTTTGTTGTTTGGATTCATGGCCGTTCGAGCGTGACGCAGCGTCAACAACAGAAAAAAAACAATCCTGTTTAAGTTTATTTAGGTTCGCCTAGAATGCTAAAAACACTCGTTGTTATTTACCCGACAACGAAAACGCAAATGGAGGGTGTTGTAGTTAACTTTTGTAGTGGTAGGACTCTTTTGCAGAGTTCGCCTGGGGAAGAACCATACCTTTCTTTGCCAGTTATTCAACCGCCAAGCAGTAGCGTGCAAACACTGCTGTGTTCCGGATTGAAGGGCAATGTTTCCAGCGAAATTACAGGGCACACAGAGATTTGACATCTTATATCTCGGGGTAACGAGCGCAGTGCATTGCCATCCAGGGTTTTGAACTGTTGAAGTTCAAAATTCTGAGTGGCGTTGAGCTGTTATGGGCAAGCGTGAAGGGCTATCAGGCGAGCGGCTCCGCTCGTCTCGTAACAAAAAAAAATTACACATGAGTTTCCCAACTAGTGCCTATTATAATAGGTGTAAATCTCAGATCATACAAAGGGGATATATATTGAGGTAGCATGGCGGCTGCTTAAGCATCAGGCCAAAATCAGGCTTGATGCCTGTCATCAAGCTCACCCCGGAAGTAGCTTAGCAAGATCACCGTGTTCACAGTTTTTGCGTTAAGCGGTTTAGCGGTATGGTTAAAAGTGGGTGAACCACGGAGACATTTGAAAATTAACGATAATTGTACTCCCTTATTTGTCTGATCTAAGGTGTAGATAGATGTAGTTAAGTATAACAAAAGCCACGGACCCATAAGTACGCGGAATGGCTTAATAAAAAATATATATGAAAATGATTGAAATATATACTCTAATTCGTGCTATTTAAAGACGCTTGATCAGTAAAAAGAAAAAAAACGCTTCATCCCACTTCAGCCTACTAAGATCGGCTCACTGGCCCACTTATGTTTTTTTTCTCTATGATTCACTAATCGAATAGAAAGGAATGACTTGGCTGCCGCTACGACGTAGCGCATAGATTCGTAGCACCTCGTAGCTAATGGCTACGAGTACGTAGATTATGTTGATGGTTATATGCAATATTGGAACACAGACATAATTTTCTTTTTTAAATTTAACAAACACTAATCTAAAATAAAAATATATACATAAAAACTAACATTAACATACGGATAACAATAGAATAATTTTTTTATTTTTTTATAACTTTGTGTTACTGTAATAAATTCAAGACGATCAAGCAAAAAGGTCATTGACCTTTCTTAAAATTGTCTTAACATAGAATGTTTCCCTAGTAGTTTTTTCATTGATAAAACAATAAAGAGTAACTACGTATATAGGTATGCGGCGCAGGTAGGCCTCCCACTAGATGGACCGACGACATTGTGAGAGTCGCGCGGGCATCCAGTGGATGTACGAGTAGATGTCAGGATGTCATTCAGTGTGGAGGTTAAAGGGGGGAAGGTCTATGTTCAGCAGTGGACGTCTTCTGGCTGATGATGATGACGTATATATGTTATGTCGGTAGTCGGTAATAGATCTCTGAAATTTAGCTTTTTTTAAACCAAGAACTAAGAATGTGACCACAACTATGTGGCTTTAACTGCGGAACTTTACCATATGCGTGTCTCGAAACGCTCTAGGCCAGTCTTTTATTATATGTTTATAAAATATGTTTACGTTTGGTATCCAACTCACCTGATGTAAAGCGATGTTGTGGCCGATGATAGATAACGTAGACCTAGAAGGTACTCGTTCACTCTGGCCTTCAAGACACCCGGGTTATAGATTTCAGGTAAAAAAGACGGTGACAAAATATTCCATTCCCTAGCGGTTGGCATCGGTGCCAGCACAAAAAAAGAGAAGTAAATAGAACGGAAATGAGAAGGAAACTCTGTCGCCATGTATTGTGACAGATATGTGATTGAACATTCTTATTTATGTCAACGCGTCGAACTCCGCGTCACAGTTGCTATGGGTTTATATGGGTGCAAGTGGCTACAACAAATTTCTTACAAAAATGCCTTGACCGCCGTTCTAATATAAACAAAAAAATAATTATTTTCTGTGGGCGCCAGTTTATTCCCTTTAGCGCCAAAAACCTACCTACCTTTCACTACCTTGCTTTAGTGACGTATTAATCCGTCAACGTCAAGCTGTATTCGTGTTTTATGTCAAATTAATGTTACGTCAAAACATCTGCAATTTGTTTACTTGAAAACGGGAGTTTTATCTTATTAACAGCAGGCTAGGAGTCTTACGACTGACTCTTAACGCGGGCTCGAAACAGCACAGTTCGGGAAATCACGCGAACGTGAACCTTAATCATCGACAAAAGATAGATTCCATCCTTGACCTTAATGCACCGAGATACAGTATGCGGTCGTGCAGCTTTTTGCAATCACCTACACAGAATCGTTTCAACAGGTAGCCGTAAAGCCCGTGGTGTAGTGAATAGTTAACCACGTTGACAGGCACTCAGTAGGTTATCTAGGCATTTGAAAAAAATGTATACTTAAAAACACAACCGCTTAAAGGCGGTTTATAATATCTATAAAGGTCGGCAACGTTTTGTGATGATTCTGGTGTTTTAGGATTCCGTGCTTCAAAAGGAAAAAGAACCCTAATAGGATCACTTCGTTGTCAGTCTGTCCGTCTGTATGTCAAGTCCTTTTTTCTCGTGGCATCAAGTTGAAATTGAAATCAAATATACTCGGGTCTACGGTCTCTTTCAACAGTGAAAAAAATCAAACTTGTCATGGCGATCAAAATATATGACCGTTTAGGTCGCATATTTTGCGATTTCACAAGGGAAACAAAACCTATAGGGTAGGTACTTCCCGTTGACCTAAAATCATGAATTTTGGCAAGAAGCAACGTCTTACAGCAATGAAAAATCTAAAAACCGTAAATATGTAATTAGTTTAATAATAAAAGCAAATTTACTTGCCAAGCTATTGTTTGTAGTTGGAATGTATGGTGTAGCACTCATTTCCCAACTACAAAGTTAAGTTTGTCCTTCAATATTTCAACTTATGAACAGTTTTCTTCGAAACTCGATTCCCGGGATGGATGAAATATCTACACATATATTTAATAAGTTTGTACGGAACCCTCAGGATGCGAATCCTACTCACATTTGTCCTGTTTTGTTAATGGTTAATGGGTATGGACTAAACGTTTGACCATAGCTCACTTGGTGGCGCTCTACTCAGATTACCCGATTAAGACTGATTCAATTGTGATAACATTTTGTAAGGAAGTAGTGTGCATCACGAGGACGGCCATTGGATACTTTTTATTTCGTAAAATGCGGAAAAGATTAAAAGACGCAGGTAAATTCGTGCTTTAGGTACATTCGAACAACAGGCGCGATGGCCGTCAAACGCAAGCCAATTTTTTTATTCCCTAGGTTGCAAACAAGCAGGCGGGCCGCCTGATGGTAATTGATCACCGTCACCTAGGGATACCTGCAACACTAGGGGCATCACAGATACGTTACCGACCCCTAAAGACTCTATTAACAGCCCTTGATCCCCACTAAAGGGGGAGGCCTATGTTCAGCAGTGGACGTCTTCTGGCTGATGATGATCCCCAGCAGCTAGCCCAGCAGTTTATGGAACAGTCTTGAATAAAAAAAGGCTAGTAAATATTTAAATTTGAAGGTTTACTAGCCCTAAATAAAAAATACTAATTAACCGAAATAAAAACTTTAAAAATTATACAGCGCAAAATGACCTAAAATAAACTTTTACAGCCTCGAAGTTATAACTTTGCAATTGCACAAAAAGGTGTCCGTAAAATTCCGGCACAAAACTGTGCCGAGTTTGTGCAATAAAAGAATGAAAGCGAGATCCTCATTTATGTCGAACGGGGTCTGCATATAAATATGTACTAGGTGGAAGTTTTTTAATAATAAAATAAAACTTTATTGTATGTTTTTTTGTTGCCGGCAGCCAAGCAAGAATAAGTCCGAAACCAAATCTGAAATAACTCGATTTGACTTAAAATTACCCCTTTTACAAAAAAAAAATACGGGTTTTTTTGTCAAGCACAACCCAGAACAATAGATCTGTATGTGAACAAACTTTTTTGGAAGCGATGACCACCAGATTACCTGAAGTTACTCGGCAGACACTATTACCCGCAAATTACCCATTTAAAGTGCATTTGATCAATTTTTTTGGTATATAAAATGACTGATTACTTTAAAAAAATATGCTTCGGTAATTTTTTGAGGTTAATATTTCAAAATACTCATAAACAAGTTTTTGACATAATAATTTTATAAAGACCAAAAAAAAGTGTGCTTAACAGATTATCCTATTTATTCTGTATACATTAAAAAAAAAAAAAATGAATGTACCGAAACAAATGTACCGAAGCACATTTTAAAAAGTAAACAATCATTTTATATCCTTAAAAACGCATCAAATGCGCAAGCGATATCGCTGCGCCTGGTATTCCGAAGCTTATTTATTGTCGTAGTGATTATTACGTAATTTTGTCACGTTTCCAAAGACAAATTCGTTTCTCTTCTTATTACACGGAACCCTAAAAGTGAGTAACTCGGGCGACATCTGTACTCTGATCGATGGCCCTGGATCAGGTGCGACGAAGCACTCTCGAGTTACCGTGGAGTGAAGTCGCTGGATGTGACAGAAGCTGGATGTGGTAAAAGTAATGTTCAGACTAAGCTTCTTAGTCTTGAGCATCGGTGCTAAGTTGCTAGTCTATCGGTTTTTTATCGGATACATTTTGGAGAGGATGCATCAGATCTGCATGATTTAATTCCCTCCTGCCCTTTTTTCTATCGGACTGCCAGAGCGGGCACGAAAAATCGACACCACTTTATGGTTGACATTCCGAAAACCCGTACGAAGCGCTTTGATTCCACTTTTATTGTGCAAACTGCTAGTATGTGGAATGCGTTGCCAGAATGGGTGTTTCCCGATAGTTACAATCTGGGTGTCTTCAAGTCAAGAGTGAATCGGTTTCTTCTAGGCAAGCGTGATCTATCGTAAGCCGCATCATCGTTTAACATCAGGCGAGTTGGCGACCAAGCGCGAGCCTATTACTAAATAAAGAAGAAAAAACCTATCTTTTTGAGAGATGGCCTGTGTCCCAACAATGGGAACATAATAGATTGATAATGATGAATGGATTTCAGTGTAATTAATGTACCTTATGTGTCAACTGCTACGGACATCAGTTGCATATGACATACAGTGCCACTAACCTATCTGTGTCATTGGCCAAGTGGTGGAACTCAAAATTTGTTAACTTAACAAGTAAGAAAGAAAGAAAGAAAGTTCATCCACATATCATAGATCGTCGGAAATCGCACACTGTGCGTTTTACGCGTTCCTTTTTGCCTTACACCTGCAATTTGTGGAATGAGCTCCCTCCTGCGGCATTTTCGAGTAGCTTCAATATGGAGTTCTTCAAAAGGGCTGTTAATAGAGTCTTTAAGGGTCGACAACGTATCTGTGATGCCCCTGGCGTTGCAGGTATCCATAGGCGACGGTGATTGCTTACCACCAGGCGACCCGACTGCTTGTTTGCCACATATGGCATTAAAAAAAGCATTTTTTTTTATGTAGGAGAGCGGGTTTAACCGCTAGACGCCGATAGTATAAAGTAAATGGAAATGTGAACACAGCTCAATATTTCCTTCCATTTCTTTCGATTCAATACCTTGCCAATACAAGGTTGAATGTGGTATCACCTTACAAAGGCAAACTGGATCTCCTTTGAGAGATCCAGTGTACCTTTGTCCTGGATCTGTTTTAACTGGCCTTACGTGTTGAAGAATTTTTAGTATTTGAAGACAGAGTACACCTGATATCGGTAGTCTTGGGAACTCTTCAATCTTTAAAAATATTTCGCTCCCTTGAAAAGCCTCTCTGGGCTCTAAACCATGCTAGCCCAGTGCATGGTGATGGTGACGGTTTTGTCATAATGTTTTCCCTCAATCGAAAAATCATTCTTAATAAACTTAAAATTTAGTTGTAAGATTTGAGCTATACAACAAGGCAAGTTAATAAAAGCAAGTACAAAAGGTTACTATCAGACTTGTATATCTTTAAGGTAGTTTAAAGGAACAACTCATTAACCAAAGCCTCTTTTACTAAACCCAGGATTTTTCGGTCGGTGAAATCAAACCCCAGAGTTTCAGATTTCGGGATTTATCTCTCGGTTTTGTGAGAAATTTTTATTGGCGTCCGAAGTATTGGGGTAAAGTTACGATTATCGGCCGAATTTTGGCTCACCGTAATCATTGCCAGCGGCGTACAAGGTCGAAGTTTCTGATTTTGGGGGAAATCGACGGACAAATGCCGCAGGCGGTTCTTGTTTCCTTTTATATCGAGTAATTGTTTGGTTATAATTGTGGGTATGTGGGTAATTAGCTTTATCCACGGCATTTTCCGTGTGCCTGGAATAACACCCGATGCAAAAAGAGGGGTGTTATAAGTTTAACGTGTTTATCAGTGTCTGTCTGTAGCATTGTAGCTCCCAAACGGCTAACTTTTATTGTGCGAACTGCTAGTTTGTGGAATGCGCTGCCTGAATGGGTGTTCCCCGATAGCTCAGAACACATATAAGTACAAGTACAGAAGATTCACTCCGCAAAATCATTTAAATAAGTAGCGACTCTTGCTACTACACTATAAAGTGCAATTTAGGGCGTGCGAGCGCTAACTACCTTCAGCTATATATACACCTAGACTAGAAGTTGCCTCTCTGTCTATCGCTCGGCAGTGGGCATGGCAAGTTCGACAAGACGACTACTTCCCTCAACCCTCAAATTTTATAGGCACTTATTACGTTTTTTACCGTATATTTTTAAAGTCGGTTTTTAATGTGATCCACTTATTTATTATTGTTGTTTTCGAAAGTAGTAGAAATAGATATTTTTAGTTTAAATTAGTTTCGTTTTAATTTCCAATTAGCTATAAGTTATGTTTATACAGTTCACTAGTTATTTTCTTATTGTCGAAGATAGTTGAGAATAAATTTAGAACACACCAAATTTTACAAAACCAAGCTAAAAATAGGCCGAAAAATTCGGCTTAATAAGTTGATTTTATGAAAAAGTATATAGTTACTAAGTAAATCAGAAAATTGGCCGAATTGGCGCAACAAAGCCGAAAATAAGCCGAAGGCTCGGCTTTCCCTTAATTCCCCTCTAAATTAATCTCCAGATTTTTAAGGAAACGACAATGAAGGGAGATTATTGTTTGTCTTTGTTGAAGGGAAATTTAAATACGTGTTTGGAATAACCAGCGACTTGATACCGTAATGACATTACACATTAAATTTATCTACAACGCAAACAGAAAGAAAAAGAACTAAATATTTATTTTGCAACAACAACTTAACTTAAACAAAAGATATAATATACAGTGAAGTTATGTCACAAAAATGGCCTCAACTCAGCATAATTCTGTGTACCAAACAGCGCTGGTCTTCCGTTCAAGCCACTCAGTGAAGTCACGAAAGGCTCGTAAAAAACAGTGCAACTTAAAAATAAAAACAGTACGACAAATTTGATATAGAACGACACATGTGACATTGACATACTTGACATAACGTGCATTAAATCGATTATAAAAATTTAAAGTAAATAGATGATCGTTTTAAGGCATTGTTCGAAAATCAATTTTCCCTCAAAACCCCAGCCCCTAGATTGTAGTGGTAGGACTCTTTTGCAGGGGTCCGCCTGGGGAAGTACCACACTTTTGCCAGTTATTCAACCGCCAAGCAGTAGTGTGCAAACACTACTGTGTTCCGGATTGAAAGGCAATGTTTCCAGCGAAATTACAGGGCACACAGAGATTTGACATCTTATATCTCGGGGTGACGAGCGCAGTGCATTGCCATCCAGGGTTTTGAACTGTTGAAGTTCAAAATTCTGAGTGGCGTTGTGCTGTTATGGGCAAGCGTGAAGTACCATCAGGCGAGCGACTTCGCTAGTCTCGTCACCAAGTATCATTAAAAAAAGTTTTGACTCCAGTCTATGTCAATGTCAAACAATTCAGACAATTAGCTAAGGTGCTGATACTGAACGTTGATAGGCTCGCTCAAGAACGTGACATTTTTAGTTGAACTTTTTTTTTACTTGATCTATTTTAGCAAACAGATATGTCATTTGTAAGTACATATGTTTCGGAGGGACAGCTCATCAGCCGCCATCACCGTCATCAAATATCTCGTGGGCGTACAGTGGGAGATCGTGCGAAATGAGGAAACACTGTTGAGATTATCATAAAATCACAGATAGCTCATGAAACGGTAAGACAGTTCCTAGATATTGTCACTCCGCGGTCGTCAGGTAATGAATGTCCAACACCGATTTGAGCGATAACACCATGGCTCTGTCGGAAGCGCACCGAACCGAAGTTGCGGGTAGTTGCCGACTGACGCGACGTTTGCGCGCTTCTCGTTTTGTTTTTTTTTAAAGGCGTGATCGTGTCCATATGCGACATATGTTTGCCTGTTCCTATGTGAATGAGTGAGTGTTTATGCCGCCTAATGGCCACTGGCATGGATGGTTGGTTATTGTTATGGGTCAACATAAATACTATCAGACTTACAGGTTTATGTGTAATCAAACACACGGCAGCGCTTAGTTGTAAATGCCGTTCACGGTCACCCATTCTAAGACCAACAGGATTATCCGTTGCTAAACTTAGGTCATCTTTTAGGGATACGTACTCAAACTACGCCACGAGCGCTACTTGTTTTCTTTTCAACAGTGTAGTTATTAGGCACTTTTTGCGCATAAGTGTTTACTGAAAACGCTTGACCTATACAAGATGTCTATTGGGTAGGAAGTCGGTTGAAATAAAGCTATTTTATCCCTCCCTGTCAATCTTTTGAGCACCCTTGCGGTGTTGCGGTTGGTTTATTGAAAAAGAAAATTTATATTTCTTTGAAAGGTGACTTAAGTGGGGATCTTCAAAGCACATTTTTGCTTTAATGGTGTCACTTCCTTATTTAGTCTAAACACGCCGTAATTTTTTTTTTTTACTTGACGTATAGAGGTTTATTTCTGTAACTTAAATAACATCCATCTTCGTAACATAAAAAATATATGTACGGAACCCTAAAATAACAACAAATTAATTCCTAAAATGTCTATTAAGTATATTTTAATACTAGCTGTTACCCGTATATTTCTTTTATGTATCCTATTCTTTCCATTTACCGCCCTCAATTGGGTTCTTTCGCAAAATCCATTCTTAAAGGACCTCTAACGGCTGTACTTAAAAACGTTACTTAAGTTGAGCAATACTTAAAATTGCTCTGTTAACTTCTCGCTGACGGAAATTGGCAGACATGAATACGAGACAACTTAAGTAACGTTTATGAGTACGGCCGTAATCCCCGTAAGAAATCTAAGACATTTCAGCTTCATTGGTTTTCGATATTTCGCGATGAGTCCGTGAATTCTTCTCTGCTACATGCACGGGCGATGTTTGAAGTTTTTTGTACAAGCTTTTTTTTTTAGTTTCACCCATAGATTTAGAAAACAAATTTGGTCTGTAGTTACATCTGCCCCGGTGTCTGTCTGCCTGTAATCTAATCTTGCAAGTAAAATTTGACCCACTTCCCGGTGTTCGATTGAGCTGAAATTTGTCATACTTGTCAAGTTCCGATGACAATACAATATTATGGTGACAGCGAGCTGGTTTGATGATGGTGACGGTGGACAACGGCACTCCTCGATAGGTAATAATAGACTAGTGTTTGGGCTCATTTTGATCAGCACTTGTAGTGGTAGGACTCTTTTGCAGGGGTCCGCCTGGGGAAGTACCACACCTTTGCCAGTTATTCAACCGCCAAGCAGTAGTGTGCAAACACTACTGTGTTCCGGATTGAAGGGCAATGTTTCCAGCGAAATTACAGGGCACACATAGATCTGACATGTTATATCTCGGGGTAACGAGCGCAGTGCATTGCCATCCAGGGTTGTGAACTGTTGAAGTTAAAAGATTTGAGTGGTGTTGAGCTGTTATGGGCAAGCGTGAAGAGCTATCAGGCGAGTGACTTCGCTCGTCTCGTCACTATGTATCATAAAAAATAAAAAAAGTAAGATTTGTCTCACACATCATACAAACAGGGAAAGTTGAATAATATCTTGTAAAAAATTCTCGTAGTTAAAAAACTAAAAGAACTCGTTTTTAAATCGCTAATCCTGAAGATCCTGGTAAGGATATTGGGATAAACTGTTTAACTTATTGCATTGTCATCGGTCCTTGATCGGTGCAAAGTTTCAAATCAATCCGACGTTTCGAAAAGGGGTGAAAATCACGTTCAAAGATTCCATCACATAGATACATACCAAGCTAATAAAAGCGTGTTAAAAATAAGTAAGTCCAATTGATACAGAACCTTTATTTGGAAACTGTTGAAAAATGTAAGTGGTGGGAAATTATTTCAGTTGAAACAGAAACATTTGTTAAGTTTCATCAAGAGTTTCACAGAACGTTGGAACATATGCCAGTAATTTTTTTATAGCCCGTTTAGCGGGTGGATTTATTGATGGCATGTTTTACTTCGACTCAGTGGATTATAGCTAGAGGATACTTTTTACGGATTCAATAATAATATTTATATTTTGTGAATTATGACAGATTTTCTCGCACTCTTTCTCACCCTTAGATAATACTAGCTGACCCGGCAAACGTTGTTTTGCCTTATAAATTTATAAAAAAATAAAACAAAAAAATTTAAGGGTGAACAACCCTTATCACTTAGGGGTATGGAAAATAGATAGTAGCCGACCTAGAATACGCATATAAAATTTGGTAAAAATCGGTAATATATTTAAACGGCCTTTAAACTCGAGCTAGTACCGAAAATGTCTGCCATAAACCGAAGTGCTAATGGAGAAACTGTAGGTACTGCTCCCATTTATTTATTTATTCTGAATTCTCGCCTGAGATGCGTTAGGGCAATTAATGTCAAATGATGACATTATTGCATGGACGTAAAACTTAATAGTCTAAGATCCGGCTGCATAATTACTTCTGTTATCGAGTTTTTGCTTAAACCAAATTTTTACCCATATTTATGAGTAGGAGATATACCAACCAGGGTGCCAATCAAAATGTACCCGCTAGTATTTTTAATTAAATTAGTGTTAATTAATTTTTGGGAAATAATTAATTCACTTGGGTTTTAAATAAAATATCGTCTACTTCATTATCAAATACGAGTATATGTAGTTCGTCATGAAATATATATGGTTGTGGTCAGGCCCCTCTTTCCCACTGGACACTCTGGGCACTTGCCCGGGGCCCCGCCATCGATGGGGCCCCCAAGTTCCCGCCAAATTACCAAACAATAACCGATATTTATTACCGAAAAACATATTTAGTTTGAAAAAAACAATGAATAATGACTGACTACAATACCTACTTGCTTATTAGCTTTTGCATGCGCGAAGCTACTCTACTCGCCCGAAAATAGTGCTCTGTCAAGGTCATAAGGGCCCCATTATCCTAATGTGCCCAGGGCCTCCAATAGGTTAATGACGGCCCTGGTTGAGGTCAATCAAATCCACACGTCTGTACTTTGAGAGTGGCTCTGACAACAATAAGAGACGTACAATCAAACCCATATTGCGATTTAACCCTATCAATGAAACCTCGCTTTTTGTCCCACCGGCTTTGTTGTCTAACAAAATAGGATGCTCGCTACTTGTTAAGTACTTGTCTCTACAGTACATAACGTCTGGATAGCAAATACAGGGTTTTACGGAACGGGTACGCTAAACCCAAAAGGAGGGCATTGTACTCATCATTGTGGATAACTGTTATCAATATAATGGTTTGACTGACGTTTTTGAAACGCTTCATGTTGAAGCTCGGCGGGAACACTTTTGGGGAAAGGATATTCCACACCTTGCAGGCCCGCGGAATAAAGAAGCGGAAAAATCGACCGGTGTGGGACTTCCAGCTTTTCTAGATTTGGGGATGAGCTTTTTGACGGTGTCGAGATGTGCGGTAGTGGGTCGGAATATTCGTATGATATGCTTTTATTTTTATTGTCTAACGATACAATTTTCTGGAAAATATGATATAAATAACAACAGCAAAAACTCCGTGATATTTACTTCGTCATTAATGAAACCGAAAGTAAACCTTTGTTATATTTCCTAACAGTAATTGTTGCACCAATTTTAAATTTGAAAAAAATAAAACAAAGTGAACAGAAACGATTAATTATTCGACTACCCGCATACAAACAGCGATAAACCGGATAAAACACTTTTTGAAAATAAAACGTTCCATTTCACACAGAGTTCTTATTCAGGCAGCATTAATTAAAAATTAGCGTTGAAAGTCAAACGGGCCATTAACTTTCACTTTTGAAAAGCATTGAAACATGATTCTATTGAAATATGCTGGTTTTATGGTGGATTTACACTATGCAAGTATTTGACAGATAGGCAAGTAGATTCTAAGGGAGCAGTGGCTGGAAACGAATATTTTTTTTTTTTTGTAATGAGTCGACATCGTTACATTTTTTTTTTTTTTATATATAACTGTTAAGATTTTCGCTGCTGTCCACGTGAGGTTACACAAATCGAAGTGAGTCATAAAAATCATACTAATATATTATAATAGAAAGAAGAAAGAAAGAAAATCAATTTATTCGACATTAAATAATGTGTTTTTTAGGGTTCCGTACCCAAAGGGCAAAACGGGACCCTATTAGGCTCCGCTGTCCGTCTGTCACCAGGCTGTATCTCATGAACCGTGATAGTGAGACAGTTGAAATTTTCACAGATGATGTATTTCTGTTGCCGCTATAACAGCAAATACTGAAAAACAGAATAAAATAAATATTTAAGAGGGCTCCCTTACAATAACAGTGATTTTGTTTGCTCGTTTTTGCTCGATATTGATAACGCCATCAAGTAGACGCTTGAAATATTCACAGAATATTTAGTTATATCTTCACTTTAAAAATAAATAATTAAATTAAATTAAAACAAATATTTTAGGGGGGCTCTAATACATTAAACTTGATTTTTTGCCGTTTTTTAGTTAATTTTACGGAATTTGAAGTAATTCAAATTCATTTATTTCAGGTTCATAATACCCATAAGAACAAGTTAAATATTAAAAAAAATATTAGATGTCAGAATTAAAAATTAAACACATTACATTTAAAATTAAAGTCACGCTTATATAACATTCGGTTAGATCAGAATTAATATTAGTATGAAATTATTAAATATCAGAATTAAATATTAATACACATTACAATTCAAATTAAATTTAAAAATAAATATGTGAAACAAAATAACAATAGTTGATTGAAAGTAGTTGTCTCTCGGCCAAGCGCTCGACGAGTCAACACGTCCTGAGGATGCCTCGTGAAGAGGCGAAACACGTGTCGACAAAGTGCACTAAGGAAACGGGTATAATTTATTACTTTTTTAAATTCAATTAAAATACATGTAATTCCAATTAATATATATTTTATGTTTCAGAATTAATTAATTTTTGTTTCAGATTACTTTAATAATTTTATAATTAAAAATAATTCAGAATTAATTACTTTTTGTTTCAGGTTACGTTAATTTTCAATTTATGTAATTAATATTTTATATCAGGTTAGGCAAAATTAAACTCAATAAAATTAACATTACCAACAAATATTTATCACAAATTCCTTATTGTACTTGAAGCGACGTAGAAGCGGAATTACACTAGAAATTCATCATCAAAACAGTTTTGAAAATAACAATACTTTAATTAACTTTTAATTAGGTCCTACTGTGTGCAATGTGTAGGCTGCAACATTATTGCATTAATGGTTTTGAAATTGAATGAATTTGCATTAATGGTTTTGAATTTGAATTTGAACCCTTCATGCGCGAGTCCGACTCGACTTGGTCAGTTATTTTTTTACGTAGTTAGGTGGCCGAAAAGTGATAAAGAATATTTAAACGTAGAATACTTGATAGTTGTAACAGTAACTTTCCTACAGTAATATATCATTGGGACTTGCCCATTAGCTAACCTACCTTTTAGACAAATAGAATGAAATGGAACGGAGAAAATGGGCGGGCTATTTTTCCGGGATAACAGTAACTGTCCTGCAGTAATTTACGGTTGCAACTTACCCATTAGCTTACCTACCGTAAACGAAGCATAGCGAATGAGTGCTAGGTCACCCCTTTACCTCAGTTTCGTAGACAAATAGAGTGAAATGGAACGGAGGAGAAAATGGCGGGCTATTTTTAAACGCGGTTGGATGAGTTATGGATGTTGTGTGAGGTGAAAGGTTTAGAAAGAGGATTCTAATGCTACAAAACGGCTGATGAAATAGGCAACTTTATAACCGACTTCCGAAAAGGAGCAGGTTATCAATGAGACTGGTTTTTATTTTATTTTAATGTTTGTTACCTCATAACTTTTGACTAGGTAAACCGGTTTTGATGATTCTTTTTTTATTTGAAAGCTGGTGCTTCCCATGTGGTCCAATTTCAATTTGACCTAGTTCTGAAGTCGGTTTTTAGGGTTGCGTAAGTTAGTTGCGTAGTAATAGGGTCCCGTTTTACCAAAAGGTAAAACGGGACCCTATTACTAAGGCTCCGCTGTCCGTCTGTCACCGCAGGCTGTATCTCATGAATGGTGATAGTTAGACAGTTGAAATTTTCACAGATGATATATTTATGTTGCCGCTATAACAACAAATACTAAACTATTAAAAATAAATATTTAAGGGGGCTCCCATACAACAAACGTGTTTTTTTTGCCGTTTTTATAGATAATGGTACGGAACCCTTATGTGCGAGTCCGACTCGCACTTGGCCGGTTATTTTTTGTATTGATAAAATTATCTTTTCAGAAATAGCCGAATGAAAATACTTGTCTTGTTTTTTTTTTCAAATATAAGTATTTATTTCAGTAACTTAAATAACATTCCATCGTCGTAATACCATTACTATGATATGCAGTTAATTAAAATGCTGGCGTGTTTCTGGCTCAACGCTTAAAGCATTACCATTCAGCTTGGTAATGCCGCCAGCATGGTGGGTACGCGGCCAACTGATAGTGGGCTTGAGAATTTGGATTGTCTTTAGACCTTCAACGGTCTATGGGCTGTCTGTTTTTGTAGTGTTAGGTTTTTTTTGCTATAGGCTTGCGTTTGACTACCGATCTGAGGTAACAATAGTCCGGTCAAATTAGACCAATAAAGAAGAGTAAAGGTAGATAAATTTACAGCAAGCTGAAAGTGCTAGTAATTGTTTAAAACACAGTTAAAAATAACATCTGAAAGTTCCTCATCATTCCGGTGCCTGGTTTTTTTTTATTCGAGGTCAAAGGTCAAAAATCTTGAAAAAAAAATTGGTTTTTCGCGATTTTCAGCAAAACGGTAAGTTAAATCATAAAATTATCTCAGACACAAATTGTAGATCATAAAATTCTCTATAAAAAATGTACCAATACTTTTTTTTCTTAGAACCACCGTTTCTGAGATATAACGAGTCAAATAATTGTAAATTTTTAAATACAGTCTAATTGATAACCTCCTCCTTTTTGGAAGCCTGTTAAAAACAAGAAAACCTATACATAATCAATACAAGACAAGAATCTTCATTCGGCTATTTCTGAAAAGAAAATCGAGCGTAAATCACACTTTCATAACAGTTGTCACAGAAAATATTGGGTTGGTTCTAAAAAGAATTCCTGACAAAACAAAGCAAACGACAGATGCTAGTACACCGTAGTTCGGATCCCTACTATCAGTCATTATTGATGACGTCATTTGTCGGGCTGACCTCCCGGCGCGCGACCTGCATGCTTAGTTGATGGTATATGGTGGAATTTATGAGAAAACTGAATACATGTGGGAAAAATAATAGATAGGAGGCAAGGTTGGTAATGTTTGCCATATTTTGAACCGACTTCCAAAAAGGAGGAGGTTATCTGGGACATTTTTTTGCACACACGGTCATCTGACCCCAAACTAAGCAAAGCTTGTAATATGGCTACCAGAGACTGATATACGTACATATATATTTTTATATACATACTTAAATAGATATTAACACCCAGACATAGAACAAACACAAATGTTCATCACACAAATGTTTGTCCTAGATGGGAATCGAACCCACGCCCCCAAGCACAGAAGTTAGGTTCACTACCAACTGAGCCACCGGGGCAGTCAATTATCATTATTATCATTTCGAATGTTTTTTTTTTTTGCTAAGATGTTTGTTTCCGCAGAACTTTTGACTGGGTGAACCAATTTTGATGATTATTTTTTATTTGAAAGCTGGTGTTTCCCATTTGGTCCCATTTCAATTTGGTCCAGTTCTGAAGTCTGTTTTTTATATTGTGAATGCACATTTTAACACGCTTTTATTAGCTTGGTATGTATCTATGTAACGGAATCTTTGAACGTGATTTTCACCCCTTTCAAAACGACTGATTGATTTGAAACTTTGCACACTTATCAAGGACTGATGACAATGCAATATTTTGTATAGTTTGTCCCATTATCCTTACCGGGATCTTCAGGATTAGCGTGTTTTTTAGTTTTTTTATGTGCGAGAATTGTTATTTCTATGACACGAGAGAGTGATAAGCGAGACGCAGCTGCGCACGTGCATTCACCTTGAAAGGGATCGTCTTATGCGGTTGAAACTATAGTCGGAGGACCGGCTTAATCTAACGTAAGTAATTCTCGTGTCATCGTATAAATAAAATGTCTGAAACCACATCAGTTTCCATAACAAGATAAATACCTACCGTAATGAAAGTTTATATAGTATTATTTAAGGTTTCACTTTTAGTTTCCACAGATTCATTGGATAAACTTATTTAACGAAACTCCATAGCAAGTTATAATCCTTAACTTTTTTCAGAACTATTCGAATGTATATTGGAAAGAACATAATGAACTTATAATGCTTTTGTAGATTTTATTTATATTACACGGGAATTACTCACGTAAGATTAAGCCGGTTATTCTGACTATAGATTCAACCGCGGCGGTTTTTTTCAAGGTGAATGCGCGCGCGCGGCTGCGTCTCGCTTTGCACTGCGGGCCGCTGCGTGACGTGGATCTTTGTAGTATTACGAACCCCTAAGAACCTAATTTTTTGTCGATTTTTAGCAAAACAAACATGTTTACATAAAGACAGTGTTAGCTAAGAAATTATGATACTCATTAGATGAACATATAATTATACCAATATAAAAAACCGACTTCACAAAAATGTCAGAACTGGACCTAAATAAAATAGGCCACATGAGAAGCACCAGCTTTCAAATGGAAAAATAATCATCAAAATCGGTTCACCCAGCCGAAACATCTGAGGTCACAA
Source organism: Agriopis leucophaearia (assembly GCA_949125355.1). Taxonomy (NCBI): domain Eukaryota; kingdom Metazoa; phylum Arthropoda; class Insecta; order Lepidoptera; family Geometridae; genus Agriopis; species Agriopis leucophaearia. The sequence continues at coordinate 7,165,199 of OX421287.1, forward strand.
ACATTAAAAAAACCGTCGAATTAAGAAGTCTCTTTTTTGGAAGTCGGTTAAAAATACAGTGGAATTGAGAACCTCCTTCTTTTTGGAAGTCGGAGAAAAATCCGCTTCAGCTCCTAACTTGTTCAATACTCAGAATAACATCACGTACTTTTATATTTATACATAGCAGAGTGACTCTTATTTTTTATCACTCCCTATGATTCTCCGATCGCTCCCTTTGTTGCGAGAGAACAATTAATCAAGAAGACTCCAGAATATTCGAGCACTTTCTTTGGCGTTCTTCTGGAAATCATTATGATGAAAACTCGTGCGAGAGCTGCGAAGTTCAACTAATTTTCTATCCGGCTGTTTTGGGGCAATTTCAAGTGAAAAGTTTTCTGTAGTACAGAGTAGAAGGATTAAAAAAAGTTAAACACTGTTTTAAACTATCACGGTTGTTCACTAAAGTTATATGATTATTTAAGGGATATTTACCGTGGTAAGGAAGGTTGTGGAAGCAGCTCCCGATATTTCGGCGCAGTTACATGCACCATGTTCACGGGAAGACAAAATATCGGGCCGAAATATCGGGAGCTCCTTCCACAACCTTACCACGGTAAATATCCCGTAAATAATCATATAACTTTAAAAAAAGTTGTTAATAACTGGCCAAGTGCGAGTTGGACTCGCGAAGGGTTCCGTACCATTTTCTATAAAAACGGCAAAAAAATCACGTTTTTTGTATGGGAGCCACCCTTAAATATTAATTTTATTTAACTTAATAATTTATTTTTAAAGTGGATATATAACTAAATATTCTGTGAATATTTCAAGCGTCTACCTGTTGCCGTTATCAATATCGAGCAAAACCAGCAATAAAATCACGTTTATTGTATGGGAACCCCCCTTAAGTATTTATTTTATTTTAATTTAATTATTTATTTTTAAAGTCAATATATAACTAAATATTCTGTGAATATTTCAAGCGTCTACCTGTTGCCGTATTTGTAGTTATAGCGGCAACGGAAATACATCATCTGTGAAAATTTCAACTGTCTAACTATCACGGTTAATGAAATACAGCCTGGTGACAGACGGACGGACGGACAGACGGATGGACAGCGGAGCCTTAGTAATAGGGTCCCATTTTACCCTTTGTGTTCGGAACCCTAAGAACGATCTAAATTCAACTATCAAAGAAAATCCAGCTATTCCCGACTATTTCGATTAAAATCCGCTGTCAAAGCTTGTATAATTGCTTTCGTATGGCATCGGGAACTCAATTAAAGTGGAGTTAACGGCTGCATAACTTGCAGGCGTACCCGGGAGCTAAAGCTAGTTTTAGTGAGGTGAATGCCAGCACTAAGTTAGTACGAGAACATTTATACAGTATCTACTAACAGTTTTTGCGTAAAGCGGTTTTGCGGTATGGTGAAATAAACCGGTAAAATCGGGTTCGCGCACTGAGGGTTCTGTGCCACCACAAAATATAAAAAGTATTACAACAACCGTCTTTTTGCACTACTTTTTGCACTACCCATATAACTACCGACCCCGCCCTACTTGCATAGCTTGGGTCACCGACTCACACTTGACCATTATTTTTTATTTGTTGTTATACTTTAGAGTGTACTATAATCATGCCAAGTTTAACGCTTGTACTTTTTACCGTTTTTACATTTATTTATTTTTTATTTATTTATTTACACGCTATTCATACAAAGCGGTGGCGGTGGACTGGTCATATGCTCCGCTGCAAGAAGGAAAAGTGGAGTAAATTGGTGACAGTATGGTACCCAAGGGATAACACTAGGAGCCGAGGTCGTAAAGCAATAAGATGGGAGGATGACTTAAAAGTGACTTTAGGACCATTTTGGAGGAGAGTAGCGGCTAATAGGAAGCAATGGAGAGAGTTGGAGGCCTTTGCCGTAAGGCATACCGAATTAAGAGATATTTTCTAAATAAGTGTAGTTTTTAAACTCAAAAAGGTCTAACTTCCTATTTAAAATTATTCTTTTATATATTTAAATTTAAAAATTACATTTAAGGCAAAATATGTAAAATTGTATATATTTCGGAAATAAAGGCTTTATTATTATTCAAACAAAAGATACAATATATTAACTTAAATGATTTAACCTTAACTAGCGCATAACAAAGAAGAGATCCAAAAATAGTAAGCCTTGCGGAGCAGTCCTCACTAGGATGACCCGTGTCGAGGACTAATGCAGTCAGCCTGTCCCACTACACAGCCGAGCAAACATTGCACAAAAAATGTTACATTTGTAATAATTGTGATTTTGCATTAGAGCTCCACCGTAAGATTACATATTCTGTCAAAATTTCGAACTATTACGGTTCGTTTCTTGGACACTAGGAACCGGAAGATGCAGCATTGGTAGCCATCCCAATAGATGGACCAACAAAATACTGAGTCGCGGGCATCCAGTGCAGATGGCAGGCTATCGTTCAGTGTGGAGGTTAAAGGGGGAAGCCTATGTTCAGCAGTGGACGTCTTCTGGCTGATGATGTGTTACTTTGCGGAAGTTCATCTTTCAAACTGTTTCTTTGAAGTTGTTGACCATTACATCTATCTTGGAGATATTGTTCAGCTAGATAAGTCACCGTAAGTCAAACTTAGGCAAAGTAGTCGCTCGAAGAATCCAACTCGGATGGGCAGCGTTCGGGAAACTACGTGACATCGTCTAGTTCGAGTTCCACAGTGCCTAAAGACAAGGGTCTTGACCTGGTGTGTTGCTAGTGATGACAAATGGTACTGAGTTGACGTGGCTTTATCTGTTGGTCTTTTGGAAAAACTCAGAGTCACACAATGGGCAATGAAGAGAGCTATGCTCGGAGTTTCTTTGCGCGATAGAACCAGAGGCACCAACATAGTTATTAAGATTTGCAAGTTGAAGTGGCAATAGGCAGGCCACATCGCTCGAAGAACCGATAACCGATGGAGAAGAAAGGTTCTTGAATGGAGACCACGAACCAGATGACGCAGCGTACGTAGTCCTCCCACTAGATGAACCGACGACATCGTGAGAGTCGCTAGCATACAGTGGATACAGATGTGGCAGGGTATCGTTCAGTGTGGAAGCCAAATATGGAGGCCTTTATTCAGCAGTGGACGTCTTTTGGCTGATGATGATGATATCTTTTCTTGATTATTTGATGTAAGAAGCCAAAAGCAATCTAAGAACTTGTTTCGAAAACAATTATGAGATAGAAACTTGGTCAAGTTATTTATACATTGTTGAAAACTGTTTATGTAATGTCTAGACTAGACACTCGAAGGTCTGCCTGGAATCCTTTAGGGCTCAAAATTTTGAGAAAAATTTGTTCCAATTTGAATTTTGTATTAAGTAATTAATTGGTGAAGCGTTCTTAATTGTATTTATATAGGCGCGGATACAGGTGGGGTGGGCAACCCTACTTTATACCTACTTCTGATGGTCCCACTAAGCAGTGGGACGTTCTACGAGCCCTGTTGTTCAAGCCCTGTTGGGTCAAAATTGGTGGGACCACGAGAAAAAATCGGCCATACAAACTTTGAGTTTGACCCGTACGAAGCGTTTTGATTCCACTTTTATTGTGCGAACTGCTAGTATGTGGAATGCGCTGCCTGAATGGGTGTTCCCCGATAGTTACAATCTGGGTGTTTTCAAGTCAAGAGTGAATCGGTTTCTTCTAGGCAAGCGTGATCCATCGTAGACCGCATAATCGCTTAACATCAGGCGAGTTGGCGGCCATGCGCAAGCCTATTTTACAATAATAATAAAAAAGAGTCACGAGTTCTTTCTTTGGCGACAAAAACATTTTTATCTCTGGCTCTGGGGACGTTAGTATGAAAGACTTTTTCAGGTTAAAAACACGATTATGTAGACTAAAACTTTTTTTTTATACAGGTTTGGGCCTGACCGCCGTATCATCTAATGTTACCGATGATGGGGTCTACTATGGAACACGGTTGCCTAGAAGAAAACCCTTGTACTACATTAATCCAAAAACTACTTGCACATTCAAAACTTCAAGTACACAAACTTTAGTCTGCCAAGTTAAACAAAGCTCAGGTAGACTTGCTACTTGGGAACGTCTTATGAGAGAGTATAAGTACCGCGGAGTACGAAGAGCATCAAAATCTCATTACGGCGTGTTACCGCTCCGAATTTGAACTTTACGTGGCATACATTATGACAGTGTAAGAAACTAATTAACGACGCAAAGGCAAACAGACGGTATATTTGTAAAGAAAATGCATTTCATTAGTTTACATTGTTTCATATTTTGCTACACAACGCACCGTCGCTAGAGCAGGCTCTAACGTACGGCAGTGTTGATAAAGCAGTATGGGTTGAATAATGCGTAATGTTCATAGAGATACAATACTAATAGTCACAATCGCGCCAAAAAATAATGTACGAACCTAAACTCGGCGCACGCTACCCATTGCGCAGACTTTTTGGTTAATTGTAAGGCAACCGTCTGGGGAAGTCTGACAAATATGTCACAGTGTAAAAACGTTTTTGTTGTCCGTGCGTTGCGCTTGCAACGCTTGAGCGACGAGTCTGCGTCAACCTACGTACACAGTAACAAGGCACTGGATGCGTTGCGACGTCTTGCGGCAATGCAACGCACGCGCTATTTACAAAAAGACTAGAGAGACGGAGAGGGATGATGTAATGTGACGTCGGATTTAAAAACAACCACATCAGTCATAGGACTGCACGTCAGAAATGAAAACTTAAGTAGTAATTCACCTATTCTACAAGACATGGCGCTGTTTTAAAATACACGGTACCGGGTGACGATGACGCGAGATAAAGAAGTTTTCACTTCAAAAACTTTGTCAAGTTATTACCTTTTAAAATGAGCCAAGTTAACTAACCTATAACAATCAACCTCTTGCCAGAAAAGACATGTACAAAATAAATAAATTGGATGGTAACAAATTTAAAAAACTTTATACTAGGAGCTCAACCTACAACCAAGTCACGGTAAATACTTCGTTAATAGTAATCTGGAAGGTGTCTTCCCAGAGTTAATTAGGTTGTGGATGGATCTCCTGATATAAGTAACAGGAACTTAATCTACAACCTAATCACGGTAAATATCCCGTTAATAATAATATAACAGTAGTCTGGAAGATGTCTTCCAAGGAGTTAATTATGTTGTGGATGGAGCTTCCGATATCCATAACAGGAGCTTAATCTACAACCTAATCACGGTAAATATCCCGTTAATAATAATATAACAGTAGTCTGGAAGATGTCTTCCAAGGAGTTAATTATGTTGTGGATGGAGCTTCCGATATCCATAACAGGAGCTTAATCTACAACCTAATCACGGTAAATATCCCGTTAATAATAATATAACAGTAGTCTGGAAGATGTCTTCCAAGGAGTTAATTATGTTGTGGATGGAGCTTCCGATATCCATAACAGGAGCTTAATCTACAACCTTAACGAAAAATATCCCGTTAGTAATCATAAATGTAAACAGGAAGGTGCCTTCCAAAAGTTCACGTATTTTTTCTCAGTATTACTTGTGAATGTGCGGACAAGGTCCCAACGTACGTGACACTGGCAACCCTGTCCTCTGTAAATGTGTTAACGACACCCTTGTCGTATCATCCCATCTGATCATTCAATATCCTTGGGCACCTGCCACCTGGTCTTCACACTAATATGTTATTGCAATTATGTTTGCCAGTGTTTCCTATTTTTAACCGACTTCCAAAAAGAAGGAGGTTCTCAATACGACTGTTTTTTTATGTTTGTTTCCTCAGAACTTTCGGCTGGGTGAACCGATTTTGATGATTATTTTTTTATTTCAGGGATGGTGCTTTTCGTGTGGTCCCATTTCAATTTGGTCCAGTTCTGACATTTTTCTGAAGTCAGTTTTTTTAATTTAAAATTATCTTAGAAATGTCCTGCTTATATGTATATTTTTATCATCACTATCACTACATAGAAGAAAACAAAGTCACTTCCCGCTGTCTATCCCTATGTATTCTTAGATCTTTAAAACTACGCCACGTATTTTAATGCTTTTTTTAATAGATAGACTGATTCAAGAGGAAGGTTTATATGTATAATACATGCATAATATAGTTGACTAGCCGTCCGCCCCGGCTTCGCACGAGTGTAAGCTCGGCCTTCGGCCTCGCTACAAAATATAATATAGCCTATGTCACCCGGGGATAGTGTAGCTTCCCAACAGTGAAAGAATTTTTCAAATCGGTTCAGTAGTTTCGGAGCCTATTCATTACAAACATACAAACATACAAAAATAGGTACAAATCTTTCCTCTTTATAATATTAGTGTAGATAAAACACTAATAATTTTAGAGTTTTCTAATGTGATGTCGTAAATAAACACATTTTTCGCGATTCGTGTACGAACCTCAATGGATTTGTATGGCGATAGTCGCTTGGAGACTAAAATCGTCGAGTATAGAAGATTTGCGTACCGCTGTTTACAAAGGGCTTACTTTTTTTTACTCTTACTTTTTTGACCAACCCCGGAAACGCTCTACTTACCAGTCTACATTAAGTTTTAAACCACGAAATCCGACAAAGCCTGCTATCATAGCAACTATCGTAATTAAAAACTTAATCGGTTTTAAAAGGCTTCACTAGTGTTGGAAATTAAGATCAGGGGTGGTCAAGCTGCGGATTTTTAACCGTCTTCCAAAAGGAGGAGGTTCTCAATTAGACTTTTATTTGATTTTTGTTTATTACCTCATTATTTTCGACTATGTGAACCGATTTTGATTATTCTTATTTTATTTGAAAGCTGGTGCTTCCCGTGTGGCCCCATTTCAATTTGGTCCAGTTCTGACATTTTTATGAAGTCTGTTTAAAATTGATAATTATGTCAAATTTGTTCGTGGGCCTGATTTTTGGCAGTATTTTATTTCTACGCCTAAATTGATCAAGGTCACTTATTTTTAATTTACGAGTATATTGTTATCTTGTATATACCACATACTTAAATTCAGGATCAGTAAAGTAATTCAATAAAAACTAAATAAAAATACTATCAATAGAACTAGTAGGTACTCACAAGCTATCGCGCCGGCCAGCCAGTGATCTTCGCTAGTAATTTGGTCATAACTTCGTAATTTTTTGTCGTAGAACAATATTTTTTGCACTGCATGTTAAGGATTTCTTAGCTCTATAAGTCCGTATTCTCAACTAAAAACGTTACTGATCCTCATTATGAACCTGCCGAAATTGTTGTTTGCGACCCGCAAACACAATCGCTTGACTACCGCTGTCTACTGGCACGCTATCACTCAATCACGGCACCCTTATCTTCAAAACACCTGACACGGCTTACACTGTGATTGCAGAAAAAAACTAGTAAAAACCAGCTTTGGGCGGTTTCCATGTTGTTTTAAAGGGAAACCTACCCAAAGGTTAGTTTGATGTCAAACTCAGAGTTTTTTTTTTCAAAATTCCTTTCATGAGAGTCCACTACTCTCCCATCTCTTCTTTTACATATGTTCAAAATTATGAAGATAAAAATCGAAAAAGGATGTAATTTATATTGCGTTTTTTTTTGTTGCTAAAATTTAGTAATTATAAATAATTAACATTCGGGACATTTTTGCACACACTGTCATCTGACCCCAAACTAAGCAAAGCTTGTAATATGGCTGCCAGTCTGATATACATACATACGAGTATATATTTTATTATAAACTAGCTGTACCCGCGACTACGTCCGCGATTTCTTCAGAAAAAAATAGCCTATGTCCGTCCTCATGATACATACCATTGCCTTACAAAATTTTCTCGAGATCGGTTAAGCCGATTTAGCCGTGATTATGTAGCAAACAGACAGACAGAATTACTCTCGCATTCATAATATTAGTGTGATAGATATTAACACCCAGACATATAACAAACACAAATGATCATCACATAAATGTTTGCCCTAGGTGAGAATCAAACCCACGCCCCCAAGCGCAGAAGGTAGGTTCACCCCCAACTGAGCCACCGGGGCAGTCAGATATAGATATCAACACCAATATTGCCTTAAAACACTTGCTACACATGTTATTCTTAAGATAATGCCATAATAATGAAAATGTATATTAAGTTATATGATTATTTACGGGATATTTACCGTGGTAAGGTTGTGGAAGGAGCTCCCGATATTTCCCGATATTGTCTTCCCGTGAACATGGTGCATGTACCTGCGCCGAAATATCGGGAGCTCCTTCCACAACCTTCCACGGTAAATGTTCCGTAAATAATCATATAACTTTAGTGAACAACCGTGATAGTTTAAAACGATGTATATTATGTATATAATGTAATTTTTTACTCTAAGTAAGTTTTTATCTTCTAAAATGGTAAATATCTGCTTGTTAGATAGCTGCAGCCGACCTCTTAAACTAATTCCATATAAAAATCGTCCTGACAGAAAATCGAACCAGCGACCTCAGACGCGAAAGACAGACGCAAAGCGCAATACTAAACCATTCCTCGTCGAAATTGGTAGGACATAGTTTCCTGTTTTAAAACAATAATATACTTTTATGTACATTAAACGCGGGGAAAATCCCGCAGCTAGAAAATAATTATTTTATGTTATACCCTGAACATGTTAATTCGAATTTCTGGCAATCTTTTTGCTCTAATATTTTGTACCCAAGTTGGCAACGGCTCTTAGTAATATTTTATTTTGTTATCTATACAGTGAAAATACATAATAAGCCGTCTGTGTTTTACGCGTTATAAGCGTTTTCGCGGAAAACGTCTTTTGTTTCTTTTCACTCTGATTTTGATTATATTTGAAAGGATGAACTGGCCAAGAGCGTGTCGAGACACGCATATGGTAGGGTTCCGTAACCAACGCCATATAATTGTAGTCATAGTTCAGAAGTTGATGGTAATAGAAAAAATTCGAACGAACGAAGCTCTGTGGATTTAGCAAAATTTCAGAGATGTTCATCCCGACATAGCATATCTTTTTATGGTTAAACCATAGAGAAAACTTCGTGCGAAGCCGGGGCGGGTCGCTAGTAATAAATAAACAAGAAATGTCTTGAGTTTTGGCTCTTTTGGTTAGTTTTAAGGAGTCTCAAATGTTTTTTACATAATATGTATATAATAATTTATTCAGGCCCAAACCAATCTTGAATAAATTAAGCAAGAAACTATTATTTTTTTTACTAAAGGTCGTAATATCTTCTGATTCGTTATCTTAATACATATATTAAACATGGCAATGCACGACCTAGATGTGAACATTGCTTGCAAAAATTAAAAATTTAAATTATAGATAGGAGCTTCAATGTTATTTGAATTTGCCTGGTGTAGCATTAAAAATAATTCTCGCAGTTTAAAGAACTTAAAAACACGCTTTTAATTTCGCTAATCCTGAAGATCAGAATAATGGGACAAATTGTTCAAATTATTGCATTGTCATCGGTCCTTAATAAGTGTGCAAAATTGCAATGTAATTCGACATTTTGAAGTATTTAAAAATCAAGTTCAAAGATTCCGTTGCATACATAAATATATACATACATAAATACATGTATTCATACATACATACCAAGGTAATAAAAGTGTGTTAGTATCTAAATCGTTACAAATGTTGTTGTAAGAGGAAGTAATTCGATACATCCTAATGCAAAATTTCCTCAAACCACTTCACACACATACACTCGCAAACATACATACATACACACACACGCATACATTCACACACACAACCCACTCACATCACACACTCTCACTTGCACTCGCAGCGTAGCACAGCAAACACATAGTTGACAGCTCGATTGGTTACAATAATATATTGTGCTTTTGTATTGTATATATATAAATTGTCTGCTTTGTCATCTAATTTAACTTTACTTGGTTTTAGCCAGCTTTATAATTTACTAGCCTACCGTCCCGGCTTCGCACGGGTGTAAGCTCGGCCTTCGGCCTCGCTACAAAATATAATATAGCCTATGTCACCCGGGGATAGTGTAGCTTCCCAACAGTGAAAGAAATTTTCAAATCGGTTCAGTAGTTTTGGAGCCTATTCATTACAAACATACAAACATACAAAAATAGGTACAAATCTTTCCTCTTTATAATATTAGTGTAGATACTTTGATTTATGTTAATTTAATAGGGGAAGTAGGGGAAACTCGTAAGCGCGCGCGACCTATCTTTTTTGTAAAATCTTCCCAGGGCCACCAAGAGACCGGCCTAGCCGAGTTTGGGGTCCACTGGCAATACCACTGAAGTGAGAATTTTTTACCCTTCTCTTTTCTGTGGGCAATACAATGTACTTACGCATTATAACTCTTGGCATTCTCTACGTTAACATGAAAACTTTTTTGGAAATAAACTTTACTAAACTTTACATTGGCGAGTGTTGGTAGTAATTAGTTCGACAAACTTTATTTTTTTAAGTCGGCTGAAACTATTAAGAACCCGCTCTTCAACCAGATTTATATCTTTCAACATATTTGGAGATATAGTAGTAATAAAAGTTATTATATTTAATGTGCTAACGAGATAAATATCGCGGAAACTGGCCTCTAAATATAATCGCTTCACATCAGGCGAGATAGACGTCAAAGGCAAGCTTTTCCGAACAAAAAAATACCGAAATGCGGTTTCAAATTCTGCCTTAACATCGCTAATGACCTTGTTCCCCGAAATTTACAACAAAATTAATAACCCGTGTCATTTTTGTATGTCTGTTGTTTCTCCGGCCATTGTTCGCCAAATTAAAGGGTTCTGTATCTTGATCTGTACTGAGTTAAGGGGGTAACTCAGTAACTAATTTTCATATTTGTTCAGCTAGAAGTTGAAAGTCTTGCATTAGTTAGCAGTTAGTTGCATTATTAAAGAAATGCCGTAAACTCAACGTAATTTAAAAAATTGTTTAACTATAAACAAAACAAGTGGATCACATAAAAAAAAACCGACTACAGAGATATATGAAAAACGTAATAAGAGCCTACAAAATTTGAGATATATCCATCATGAGATCCTGACTTGGTGACAATGGGACCAAATTGGAAGTATACCCAACCAAACAAAAGATTTATTTTTTAAATCGGTCAACCGTTGGCGGAGAAATCGGTAAACATCTTCGAAAAACTACGATAGAAGTCACAACGCGTAGAAAATTATACTCAATTAACGTCCGCAGTTTCATATATACACACAGCTGTACACAATTTATATCGAAACAAAACTATTTTACCAAAACCAACCGTATTTATACATTTACGGCTCAGTTCTCTAATGTCTATTCGATTGGCATAACATCGTCAAAACTCGTGAACCGTCGTTGAGCAAGCGAGACGGCAATTATATCTGAATCGCAAGTGGGAACTTCTCTATCGAGAGAAAGAGACAATTTAATCTTTCTCTCCCGTTGGTAAGACGGTGGTTCGTCAACCATGATGACGGCTCTTACGGTGTGTTACTTGTGTAACTATCGCGTGACTGTAGATCCATTCTATTCCTGTATTGAGTCAAGCCAGATTGAGTATAGCCGCGATTAGAGCATCATTATGGCATCTATGTATTTTTTGATCGAAGGTACAGAACATACGCAAAAAAATTTTCTTCTTTTTTGAAGTCCGTTAAAAAACTGTCTGACAGTCTAAGAAGTCTTTTATGAAGAAGGTTGATTTAAAAAATATATTTCATGTTCTGCTTGACCAAACTTTCGTGAATATCAGACACTGAGTTATCCCCTTAAAAGGGTACATATCTTGATCAGTACGACTTAATTACGTATTTGTTGACTTTGTTTACTGCATGTAAATTTGCGGTGGTTACTGCTGGTTTAGAGTGTGTTATTGGGGAAGTTGGGAGAATTGTTTGGAATAGATTAGGGAATTAGATTAGGTTTAGACTGGCAACAAAGCATGAATGTTCGACTTGTGAAACCTTTTACACGACCGTGAAAAAGGAGTGTTTTGTTTATAGGATTCGTGTACGGTTTTTTTAATACAGAATAGATTTTTGTTAGGCCACCAACTCGCATGATGGTAAGCGACGGTGTGGCCGAGGATAGAATATAAATCTGTTCACTCCAGCCTTGAAGATGCCTAGATTGTTGTTCTCAGGGAACAAGAAGGACGGCAGGGAGTTCCATTCTTGTGCAGTATCATAAATGACTGAATGAAGTTGAGTACCTACGAATCTTTGGTTTCTCAATTCAACTATAATTCTCGATTATTTTTTATGTCAGTGGTGTCTTACAAATCCTTGAATTAATTATCCCGAGTATCACAGCCTAGAAAGAAACCCAATTTAAAAACAACTGGCCAAAAGAATGTCGAGACACGCATATGGTTCCGTAACCAAAGCCATATAGTTGTAGTCACATTTCTGGTTCAGAAAATTGAGGTTTATTGATGGTTTTACCCAATAACCTACGTTTTTGAAGTGGTAGGACTCTTTTGCAGGGGTCCGCCTAAGGAAGTACCACACCTTTGCTAGTTATTCAACCGCTAAGCAGTAGTGTGCAAACACTACTGTGTTCCGGCAATGTTTCCAGCGAAATTACAGGGCACACAGAGATTTGACATCTTATATCTCGAGGTGACGAGAGCAGTGCATTGCCACCCAGGGTTTTGAACTATTGAAGTTCAAAATTTTTAGTGGCGTTGAGCTGTTATGGGTAATCGTGAAGAGTCATCAGGCGAGCGACTTCGCTCGTCTCGTCACTCAGTAACATTAAAAAAAAGCATGAATTTTCCGGGATCAAAAACTGTTGTTATTACATTAATGCGAAAGTTTGTGTTTGAAAGCCTCGCCACATCCCTACACCTGTTAGACCTTCAAAAAGGAAATAGCGGCTTAAAATGTTAAACGAAAACAGTTGGTACTTATTTATTTATGAACAAAGCCATACGGGCAAGGCTTTTGAAGTCCGCGCGTATTCACAATCCGGATTTGATAAAGGGCCTAGTGATAAGCCAAACGTGTGTTTGAAAATTTATTTTATCTTCGGCTGAAATTCGTTTGTCGACAATATTTAGATAATTTATTAATTTGGGATGTAACCTTTTTTACAGTTTTTTTTTTTTGTTTTGGTTTGGTTTAATATGGCCGCATTATCGCTTAACATCAGGCGAGATAGCGGTCAAACGCAAGCCTATCACTGAATTTAAAAAAAAAAACTAGTAAATATAACATGGAGTTCTTCAAACGGGCTGTTAATAGAGTCTTTAAGGGTCGGCAACGTATCTGTGATGCCCCTGGTGTTGCAGGTATCCATAGGCGACGGCGATTGCTTACTATCAAGCGGCCCGTTAGGTCGTGTGCCACCTATGGCATAAAATTATAAAAAATAATTGGCCAAGAGCGTGTCGAGACATGCATATGGTAGGGTTCCGTAATCAAAATCATATAATTGTAGTCATAGTTCAGAAAATTAATGTTATAAAAAAAATCGAACGAACGAAGCTTTGTGGACTTACTTAGCCAAATTTCAGAGATATTATTTTACACATAACATTTTTTTTTTTTTATGGTTTAAACATAGAGAAAACTGATTGAAAAACATTCTTTGTTAAGACCATTTTATAAAAAGGTCAATGACCTATGATCTACAAAGCTTTGAATTTATTACAGTTTTATCGATGTTACTCAAAAATTCATCATTAGATAATGTTCGAAATAATTTTGAATGAAGGTTTTAAATATGACCTATCTGTATTGTAAGATTCAAGTTTATATGTCTTATAGTTTAGAAATGCAGGGGGGGGACCAACTTTTTGCCACTTTGGCGGGTCATATTTCGCAAAGTATAGACTATATAAAAAAGTGATGTATCAAACCTTACCTTCATTTTAAAAGACCTTTTCAACGATACCCCACACGAGTAAATAAAGTGAAAAAAATAAATTCGTCCCCATTTCACATGTACCAGAGCCACCCCTAAAATGCAATATTATATATATTTTTATACTTTTAAAATTGAGATCTATATTACAACTGTCAATATGCAAAGTTTCATTCACTTATCTTAATAATTATAGAAGGTTTTAAAAAATTCGGACGGACGGACAAACAGACAGATAGACGGACGGACAGAACGAATTTATATGGGTTCCTTTTCGGGCTATGGAACGCTAAAAAGTTCAAAACGTCAGAAAAAAAAATATAATAAAATTTTAATAAACATTAATCGGTTCGTAAACGGTGGAGATATCGCGTAACAAAAAAAAACAGTCAAATGAAAAACCTTCTTTGAAGTCAGTTGAAAATTACATATTCAACGTCAAACCTAAAAAAAGTCCTTGATAATTTTAATGCGGAAAGGTCCACCTACGGCAAAAAAAAAGGAAGTGTAATAGTAGAATTCGTAACATTCTGCAAAATTCAAACGCTGGCAAAATTACCTAGTTTCCGATCTTGGGCCTAGGCTAGGCTTTGCCCAGGTACAGTTCCCGACATTTCAGATGGCACGTCGGGAAGAACGGTGAAACGAACGGATAGCCTAGCCTCGGTTTTGTCGCACAATGCGCTAAGCCTGATATCTGCATAGAGCAGTTAAAACAATTTCTTAGTGTCAAACGTCGTGATGTTTATTTATTTTAGTGGTGGTTAATTGACAGCCCGTTAGCTTAGTTGGTAGTGATTTAGTGAACCTGCCTTCTGCGCTTGGGGGCGTGGGTTCGATTCCCACCTAGGAAAAACATTTGTGTGATGAACATTTGTATTTGTTCTGTCTGGGTATTAATATCTATTTAAGTATGTGTTTAAAAATATATATGTATGTATCAGTCTCTGGCAGCCATATTACAAGCATTGCTTAGTTTGGGGTCAGATGACCATGTGGGCAATAATGTCCCAAATATTTATTTATTGAAGTCTATAATTCACGTATATATTATGACAAAGGTCGGAAACATTGTCCAGCTAAACACAGTTGTTTAACATCTTGCGTTTACACACACTATTACTATAAAGTAATAGATAAGTTTAAAACAGCGCCATCTCTTGTAGAAAAGGTGAATTACTACTTAAGTTTTCACTTCTGACGTGCAGTCCTATGACTATTTTATAGTTTTAAGTAAATCAATTAATATCAGCGACATGCAAAGTTAACGACATTTCAAACTGGAAGTAACCGAATAGTGCAGTGTAGTTACATAAACTTATTATCGTAACCTCTTAACTTGCCAAACGCAACTTTTAACATACGATCTCTGACAATATTCGGCATAGGTAACTCTATAATACTCATACTATAGATTTGAGTTCACCACCACTAAAATAAATAAATAATGTGCAATGGGGCGTCTGATACTAAGAAATTGTTTTAACAGCTCTACACAGATATCAGACTTGGCGCATTGTGCGACAGAGAGAAGGCTACAAAACCGAAGCCAGGCGATTTAAGCCGTACATTTCACTCATCTTACGACGTGCCATATGAATAGCCAGGTATGT
This sequence comes from Agriopis leucophaearia, assembly GCA_949125355.1. Taxonomy (NCBI): domain Eukaryota; kingdom Metazoa; phylum Arthropoda; class Insecta; order Lepidoptera; family Geometridae; genus Agriopis; species Agriopis leucophaearia. Next base: position 7,180,621 of record OX421287.1, read on the forward strand.
ACGCGTATGTAGGTATCTTGTTTTAGTGTGTCACAAAGGAATTAAGACTATTATTTAGAGCTACGAGCGATCCTATCTTTGCCCGTGTCCTAAATATTTGAGTAAGATTCCTTGTACCTGTCTGTTTGAATCAAGCTATATCACAACAAACTGACACATTTTACATTACATTTACACTGTTAACATTACACTACTTAGGTATCTATAATCACTCTCTGATATCTACACTAATCTACACTAATATTATAAAGAGCAAAGATTTGTATTTTTGAATGTTTGTAACGAAATAACACAAAAACTACTGAACCGATTTGAAAAAATCTTTCACTGTTGGGAAGCTACACTATCCCCGGGTGACATAGGCTACATTATATTTTGTAGCGAGGCCGAATGCCGAGCTTACACCCGTGCGAAGCCGGGGCGGGCGGCTAGTAATATTATAAAGAGGAAAGATTTTAATTTTTGATGTTTGTAACAAATTAACTCAAAACCTACTCGACCGATTTTAATAAATATTTCAACAAAGAATGCTACATTATCCCTGAGTAACATAGACTATATTTATTACTAAAATGTTTGAAAAAACATCTCCACCCGTGCGAAACCGGGACGGGCGGCTAGTGTATATATAATTCGTATATGTGTAATATTAATATTATAATTTGTGTAATAATATGTGGTAAAATCATGTACCTATAGAATTGTGTATTGATAATAGGTATAATTTAAGTGATTTATTACAATAACTTAAACAACATTCCAATAATAAAAAATTATAAAAAAAAACGACATATTAATACCTAACTACTAAACTAATCTATTAAACCGCTACCAGTGGGAATCGTCCCCAAAATGCTGGCCCCATTACCACGTTGTTTGGCAATGCTCACTCTTTGAGCAAAGTTGAGGCCAGCATTCTGGTCACGAGTTGCATCAATCAGACGTGATGATAAATCTTTGAATTTTTTTTTGGTTCCTGATCCCCACTGGCCCATGGTTTCGACCCCAAAAGGCTCAAAAATGTACCCACTGTCCAAGGTACTATATTTGCGCCTTTTGAGGTCTTCTGCGATTAAGTTGGATTTATATTTGATGTATCTGGTTATCTATTTCTTGCAAAAGTTTAGTTCTTTAGTTTATTTTCGTTGGTTGACCAGCTTTTTGTCTTTAAATTAGAAGTATTTTTGATGCATACGTATATTTATGCATGATGCATACATACCATTTGTTTAACCTGCTGGATGACTAGTAGAAAATATTTAGCATTAAGTCCTCCATTTGTGCATTTGTACTTAATATATAAGTGTGCAATAAAGTCCAAAAATAAATGGAATAATTAAGGACCCATGTCCTTGATTAAGTCGAATCTTGTTTTAAGGTTCCGTACCCAAAGGGTGTAATGAGACCCTATTACTAAGCCTACGAAATGTTCACGGAATATGTTATGTTACGGCGGATTAACTAAGAAATAATAACAAAGTCAGGACTAAAAAAGAAGGATTCCTATAACCATAGCATATACCATAGGAATGTTTTTTTTGACTTATTGTGAAAATTTAACTGATCAATGGGACAGGGGCAAAAAAGCCGTTGACTATAATGACATACTAATTTTATGTTGACATATTTTTACAGCAATTTGTTGTATTTGTTATATTATTAATTTTATAATATTATTATTTCTATTTTTACTAGGAAATCTAAACAATATGTGAGATAAATGTTAGTGGAATTTGTCCGTTTTTATTCTCAATAAAATAATTTGAATTTGATAGCAAGTTTGACGCTTGTACGTATTACTGTTATTACATTAAAACAAATACAAAAATACGAATAAAAAAAAGTTTGTTGTTGTTTTAGTTTACTCCCTTTAGATTAAACTTTAACAGTATTTCTTAGTTAATCCGCCATAACATAATATAATATTCTGTAACAAAAAATGCCATAGGTGGCAAAAAAAATGCCATAGGTGGCACACGGGCCACCTGATGGTAAGCGATCACCGTCGCCTATGGATACCTGCAACACCAGGGGCATCACAGATACGTTGCCGACCCTTAAAGAAGGGAAGGTCATTCCACAAATTGCAGGTGATGCAAAAAGGAAAGCGTAAAACGCACAGTGTCAAATGGCTATTTATTTATTACGGTTCGAAAGATACAGCCGTTAATAAGAAGGTCAGACAGACAGACAGCGTAGGCTTAGTAATAGAGTTCCGCTTACCCCCTTTGAACCTTAAAACCCTAGGATATAATGTATACTTCACGGAACCAATTGGGAGCTAAAATAGTGTGTATTATATTCCACAGACGCGCATCGCCTTTACATTTAACAGCCAATACGCAAAACGAGGGGAGTAAACGACCACTAACGGCGTACTGAGAAGCCGTCCTCAAATACGCCGTTTAAGGCGTTTACATAAAAAGAAAAACCTTGTATCGTTACCGCAATGTTCGTTATAGGTTCAGTAAGGTAGGCAATGTTCGTTTTAGGTTCAGTAAGGTACGAGTAGGCAATGTTCGTTATATCGTAGGTTCAGTAAGGTAGGTAATGTTCGTTATAGGTTCAGTAAGGTAGGCAATGTTCGTTATAGATTCAGTAAGGTAGGCAATGTTCGTTTTTCTCGCATATTTTCGTTTTGAAAAGTTTCATTTTTAAAACTGTCAAGAAAAAAAGTCACTTCCTTTCACCATAACGAAGGTATTGTTCGTTTTTTTTTTTTATTAGTATGTTTGCATTTGACCGCCACTTCGCCTGATGAAAAACCTGAAGATTTCTGAAGCTACTTAGACACTCAGCTTATGTTACTTAGACAATTTTATTTTTTTTCCTTTACCTCAATACTATTTTTTTACACAACTATGGCCTTTTTTACGCACTTTATATTATAGCTTTTCTTGTAATTTACTTACTAATGTCAAAGTCAATTTTAACCTATTTCGGATTGTCGTGTCGATTTGAAACTGTCATTTTCGTAATGGCATTCAAATGACAATACTATAATTTGGTACCATCGAGCTGATCTCATGAAGATTAAGTGGAAAGTGGAAGTTTGACTACTGTCAGAGCCATCTAGCGGGAAAGACGTCAAACATCAAGCGCGGCGCATGGTGATTGACGTCTTCCCGCTTATAGGTATAAAAAAAACAATGAGAGGTTTTTCGAATGGCAATAAAAATATCACAAAATGCTATAGATAACGTTGACGAGGCATGAATCTGAAGATTTTGCAAAACACAGACTACGAAAAAAGGTCAATGTAGAAAAAAAACTTGCTTATTCTCATAGGCAGACAATATTTCGTAGTATCCACACTAATATTATAAATGCGAAAGTAACTCTGTCCATCTATCTGTTTGCTACATAATCACTGCCAAACGGCTTAACCGATCTCGATAAAATTTTGCGAGGTAATAGTATGTATCATGAGGACGGACATAGAGTTTTTTCAGAAGAAAACGCGGACGAAGTCGCGCGTACAGCTAGTAGTATTATAAAATGTATATAAAATATGTGTGAATATGAGAATCATGTCACGCCAGCGCCATCTATATATATGGGTGCAGAACAATGTTCCGCTTGCTGTCAGAAAACCTACCATTGAAATTTGACTTGAATGATTTTACTAACAACTTCAGCTATTATTATCTGTTACCTACTAAGCAAATAAATTAGGTATATTCTCAAGAAGTTGTACTACTGTATACGAATGCTTACATATTCCTGTCGGAAACAGTATTTACAAACTCCCAAGGCGCATTAAATCAGTATGGCTTCGGAAAGGGTAATGGGAAATATCGTATAAGAAGTGGCATTTGAAAGCAGGGTATTTGTGGTCTAATGGGGAAGAAAAATGTTTACTGGCCCCATTGATAGGATTCACAAGATTTTATTGAAAAACAACAACGACATATTATATTTTCAACGTCTCAGATAATATAAACGTGGTCTCTCACAGTGGGTTTCATAAGAAAGCTCAGAGTCGATTACCACGCTATGGAGAGGGCAATGCTCAGGGTTTCTCTGCGAGATCGAATCAGAAATGAATAAAAACTAAAGTTACCGATATAGCCCACCGGATTAGCAAGTTGAAGTAGCAGTAAGTAGAGCACATAGCACGCAGAACAGAGGCCGATGGGGCCGAAAGGTTCTCGAATGGAGACCACGGACCGGTAAGCTCAGCGTAAGACGTCCACCCACAATATGGACAGACGATCTAAAAGAGACCGCAGGAAAACGCTGGATGCTGCCCACCGGATTAACAAGTTGAAGTGGCAGTAGGTAGAGCACATAGCACACAGAACATATGACCAATGGGGCCGAAAGGTTCTCGAATAGAGACCACGGACCGGTAAGCGCAGCGTACGACGTCCACCCACAAGATGGACAGACGACCTAAAAGAGACCGCAAGAAAACGGTGGATGCAGGCCTCTTCCAACCGGGTTTATGTCCAGCAGTGGACATCCTATGTGTGAAATGATGATGATAATGAGACAATATAATATGTCGACCTCGTTAAATCGGCCAAACTGCGTAGCAGTTTATAGGCAGATGTGTATTTACCTATATATGTACTTCCAGTCCGGTTGAACAGGAAAAAGAATATATATTTATGGATAGCAATCATCATTATCAGCCTATCATGTTCCCATTGCTGGCATACAGGCCTTCTCTCAGAGAGGATGCACTAATCCACAATGCTGGCCCAGTGCGTGTTGGTGAATGTCATTATGTCTTTGAATGTTTGAGGTTCTTGGAAATACCGGTTTCCTCACGATGTTATCTCTCACCGTTTTTGAGCGATGTTATCGAAACTGTACATCATTTATTTAAGTACTAAACAAATCTTCCTGCAGGGCCGAGAATCGAACCAGGTACCGTCAGATTGTAAAGCGCAAATGCTACCGCTTGCCTACCATCGCTCCAGTTTTCTAGATGGAAACTCTTTACTGTGCACACCAGAAATAAAAGTTATATACAGATAGAAAACCTTGCGAGGTAGAGCTACAAGTGGCGACTTTATCGCTTTTACTCGTAAGATTAATGTTCCTATATATTGTTCTTCCCGATCAAAAGTAATTGATTTTTGCCCATTCCAGAGTCTGGAAACTGGAATTTGTTAGGTACGGATGGTTTGGATTGCTATTTAAAATATATGAAACATTATCATGGAACTGATCTGTTTTTATATGATAATTTTACTAAATAATCTATGTATATATATATATAAAAGAAAGTCGTGTTAGTTACACTATTTATAACTCAAGAACGGCTGAACCGATTTGGCTGAAAATTGGTGGGGAGGTAGCTTAGAACCAGGAGACGGGCATAGGATACTATTTTGTAGCGAGGCCGAAGGCCGAGCTTACACCCGTGCGAAGCCGGGGCGGTCGACTAGTTATCAATATAAAAAACCGACTTCAATGCCACAAGCAGACGGGCCGCTTGATGGTAAACAATCACCGTCACCTATGGATACTTGTAACACTAAAGGCATCACAAATACGTTGCCGACCCTTTAAGACTCTATTAACTCGCCTTTTGAAGAACCCCATGTTGTAGCTTCTCCGAAACATCGCGGAAGGTAGCTCATTCCACATTTTGCAGGTGGAAGGCAAGAAAGATCAAGTGAATCGCAGAGTATGCGATTTCCACTGATCTATGATATGTGGATGCACTTTCAACTAGTGCGATGATAAAACCGCAACGAAAACTACTTACTTAAAAGTACTTCCTAAAAGGCGTAAAGTTAGCGCAATACGGCTTTTCCTACCAAAACCCCTTATTCAATTTCCACCCCTTGTAAAATGGATGGAATAAATATGGTGGATCGCTCTCCCGACAAAGTTAATAATGAATAACGTCACGAAACTGACTTAAAATAATGGTCGCGCGAAACTTTTTATACCAAACGATTTATTTTGCCGACGATATTTTGATTTGGTGTCCTGGCGTCTTCATTCTGAGAAAAAAGTTTTGATATTTGACGTCGAAAATTCAGTTGCAAGTGGCTGATGGTGTATGACCACAGAAAAGAGAAGTAAATATTACGGAAATGAGAAGAAAATCTGTCGCTAGGCATTATGACAGAACCTTGATTGAACATTATTATTTATGTCAACGAGTCGAACTCCGCGTCACTGTTGCTAACTGATTTCGAAAGACTGACGTTTCGTTTATATGGGTGCAACTGGCTACAACAAATTTCTTACAAAAAAATCATTGACAGCCGTTCTAATTTAAACAAAAAAAAAACTGTGTGTATGACATACTTCACTTGAGCTTGAGAATCAGTTCACATTTCAGCTCCGTCTACGCATTTCAGGCTCTACATTTAATTTTTAATCTCATAAGGGTTACCAGTTTGAAATTTGAAAAGTCCTGACAATAATCCAGTTATTTCATAAACATTCGATCATTAAAAAAATTGTAACAATCTTAGTTACGAGTAAGTTGTGTGAAATGTCTGGGTTCCTAAAATACTTTGGTTTAAAATATTCGGCATAAATTTTATTGTCATAAACGGTAAGCTATACGACGGGTCATCATCAAAATTAGCTTAAAAGTGATAAAGAGTTAGTAAACTTGGTCAAAGCATTGATGTAAAAAATTATAGGACCAGATGAAGGGTCACTAAAACAGCCAGTAAAGTGTGGATGCAAGACTGGAGCAGAAAAGGCGGGAGAGTAAAACGATATCTCCTACACGCAGGCGACGCCATGTGTAAGTAGTCTTTAATAGTATCTAGAAAATGAAATAGTCCGTCCAACAATTAGATAGATAGACAAATAAATCTTTATCGTTCACACCAAAAATTACATACGTACATATGACAAGAACAACTAAAACTAGTGAAACAATTGGCGGCCTTATCGCTATATATATCTCTTCTAGGTAACCTTAGTATGGAGAGGACATACAGAAGAGGTAAAGGACGGGGTGTGATCTAATAATGTAATACGTGGTATATAAAGCATAGACATATATATTATGATAATACACTCATACTGAAACAGTATATACAATAATAATATACATACATTAATAAATATATTAGATACTAGCCGTCCGCCCCGGCTTCGCACGGGTGTAAGCTCGGCCTTCGGCCTCACTACAAAATATAGTCTATGTCACCCGGGGATAGTGTAGCTTCCCAACAGTGAAAGAATTTTTAAATCGGTTCAGTAGTTTCGGAGCCTATTCAATGCAAAAAAACAAACAATGAAATCTTTCCTCTTTATAATATTAGTATAGATGGTACAGACATACATACTTATAAACATAAAGCGAGATAATAACGATACAGTAGCTACTCCGAGATTACTACATACATTTACTATAGTACAGTTTCACACGACGCTTGAAGACTTCCTGTGAGGATGCCCGTTTGATTTCTGTAGGTAGCTCATTCCACAGTTTAACAGATTCTACCGTGAAAGAGCAGCTATAGAACGAGGTTTTGTGAGCAGGATTATTAAAATTGAGCATATTTGCGGATCTTAACAATTTAGAAAGAAAGAAAGAAATATTTATTTTCTAACAACATCTTAACATAAGCAACAAATACCTATAATATTATGGTCCTTCGGTAGTGAAGTTGTGTCACGAAAATGGCCTCAACTCACCATAATGCTGTTAAGTGTTGATTAAATGCAGATATTTGAAACTACCTACTACTTGGATTATAGAGGCAATGAAACGAAATATCGGAAATTCCGATACTTCTGCCGCTGACATAGAATCCTAAGTGGACATATTCCTGGAATATTTCTACAGGGTTGAGTCTGTATGGGTGAAGTAGGCTGAAAAAACATTGTACTCATAACTCAGCGTTTAGACTAACTCTTGGAACTAACTCAAATAATTATCAATATAAAAACCGACTTTAAAATGTCAGAACTGGACATAATCGAAATGGGAAAGCACCAGCTTTCAAATAAAAAATGAACCATCAAAATCGGTTGGCCCAGTCGAAAGTTATGAGGTAACAAAAATTTTTTTTTTAAACAGTCGAATTGATATCCTCCTCCTTTTTGGAAGTCGGTTAAAAACACAATTAAGACGTCAGCAGATTCATATTCGGTACAAAAGAGGTGGGTATTAGACTCTTGGCGTGATTTGTGAGAAACAGTTGATTTTCGGGATTTCAGGGACCAACCTTAAAGTTGTACCCATACTAAAAGTTGTTGATAATGATGACTGCCTAACGATGCCTTTCGCCTTAGCATACCCTTCCTGACTAACCCTGTATACCCCATCTTCGGTGTTAGGATGTTACGTGTGAAGGGGCCGGATTGGATCGTGTGGTGCGGTTTGGTCTAAAATGTAGGAGAACTGGTACACAATTTAGAAGATGAGTCTTCATTGGTGTCATAATGTCTGGGTTCCAAATACATTGGCATAAAGGGCCTTACTTAAAAACGTTACTCAAGATGATCTATGCTTAAAAATGATTTCTCAACTACTCGCTGACGATAATGGTCACACGCAATAACGAGACAGCGCAATTTTTAGCATTGGTTAACTTGAGTAACGTTTTTAAGTAAGGCTAATAAAGTTTTGCATAATTTTATTTCGTTCACGTTCAAAATGTCCCAAATGTCCCTTCCCAAAATATCCCTAGGTTCCAAAATGTCCCATTCCCGAAATATCCCTTCGAAATGTCCCTTTCCCAAAATTATCCTTCCCCAAAATAATATAGCGAATGTTGGTATGCTAATTTGTCTGTCTATACACGTGAAACGGCATAACAGATTTTGATGAAATATGAAATATAGATACTTCAGGACCTGAAATAGGACTTCGGGTGCGCATCAGTATCACTTTTCGTAATTATCACCGCTAGCGAAACCGATCGGAAACGGGAATCACATTTTGGGAAAGGACCATTTTGGGAAAGAGACAGTTTGAGATAAACCTGAACGTTTTATTTTCTCATATATCGTACCTTTTTGCAGATATTTTCCTCCAAAATAGTTATGTGTTAAGTACCTGGAAAAAGAAAATAACATAATTAAAATATATTTATGCTGCATACAACCGGTTTTGTTAAAAGCTGCCATAAACTGAAAGGAGCAAACGTTTTTTTTTTCCAAAAAAGAAGAAAATGATCGAGATTCGAGCGTGATATTTAGGCCTATTTATTTGCAGAAATGAGACACTATGTAACCCAGCTATGCTCTACACAAAGCTTTGGTGGACACCAGCCAAAAAAAACTTTACAAGGTACTCATAAAGTCGACAAGAACAAAACGTACACAATCCATAGGCAATGGGGTTACCATAAGGCAGCCGTCTGCTTGTTTGCCACATATGGCATAAAAAAAAGAAAAAAAAAAAATTGCATACGTTTTAGAGAAAATGCGTCCTGTCATTTTTCTTCAAAATCTCGCTACCTCTTTTAACTTAAGCTTTGAGAGCGTAACATTTTACGATATCCAGCACTTAGCGATAAGCAATTGCGAGTTTTGGACTACATCCGATACCCGTCGGAATAACGCTTTAAACACGTACTTTACCCCAATGTACTCTACTTCAGTTGTATTTAGAAAAGGCTTTAACACGTACTTACCCAAACGTACTCTACATGTCTATGGTATTTAAAATGAAGTATTAGGTTTCATTAGATTTGAATAGAAAAGTTTGTTTACAATTCGAATAATTCTCGTAGTTTAAAAAACTAAAAAACACGCTTAAATTCGCCAATCCTGAAGATCCTGGTTAGGATAATGGGACGAACTATTTTAATTATTGCATTGTCACCGGTCCTTGATAAGTGTGCAAAGTTTCAAATCAATCCAACGTTTTGAAAAGGGTGAAAATCACTAGCATAGTTAAAGTTACCAGGGTTGCAAGTCAAATGAGACCTTATTTACCCCAGATGCATGGCTCGAATCATATTTCATGCATCTGACCATCGAGATACAATACCCCCAGAGTCACAATCTCTAAGTGATAGCAATAAAAATAAACCGAGCGTCGTGTACATACCTAAACATCAATTATATGGTTCACAATGCTAAATTTACTACAATTTAGAGGTTATGTCGCCTGCATAGTGTTCAAAGTCGCTGGTCCGCTATGGCATCGTAGCACTGGCATCGGGCGGCGTTGTAGTCGAATTGCGGTTGCCTTACAACTAATCTTCTCTAACTAACGATCTGCTTCTCAAGTTCGCCTCAAAATACCACTTCCTAGTCTCGAGTTGTTTAGAAATAAGTGTGTTCACATGGCTCATCTATAATTTTTTATTCTCTTCCAGGAGAAGAGGTAGATCTCCCGTATAAGCGTTTTTGTACTGAGTTGAGGAAGTGGTTGGTAAAGGAGTGCTTCTATGAAGTGTAAGAATTCGTAAAGAATATGGCATGTTGTTTTTAGGGTTCCGTAGCCCGACAAGGAACCCTTATAAATTCGTTCTGTCCGTCCGTCTGTCTGTCTGTCTGTCTATCAGTCTGTCTGTCTGTCTGTCTGTCTGTCTGTCCGTCCGTCCGAATTTTTTAAAACCTTTTAACTTCTATAATTATTATTCTTATGATTTTGGTTGCTGATAAATTATTATTAAAATAAATTAATTTAATTCTTATGACATATTTATAATCTAATTTAATTTTACACGCCCTTAGGGCAGTTAATGGCCATCCATTAACTGCCCTAAGGGCGTGTAAAATTCTATATTTTAAGACCTTGTATACCCATTGGCAAGCAAATAAAAACTTTGACTTTGAACCAAAATGTCTGCGCAATTCTTAGCTTGCGCCTAGTTTTGGTTCATACATTTCTTTGGCATGATTGTAATTATACAGATATTTATCATAAACAATAACACTAACCAGCGAAGCGTGTGACATTACGGTTAACAGTCAAAGTTATGACGTCAATTAACAATTGTTAGATGGTGCAACTACTTTTTTGTGTAACTGGTACTTTAACTGAAATGTCGATGTTTGTTATTGCAAAAGTAAGATAAGGTGCAACCCACCCTCAATTTTATGCTTTAAACTATAGCGGTTAAGTGAAAAAAATTATGAAAAGTTGACATTGAACACGATCAATGATTGTACTAAGGTATTTATGCTGTTTGTCCGAGTGGCTGAAACCGCGGGACGCGTCTAGCTTCCTATACGATTATTAGCAACCTCACTCAATTTTAAACCCTGTATTTCGTTTTAATTTTAGGCCCAAAAAAAACTATGCAAAACCAACAGCCCATTTGAATATAACAAGACCCGAAAACATTTTCCAACAAAAAGCAAATAACGGTGAAAAAATGCAAAAATAGCCGTCCGCAAGTACTAAAAACCATCCTAACTACCGTTTCTCGTGTACATACACATTTAAAGGAGGAAATGGCATCCCAAAGGTAGGAAAATGTCGAAAATTGTAGGAAAAGGTCCTTTTGGTTGTTGTCGAGGCGAAATCGCAAGTTTAGAGCACCCTTAAGGGTCTCTATAGGTATTTGAAACTTTGTTTTCAGATTAAAGGCATTCTTGTATAGCTGGATAGGGAATAATATAATTTTTATGGTGTTTAAACATGGTACAGGGTTAGACAGATGTGTTAGTAAGCCGAAAGGAGGTCATTGTGAAAAAACTTTTTAAATCATCATCACTCAACATAGTATAAAACAAAGTCGCTTCCCTCTGTCTGTCCCTATATATGCTTAGATCTTTAAAACTACGCGACGTATTTTGATTTGGTTTTTTAATTAGATTGAGTGATTCAAGACGAAGTTTTACATGCAAAATATATTGGAGAAACACCGATAATTTTAGAGGTTTCTAACGTGATGACGTAAATAAACAATTTTGTTGCGCTTACATTGAAAACGCTGGCAGAACCCTACGAGATAGATCAAAATAATAACCTACAGTATTGTACACCTTAAAAAGGTCTACATAAAAGTCCGCGATGGTATATGTCTATCTCTTAGGAATAACCCACAACAACATTTTTTTATCTTTTACTTTTAACGAGAAATAATGGCGTATTTACGAAGTGATTTTAAGCAATACAGCATTAATCCTTATTCAATTAAGTACCATAAATACATTGCATTTAATATAGATTAATATGGCCCTGTACAGTATGTAATTTATATGAATATTTTCGAAGATATTACAGATTTAAAATGCAGGGGCATAGCGGTTACGGCGGTACCAGCCAGGGAACATTGTATATAAAGACATTCTGTGGTATATTTAGTATCAGAATTGCACCCGTGCGAAGCCGGAGCGCGTCGCTAGTAAATATTTATAAAACTTTCACACAAATATTGTTTGTCTGATCTGAGTTTGGTCGCTTAGTAATAGTTGTTCATAGTGATTAGTACAATGACGTAAGGTTTAGTGTCATCTTTCCTAGTAACCCTATTTAGTCGCAATGACAGTAAATAATATCTTTGATTTTCTGTCGTTATTTTTTAGAACTCTCAATTGGCATACCGAATTCATTGCACAACTGCAAGCCTAGCACAGGCTAAGTCCGCGTTTGACCACCAACTCGCCTGTTGGTAAGCGACGATGTGGTCGAAGATGAAGCACGCAAACTTAGAAGATACATAGTCACTGTAGCCTTGAAAATGCCCAGATTAAATCTCTCAGGAAACAAGGGAGACAGCAGGTTGTTCAAATTGTGTTTCCACTGTTTTTCATCATCATCAGCCAGAAGACTTCCACTGCTGAACATAGGCCTCCCCCTTTAACCTCCACACTGAACGACATCCTGCCATGTGCATCCACTGGATGCCCGCGACTCACAATGTCGTCCGTCCATCTAGTGGGAGGCCTACCTACGCTGCCACTGTTTTTATCCACTTGTAAAAGTATATAAACGAAGCAAGAACTAGGCCTGATGAATTCAAATATCATAGACTAGCCGTCCGCCCCGGCTTCGCACGAGTGTAAGCTCGGCCTTCGGCCTCGCTACAAAATATAATATAGCCTATGTCACCCGGGGATAGTGTAGCTTCCCAACAGTGAAATAATTTTTCAAATCGGTTCAGTAGTTTCGGAGCCTATTCATTACAAACATACAAACATACAAAAATAGGTACAAATATTTCCTCTTTATAATATTAGTGTAGATATGTCACTTTTAAATTGAATAATTATCACTATAAAAAACCGCCTTCATAAAAATGTCAGAACCAAACCAAATTGAAACATGGGGATGAAATGGGACCACACGGGACGCACCAGCTTTCAAATAAAAAAATAATCATCAAATTCGGTTCACCCAGTCGAAAGTACTGAGGTAACAACAATTTTTTTTAAACTGTCGAATTGGAAACCTCCTTTTTGGAAGTCGGTTAAAAACAAACAATACGAAAACAACGTTATTTTTAAAAGCTTATAATAGTGAAATATTTTTTGCAGCAATCCTGAAAAGTATTGAAACAAATGCCAACAGATCCATAAACTAAAAATTAAGTCAAGTGCGTCACGCTTATGCGAAGGTTCCTTAATCAGATACAAAATAAAAATAAAACATGGCGTTAACGTTAAGTAAAGGCCGATATCTATAATATTAATAACAAAAAGTATTTCCTATAAGTAAATTATCTATAACTCGCGTATACAGGTGTAGTAAGCCAAAACGGTTCCGTTATGCTCACAGAAAAAAGAAATAAATAGAACTGAAATGAGAAGGAAAATCTGTTACCAGGCATTATGAGTGAACCTTGATTAAACATTCTTATTTATGTCAACGCGTCGAACTCCGCGTCGCAGTTGCTAACTGATTTCGAATGACTGACGTTTCGTTTATATGGGTGCAACTGACAACAACAAATTTAAATAAATAAATATCGCCGAAATATCGGGAGCTCCTTCCACAACCTTACCACGGTAAATATCCCGGAAATAATCATATAACTTTACAACAAATTTCTTACAAAAATGCCTTGACAGCCGTTTTAATTTAAGAAAAAAAAACTTGTCTGTGGTTATACTAATCTTTAAGAAATACTTTTATAATGGGACTAAGCCTGAAATCACGAACCACTAAGAGGCAAGGCGAGATACACACAGTGATAAAAGTCTGTGATAAAAATGTCTAGTAGTTTTAGGTAATGTTTAAAGTGGTGAAAAAATTTAATTAAGCAATGAAGCTTTGTGTAGTGAACGAAAAAATCATAGCCTGATATAATTTTGTATCTTCGGCAAAAATATTATTATAAAAAAGCGACCCTCGAAAAAGTTTCCAATAACAAGTTTCAATTAGATAAATCGGGCAAAATCCTCTTTCCTGGAAACAATAATTTCGTTAAATGAGAAAAACTTCCTTTTTTAATATTTTCCTTTGTATATTTTTTATTTCTTTGTAGGAATCGATTTATGTTCCCATCGGCTTTTGTGGTATTAAAACAATTGGTTTTTTAACGTTTTTTTTTTTTTTTCGAAATAACAGTAACAATATAATTTCCTTATTTCTCTTCTGACGTAGTTGGTCGCGTATTTTGTAACATGAGCGGTATAGGAACGATTACCAGTTAGGTATTTTATTCTATGACATTTTCCCTAAAAAAATCTCTCATTAAAAAGAGGGTAGAAAGTATGTATTTTTGTATCTACTAACGAGTATCCTGAAAGACATTTAATATATGACCAATAGGTATCTACTGACTATATTTTCTATTTATTTATATAAAAACGTAGAGATAAAAACTGTAATTGCGAGATATAAAAAAAACACATCAGCCAGAAGACGTCCACTGCTAAACATAGGCTTCCTCCTTTAACCTCCACAATTAACAAAATCCTGGCATCTGCATCCACTGGATGCCCGCGACTCTCACAATGTCGTCGGTCCATCTAGTGGGAGGCCTACCTACGCTGCGTCTTCCAATTCGTGGTCTCCACTCAAGAACCTTTCTTCCCCATCATCGGTCATCAGTTCTTCGAGCAATGTGGCCTGCCCATTAACACTTCAACTTGCATAAAAAAAATACACATGGCGTCTTAAACTAAGCAGCTGAACACGGTAAAACAGTTTTTGATCTTTGTCTGTTTGTTTGTTTGTCCACGCACATCTCCTAAACTACTGGACGGATTTAAATGCGGTTTTTACGAATATGCTTAGCTATAACCAGATTGATGTATAGGCTATGTTATTTTGGATTAAGGGAGGAAAAAAGGGTTGAAAGTTTATATGAAAATCTACGCGTACGAAGTCGCGGGCAACAGCACTTGTCTATATAAATAAAAATTATATGCTAGACCGATTTGGCAATATTTTTTTTGTTGGTAATAGTTCGAAACGCCGAATAAGGTTTATAGGGGGGAAAATTAGAAAAACTAGACAATTGGTAAATTTGGGGATGGGGAAAATTAGAAAAACTAGACAATTGGTAAATTTGGGGATCACTGTGAGTTTGTGCTTTTTCTATGGGATTTTTTTAAATGATTGTAACAAATACATTGAAATTTGGACTGGACAAAGCATGTCGAGTCTGTCATAAATAATTACTAATTTAAAAAACCGACTTCAATATTACTAATATTAACAAGTTAGTAAATACGCAATTTTGTTCACTTGGATGACATTGTTTTTAGTTATTTTGATTTAAAAACCAAACTACTAAACCGATTTTACTAAGCCTACCAAAAAAAAAGAATCAACAAAAACAATTTATAATTGGCGAAGAAATCGGTGAACAAAGATAAAGAAACAGTGAAACATAAAACCTCCTTTTTAGAAGCGAGCGAGTCAGGCGAGTTGTCGGCAAAGCGCAAGCATATCTTACAAAAAATAAAGCCAGTTAAAAATGAAATACACATCGGATTAAGAAGTTCTCGTCTTATAAGTCGGTTGTAAACACTAATACTCTTACCTAAAACGCATTTAAACTTTCTCAGTTACGTTGTGGGTAAAACCTTACCCTTCTTGAAAGAAATCGGGTAAATAACTTGGGCATGTTTTCAATAGTCTCTATGGTTCGAAGTTTATGTGAGCAGAGCCAAGTGTACGCGAAACTTTATCCACTTACTTCGAGAAATATCCGGTTATATCTGGTTAGTGTAAGAAGTATCCGGTTTTCTCCTCAAGTAAGCCACGTTTACCTCGTAACTAAGCATTGCCGGTTTTTTGGCTTAACCCTTTTCTATTCCACGCATGTTTTCTATATTTCCTCACCTCATCAAGATTCAATGTGAGATTTTGTTGGAGTTTTTCCTTGATAAAGAATATTTTTTGTCTCTTCAAATTAGGCGTTGATATTTACTCGGACGTGACGAAGGGTGCGTCCTTTGAAGATGAGATTTATGGCCTCTTCTTTTGAAGGACAAATCATTCTTGCAGAGACGATCATGCACGGGTATAGTGCGTTTCACCAAAGAGTTCTTTCGCCGTAATGTTGGCTCCCCTGCACTTTCCATACACATTACAGTAAAAAATGACAATGATTACGTAACAATTTCGACAATGTTGTCTCGAGTCTCGACCTGAAAGTCCCGGGGCTCAAGACAACTAAAATTACGAAAAGTCCCATGACTTCGAGACACGAGACGTCCCGGGACCCAAACCCTACTATCTCTATCTACGAGCGTGTTAGCGAAACGGCACGATCACATTAGCTAACGTAATAACAAAATTAGTAAATAAGTTAAAGTTTTTCACGTGCGGCTTCTGTCATTTTTTTTTAATGATACTGAGTGACGAGACGAGCGAAGTCGCTCGCCTGATGGCTCTTCACGCTTGCCCATAACAGCTCAACGCCACTCAGAATTTTGAACTTCAACAGTTCAAAACCCTGGACGGCAATGCACTGCGCTCGTCACCCTGAGATATAAGATGTCAAGGTTCGTGTATGTATAAAATAGATTGTTGAATTCCGGATAAAATGGCCGCCATTCCGGTTTTGGTAATGGCGTTATCAAATTGCGCTTTTTATTTTTTACATTCACTGGCTTTTAAAGTGGACATTAAAATAAAATTGTCTCCGGTGAGTCGTTGAGAGATAAAATACTTTTATTTTTATTTTATTTAGAGAATGAAAGGAACACTGTGTTCCATATTTTCATATTTTTCCGGTTAGCGACTTTAGTGAAATTGTAGTAATAATGCCTACAGTATGGGTGTCTTTACAAACGCGAGTGAATCTGTTTCTTCAGGGCAAGCGTGTTTCATCGTAGGCCGCATCGTCGTTTAACATCAAGAGAGTTGTCGATCAAAAGCAAGGTAGAAGCCTTGATTCTTATTCTGGTATCTTATGTCAGTATATATCATGATTTACCCGTGGCACAACTGCGTGATACTACCAGGTGTGCCATGGGGAACTGCTGTTCCCTTAAGCACAACCAGTTGTGCCAAAGGGAAATATATATTCCCAATGACACAACCAGATGATTCCAGTAGTGCCAAGGGGAAGTGATATTCCCTTAAGCACTACCTATTGTGCGAAAGGGGAATATATCTTGTGCAAAACCACAGCACATGCTCACCGTCTACTCTACAACGAATTCGTTTTCAGCATTATTAGAGACGAATTTTTATTTCTACCTTAGAAATACAGAACTAAATGTATTTCATAAATTGGAGGATACAGTGCGTTAGGCCTTCCAACAGTGAAACTATCTTAGGAGGACAACTAACTTAGGATTAAATTCTGGTTTGACCCAGCTTTTCTCTAAGCCTGGGCCTAAAAGATACAAACAGTATAGAATCAAGCGTTCCACAGTAAGACACAGACTAGGTACTACGTAGCCCAGACTTGTAGTTACGATTATTTTCAATGGAAACAAGCCAGTCAAATACCTGAGGGGCGGGGTGAGGGGTTACTAAATGCTAATTGGCCCATTCAACGTCAGTTCAAAATGTAAACAAAGCATAGTGATGGCGTACCTACGGTATTGGTCAGAAATTAAATAAGGCTCAGTGTCAGTGGGCGTGTTTTTTATATCAGTAGTGGTCAACTGATGAAGTGTCTGAACATGTTCGCTCTGCATTAAATGTCTAGCTATAGAAAGTCATTGCAGTAAGACTCGTATATAAACACAGATATCTGACAGTTAATTTTATTACATGTATTTACTTATCTATTATACAGAGGACTGATTCTATAATTAAAACACGCACGTAACACGGCGTGTTAAGTGAACCTCGAAAATGTGGCCTCTAAAGACCTACTTCTTGAGGTTAACTTCGCGCCACGTTACGAGCGTGTTTGTAGTTATAGAATCAGACCTCTGCGTGCTCCTACTGGTCTAACTGTAACACCCAAATCTAAATAGATTTTCTTTAGCAACGTAGAGACCGTGTGTGTATAAAGAAATCTAGAGAGACAGAGGCATGGACCTTAATCAGGCTAAGTATATTTAGTATAATTCTATTTATCCAGATGAATTGATGTAACTTTTGTAGAGTTCCTTTCTTAAATCAAAATGAGGAATCAGTACTTTGGGCAGAGTCGTAAAAGAAAATAATCTTTTAGATGGTATAAAAGATTATATACCAGCGGATTTAGTAACTTATCAGAATCAGAAATATTTATTAGCCATAAAAACGTTGAATGTTGTATGACAAACAAAAGTATGACAAGTAGATAATTGTTACAAAGATTTTGTTTAGAGTTAAATAAAAATAGGCAAACTAGTCAAAAAAACAACGTAGATCTATACAGGATTACGCATATACCCTGTACTATGCTTAAAGGAGGTCATTGGACTCATCATTATGGGTAAAATCAGCTGTTCCATAGAAAACTGTCATTGGGATGCGACAAAATGTATGAAACAGCTGATTAATTTTGGGCGATTTCAGGGTTGGTCCCATAGTAAAATTTGTTCATAATGATGAGTACAATGACCTCCTTTCAGCGTAGTAGTCTTTATGCGTAACCCTGTGGTTACTCAAAAATGCCGCAGGAGTTCATACCGCAAATTTGCATTATTATTATAAAAAATAATGTACCTACAGAACCTTGAAAAAAACCCAGCTTACTTTGAATGGATTTTTTGATACTCATATTTTATTTTAATACATTGAAAAGGTATTTATTATTATGAGAATACAGTAAAAGGAGCTTTTAAGCAATTTACATGTATAATGTAAGTAATTTTGTTGCGATATGTACTTTGTACTACCATCTATTCTTAGTCATAAACAAGCTGTCAGAGTGAATTCGCCGTTTATAAATAGGTTAACACAGAGCACATTTTCACTGATGCTTGCGTTTTATTTAATGCCCTGGGTGGCAAACAAGCAGAAAGGCCGCCTGATGGTAAGCAGTCACCGTCGCCTATGGATACTTTTAACACCAGAGGCGTCACAAATACGTTGCCGACCCTTAAGGTTGAACGTTTCACGTATGGCGGTCAAATTTCCAACAGTTTTTTTGTTCTTGTAGCTAGGCCGGGTAATTATTGTAAACGATAATGATATACATACATTTAATGTTAATGACATACACACATTATAACATACATTTGTCAATAAACGAATTTTTGCTGTTTCAAACAGTTTATTGACAAATGTAAGTAATATGGTGAGTTACTGATTAATAGCTGTACACAATAATATAAAGAACAACCAACAATTTTCGCAAACACTGTGTTATTTCACAATAATTACCCGGCCTAGCTACAAGGACAAAAAAACTGTTTGAAATTTGAATTTCCCTCCAAATACGAAACGTATCACCTTAAAGACTCTATTAACTCGCCTTTTGAAGAACCCCATGTTGTAGCTTCTCGGAAACACCACGGAAGGTAGCTCAGTCCACATTTTGCAGGTGTGAGGCAAGAAAGATCGTGTGAATCGCACAGTGTGCGATTTCCACTGATCTATGATATGTGGATGCACTTTCTTTTGTGGCGGCTAGTCCGATGATAAAACGCCGCGACGGCGGCATTAGATCGAACAGTTCTTCAGAACACTTCCCATTGTAAATGCGATTAAAGATACAGAGAGAACCAACCTCTCTGCGCATGTTGAGCGGCTCTAGGTGTTCTGTGAACTTGGGATCATCGACAATTCTTACAGCTCTACGCTGCAATGCACCAAGAGGCTCAAGTTGGAAGAAGCTTTGGATTTGCTTACCTTTTAAACCGAGATTGCAAAATGAGATGTTCTTTACATCACTACCCAAAAAGGAGTTTAATGTTTGTAGGGTTCATGTATGTCGAATGTGTTGAGTGGTTAGAATCTTTGCGTTATCGCGAATGTCATAGGCTAGTCCAATTTCATGATATTTTTTATTTTATACCTCCTCTGCCATCCATTGAAATCTTTATCTCCCGTTGGTCAGACGGTGGTTGGTGACGTGTGTATTACGGCTCTTACGGTGTGTTACGGCTTGTGCAACTATTGCGTGACTGCGGATCTAATCTGGCTGCGTATTGAGTCCAGCCAGATTGAGTATTGCCGCGATTAGCGCGTCATTGTGGCATCTTAATCTGCCATCAAATATCAAGCAAATTAAAATGTGGTCACATACAATAAAAAATAACGAAAAGGGCTTTATACCATTTGCAATGTTATTCTACCCTTTTTTCTTTTTAAGATATATACTGTTAGGTTCTCCTGTCGGCGTGCATGAGGACATGCACGGGGTCAGGACGGACGAGTGTTAGGTTTAAAGTATTGTTGGTTCGCGGTCTCCACTCAAGAACCTTTCTTCCCCATCGGTTAACAGTTCTTCGAGCGATGTGGCCTGCCCATTGCCACTTCAACTTGCAGATTTTAATAGCTATGTCGGTGACTCTGGTTCTTAGGCGAATATCTACGTTTCGGATTTTATCGCGCAAAGAAACTCCGAGCATAGCTCTCTCCATTGCCCGTTGTGTGACTCTGAGTTTTTCCAAAAGGCCAACAGTTAAGGACCACGTCTCAGTACCATATGTCATCACTGGCAACACACACTGGTCAAATACCTTTGTCTTCAGGCACTGTGCACAAAAAGGAGTATTCTTATAATACTGTTACTCCATCGTAGGCCGCATCATCGCTTAACATTAGGCGAGTTGGCGGCCAAGCGCAAGCCTATCTTACAATAAAAAAAATAAAAATAAACTTTTATTGAATACATCTACGTTTGGCCACCAACTTCACCAACCTATCCCAGCCCAGTCATCTTTTTTCATTCTCACTTTGTGATTTTTTTATCTCCAAACATTATGAAAACGTGCGAAAGAGAGCTGTGGCCGTTGAGCGCGGCCTTAACACGACAAGGAGAGAGAATGCAAATTATTATGTGTACATAATAATTTGCATTCTCTCTCCTGTTACGGTGATTTTCAACAGAAAACTTGGCAGTTTCAACCCACACCGGGTTAAACGGAACTATAGTATTGAGCCGAAAGGGGGCCATTGTACTCATTATGCGAAACCTTCGATGCGTTACAATCTGGGTGTCTTCAAATCAAGAGTGAATCGGTTTCTTCCAATGTGATTCATCGTAGATCGCATCATCGCATTAATATCAGGCAAGTTACAGGCCAAGCGCTCGCCTATTATTAAAATTAAAAAAAACCTTTCATATGGCATCAACCCAAAACCGGACTAATTGAAATCCTATGTCGTAATCATAAAGTCTAATTTAGCGTGCAACGAATTGAGACTAAAAGCACAGGGTTATTAAATAGTTAGTATGGTTTTAGTCTACTTTTGGTGCGAAGATTTTTGACACATGATATTTTGAAAGTGACAACTTCTTTAGGCGCGTTGAGCCCTTTTTGAGTGACCAAAAATCATAGAACTCGCGTCATCGTCACGCTGTCACAGAATACATAACACAGAACGCTGTACCGTGTATTTTAAAACAGCGCCATCTCTCGTAGAATAAGAGAATTACTAATTATGTTTTCACTTCTGACGTGCAGTCCTATATGACTGAGTTTTTTGATTTTAGGGTTTGGTCTGCTAGTATAAGTTGTTATAATGATACCCCCTTTCGGCTTAGCACCTCTGTTTTGTGTAACCACTATGGTTAATAATGATAAGGAGGTTATCTTGGCTCGGCTCCAAGCCACCTGAGCTTTAATTTCGGGTGCCTACTTCCGCGTATTTCTGATTCTTATTTAAAAGATACGTCCCGTATTCGTGTTAAATTGGGGCCGTTATAAGCATGAGGCCAAATAGGCAGGTAAAGGTTTGGCGCCATTTTGGCGGCAATGCGCAAAACTGGGCTCTGATTTCATAAATAAAACATGCACGTAACACGACGTGCATATTTTTAATAATTTAGCATCTATTCCTTAGGAAATAAAGACCAACTTTTTGAGGTTAACTTAACGCGCCGCGTTAAGAGCGTGTTTGTAGTTATGGTATCAGGGCCCTGCTGTATTTTGGCAATACTTTTATAACATGACCCAACGGGCAATGGAGAGAGCTATGCTCGGAGTTTCTTTGCGCGATAAAATTCGGAACGTAGATATTCGCCAAAGAACCAGTCTCCGACATTGCTACTAAAATCTGCAAGTTGAAGTGGCAATGGGCAGGCAACATTGCTCGAAAAATTTATAACCGATGGGAAAGAAAGGTTCTTGAGTGGAGACCGCGAACCGGAAGACGCAGCGTACGTAGGCCTCCCACTAGATGGACCGACGACATTGTGAGAGTCGCGGGCATCCAGTGGATGCATATGGCAGGATGTCGTTCAGTGTGGAGGTTAAAGGGGGAGGCCTATGTTCAGCAGTGGACGTCTTCTGGCTGATGATGATGATTTATTACATATTAGTTGATGTTGCCCGCGACATCGTACGCGTAGATTTTCATATAAGCTATAAACCATTTTTCCCTCCATTTCGCAAAACATGGCCTGTACTTCAATCTGGTCTAGCTAAGCATATTCATGAAAATCACCAATCACCACACTTTTGACTTGCGAATGGTCAGTGATCTGACTGATTCAGGCTAGCCTTTGGAATACCACGGCGCGGTATTGCCCGTGTCATGGTGGATATGCAAAAAGGATTAGTGAGGGGGAAACCGGTGATCCTGATATCCTCTGTCAGCGCTAAAAATCTGAAGGCGTTTTAGTGGGTCACCTAGTTGGCTGCACTTTAATGCAGCGTATCTTTTAAAGACACCTTCCCCCTCTCATAAAAACGATGGTGTTATATTTGCCAGTGCGAAGAGACGTTTGTTGACACCCTTTCAAAAATATTCCCGATTCGGAATTCAACCTGTCATCTTTCCATTTCTCTTCATATTTAATTCTTGAGCAGTAAGATGCGCGGTTTACAATGGCTTAGCGAACTTTTATAGGCTTACGTTCTGATATTGTTCTCGTGAATCGACCCAATTTCAGAGAGGTGCTCCTCTTAAGCCAGGGTATGGGACGAGTTAGGAGAGACATGCGGAGATAATGCGATCTTAAAAGGCAATTTAGGTGTCTTCAAATTAAAAATAAACAAGTTTTTTATGAGTTTTTTGGGTATTTTCAAGAAGGTGCGACAGGGTTCTTCAAAAGGCGGGTAATAGAATATTTAAGTGTCGGCTACGTATCTGTGATGCCCCTAGTGTTGCAGGTATCTAGAAGCGACGGTGATCGCCTACCATCAAGCGGCCCAACAGCTTGTTTGCCACCTTGCATTTAAAAAACGCAGCGTATAAAGGCCTCCCACTAGATGGACCGACATCGTGAGAGTCGCGGGAATCCAGTGGATGCAGATGACAGGCTGTCATTAACTGTGGCGTACTAAGGACTTTACTACGGTACTAAGGGACAGGTCTGTGTTCAGAAGTTTACGTCTTCTAGCTGATGATGATGACAAGTTACCCTGAGTTCGTTTCACTTGTCCCAAGCGCCCTCAACACGTAGACATATAAATCCGCGCATTCCACACCGTGGTCGGAATAATTTATATTAAAGAGTTACTTAAATCGCGATACGGAGGGGTGCGGTTGACGAATGGGGGGAGTAAGAAAGTAGGAAATTGTTAGGGTTTGTTTCAGAATGTGTTATCAATGTATCTAGTTGCTAAAAATCACATAAATTATGTGGAAGATAAAACTTTCTGTTATCTCACATTGCGTTTCACAATCCTTTTTTTATAATGCGGATACTTCAACATCAGCCAGAAGACATCCACTGCTGAACATAGGCCCTTTTTTCTATCGAACTGCCAGAGCGGGCACGAAAAATCGACACCTCTTCATGGTAGACATTCCGAAAACCCGTACGAAACGCTTTGATTCCACTTTTATTGTGCGAACTGCTAGTTTGTGGAATGCACTGCCTGAATGGGTGTTCCCCGATAGTGACAATCTGGGTGTCTTCAAGTCAAGGGTGAATCGGTTTCTTCTAGGCAAGCGTGATGCACCGTAGGCCGCATCGTCGCTTAACATCAGGCGAGTTAGCGGCCAAGCGCAGGCCTATTTTGCAATAAAAAAAAATTGTCCTCCCCCTTTAACCTCCATACTGAACGACATCCTACCATCAGCATCCACTGGATGCCAGCGACTCTCACGATTATAAATTCTTTATAACTGCGGAATATATAATTGAGTATCCAAATAATTGCAGATACTTAGTTCTATATTACTCGGGCAGCGAAATGGCAACGCTGCATTTGTACGTCATTTTATATTTTTACTGTTATTCTCCCAACTTATTATTTTTAAACTTTCGCGATTTGAACGCATGCTTTAAACCTTAAAAAAACCTGTTTACCCAAATAAAATAATAGACGATAAGTCTCGAAACTGTGACAGTTTTATTATAAGTATAGAAGAAATAAAATTATCTTTATTTATTATATTGACACTGGCATATGCACAATAATTACGACGCCAAAATCATCAAAGAGGAAATAGTATAAAAAAACTTCCTAACCAAAAAACTTATTTTTTGCAATTTTTTTTTCTTTTGTTTGCCTTTTTTTTACTTGATAAAATTAAAGTAAAGTAAAGTAAATATTTATTTCTGAAACGTTTCCCACATTATCCCATCTGCGGAGGTAAACATTAAATTGTCTTAATAGTCCAATTATAACATATTATGTTTAATTGACATAACAGCGGGCCCCAAACTCGGCTAGGCCGGTATCTTGGTGACCCGTGAAGTGGATTTGCCTATATATGATTTAGCACGCGCGCTTAGAAGGGTTAGCTTAATACCTCTTTTTTACTTGATAAATTAATAGATTAACTAACGTTTATTCATTTTTATTGTACGTGAAACGCAAGCACAGTTTATAGTTTTTTCCATTTGTCTCTCGTCACATCTGATTTCATCCCCTTTTAACCCGACGATAAAAAATAGAGTTACGGTTTTGGCAGTATGTTTTTTTTATCGCGAATTTTATGTCCGCCTTTGACCAACTCGCTTGTTGGTTGTTCATAATATCAAGCTGTGTATTTATACAGGGCGATGCGAGGAGCGGCGAGCGGCGACATTTTTTTTATGTTCGTTACCTCAGAACTTTCGACTGGGTGAACCGATTTTGATGATTCTTTTTTTTTAGGGTTCCGTACCCAAAATATAAAACGGGACCCTATTACTAGGCTCCACTGTCCATCTGTCACCAGGCTGTATCTCATGAACCGTGATAGTCAAACAGTTGAAATTTTCATAGATGATGTATTTCTGATGCCGCTATAACAACAAAGACAAAAAAAACAGAATAAAATAAATATTTTAGGGGGCTCCCATACAACAAACATGTTTTTTTTTTCCGTTTTTATAGATAATGGTACGGAACCCTTCGTGCGCGAGTCCGACTCGCACTTGGCCAGTTATATTTAAAAGCTGGTGATTCCCGTGTGGTCCCATTTTTTTTTTTATTGTAGAATAGGCTTGCGCTTGGCCGCCAACTCGCCTGATTTTAAGCGATGATGGATTACGCTAAAATGATTGTCCAGTTCTGACATTTTTATGAAGAACATGAGTTTATGTGATATGGGCGACCAAGTTTGGAGTCGACCGACATTTTCTCTCTCTAAGGTGGAGTCAGCCTTCCTTAATTTTCTCCTCCACTTCGCTCTATTCTCGACATCGTCTTCGGATACCTTACATTTTAATATTAACAATATCGCACTTTTACCACGAGGGAGAAAATAACTAGACCAACAAATCATCTACATTCTATAAAGATAGAGCATTCCAAACATAGACCTAAAATAAACTCAGGAATATTTCTAGATCTCTAGGCGTAATTCAAGTGTTCAAGCATACAACTTCAGAACAGAGATATTTCCTTTGATCATTCATAAAATCCATAGAGAGAATATACGGAGGAGGTATAAGTAACGTGATTCCCAGACGTTACCACAGAATACACAAAACGTTACTGAGGCCTGAGTCAGACGTCAACGTTGTAGAAATTACATTATTTAATCAAAGATGGCGCCACATTGTACGTTAATCCATAGTAGAGATCTTTTATGCTCCATTTTAACCGACTTCCAAAAAGGAGGAGGTTCTCAATTCGACTGTTTTTCTGTCTTTCAGAACTTTCGACTGGGAGAATCGATTTTGATGATTCTTTTTTATTTGAAAACTTGTGCTTCCCGTGTGGTCTCATTTCAATTTGGTCCAGTTATCACATACTGTTCTTAGGTGATAGATTAAAACTCTTTATTGTGCACACTAGAAATAAAAAATTACATACAGAAGAAAAACTCAAGAGGTATAGTACCACAAGTTGCAGCCCTATCGCTAAAAGCGACTACTTCCAGGCAACCATTTAGATAATATGGAGAAATGCACAGTGGCGCAGCTACTTTGCAATCTTATTCTAAACAGAATGTCCAATAGTTTATTTTTTATTAAAGCTAAGCTAATTTTTATCTTTTAAAATATTGAAAATTGTGTAAAATCTCAAGCCGGCGTGAACGATCTTTAAAACGACGCCATTAAATCATCACAAATAATATTATAAAATAACGTAATTTTTTGCATAAAGGTAGTTCGAGGGCTGGAGGGTGACGTACTTTTTATACCGCAAAAAAAAACTGCTACGCATAACGTAAAAAATGTAACGAGCTCTGAGCTCAAGCATGGTCACGTATTGCTGTGAATAAAAACATTATGCCATCTCCTCTTCGTATCTGCTCCATGATACAGCCCCCGAGGAAAATGTTAATTTATAGCCACAGTGGAATGTTCTTAATTACACTAATTCATTAAGCAAATGTAATGGATACTGCGTATAGGCTTCGCGGAGTGATTTACTTAGTCTTGGAATTTGTACGAAAATTTTAACGTTTTATTTTATTACTGTTTTTAATACGGTTCACTATAGTTTGATTATTACCGGGGCATTTACCGTGGTAAGATTGTAGATGTAGCTCCTGAAGGGCAATGTTTCCAGCGAAATTACAGGGCACACAGAGATTTGACATCTTATATCTCGGGGTGACGAGCGCAGTGCATTGCCATCCAGGGTTTTGAACTGTTAAAGTTCAAAATTCTGAGTGGCGTTGAGCTGTTATAGGCAAGCGTGAAGAGCCATCAGGCGAGCGACTTCGCTCGCCTCGTCACTTATATATATAAAATATATATATAAATATGAAGAAGAATATCAGGAACTTACCAGGAACTCACAACCTTATCACGGTAAATTTCCCGTTAATAATCATATGATTTAGGCTGTTTCCAACGAGGGTTTCTCAAAGAAAATAGGGTTCTCAAAGATGACAACGCACAATTGTCCGGATATTGTAGATTTCTATGAAGGCGGCGGTATATATTGTAGATCTTGGTCTCTGTATTATACCGGGTATAACTGCGGGGCGCAGCTAGTGAGATGGACAAACAAACACATTTACATTTGCGCAAATGTCTCATCATATATAAATATGATGAGACATTTGCGTCCCTGTTGATAATTTGATAATTATTAATCAATATAAAAAACAGACTTCATAAAAATGACAGAACTGCACCAAATTTAACCACACGGGAAGCACCAAATATAAAAAATAAAATCAAATATAAAAAGAATCATCAAAATCGGTTCAAAACTTTCCCAGTCGAAACTGAGGTAATAACAAACATAAAAAAAAAACGAACTGAGAACCTTCTCGTTTTTGGAAGTCTGTTAAAAATAAGGGGCGACAGGATCGTCTGATTCGTAACTACTGGCCTTTTGGAAAAACTCATAGTCTCACAGCGGACGATGGAGAGAGCTATGTTACTAGGAGTTTATTTGTGCGGTAGAATCTGGACCGAGGATTTTCGCCGAAAAACTACAGTCCAGTGACAGTGACATAGCTACTAGAATTTGCAAGTTGAAGTGGCAATTGGCAGGCCACATCGCTCGAATAACCGATGGGGTAGAATAGTTCGTGAGTGGACCACGAACCGAAAGACGCAGCTTAGATAGACTTCTCACTAGATGGATCGACAACATCGTGACAGTCGCGGGCATCCAGTGGATGCAGATGGCAGGCTGTCGTTCAGTGTGGAGGGTAAAGGAGGCCTATGATCAGCAGTGGACGTCTTCTGGCTGATGACGAGATTGATGCGGTTATCTACAGGGTGAGTTCGACTAATGGCCATGCAGATGTGTTAGTACCTGCCACGCAAACTTACCTTACGTGTGTTGCCTTGCCAGTGATGACATATGGTACTGAGAAGTGGTAATGGGCAGGCCACATCACTCGAAGAACCGACAACCGATGGGGAAGAAAGACTCTTAAGTGGAGACTACGAACCGGAAGACGTAGCGTAGGTAAGACTCCCACTAGATGGACCGACGACATTGTGAGAGTCGCAGGCATCCAGTGGATGCAGATGGCAGGATGACGTTCAGTGTGGAGGTTAAAGGGGGAGGCCTATGTTCAGCAGTGTACGTCTTCTGGCTGATGATGATGATGACGCAACCTTACCATATTCCCTTTGTTTGTATGATCTGTGACTCAGTCCTTCTGTAGTAATATATCAATGGTAACATCTTACAAACAACTTGACTATCTGTTGTAGGACCGCAATTGCTTTTGGCAGCATTTACAGTACGTAATAGTAAATTGCCTCTATTGCCTAGAGCTACAGGGATGCTTATCATCCCCTTTTGGCTTACGTGTTATTTTCATCAAATATACGCGTCCATATATGTGTACGCGTTGTTTTTCCTGATGTTTGTGTTAAATAAACACAAATAAAAACTGCGCATGTGTGTTTATTCAGGCACACATTTGCGAAGTGAAAATAAAATTCGGATGTTGCAAGCATAAAATCAAGTTGCAGAGGAAATAGATCTGTTTGTCTGTTACATTGTAGAATTTGAAAAGACGGTATTGTTTCATGGTTATGATATCAATAATAACTCACTACAAATTTAATATTATGATATGATGTGATATAATATTTTTAGGTTTGAAACACGCTTTCATTAGCTTGGTATGAATGTATGTAACGGAATCTTTGAACTTGATTTTCAATTTTAATTACTCAATTATTTAAGAATACTTAGTGAAATGTGTAATATTAATTTTATCATGTGATATATCTAGACGCGCGGGAGCGCGTCAGAGCCAAGCTCCAGCGGCACCGTGTGTAATATTACACGAACCACTTGGAGCCACTTTTGTCCCCTATGATATACTTGCATACTCTTATATAATAGGTATTGCATATGTTATAATTTAACTACTTACTTAACTTTTTAATTGTGACTTATTTATTATAAGGCTGATTTTCGTAACTACGCTATTAATATTTTTTTTTTTTATGATACTGGGTGACGAGACGAGCGAAGTCCTGTAATTAATCCTGTTCTTTATTAATCCTGTAAAAATAGTTGAAATGAATTAAAAAAAAAAGAACTAAACAAAAATATATAATAAAATACATTTTTAAATAATAATAATGTAATGATGTACGACCTAAACCGCGATTCCGCGAATCGGAAGAAACAGCGTAGGTAGGACTCCCACTAGATGGACCGACGACATTGTCAGAGTCACAGGCATCCAGTAGATGCAGATGGCAGGATGTCGTTTAGTGTGGAGGTTAAAGGGGGAGGCCTATTTTCAGCAGTGGACGTCTTCTGGCTGATGATGTACGACATAAAAGAGACAGGAAAACGTTGGATGTGGGCCGCTTCCGACCTACGATGACATTATTCTGATTTTCCGCAATTTTAGGGTACATTGTGCCATAGAGGTCATTGTGCTTATCATAAGCACAATGACCTCTTCGATACCACTGTTCCGTATATCCTTGTATCCCATCAAAAACATAAATGTGAAATGAGAGCCAAGTGAATATTATGGTATATGCCTTGGTTGTTGACTTCAACGACAAAAGAAGTGAGATCTAACATTGATTTTTGCTAATAACAGGACAAACCGGCACTTTTTTATTTTCAGTGAAAATAACTCTGAAGCAGTTATGAGTGAGACAGATTTTTTTTGCTATATTTGATGTATCTATTTATGTCCCTAAAGCTAATTCTATAGATTACATTGATTTTTGCTAATAACAGGACAAACCGGCACTTTTTTATTTTCAGTGAAAATAACTCTGGAGCAGTTATGAGTAAGACTTTTTTGTTGAGATATTCGATGAATCTATTTATGTCCCTAAAGCCAATTCTATAGATTACATTGATTTTTGCTAATAACAGGACAAACCGGCACTTTTTCATTTTCAGTGAAAATAACTCTGAAGCAGTTATGAGTGAGAAATATTATTTGCTATATTGGATGTATCTATTTATGTCCCTAAAGCTAATTCTATAGATTACATTGATTTTTGCTAATAACAGGACAAACCGGCACTTTTTTATTTTCAGTGAAAATAACTCTGAAGCAGTTATGAGTGAGAAATATTTTTTTGCTATATTGGATGTATCTATTTATGTCCCTAAAGCCAATTCTATAGATAACATTGATTTTTGCTAATAACAGGACAAACCGGCACTTTTTTATATTCAGTGAAAATAACTCTGGAGCAGTTATGAGTGAGATTTTTTTGTTGCGAAATTCGATGTAACTATTTATGTCCCTAAAGCCAATTCTATAGATTACATTGATTTTTGCTAATAACAGGACAAACCGGCACTTTTTTTATTTTCAGTGAAAATAACTCTGAAGCAGTTATGAGTGAGATTTTTTTGTTGCGTTATTCGATGTATCTATTTATGTCCCTAAAGCCAATTCTATAGATTACATTGATTTTTGCTAATAACAGGACAAACCGGCACTTTTTTATTTTCAGTGAAAATAACTCTGGAGCAGTTATGAGTGAGATTTTTTTGTTGCGAAATTCGATGTATCTATTTATGTCCCTAAAGCCAATTCTATAGATTACATTGATTTTTGCTAATAACAGGACAAACCGGCACTTTTTTATTTTCAGTGAAAATAACTCTGAAGCAGTTATGAGTGAGAAATATTTTTTTGCTATATTGGATGTATCTATTTATGTCCCTAAAGCCAATTCTATAGATAACATTGATTTTTGATAATAACAGGACAAACCGGCACTTTTTTATTTTCAGTGAAAATAACTCTGAAGCAGTTATGAGTGAGAAATATTTTTTTGCTATATTGGATGTATCTATTTATGTCCCTAAAGCCAATTCTATAGATAACATTGATTTTTGCTAATAACAGGACAAACCGGCACTTTTTTATTTTCAGTGAAAATAACTCTGAAGCAGTTATGAGTGAGAAATATTTTTTTGCTATATTGGATGTATCTATTTATGTCCCTAAAGCCAATTCTATAGATAACATTGATTTTTGCTAATAACAGGACAAACCGGCACTTTTTTATTTTCAGTGAAAATAACTCTGGAGCAGTTATGAGTGAGATTTTTTTGTTGCGAAATTCGATGTAACTGTTTATGTCCCTAAAGCCAATTCTATAGATTACATTGATTTTTGCTAATAACAGGACAAACCGGCACTTTTTTATTTTCAGTGAAAATAACTCTGAAGCAGTTATGAGTGAGAAATACTTTTTTGCTATATTGGATGTATCTATTTATGTCCCTAAAGCCAATTCTATAGATAACATTGATTTTTGCTAATAACAGGACAAACCGGCACTTTTTTATTTTCAGTGAAAATAACTCTGGAGCAGTTATGAGTGAGATTTTTTTGTTGCGAAATTCGATGTATCTATTTATGTCCCTAAAGCCAATTCTATAGATTACATTGATTTTTGCTAATAACAGGACAAACCGGCACTTTTTTATTTTCAGTGAAAATAACTCTGAAGCAGTTATGAGTGAGATTTTTTTGTTGCGTTATTCGATGTATCTATTTATGTCCCTAAAGCCAATTCTATAGATTACATTGATTTTTGCTAATAACAGGACAAACCGGCACTTTTTTATTTTCAGTGAAAATAACTCTGGAGCAGTTATGAGTGAGATTTTTTTGTTGCGAAATTCGATGTATCTATTTATGTCCCTAAAGCCAATTCTATAGATTACATTGATTTTTGCTAATAACAGGACAAACCGGCACTTTTTTATTTTCAGTGAAAATAACTCTGAAGCAGTTATGAGTGAGAAATATTTTTTTGCTATATTGGATGTATCTATTTATGTCCCTAAAGCCAATTCTATAGATAACATTGATTTTTGATAATAACAGGACAAACCGGCACTTTTTTATTTTCAGTGAAAATAACTCTGAAGCAGTTATGAGTGAGAAATATTTTTTTGCTATATTGGATGTATCTATTTATGTCCCTAAAGCCAATTCTATAGATAACATTGATTTTTGCTAATAACAGGACAAACCGGCACTTTTTTATTTTCAGTGAAAATAACTCTGAAGCAGTTATGAGTGAGAAATATTTTTTTGCTATATTGGATGTATCTATTTATGTCCCTAAAGCCAATTCTATAGATAACATTGATTTTTGCTAATAACAGGACAAACCGGCACTTTTTTATTTTCAGTGAAAATAACTCTGGAGCAGTTATGAGTGAGATTTTTTTGTTGCGAAATTCGATGTAACTGTTTATGTCCCTAAAGCCAATTCTATAGATTACATTGATTTTTGCTAATAACAGGACAAACCGGCACTTTTTTTATTTTATTATATTCAACATCATCATCATTTCAGCCATAAGACGTCCACTGCTAGACACAGGTCTCCCCCATCGATTTCCAAAAGGGCCGGTTCGAAGCGGCCTGCATCCAGCGTTTTCCTGTGGTCTATTGAAAATGAAGAAATTGATTGAAAATTAAGTTTATCGATAACTATTCAAGCAGTACCCCATCTCTAGCCCTTCAGTCAACAGGCCGCATTATCGTAATAGTGACGAGTTGTACGTTGATTCGTGAATGATTGATCGAGGACCATTTATTCTCGATTATATTCGATGCGTGTGCTGATTTATGTAGAATCCGTCCAACCTATTAGCTTTGTTGGTTGAAAGCGGATTTGTTGAAGCGATCTATTTAATATATTTTAGTCTTCGATCATAATTATCATCATCAGTCAGAAGACGTCCACTGCTGAACATAGGCCTCCTTAGACCTCCACACTGAAAGACAGCCTGCTATCTGCATCCACTGGATGCCCGCGACTCTTACAATGTCGTCGGTCCATCTAGTGGGAGGCCTACCTACGCTGCGTCTTCCGGTTCATGGTCTCCACTCAAAAACCCTTTTTTCCCTAACAGATATCAGTTCTTCGAGCGATGTGGCCTGCCCATTGCCACTTCAAGTTGCAAATTTGAATAGCTATGTTTGCGACTCTGGTGCTTTGTCGATTATCTACGTTTCGGATTCTATTGCGCAAAGAAACTCCGAGCATAGCTCTCTCCATTGCCCGCTGTGTGACTCTGAGTTTTTTCAAAAGACCAACAGTTACGGAACACATCTGTTATTCTCAGTACCATCATGTACCACTTGGGGATTATAATTATACTCACACAATATTTAAATGTTTATTTTAGAAATGAAACATGCCATGCCTAACGAGCAAGTTTATTGGCAACTAATGGAACTTGTTTTGGACAATGTTGGAACTTGAAAAATTTATTGCCAACGGATAATGCAGGACAGATCATCGAGATCAGCCTCTCATATTCTCACTGCTGGGAGACAGGCCTTCTCTCAGAGAGAGAGAGAGAGAGAGAGAGCGTGAGAGATATAGTGAGAAAGAGAGAGAGAGAGAGAATGGTCACAGAAAAGATTTTTTTTGTACATTTTTGTAAGAAATTTGTTGTAGTCAGTTGCACCCATAAACCCATGGCAACTGTGACGCGAAGTTCTACGCGTTGACATAAATAAGAATGTTCAATCACATATATGTCACAATACCTGGCGACAGAGTTTCCTTCTCATTTCCGTACTATTTACTTCTCTTTTCTGTGTCCCTAATCCACCATGCTGGCAGTGCATGTGGGTGAATGTCATATATCTAAGAAAATTTAAGTTTCTTAGACATACCTACCGGTTTCTTCACAATGTGTTTCCTGCACCGTTTTGGAGCCATTGAAACTGCTCATCATTTATTTAATCACACTATCACACTAATATCATATATGTATGTGAAAGATAGGATGGATGGATGGATGTTTGTTACTCAATAACGCAGAAACGGATTTATTTATTTATTTAGTTTATTGGCACACAAAACAAAATATGGTCAAAACAATTTAAAACTAGTAAATGACTTGTACAATTTTGATCTAAACCATATTCCTAAATATGTATACACAACATGATTATCTTTTTATTTCAGTACACATTTGGTAAAAATTAAAAAAGTATTACAAACAAATTTTTATACAATAATATTAATTAAACTTAGCTACATTTGGATGGATGGATTTGGATGAAATTTGAAATATATACATTGTTTATGTCCTGCATTAACACATAGGCTACTTTTCATCATCATCATCATCACCGATTTTCATCAACACGCGGGTGATACCGCGGGGCGCAGCTAGTATCATATATGTAAAAGTTTGGATGGATGTTTGTTACTCAATCACGCAGCAACGGCTGGATGGATTTGGATGAAATTTGGAATATGCATTGCTTATGTCCTGAATTAACACATAGGCTATTTTTCATATCATCACCGTTTTTCGTCACCACACGGGTGAAACCGCGGGGCGCAGCTAGTTACTTTATAAGTTATTGGTTACATGTGTGCTTTACAATCTGACGACACCCGGTTCGATACTGGGCCCTGCACCAATGACTTATTTAGTACTTAAATAAATTATGTGCAGTTGCGATGCCATCGCTCAAAAACTGTGAAGGAAAACATCGCGAGGAAACCAGTATGTCCAAGAAACTCAAAATTTCTTCTAGCTCATAAAACTTTTATACACTAGAGCATAAAAAGCAGCTTTAGTCCGCGTACACCGGGCATAAACAAGAACATTACGACCATGAGAAGTGAAAAGATAATTACTATTCGTGCTTACCAACGTGCGGTTACGATCCCGCTTCTGAATTGGATATTTATCTCATTATCCTTTTGTTGTGTCTAAATTAAAATGTATATCGCAGAGTTAGCGGAGAGATACGCGGTTTAGTCGGCGGGAACTGTTGTTTAATACGTTAAGAAAACTGCTAGAAACTTCCAACTCAATTGGATTGCGTTTTGTTTTTGCTGCTGTTAAAGAAATTTACTTTCGTGCATTGCGGCTGCGATACATGGATGTAAATCTTAAGAAAGGAATTGGTTTTTTACTAACACAAAGACAAGAGTGGAGTAGTTTTCAATTCTCTTATACTCAAAAGTTTATTA
This sequence comes from Agriopis leucophaearia, assembly GCA_949125355.1. Classification (NCBI taxonomy): domain Eukaryota; kingdom Metazoa; phylum Arthropoda; class Insecta; order Lepidoptera; family Geometridae; genus Agriopis; species Agriopis leucophaearia. The sequence goes on from OX421287.1 coordinate 7,216,242, forward strand.
CATTATAAAAGTCAAATACAGTTCTTAGGTACCATGTTATTTACACAAATAGTGACCTTATTTGTGTATGACAATTAAGTCTGGAGCGGATCTATGTATTCTATAATTAATTTGTCTTTTGAATATTCGTCTAGGTTTTAGTAGATAACATATTGGAGGCAATATGTATTTTTATGTATTCTGGGACATTTTTTGCACACATGGTCATCTGACCCCAAACTAAGCAAAGCTTGTATTATGGCTGTCAGAGACTGATATACGTACATATATATTTTTAAATACATACTTAAATAGATATTCACACCCAGACATAGAACAAACACAAATGTTCATCACACAAATGTTTGTCCTAGATGGGAATCGAACCCACGCCCCCAAGCACAGAAGTTAGGTTCACTACCAACTGAGCCACCGGCCTATTGGTTTAGTTTATTTTTTATTTTTAGTATTGTCTGTTGTTTTTTTTTTAAATCACAAATAAACGACGTCTATTGTCTATGTCAGAGCAAAAAAGGAAGTTAACGTATGTAAGTAGTTAGGTATGTTTTTATGTTTGCATATTTTTCGTGATTTCGCGTTTAGTCGCATATTAAAAGTAATTTCATAACGACGATTACAACGGACCCGGGTATGTCCAAGCCGCCTGCCAAGCGTGGGGATTATGGCAACACCCCTCTGAGAGGGAGGCCTTTGTTCAGCAGTGGACATTGATGGCTGATAATGTGTGTGTGTGTGATTACAATGACATCCTTTCGATTTAGTATCACCGTTCCGCGTAGCATATTCAATAATATTATTCCGACATGCATTATTATAAAAACACATTCTTAAATTTTTTCGAATTCTAACCTTAAAATATTTTTTAAGATATCTTATCTTACTAACAGAGGAAAACTCGAAATACCGCCAACAAAATCACGCGTTACTCACATACCCCTATTATAGTTAAAACTAACGATCCAAAAAGCTACCCCTTTCTGCCTTTCATGCATGTAACCTACACTAACTCATAAAGAATATAATACGACGTTGGTATAGGAGCCACAAGGGACTTATAACTCCGAGGGATGGGGAAAGTGACGCAGTGAAGGTATTGAGTTGACGCAGTAACTTAAGAAGTATATAGCCAGGATTCAGCCAACTCCTATTATTTGACACAAATATCAAAACTCAAGATGCTGCCATACCTCAAAGAATATGACATGAAGTTGATATAAGAGCCACAAGGGACTTATAACTCCAAGGGAAGGGAAAAGTGACGCAGTGAAGGTATTGAGTTGAAGCAGTAACTTAAGAACAATGTATGTAGCCAGGATTCAGTCAACTCCTATTATTTGACACAAATATCAAAACTCTAGATGCTGCCATACCTCAAAGAATATGACATGAAGTTGATATAAGAGCCACAAGGGACTTATAACTCCGAGGGAAGGGGAAAGTGACGCAGTGAAGGTATTGAGTTGACGCAGTAACTTAAGAACAATGTATGTAGCCAGGATTCAGTCAACTCCTATTATTTGTGTCAAAACTCTAGATGCTGCCATACCTCAAATAATATGACATTAAGTTGATATAGGAGCCAAGAGGGTCTTTTAACTCACAACGAAGAGGAACATGACGCAGTAAAGGTACTGAGTTGGCGCAGTGAATTAAGATCAGTGTATTGAGCCAACAAGTCATTGATTTATCTGAGCATTATTATAACGATTCAAATGACTCCTCACATATAAAAATCCATTAATTAAGTTATTTAGGTTGTAGGGCGTGCCAAAGAAACCTTATGTATACATACACTCGACAAACATAACTCTCCTAGTTGCGTAGTCGGGTAAAAAAGTAGCAAATAGTCGCGATTATTCACGTTATAACACTTTTCAAGCTTGGCGCAGTGTTAGCGCACTTAACTCATTTCAACCGTCCCTTGGCTCGAGGTTACCAGGGCGAAATAACAAGTTTCCCTTTTCAGGAAGGCCGATTTGTTGCCGACTTTTGACTTTAGGAGTGGTTTTTTGTGTAGACATTTTTATTCAGTGGTGTCTTGTCAGATAAAGGTGATGGTGCGGGTCTTAAGATATTTTTCAGGGGGTTTTGAACGGACTGGTGAGATATCCTTAATTCAGCTATTTTTGGACATGTAATGTGAGGGCAGGGGAAAGCAGTGTTAGGTCTTTCTGTATCTTTTATCGCATTTACAAAGGGTGTGTTTTGAAGAATTGTTTGATCTAATGCCAGCGTCGCAGTTTTATCATCGCACTAGCCACCACCGCCTGAAAACTTACCTACATATCAATGGGAATCACACTGTGATACACTTGAGAACGGTTGGACCAATTTGGCAATTTCTTTTTATTAGTCCGAAGAAGGTTTTAATGGAGAGATAATGTTCGAAATAATTTGGAATGTAGGTTTTATGACCTATTCGTATTATAAGTTAAAAGTTTCTATGTCTTTTAGTTTAGATCTACAGTGGGGACCAACTTTTTGCCACTTTGGCGGGCCATATTTCGCAAAGGGCAAAGCAAATAATATTAAGCCTTACTTTCCTTTTTGCAAGACCTTTTCAACGATACACCATTCGAGAAGGTGCAGTGAAAAAAAATTGTTTGTTCACATGTAGCAGAGCCAACCCTATAATGCAATATAATGTATTTTTTATACTTTTGAAATTGAGATCTATATTACAACTGTAATTTTGTTTTAAAGTTTCATGCATTTATTTTAATAATTATAGAAGTTAGAAGGTTTTTAAAAATTCAGACGGACGGACAAAACGAATTGATAAGGGTTTCTTGTCGGGCTACGGAACTATAAATTTTTTCGGATTTCTCATAGACCGATGAAAGTCTAAAGATAATCCAAATACTCAAGCCCACTGTCAGTTGGCAGTAAAATTGTAACTGCTATGAAAATATCACAAACAATCTCTCAGTAATAAAATCTGAAGTTAACGAAACTATTGGAGATCGACATAAGTAACGTGAACAAATAAGGTCTTTATTTGTCCCTCAGATAGAAATCTGTAACTCATTCGTAATTAATTCCACCATACTTCCAAGCCGTTAATCGCAGAACAAAAATTATGCGGCGAGGAACACTAAATCTGGAAGTTTACACCGGGGCCAGTCCGGGCCTGGACGAATCGATATTGCATTTATTTATTTTAACATACAATTAGGTAGGCAGTTACAGGGGACCCCAATTCACCCACCCATGGATATAATCATACAGTTTTTAATAATATTTAACTACCTTAACTTTTACATAAACAAACTTTAAAAAGAAAGAAAAAAAACACATAATAAAAATAAAATTAAAACAAACAAAATATAAAAATCAATCAAAAATAAATACTATATTACATTTACAGCCTTTATTTCAGAGGTTTCTGGATTCGTTCCTTAATATTATTATAAAAATCCCTTGCCACTCTGTGAACCTCTGCCTCCGTACACTGAAACAAATCTAGTTCCATGGTCTGGGCCAGCAGGGCATTGAGCATGTTCAGCGCTCTTGGCACTGGCGCCAACCTACCGTACTCCGTTCTGCACCATAACCCGGAACAAGTTGCGCTGCCGAGCTGCCAAATATTTAGTAGGGACCACCAAACTTAACCGCTCGAGCACAGACGGAACACTTATACGGCCAGATATAATCCGCCATATGTATAGTATCAGGGACAACGCTCGTCGCACCTCCAGGGTATTGTAGTCCAGCAGCAGCAGGATACAAAAAAGGGAATCCGACGTAATACCCGTACCGCTTGTGATAAAGCCATCTTAAAAACTTCCTTTGCAGCTTTTCGACCATATAAATGTATTTGTCCTCGTAAGGGTTCCAGATTATCGCATTACTCTCCATCTTGCTCCGGACAAATGCATTGTAGAGGGCCTTAATAGCAGGAATGTTATTCAAATGACGAGCCTGACGCATAACGAATCCCAGGGTCCTAAATGCTTGAGCACATTTTTGGATGTGCAAACTAAAAGTTAAATCAGAGATCCCTCACCGTGTCCGTTCTTGGTAAGACGATGTCCCCGAGACTGCACTGCATCGTTAAAGGGGTTTTAGCCTTGGTGAACGTAATCACAGAGCATTTGTTCACGTTGAAGAAAAGCTTATTGCGTTCACTCCAACGAAATACACTGTCGATATTCATCTGAAAAAGTAAGCTGTCACTGCTGTCACGAATCCTTATGAACAGTTTCAGATCATCGGCAAATAACAAACAACAAGCTGTGCTGACGACCTCCGGTAAATCGTTTATCATTAGCAATGGGCCTAAATTACTACCTTGGCTCACTTCTGAGTACGTGTCGTACGGTTCGGAAATATGTCCTTTGTATTGTACATACTGCCGACGATTACGTAAATACTCACAGAAAAATTGGAGCAAGTGCGGTGTAAATCCCACTCTAGAAAGTTTTTGCAAAAGTACGTCATTGTCTACAGTGTCAAATGCCTTCCGGAAGTCAAAATATGCTGCATCAACCTGCACTCCAGAATCTACTGCCTCCACGGTGTATGACCAAAATGAGAGCAATTATCATCATTTCAGCCATAGGAAGTCCACTGTTGGACATAGGCCTCCCCCATCGATTAAGTATGTTTATTTACGTAAATATATTTTTTTTAATAAATTTTACACTGTCGTATCATCCGGGCCCGAACGGGACTCGGAATAATGAGGATGTGATATTCGCAAGAGAGAACAAAAATTATGCGTAGAGGAATAATAAATCGTCCGGATTGGTCGTAAATATTCGCGCCAAGTAGGTACTCTGTCGCAATAATTATGTCTAGAACTTCCTCTACCTATTGTTGTGTTGTCAAGGAGGCTTGCTTTGATAAAGTGCTGTAATTACCTCGGCAAATTGTAGCAATTATTATACCTAATTAGGCCAGGTAGACTGATTTCATTGCTGGAAATGAAGGAAAACGGATTAAGATCATTTTGTACAAAAAAATTGGGCTTAAAATCAATTATTTTAATGATGAATTTCTAGTGTAATTCCGCTTCTACGTCGCTTCAAGTACAATAAGCACTTTGGTTACTTTGGACTTCCGCAAAGTAACGCCTGATTCAATCAACTATCAATTATTTCTTAAATCCGTTGTTGTTTTTATGTTTGATTCATTTGTTAAGTTAGCATCATCATCAGCCAGAAGACGTCCACTGCTGAACATAGGCTTCCCCCTTTAACCTCCACACTGAACGACATCCTGCCATCTGCATCCACTAAATGCCTGCGACTCTCACAATGTCGTCGGTCCGTCTAGGCCTACCTACGCTGCGTCTTCCGGTTCGTGGTCTCCACTCAAGAACCTTTCTTCCCCATTGGTTGTCAGTTCTTCGAGCGATATGGCCTGCCCATTGTCACTTCAATTTGCAAATTTTAATAGCTATGTCGGTGACTCTGGTTCTTTGGCGAATACCTACGTTCCGGATATTATCACGCAAAGAAACTCCGAGCATAGCTCTCTCCATTGCTCGTTGAGTGACTCTGAGTTTTTCCAAAAGGCCAACAGTTAAGGACCACGTCTCAGTACCATATGTCATTACTGGCAACACACATTGGTCAAAGACCCTCGTCTTTAGGCACTGTGGTATCTTGGACGAGAACTAGTCACGCAATAACGCTACCCATCGGAGTTGTATTCTTTGGGCGACCTCTTTGCCTAAGTTGGACTTTCCTAACTGAACAATCTGTCCAAGATAGGTGTAATGGTCAACAACTTCGAGAGTATCGTTCCCAACGATTACCGGCACAGTTGTCAGCATGTGTGCCTTTACTAGCTAAACAAAATACAGGCGAACACTTACACTACAAAAGCAGTTAAGACTACCCATATTTTTTTAAACAAAAAAAACACATGAAAATCTGTTAGACAGACAGACACACAAATACTCACGTTAAACGTTAACACGCCATTTTTTACGCCCAGGGTTTAAATACACAGACTAGCTAAAAATACGTCGAATTGTCAGTACTAAGAAACTAGAAAGTTGGAGCAAAACCGCAAAGCACACCCTACTATTTTATATTTACACCTCAAACCTACTGTTAGTACCCAATTTGTGTTCCATTCCCGGCGCATTAAAACGTCATATAAAGGAGCTTGAAAGCGCTTCAAAGCCTTCCTTTTTCCTCTTTATTTACACTCGCCTTCCGAAATACAATGACCAGAATCCTGCCATGGCGACAAACAAAAGGGTCCTTAGATTTAAGGTCTGTTTAGATGAGGATAGTAGAAGTACAAGTTGGTAGACGAGTTACGATCACCATGTACACATCAGCAAGGCTAGCATGCGCATCGGGACAAAATCTTGTCGTCACTTTGTTGAGCGTGAACGCCATACGCAACGCGACGCGGTTTCATATACGCCTGTCTCGCTTTGGCACGATAATAAAGTCGCCAAAATTTTGTCGCAGTGCGCATTCTAGCCCAGCAGAGCATCCACAGAAAAGAGAAGCAAATAGAACGAAAATGAGAAAGAAAATCTGTCGCCAGGCATTATGACAGAACTTTGATTGAATATTCTTATTTAGATCAACGCGTCAAACTCCGCGTCACATCTGCTAACTGATTTCGAGTGACTGACATTTCGTTTATATGGGTGCAACTGGCTACAACAAATTTCTTACAAAAATGCCTTGACAGCCATTCTCGAGTAGCTTCAATATGGGATTCTTCAAAAGGGCTGTTAATAGAGTATTTAAGGGTCGGCAACGTATTTGTGATACCCTTGGTGTTGCAGGTATCTATAGACGACGGTGATCGCTTACTATCAGGCGGTCCGTCAGCTTGTTTGCCACCTATAGCATAATAAAAAAAAAATTAGGTGTGGACTTAAATCTCAACTATGAACTATGATAGCATGGTGGTAGGATACTTTCTAGCTGACACTTGGAGACGGACTTATAACTTAGAATACAGCTTCGGTATGCCCTGTCTGTCCCAAGAGCCACAAGAAAGATACTCCTCCCTCCTGTAACCCCTTTCAAATAAGTTGAAATAAAGTAGCTTTATAGCAACATGCTGGCTGCCTAACCTTACTTAAAAGCCAATACCCATTCCAGCAGGCCTAGCATGTGCCGTAGACAAATTGTCTTTTCACCGTTTATATCCACGCGTAGACGAGACAAAGCTAGATTATGGATATGTTTGTCTCTTTCTCACTTGATTAATACGTTTAAAGACATTTTCTTTCAACTACGTAGTAATGTTATCATTAATCACTCCAAAAGGACGTATTTTTTGTTTAGAACCAGAACAGTGCAGAAATGTTATATGAAATCTCAGGGTTGCACAGTTTTTTATTTAGATATAAATTTACTACAGAGGATTAATGTCTACCATAAAGTTTAATATAAAATGTATGCATTAGATCAAAAAGATACTGGCTGAAAATAAAAATCGCCGGAATAAAACCGACTTGGTGAAAAATACCTTTGTTTTCATTAACTTGAGTTTTTAATTTAAGTAGATATATTTTATCACGGTAGATTGGTAGTTGAAAGAAAAGTAGATTACGCACCTTGCTTAAGTGAGTACCTGTGAGCAAACCACAAAATACTCTCACTACGCTCTACTAGCTCAATGTAAACACTCCACCAAGTCTCAGCAATGTAGCCGGGTATCGAAAGGGTTTATGTACACTCGAGTCCTTTTTACCGGGACTTACCCGGGCGAAGACAGGCTGTTGGTTAAATGTACCTGAAATACACAAAAATAAAAGTCAGATATGTAATATTTTGTGGTGAAAAAAGGTAAGCGAAAGAGTTCGGAAACGCGTGTTACATTTAGTTAAAAAGTCGTACTGATTTTAACCTTTTTGAGGCACACTCTTTTATGCAACAATAAAACCTTATGTCATTATCACTATCATCATTATCAGCGATAGTCACTTCACTTGCGTGTTCACTTAGCTTGCAGAATAGATCGGCTGCTCTTTAACTACACAAACATTGTTAGAAGACTTAAAAGAACAAAACCGTTCAAGTAATAAAAAACAAAGTATCAGTGTTAAGTAGTGTAGTGCTACCTCTAAAACACGTGAACAAAGTGTATTTCCCTTAATGGAGACAACAAGAAACATGTTATGGGACACATTCTTAGTTTTTAAAATAACATACGTAAAAGTTTAGGTCATAATTAAAATACAGAGATAATAATTAAATTAAAGGGTACCTTTTACAAATGAAACTTAATCAAAATGCTCATCAGTAATGAATCCCTTGTTCAGACTAAGCTCCTTAGTCTTGAGCATCGGCGCAAAGTTGCTAGTCTATCAGTTTTTTATCGGATACATTTCGGAGAGTGTGCATTGGATCTGCATGATCTAATTCCCTCCTGCCCATTTTTTTATCGGACTGCCAGAGTGGGCACGAAAAATTGACACCGCTTTGTAGTTAATATTCAGAAAACCCGTACGAAGCGCCTTGATTCCACTTTTATTGTGCGAATGCGCTGCCTGAATCCTCGATAGTTACAATCTGGGTGTCTTCAATTTTCGAGTGAATCGGTTTCTTCTAGGCAAGCGTGCTCCATCGTAGAACGCACCATCGCATAACATCAGGCGAGTTGTCGGTCAAACGCAAGCCTATTCATTCATTCAACATTTAAGAGCGTAGCTTTTGTCGGTGGAGTAATTTCTAGGCTTGACGGTCTTCTGCCAGTGTTTTCACCTCCCTGTACGACATGACATTTGCCTTCTCTTTTATTTGGTCTACGAATATTCTTCTTGGTGTTCCCGGTCCTCTCTTTCCTTCAACCTTTCCTTCTATGATGGTTTTCATTAATTTGTGATGTCGTACAAGGTGGCCAAACATCTTCCCTCTTCTAGTCTCTATACTCGCTAGTAGACTTCTTTTCTCCTCTACCATATCTAATACTTCTTGTTATTTTTTCTGTCCATCTTATTCTTTCCATGCGTCTCCAACACGACATTTCAAATGCTTCCAGCCTTTCTCGATCTTTTTTAGTCATCGTCCACGTCTCACAAGCAAGCCTATTATTAACCCTTTATAAAAAAAAAAAATTTAAAGCCCTATAATTTGCTGACCCACTCTCCGAAAGAAGTCGAAAGAAGTAGCAATCATATCATTATTAACACCAAAATCGACCACTATAATCTTCTTGCTCGTTAAAGTATCAACTAAATGACAAGGAAGCGTCGCGAACTGAAGAACGCCTTTGGGTTTGGACAAATTAATCGGTGGACACGACACTCGGGCTTTAAATACGACACAGCATAATGAATGGGTCAAAAGTGGAACAACATCTGCAATATTTTTTTCTCTTCATTGTTCAGAGACAAACATAACAACTGCGCTGAGATAGGAAGTTAATGCCCAATCGTTTTTTTTTAATTCGCATTCCGTGGTCATCATCTTTAGAAACGTTTAAATGTGTGATTGAGATAGTCGAAGGTTTTAGCTGCCCCTTATTATTGTTATTGTAAAATAGGCTTGCGCTTGGCCGCCAACTCGCCTGATGTTAAGCGATGATGCGGCCTACGATGGATCACGCTTGCCTAGAAGAAACCGATTCACTTTTGACTTGAAAACACCCAGGTTGTAAATATCTACAATCTATCTACTTGTTGTAAGTTGTTTGCACTTTAGAGTCCCCCCATTAAGAAACTAGCATTTAATTATGTAACTGTTCTATTGAGCAAATAATTTCGCTATTTGCTATCTAAGTAATATCTTAACCACGCCTGTCTAATAAACGAAATGAAACATCGTTTATTTACGTTTGTACATAATTGTAACTCGTATTATTTACGCAGGCGATGTCGGCGGCAACAGTTATGGCGTTATAAAGTTTTATTTATCTTGTTACCGCATGCGAATGATTGTAGAGTCAGTAAATCAACTCTATTTAAATATAAACACTACTGAGTTCCGGATTGAAGGGCAATGTTTCCAGCGAAATTACAGGGCACACAGAGATTTGACATCTTATATCTCGGGGTGACGAGCGCAGTGCATTGCCATCCAGGGTTTTGAACTGTTGAAGTTCAAAATTCTGAGTGGCGTTGAGCTGTTATGGGCAAGCGTGAAGAGCCATCAGGCGAGCGACTTCGCTCGTCTCGTCACTCAGTATCATAAATATCATATATCATCAGGATATATTTCGCTTATAATAGACTAGCTAGAGGACTAATTATTTTCGTTGTACTAGTGCTGTTGTCTGCGACTTCGTACGCGTAGATTTTCATATAAACTTTCAATCCTTTTTTCCTCCCTTTCGCAAAATAACATAGCCTATACTATCTGGTCATAGCTAAGCATATTCGTGAAAAGCGCATTTAAATCCATAGATCCGCATTTAGGAGATGTGCATGGACAAACATACAAACAGACAAAAAAACTAAAAACTATCTTTACATGTCCAGCTGCTTATTTTAAGACGCCCTGTGTGTTATTTTTTTTATACCTCGCAATTACAGCTTTTTTTTTTCTCTAATTTTTGGTTTTATTTATTTTTATTCAGTTTTATTATATGTACAAATAGAAGATTAAAAAAGCTGACTATAAATAGTGCCAAACACCGAAAAAATATATAAAGAAATGAAGATGTAAGCATTTTTTTAATGATACTTAGTGACGGGACGAGCGAAGTCGCTCGCCTGATGGCTCTTCACGCTTGCCCATAACAGCTCAACGCCACTCAGAATTTTGAACTTCAATAGTTCAAAACCCTGGATGGAATTTGATGTCTTGCTAGACAGAGACCGCACTATACTTACGAATGACGTCACATGTAAGTATGCCATACAAACTCCATACTGACACTCACCTTGCGGGAAAGGGACAGAGCATCCCTTTCCAATTTGAACAAAAACTTTAAATGCTTATAACTCAGAACTTTATTAGCCAAAAAAGAAAATTACACTTTTACATCTAAGTATAAAAGAGGCCTTTTACAAAAGGCTACATTCTATGTAAGTAGCATTTTTTTTAATTGTAAAATAGTCTTGCGCTTGGCCGCCAACTCACCTGATGTTAAGCGATGATGCGACCTACGATGGATCACGCTTGCCTAGAAGAAACCGATTCACTTTTGACTTGAAAACACCCAGATTGTAACTATCAGGGATCAGCCAAAAATCTAATCAGGAAGGAATCAGGTTTGGTAGAGTTGAGCTACTGCTCCTTTTAGATACGTTGCCACTGGTCACTTAATTTACGGTTAGTGTTAACCGTATCATATTATTATCTATGGTGGTAAACTTTATTGGCATTAGATTCGATGTTTAAGTCAACTTGGCAGATAACAGAACGACTGTTTAAGATGCAGATAATAATACTAAATAGACTGATAACTTCGTGAAGACGGAGCTAACCAACGCATCGAACCACGAACCGCCGTCTGAGCAACGGGAGAGAAAGAGTGAGATCATTATTATCACACCCCGTCCCTTCTGTATGTCCTTTCCATACTAAGGTTGCCTGGAAGAGATCGCTTATAGCGATAGCCGCCAATTGTTCCACTAGTTTTAAGTTGTTTTTTATGTTACCTACTATGTAAGTTCGTAATTTTTGGTGTGAACAATAAAGAGTTTTCTATCTATCTATCTATTATTTCCCTCCCTTTATCTCTCGTTGGTTGAGGTGGTTGACGTCAGCCATGCTGGTCCGTCTGTTACGGTTATAATGGAACTTTTCAAAGGTATTACCTACTATGTAAGTTCGTAATTTTTGCTGTGAACAATAAAGAGTTTTCTATCTATCTATCTATTATTTCCCTCCCTTTATCTCTCGTTGGTTGAGGTGGTTGACGTCAGCCATGCTGGTCCGCCTGTTACGGTTATAATGGAACTTTTCAAAGGTACCGACTCTTTGGTGAGCACTAGTATATTGCACACCGATGTGAACTTTACCGATATATACACTGATCTATGATGTGAACTCAGTCGCATCTCGGCTTTGTTGGTGAGCGGTCGTACTTAAAAGCGCAGGATACATAAATATTGTCAGTATTTACGAGGTATTGTGATAATTAACAAAAAATAAATAAAATATCAAATTAATATTGTCATGTTTTTTTTAGTACTTATATATATTTTTTTAATTATTTTATTGTGCTTTCTTGGTTTTAAACTATAATTGGTATTTAATTTGACTAACAGTATCTATCTATCTTCTATATCTATACATATAATAAAAACGTAAATATAAAAAATCTGTAATTGCGAGATATCAAAAAAGAACCACACAGGACGTCTTAAAATAAGCAACTAAACAAGTTAAGACAGTTTTTAGAATTTTTGTCTGTCTGTTTGTTTGTTCGTCCTCGCACATCTCCTAAACCACTGGACGGATATAAATGCGGTTTTCACAAATATGCTTAGCTATGACCAAATTGAAGTATAGGCTATTTTGTATTGCGCAAAGGCCGAATTAAAGGAGGAAAAAAGGGTTAAAAGTTAATATGAAAATCTACGCGTACGAAATCGCGGTCAACAGCACTAGTTTTTAATAAAACGGCAGCCACATAATGAAAAAGACTAAAATTTGTTATAATACCCTCGTTTTGATTTATTTGCATTGTCAGGTATAAAGTATGCTTGATAGCGAGTTCGTGCGAACAATACAATCGCCATTAGTTCGTGCGATCGTTAGCCTATTGGGACGCTGCGTAATGCTTATTGATGCTAACAAATTGAACGAGATGGATATCTAGTCGTTAACTCCAATTACCGTGAATATCGAACTATAAAGATGCACAAGGGTTATTTCTGAGAATTCTTTTTAGTCTGTGATAGTTGTTAATAGGCAGAGAGCCTAGGATTGATTGATTTAAGGTACCTAAAGTTATATGATATTTACCGCGGTAAGGTTGTGGAAAGAGCTCCCGATATTTCGGCGCAGTTACATGCACTATGTTAACGGGAAGACTGAAGAATGCGGGACAAAAAGTTCAAAGTTAGGTACAGACAAAACGATCTACCCTCTTTCTTAGTCTTTTGCTACGGTTGTCACTGGAACTCGAACCTAAGTCCCGACAAAACACACTCACTGTATCACTACGTATAGTATTTTGAACACATTTTGAACGGTTACTTTTATTTTTAAGGCAACCTAATACTGGATTCCACGCACTGGCGAGTTGAAAACAATCACCTTGATTGAAATTCTGGCATTTCAATAGTTTCCTTTACCAGCCTTGGTAAAGGAAAAACTATTATACCACGATAAATATCCCGTAAATAATCATATACGTAACTGTAGTGAACAACCGTGATAGTTAAAATGGTGAGTTTTATAGTATTCGTAATAGGACGCAATAAAATCCGGGACGAGGATAATTGCCGAAGAACCACAGTCACTTACAATGGCTGCTAAGGTTGGCAAGTTGAAGTGGCAATGGGCAGGCCACCGCTTGAACCACCGATAACCGATGGAACAGAAAGTTTCTTAATTGGAGGCCACGAACCGGAAGACGCAACGTAGGTAGGCCTCCCATTAGATGGACCTACGACATTGTGAGGAGTCTTGGGCATCCAGTGGATGCAGATGATGCCAGGCTGTTGTTCAAAGAGGCGTTCTAATGCGGAGACCAATTTAATTATTATTTTTTATCATTAAATAGGCTTGCGCTTGGCCGCCAACTCGCCTGATGTTAAGCGATGATACGGCATACGATGGATCATGTTTGCTTAGAATAAACCGATTCACTATTAACTTAAAAACACCCAGATCGACCCCTATGTTCAGCAGTGGACGTCTTCTGGCTGATGATGAAATAGGTCGTCTTTATAACTATAGCTTCGGAACCAGTTACGCACGAAGCAAAATTATTATTAATCTACTTTAAAAAGGATCCCAATTCGAGTAAAATTTATAATTTGTTACGTTATGTTTTCAACGATTGTGATCCTATTTTTAACCGACTTCCAAAATGGAGGAGGTACTCAATTCTACTGTTTTTTTTAAACATTTTGTTATCTCAGTACTTTCGACTGGGTGAGCCGATTTTGATGATTCTTTTTTGTTTGAAAGCTGGTGTTTCCCGTGTAGTCCCATTTCCATTTGGTCCAGTTCTGACATTTTTAAGAAGTCGGTTTTTTTATACATTGATAATTATTTTTTATGCCATAGGTGGCATACAAGCAGACGTGCCACCTGATGGTAAGCGATCACCGTCGCCTATGGATAACTGCAACACCAGGGGCATCACAGATACGTTGCCGACCCATAAAGTCTCTATTAAGGACCCTTTTGAAGAACCCCCATATTATAGCTACACGGAAATGCCGCAGGAGCTTATTCCACGAATTGCAGGTGTGAGGCAAAAAAGGAACGCGTAATACACACAGTGTGCGATTTCCACCGATCTATGATATGTGGATGAACTTTCTGGCGGTGGCGGCTGGTGCGATGAAAAAACCGCGATGACTGGCATCAGATTGAACAGTTCTTCAGAACATTCCCCGTTGTAAAAGCGATAAAAGACACAAGGAGACCCAACGTCTCTGCGCATGCTGAGCGGCTCTAGGTGTTCAGTGAGCTTGGGATTGTCGAAAATTATCACAGTTCTACGCTGTAATGCATCAAGTGGCTTAAGCTGATACTTGGGTGCTTCGTTCCAAAGATGGGAGCAGTACTCCATGTGAGGTCGGACTTGCGCGGATGTGGATGAACTTCCAAAGATTACCTCATACAAACACAAAAACTTTACCTCTTAATAATATTAGTGTTGATTTAGCTCCTCACCTATAATCCCGTCCATTTCTAAGGAATCTCCACTTAATAAAGGGGTCTACACACGAGCATAACAAGTTGGTTCGCGCGAACTGTCGGCTCCTCGATTCTTTGCTAAGTAATTGGGAGAATTACTTAAACTGAGGAGTTGGGGAGTTTTATTGCGCGTTTTACTGGACGTTGGGACTCGGAACTTTTTTGAAGTTTGAAGTTAGAAACTAATACTGTTCAATTATGCTCGGTCGGTATTTTTTTAACCAACTTCCAAAAAGGTGGAGTTTATCAATTCGTCTGTTTTTTTTTTAAATGTCTGTTACCTCAGAACTTTCGACTGGGTGAACCGATTTGATGATTATTTTTTTATTTGAAAGTTGGTGTGTGGTCCCATTTCAATTTGGTCCAGTTCTGTCATTTTTGTGAAGTCGGTTTTTTATATCGGTAATTATTTCGTTTTGATAGCTGTTTTTAGGGTTCCGTATCCAAACGGTGTAAACGGGAACCTTTTTTTTGTTATTAAAACTATAAGCATTTACTTGGCCGCCAACTCGCCTGATGTTAAGCGTCGATGCGGTCTACGATGGAGTACGCTTGTCTAGAAGAAACGGATTCACTCGAGATTTGAAGACACCCAGATTTTAACTAAACCCCTAGCTCTATTACTAAGCCTACGCTAGAAATGATAAAATAAAATTAACTAGAATTGTTCCAGTTTTGCTGGTTCAATGTTGTTGGACAGCTAGGACTTGAGTTTGGATATAAATAAACCAGCCAAGCACGATTCAGGTTCACGTACTGAGGGTTCCGTACCACGACAAAATACAAAAAGTAAAGCAAAATAGACAACATCGCGTCCAGGCGGTCACCCATCTTAGTAACACCGCACCCGACGTTGTTTAACTTTGGTGAACAGAAATTTGTTGTCGACTCGCACTTGGCCAGCGAAAAAAATTCTCACTTCAGTGTGGCCAGTATTTATTATTTGCTGTTTTACTTTAGGATGTGAATTATAATCATGCCAAGTTTGACGCTTGTACGTACCGTTTTGAACTCGATGAAAAATAAAAATAAACGTTTCAAAAAAGTTTATTGTACACCCTTTAAATTATACATTATACGACTTTATTGATATTTCTTAGTTAAGGTGATACGTTACATGTTTGGCGGGAAATGCAAATTTCAAACAGTTTTTTGTCCTTGTAGCTAGGCCGGGTAATTATTGTGAAATGACACAGTGTTTGCGAAAACTGTTGGTTGTTCTTTACATTATCATGTACAGTTATTAATCAGTAACTCACCATATTACTTACATTTGACAATAAACCGTTTGAAACAGCAAAAAATTGTTTATTGACAAATGTATGACAATAATGTGCATTAGAGATAAATAGCTTTACGCGAGTTTGTAAAGAATAATAATCAATGTTCGCAAATATGATAATCGTTTACAATAATTACCCGGCCTAGCTACAAGAACAAAAAAACTGTTTGAATCTGCTGTACTGTATCCTATCTTGTATCTTTCGAACCGTAATAGATAGCTAGTTGAATTTTTCCCAGAATATGTAATGTTACGGTGGATTAAGGTGGAACGTTTCACGTTTGGCAGGAAATTCAAAATTCAAACAGTTTTTTTGTTCTTGTAGCTAGGCCGGGTAATTATTGTAAACGATTATCATATTTGCGAACATTGATTATTATTCTTTACAAACTCGCGTAAAGCTATTTATCTCTCGATTTTAGGTAACCCTAAAAATGTATACTTGTCGCTGCGTTTATATCTTAAATGAGTTTTGTTTGCCTCCTCGACTTATTTTAACCACCATTAAATCGGCAGTTAAGTTTCGAAGAACAAGGACCTAAGAAAGGAGCATTAAACAAAAATCTAAGATAAACGTAACCAATCAACTACCAATCATTAAACGGAAATCTGAACTAATTCAAAATAACAATAACAATAGTCAACAAATCAAAATTGTTAATTTCGTGAGCCCAATACAAACTGCCAGAGCCCATTGCTTTAAGGACATATTTAGGCAAACAATTTCAGCACCCTGTTAGTCGCGGAGCTACGGCTAGTTTTAGTTACGACAGAATTCCCACGTAGAGCGCAACACACTCCAAAGACAGGCGTGACCACATTGTTATCCTTCAAATCAATTTCAACTTTAATGACATCTAAATACGATATCAAATATTGCTCCTCTCTCCCCGGCCAGAGTTATTTCTACTTTATATGTTCTTTTAATTGCAAGGATATACTTTCAGATTGGTCTCATAGAAATTTCATGAAAAGCGGTTCAGTAGTTTAGTTTTTAAGTCATAATAACTGAAAAAATATGTCATCCAAGTAAACGCAAATTGGTTGTTATGGTTGACGTGGTTTTCACTCATTTTATTTGTGAGAGACACACATTTTAATATTGTTTTTGCAAGACGCATCCGCGCGCGCATATTCACTTTAAGAAGACCGCCGAATGCGGTTGAAACTATACCTACTCGGAGTAACCGGCTTAATTTTACGTGAGTAATTCCCGTGTAATATAAATAAAATGAGTATTTATTAATTTTGAAGTCGTGTTTTTAATAATTGATAATTATTTATCTTCCCGTGATCAAATCTACCCACAGCTCCCAACCCAAAACACAGTGCAAACATTCCAACAGTGACAATAGAGTGCTAATATTGCCTGTAATTATTTACAAGAGGCAGTAAACAGATACTTACTGTTTGCGATATTAATATTAAGTTCCTACTTAAGACGAAGCCTTGGAAGTGTAAGCACCTCTTTACTGCTCTAGGGCCGTAAAGGAACATTTTAAGGGTCTTAGAAACTGCTGAAAGGACAACGGAAATTGCCTACAAAAATTAAAACAGATCTAAACAAGTACATTATGACCATCATCATCAGCCAAAAGACGTCCAATGTTGAAAATAGGCCTCTCCTTTAGACCTCCACACTGATCGACAGGCTGCCATCTGCATCCTCTGCATGCCCGCGACTCTCACAATGTAGTGAGAGGCCTACCTACCTACGCTGCGTCTTCCGGTTCGCGTTCTCCACTCAAGAACCTTTCTTTTCCATCGGTTATGGTTCTTCGAGCGATGTGGCCTGCCCATTGCCACTTCAACTTGCAAATTTTAATTGCTGTCGGTGATTCTGGTTCTGTGGAAAATATCCACTTTCCGGATTCTATCACGCAGTTTCTCCGAGCTCTCTCCAATGCCCGCTGTGTGACTGTGTTTTTCCGAAATTTATTTCAAGTTTTATAAGATACTAGCTGAGCCCCGCGGTTTCACCTGCGTGTTGATGAAAAATTGTGACGATGATGATGATGGAATAGTACATTTTTATCCTAGGGGTGAAAGTATTTAACCTCGTGAGGTAAACACTGTGCTTTTCATTACGAATACAAGGAAACTAAAAATAAAAACATGAACCGACACTGACAAATGCACGAGAAGTGCGGGACCATAATCCTCTGAGGAGAAAAAAACAGTTAGAACATGGTTCAATACAAATGTGAAAATATAACTAGTTTTTTTTTAGTATCTGTCAGTTGTCAACTGTCACTGTCAGTTGAAAGTGATTCCCCTAGGACTGAAATGTATTACTTTCAACCCACTCTTCAGGTAACTTCAGACCTACTTCCCGAGTATGAGTAATGAATAGTACTTTACGACCTATTCCCATAACCACCAAATATACAAAAAAAGGTCGAGCTGTTTCGGAGGAGTGCGACCACAGACACCGTCTCTCGATATTTCTATATATTTGATTGGCAATAAGTTACCATTATTCCACTTAAACTCTCAAAAATACACGAGTTTATGAAAATCGATGAAAATTACTTTGAGGCGACATTTTTTTTTTCACTTTGGCGGGAAATTCAAATTTCAAACAGTTTTTTTGTTCTTGTAGCTAGGCCGAGTAATTATTGTAAACGATAATGATGTTTGCGAAAATTGATTATTATTCTTTACAAACTCGCGTAAAGTTATTTATCTCCAATGCACATTATTACATACATTTGTCAATAAACAAATGTAAGCTGTTTCAAACGGTTTATTGCCAAATGTAAGTAATATGGCGAGTAACTGATTAATAGCTGTACATGATAATGTAAAGGACAACTAACAATTTTCGCGAACACTAAGCCATTTCACAATAATTACCCGGCCTAGCTACAAGGACAAAAAACTGTTTGAAATTTGATTTGCCCGCCAAAGTGAAACGTTTCACCTTAACACCAAAACTTCAGTTACAATGAAGAATGTACATTTTAATTATTCTACAAGTTTTCTCTGAATGTCAGTGGTTCTCAACTCCATGCACTCAGCGGTCGCACCGGCACAGATGCGACCCCTTATTTGTTTGATTACAGTTATTAGGATTCCCGCCTACAGCCACTTTCGACACATTGTTTGGAGTCTGGCAGCTTTTTTTAACAACAGAGAAGAAAAAATCAATGGCAGGTATGTGGTTTCAAGGAAATTAGTCGTTCTTTTTTTGTATCAATGAATATGGTATATCTTATTCTAGATATGATCGTTATAAAACTTTAAAGCAGTGAGCTGTAATATAGAGATGTTATATGCGAACAGCACTGCTTTAATAACCAGCCAAGTGCGACTCGGACTCGCGCACGAAGCGTTCCGTATCATTATCTATAAAAACGACAAAAACACTTTTGTTGTATGGGAGCACCCTTAAATATTAGTTTTATTTTAATTTTATATTTTTTTTTTTTTTTTTAAAGAGGAAACTAAATTTTATTTTAGATGATTAAGCCAACTTCCATAGAGAACATTATATAGCCAACTTCAAAATATCGTGTCCGTCGCGGTGTCTTATTTTTCCAGAACTTATGTTTCTATCCGAATTTATGTTTTTTTTTTTTTTCTTTTTTAATAAACAAAATACTAGCTAAAACTAACATTTTAATTTCATTATTTATTTTTACAGTGAATATATAACTATATCTTCTGTGAATATTTCAAGCATCTACCTGTTGCCGTTATCAATATCGAGCAAAAACGGGCAAATAAAATTACGTTTGTTGTATGGGAGCCCCCTTAAATATTTTTTTTTCTGATTTTTAGTATTTGTTTTTATAGCGGCAACAGAAATACATCTGTGAAAAGTTCAACTAACTATCACGGTTCATGAGATAAAACCTGGTGACAGACGGACAGCGGAGCCTTAGTAACCCCCTAGGTCCCGTTTTACCCTTTGGGTACAGAACCCTAAAAACTAACTACGGCTCGCCGCCGGTCGAGGTGATCGGCTGATTTCGGCTTTGGTCGTCGATTATGCTGCGAGCTCTTTCACTCTCACACTTCATAATGACAACAGCCGCCTAAGATAAAACAATATATTATACTTTTCTTGCTCGCGTCAAATAAAATACTTTTCTTGTCTGTCAAAGTTTATAAAGACACAAAAAGGCATTTTATTTAAATTGTTTTGCTAAAACATTTAATTATCTGCGATGTGTTGCTGGACAGTCGGAGTGCGTGACTGAGAGACGGCTGTAAAGAGTACGGTAATGTACCTTGCATTAGTCTAGTCAATATGGTGGCGGGCACAACCTATCTACAAGTAAAAATATCTAAGCTTTAAAGATCGTTTCTTGTGATACTTTGGTTATTTTTATTATTCCCCGACGCAAAAAGAGAGGCATATAATTTTAATGTGTGTATCTGTATGTGTGTTTGTGGCATCGTAGCTCCCAAACTGTTTGAAAAGAGACTTGATCGAGGGTATCCTTAGCTATGATTAGAGATCAGCTATGATTAGAATCTGTTAGCTAAGAATATGGTAACTAAGAACAATAGGTAAGAAAACTCGATCTTTCTTGCCTCATACCTGCAAAATGCAATTGCCTTCCGCGGTGTTTCCGAGAAGCTACAAGATGGGGTTCTTCAAAAGGCGAGTTAATTAGAGTCTTAAAGGGTCAGCAACGTATTTGTGATGCCACATACACTTTTTAAACATGTATAACAACCCTCTTTTTGCGCCGGGGTTTAAAAAATCGAATATCTCATTTGTTCGCATTCTACTTCGTAAGACCTAAACGGATTTGAATAAAATTTGTTGTGAAAGTAGCTAATATCCTGGATTTACGAGTACACATTGTACTACTTATTATTCCGAAAAAAATAAACAATTCCAGTAAGATATCGGGTTTAATCATGCGGCAAAGCTAGTCTATTAAAGGTATCTTCGTTTATTAACAAAATAGTTTATTTAATAAGGTATTTATTGCAACGGAACGTATTAAAACTTGGGCGTTATCTCACTTGATTTAAATTACGTAGTCAGTGTGTCACTTATCTTCGGATACCAAAATCGTTCCTTTTGATACCTGCTTATTTACTTTTATGGTTAATTCCATGCCTGGACAAAAAAGCAACAGTATGGACCACAGATAAAGAGAAGTAAATAGAACGGAAATGAGAAGGAAACTCTGTCGCCAGGTATTGTGACAGATATGTGATTGAACATTCTTATTTATGTTAACGCGTCGAACTCCACGTCAGTTGCTAAGGGTTTATATGGGTGCAAGTGGCTAAAACAAATTTCTTATAAAAATGCATTGACAGCTGTTCTAATTTAAACAAAAGAAATATCTTTTCTGTGGTATGGACTGATTTGACAAGTTAGAGCCCTGATAGAAGCATCTCGAGAGTTGTAGGTAAATCTCTCTCTCTCTCTATCTCCCGCAGATTGTGGCATTTCTGTCTCTCACTCATGCTGAGTTTTATGCGCCCGCCGACTAAACTTTTGTCTTTTGTGACAGACCTAATTCAGATGTCAGAATCAGATGGCATTTTTGTCGCTAACAACGTTTTTCTTTCATGTTTTGCCACCAGATCTTGTCTATTTAGCCAATAGAATATTCAAGTATAATTTCAAGTTTTAGAAACAATTCGTACTCAAAGTCAAGTAAGTTATGGTCAAATCCAAGTCACATCCGAATATAGTGGTGGCTCCTGGTGGCTCAGTTGGTAGTGAATCTACTTACTGCGCTTGGGGGCGTGGGTTCGATTCCCACCTAGGGAAAACATTTATGTGACGAACATTTGTGTTTGTTTTATGTCTGGGTGTTAATATCTATTTAAGTATGTATTTAAAAATATATATGTACGTATATCAGTCTCTGGCAGCCATATTACAAGCTTTGCTTAGTTTGGGGTCAGATGACCGTGTGTGAAAAATGTCCCAGATATTTATTTATTATTATTATTTATTTATTATAGTGATAGAGACTTCTGGAGGCTTTCAAAATCAAAATCAAAATCGTTTTATTTTTCAGACACAAAAGATCCATAATTTAAAATAAGTTAGTAAAAATATAAATTAAAATTAAAAATAAATAATTAAATCAGTCAGAACAAAAATTCAATTTCAAACTTGAAATAAATTAACAAAACAGAAAATTCTATTTTGTTAATTCATTTCAAGAGTACCCTGATGTGATGATGCAGGATGGGACAGTTAAATCTATTGGTGACTGCTTTCAGAATACTGTTGTCACTCGCACGTGTTCTACTTAAAAGCGAGGCGACCTTTTTGCGCATGATAGCTGCAAACCCATCAGTGCGAGCTTCCACGAACATGGTGGACGCGCTGCAGAACCGTGGGAGCCCCATCAGTATCCTGAAAGCATTATTGTATTGGACACGCAGAGCGTCGAGGGATTTTTTAGTGTACACCGTCCACAAGCTACTGCCGTAGAAATACTTTGTAGCTATGTATTTTTGAAAGGAACCTGCTCGCTAGCACATTTGTCCAGTTGGCATGGATGGAAACTAGATGACAGTCAGAGAAGCTACTTTTTTAACCAACTTCAAAAAAGGAGGACGGTTCTATGTTCCACTGTATCTTTTTTTAAGTATGTCCACCGATTTCTCCGCCAACTGTGAACCAATCTAAAAAAAAAAGTTGTTGGGTAGAGTATACTCCCAATTTGGTCCCATTGTCACCAATTCAGGATCTGATGATGGGATCTCATGGAAATCGAGGCAAGCCTCAAATTTTAGGCACTTATTACATATTTCATATATTTTGAAGTAATTTTTTTATGTGATCTACTTGTTTAGAGAACAGCCCATACTGCCAAAAGTGTGTAGTGTGACACGATGCTTCTCTCACTTAATTAAACAGTCGTTAAATTGCGAAAAGGCTACCATTGGCACTAAATTACTTTATTTATCACAATATTTTGCATTCTGGCCTCGAATGACGAGGATTCTCTTTGCAGTTTTGAATTGATTATTTTCATTCTCACGCTAAATTCTTCGGTGGATATCTTAGTACGAATCGCGTTGATACATGACTACTACAATAATTATCAATATAAAATAAATAAAAATAAATAAATATCTGGGACATTTTTGCACACACGGTCATCTGACCCCAAACTAAGCAAAGCTTGTAATATGGCTGCCAGAGACTGATATACGTACATATATATTTTTAAATACATACTTAAATAAATATTAACACCCAGACATAGAACAAACACAAACGTTCATCACACAAATGTTTGTCCTAGATGGGAATCGAACCCACGCCCCCAAGCACAGAAGTTAGGTTCTCTACCAACTGAGCCACCGGGGCAGTGAAAAGAAACGACTCCATAAAAATGACAGAACTGGACCAAATTGATGGGACTACCAAAGTCTCGTCTAAAGATGCACTCGTCTGGTACTTTGGTTATGGGTATAAATATTTACAATAGGCTATCCGATGACGTAAAAAATATAGAAAATAACGTTAACATTGTACGTAAACAAAAGCAGTTACTGAATGGAAAAGCTTATTATTCAATAGCTGAATATATAAATTAAAAAGTTTTAATCAGCCATCCTCCTCACTCCTACTGTGCTGTGCCCGACAGGGTCCATATGAACTATGTACTAGTTTTAATGTTTTATTTACCACCTCTGTACTGTATGGAAGCAATAAATAATCTGAATCTGAGCCACATGGAAAGCATTGAATCAGCTTTCAAATATTAAAAGAATCGTCAAAATCGGTTCACGCATTCGAAAGTTCTGACGTAACACACATTACAAAAAAAAAATGGCGTAACGTCATGATTTGCTGTTTGGCGCTCGCTGTCTAGCACGATATTAAAATGCTTTAAGCTGCTTATTTTTTATCAGATTTTTCATATATTTTTCATTAATCAGCTAAGTATATTTATGGGCTATATAATTAAAAAAGCAGTCATCTAGCATATTTGAATAAATCAAGAGGAGTTGATAAATCAATATGCGATTTTATTCAATTGTCCTTTTCCCATTTCGTTTTTTCTTTTATTAAGGTGTGCTAACGAGCTTTTAAAGACCCTGACCCCCGATCATCCCTATAAAAAGCAATATAATATCCAGAGCCGTCCATTCTTTATCGAATTATCCACACCTGTAATTCTCTTCCTTTTTCTGCACAAATTACATTCCAGTTCCATTTACTTTGTTTAATTAATAATTAACAAGACGGAAGGTCAAGTGGCTGGGAAGTAAAGTCATGCATTATAGATGTTTTGTCATTTACTTGGGAATTTTCGGAAGTCTGGTTAACTTTTTGATACAAATTAGGCAGAGAGAAATACTTGTAATAAGAAATAATGTTTTAGGAAAAAACAACGTACAATTTAAGTTTTATCAAACAAGTAAATTTTTTTAGGGTTTCGTACGCAAATGGTAAAACGGGACCCTAAAACTAAGTCTCCGCTGTCTTTCCGTCTGTCTGTTCATCTGTCACCAGGCTGTATCTCATGAACCGTGATAGTTAGACAGTTGAAATTTTCACAGATGTGATATTGCTGTTGCCGCTATAATCAAAGGTGATAAGTTTCACGTATGGCGAGAAATTCAAATTTCAAACAGTTTTTTCGCGTCTTAGCTAGGCCAGGTAATTATTATGAAATGGCACAGTGTTTGGGAAAATTGTTGGTTGTTCTTTACATTATCATGTACAGTTATTAATCAGTAACTCTCCATATTACTTACATTTGTCAATAAACCGTTTGAAACAGCAAAGATTTGTTTATTGACAAATGTATGTAATAATGTGCATTAGAGATAAATAGCTTTGCGTGAGTTTGTAAAAAATATTAATCAATTTTCGCAAACATCATGATTGTTTATAATAATTACCCGGCCTAGCTACAATAACAAAAAAAACGGTTTGAAATTTGAATTGACCGCCATACGTGAAACGTATAACCTTAAACCTAAAATACCCCGCTTTTTTGCGCCGGAGGTTAAAAAAAATTATAGATATGAATAGAATTTTGACGCCTAGTTTGTTTGTTTGACATTATCCTTATTTTGTCGTGACCATGGATACAGGGTCATTCAGTCGGAATAATAAGGTTAACAATGTATTAAATAACGTCAAACAATTCAGAGTCAAACAAAGTAAGTCATGGTTAAGTCCAAGTCATGCCATAGTTAATGTGGTGGAGACTTTACTAGAGTTTTGGAAACAACACGAAAATACATACATACTTGTACTTTACGTATTCTGTGCCATTACAAAGAAATACTTTACGACGAAAGACTGGTATGACTATGTTTACAAAACAGCACTTTACGAAAACCTGTCACCCTATCTATCCATAAACTAGCAACCATTACGTTAAATTAAATAACCCTGAAAATTAAGGCAAGCCATTGATTAGTCAGCTCAATAGGGCCCGTTAAATTGGGCCATCAATTCTACGAAGAGGCGCGAACGCTTGAAGTTGACAACTAAGCCATTCCCGGAAGACAATCAAATATCTGATTGGTTGACAATAATTTGTCTAACTGCTCTGATTGGTCGTCCATAATTTGTCTATGCGGAAAGTGACGTCGGAATGGCTACAAATTAATGCCTAGTTAATTCGGTGAACTTGTATTTGAACTTTTTTGAAGAATGGTCGCAGATTTTTGGAAATCAAAGATAAGATTCAAGTGGTTTTGGGCTTTACAGGTGAAGGACAAGGGTCACGGATGTCGAAATCCTGAATATAAAGATTCAAGTGGCACTGGGCAAAAACCTGTGAAGAACAACCATGCAGCCCGCCTTCAGAAGTGTTTGAGCGCCGCTACCGTTACTCTGCTAAATTAACTTTAAACGAGGATGCACTATAAGCCTTCGTTATAAAGAGCTTAAAAGACAAACTTTCGTCGCGAAGAAAAGGGATTATGAAAGTGTGATGGATATTTTATTTCAATATCTTGTTTCCGCATAAACGACCCGCCTTGGTCAAGCTTTTGCTCACGGCTTCATCCGCGAGATGAAAAACAATGCTCATGTCATTTGATGGATGGTGTAACTTTTTCGTGGGTAGCTTTTTGTCATGATGTATGAAAGTGAGGCCTGGACACTGAACCACAAAGAGGAAGACAAACTCTAAGGAAAATTATGCGCATAATTCTGGGTCCATCACAAAGAGAAGTCGGCAGTTGGTGTCCGGATAAAACGTGGAGATAGAAGGGCTTATCGCCGAGCCAAACATCATGGAAGAGACCGTAGCCCAGAGACTCAGCTGGACAGGCCACCTGCTGAGAACGGGAGAGGATCGCAATGTCAAGAATGCGTATCTTGAAGTTCCTAATGGCCACCGACCCATTGACCAGCCTATATATCGCTCTGGAAAGATGCCGTAGAGTCGGACGAGCGCGAGCTCCAAGTCTTCGACTGGCAAGATACAGTGTGAGACTCCGGTCTCACACTGTATCTTGCCAGTCGAAGACTGACCGATGGTGTTCTCTTGTGTCTGAGGCCAACACCCACAGCGAGTCGCTGCACCAATGCAGTAAGTAGTAGCTTTAATGTAGGGTTCTTCAAAAGGGCTGTTAATAGTCTTTTTATTTTATCTAAAAAAAAAATGGAGGGCTTTGAGACAACATATCTAACTCAGCCCCATAATAGTCTTTAAGGGTCGGCAACGTATCTGTGATGCCCCTGGTGTTGCAGGTATCCATAGGCGACGGTGATCGCTTACCTTTAGGCAGCCCGCCTGCTTGTTTACTACCTATGGCATTTGAAAAAAAAAGGTAATGGATGCAGATAGCAGGCTGTTCAGGGTTCAGGGTGGCGTTCAAAGAAGGGCCTATGTCCAGCAGTGGACGTCTTCTGGCTGATGACGATGTAGCCTTTTAACACGATTTATTAACTTCTCTTTTGACTAACGAACTATGTAAACGCAGATCAGTTAAACAAGGGAGATATGGTAAGGTAGATTGGCAGGTGCGAGCGCATTAGGCTTTAATCAGGGTTGATGCCTTTAGTCGGTATGTCCTAAAACTGCGACCAGAACCACCGGAGGATGGGCAGTAGCGTCCTAATAGTACACGGTGAACGTACTGCGATCCCCAAGCCGCCTGGGTGCCGCGTGGGGATTATGGCAACACCCCTCTCTATGAGGGAGGCCTTGTCCAACAGTGGACGTTAATTGGCTGATGATGATGCCTTTAGTCTTACTCTTCTTGAACACAAACTTGTTGCTCTTTTTTACGTGTACTTAGTTAATTGGTGTCGCTGGAAGTTTCTTAGTGTGTGAAAAAAATTAGTACAGTTTTTGGGTTAAGCGGTTTGGCAAAAAAAAGTAAGTGAAACACGGAGTAATTTGAACAGAGACAATAATTATTATTGTACTAAGTAAGGCATATCCCATGGGTTGTCTGATCCTCTGATCTGAGATTTAGATAGCGCTACTGAGGAGAGAATGGATGTATTTGGCATTACCAATTTGAATACGAAATTTCATCAAATCAGACAAAAAAATATTTAAACTTTGGTATGAAAATGGCCTGATGTCCGAAATGGCGTCAAGTATGAAAGTTTTCAACAAAACAAAGAACACAAACTTTGGCCTTTCATTATGCACTTTTAAAATATACGAAGCAAAATATGAATTCAGCCATTTGGGGCTCCTTTTTCCCGAAAGTTGAAAAGTTCCTTATTTCTGTCCTTTACTCGCACGCATCCATTGGGAAAACTTTTTCAATTTATCTGCCCCTCTCGAGTTTTAATTACATCTTCCTGGTCCAACGTTTGTCAATCAATGAGAAAATGCTGATGCAAGGTCTTTCTCCCCAAGGGAAATAAATGATGAACGAATTGATAGCGAAATCTTGACGGGACAAATTAGTTGTATAATCAGAAATTTGAGGCAGTTATTGTTTCTAAAATGTATTGCTGTCATTTTTGATAAGACGCCATTCCTACCTGACTGCCCCAGAGAAAGGGTTATTTTAATAGAATAAGGCGATAAACAAGCGGGCGTGCCAACAGATGGCAAGTGGTAATTGGTCACCGCCTCCCTATGACCTCCGAAACTGACTTGTTTTCACACATTTTAATGCTAATGTTAATCCGACTATAGTTTCGACCGCATTCTGGGACATCTGGGACATTTTGCACACATGGTCATCTGACCCCAAACTAAGCAAAGCTTGTAATATGGCTGCCAGAGACTGATATATGTACATATATATTTTTAAACACATACTTAAATAGATATTAACACCCAGCAATAGAACAAACACAAATGTTCATCACACAAATGTTTGTCCTAGATGGGAATCGAACCCACGCCCCCAAGCACAGAAGTTAGGTTCACTACCAACTGAGCCACCGGGGCAGTCGGCGGTCTTAACCGGCTTAATCTTACGTGAGTAATTCCCGTGTAATGTAAATAAAACTCAAATTATACTTCAGGCGAAAAACCGAAGGTGGTAAGCTGTTCCACAACTTACAGGTACGTGGCAGAAACTATCGATTACATCGAACAGTGCCAGAATTCCATGTATCGTTCGGCGGTAAAACTCGATCATCTTTCACTCATTCTAGTCATTGGTATTCGGATGTACCACTTATAGGCCTTTGCGAGAATTCCATGTATAGTTCGGTGGTAAAACTCGCTCATATCTGACATTGACATTCGGATGTACCGTTTATAGGTCTTTGCGAGAATTCCACGTATCGTTCGGTGGTAAAACTAGCTCATATTTCGCTCATTTCTGACATTGGTATTCGGATGTACCGCTTGAAGGCCTTTGCGAGAATTCCACGTATCGTTCGGTGGTAAAACTCGCTCATATTTCGCTCATTCCTGACATTGGCATTCGGATGTACCGTTTATAGGTCTTTGCGAGAATTCCACGTATCCTTCGGTGTTAAAACTCGCTCATATTTCGCTCATTCCTGACATTGGCATTCGGATGTACCGTTTATAGGCCTTTGCGAGAATTCCACGTATCGTTCGGTGGTAAAACTCGCTCATCTTTGGTTCATTCCTGACATTAACATTCGGATGTACCACTTATAGGCCTTTGCGAGAATTTCACGTATCGTTCGGTGGTGAAACACGCTCATATTTCGATCATTCCTAACATTGACATTCAGATGTACCACTTATAAAGCATTCGACGAAAAAGTTCGATTGTTCCATTACAATAAATCTATGATACCTACGTCTTTTACAATTTGTTCCAATCACTTCCAATGAATTCTTTATTTCTGTGACCTTTTTACTTGTGTTTACTTTTTTCACAGAATGTAGATATAGAAGACCATTGATAATCAATTACATGGATGTTGAGTCTAGTAAATATAAAAAATAAGTGTCCTGAGTTTATCACAGGATTACGCGGAGAGGGTACGAAGCCGAAAAGGATATATAATATCCATCATTATGAATAATTTTTACTATGAGGCCAACACTTAAATCGCAAAAAAACTTTTGCTGTCCCAAAGAATAAGGACGAAATGTAAAGAACAGCTTAGGTAAGTTTTATTTTTTAACAGTTTTTCCACCCACCGTTGGACCGCTCTTTTTTTACCGACTTCCAATAGGAGGAGGTTAATAATTCGACTGTATTTAAAAAAAAATATTGTCACCTCAGAACTTTTGTCTGGGTGAACCGAATTAGATGATTCTTTTTTTATTTGAAAGCTGCTGCTTCCCGTTTGGTTCTATTTCAATTTGGTCCAGTTCTGATGATGTCGGTTTTTTTTATTATAATTATTACTACCTTGGTCTAAAACATATTTTTCGTATATCTATGACTTTTTCGTGTTTGTAAGTTCTCTTTTAAGACTTACCTTTATTTAAGGACTCGTGAAATTGCCGTACAAAGGTCACGGGCTGCTTTTAGAGAAATAAACAATAGGGGCCTTACTTAAAAACGTTACTCAAGTTGACATACGCTTAAATATGCTCCGTCTTGTTTTCGCGTGTGACGAATGCCGTCAGTGAGAAGTTGAGAGAGCATTTTAAAACATAGATCAACTTGAGTAACGTTTTTAAGTAAGGCCCTAGTTTTATTTCTTTTTTTGTATGTTGTTGTTAGTCAAAATACATATAATCATGAACCAAAGAACAAAAAATTACTAATACATTTATAACTAGCCGTCCGCCCCGGCTTCGCACGAGTGTAAGCTCGGCCTTCGGCCTCGCTACAAAATATAATATAGCCTATGTCACCCGGGGATAGTGTAGCTTCCCAACAGTGAAAGAATTTTTCAAATCGGTTCAGTAGTTTCGGAGCCTATTCATTACAAACATACAAACATACAAAAATAGGTACAAATCTTTCCTCTTTATAATATTAGTGTAGACTAGCCGTCCGCCCCAGCTTCGCGCGAGTGTGGGCTCGGCCTTCGGCCTCGCTACAAAATATAATATAGCCTATGTCACCCGGGGATAGTGTAGCTTCCCAACAGTGAAAGAATTTTTCAAATCGGTTCAGTAGTTTCGGAGCCTATTCATTACAAACATACAAACATACAAAAATAGGTACAAATCTTTCCTCTTTATAATATTAGTGTAGATATAATCTTTACGCGCGTGAAGCCAATGGCAATAGTTTTAATATATATTAGTACATAACTAGTGGTTGCCCACGACATTGTACGCATAGGCTATACTTTTTTTTAATGATACTGGGTGACGAGACGAGCGAAGTCGCTCGCCTAAGGTAGAGTCCTTATTGGATGTAGAGATCGTCTAAGAAAGAGTTTTGCGGAGGGGGCAAAAGAGGGATGAAAGTTAATATAGGGTTGGGTTTTGTAGTGGTAGGACTCTTTTGCAGGGGTCCGTCTGGGGAAGTACCACACCTTTGCCAGTTATTCAACCGCCAAGCAGTAGTGGGCAAATACTACTGTGTTCCGGATTGAAGGGCAATGTTTCCAGCGAAATTACAGGGCACACAGAGATTTGACATCTTATATCTCGGGGTGACGAGCGCAGTGCATTGCCATCCAGGGTTTTGAACTGTTGAAGTTCAAAATTCTGAGTGGCGTTGAGCTGTCATGGGCAAGCGTGAAGAGCCATCAGGCGAGCGACTTCGCTCGTCTCGTCACTCAGTATCTATCATAAAAAAAAGGATTTTATTAGCTTTGACCTTTTACTATGCTTAACTCAGTGCTTCATGGAAATTATTAAACTTTTTCTAATCGAAAAGTTGGCAGAGGAAAATATTAGTTTACGAAGTAGGCTTTAGGGTTTCTTGACTTCTTATGATTTATCACTCACTGCCTTGTTAATTTTCTAGGAATACTTTGAGTATTTCTGAAAGTATAGGCGTTGACCGCAAAATGTAGTAGGTATGATGAGATTCCGGATATAAAGACGAATCTAAGGAATCTAAAAACTTTAATATTTCTAAATAATAATGTTAAAAGTCAAATGTCCTCGTCAGTTTTGCAAAAACTTAGCTTTAAATGTAAAATTCAACGTCGAGCACGAGAAATGCAGTGTTAGTTCTGTTACAATTTGAATTTCTAGAAGATTCAAATCTAATTCTCAAAGTGAAAGATTCCAAACTGAGGTTTAGATTTTGTTAGTATGTTTGTCGGTTCCTATGTGACTTTTTTTATATTTAGGCTTAGGCTTGCGTTTGACTGGCAACTCGCCTGATGTTAAGCGATGATGAGGTTTATAGTGACTTTATGTTGCCTAAACGGTTCGTCAAATTAAAATAGAGTTAATTAAGTAGTCCTAAATGATAATTAATTTCAGGTAGAGTGCCCAAAATGCTGGCCGCGTTGCCTCGCTGGATGGCGAGGCTAACTTTCTGACCCAAATATAGGCCAGCATTTTGGTCACGCAAAGAATCTTTCAGTCTCGTCAAATAGATAATAATAATCAATATATTGCTGATGATGACGATTCAAATTGTTTATTACACCATAAAGTACATATCAATAAAGTTGTGATTATATCGTATCTTGAAAATTAGGGCCTTTTCTTTATTAAGCTAATCATCATCACTATATATATAAAATTTCCATGCCACAATGTTAGTTACCGTACTCCTCCGAAACGGCTTTACCGATTTTTACCAAATGTTATATGCGTATTCAGTAGGTCTGAGAATCGGCTACTATTTATTTTCCATACCCCTTCACCGATTTTCATCACCACGCGGGTGAAACCGCGGGGCGCAGCTAGTATAATATATAATATAATTATCAATACAAAAAACCGACTTCATAAAAATGACAGAACTGGACCAAATTGTAACGTGACCACGCGGAAAGTACCAGCTTTCAAATAAAAAAAGAATCATCAAAATCGGTTCACCCAGTCGAAAGTTCTGAGGTAGCAAACATTTAAAAAAAATAGTCGAATTGATAACCTCCTCCTTTTTGGAAGTCGGTTAATTATATCGTCCATGAGCAACCGGGAAACCCATTAATTTACCAAAACAATCAAGAATACAAATTAGTAGCACGTGAAAGAGACAAAACAAGACTAATGTCTCAACTAATGTCCAGGCATTAGTGTCGCAGAGAAGGAAATGTACAGAAAAACCGCTCCCAACTAAAACTAGTTCGGAAAAAGTGCGGGTGGTTCGTATAGTTTGTGGCTTAAGAGGCCTTTATTCGTCTGCAGCTTTCTCGCTCGCACATTTTTACATTATTGACGATATAAAATTACTGAGTGTGAATTTACAAAAAGTGACACACCCAAGTTTTGCTGACTATCATAACATTATATACAAACTGTTACCATGTTACTCCGTCAAATTACAAGATATCGAAACGAAACATTTTTTGTTTATAATGTTATGATAGTCAGCAAAACTTGGGTGTCACTTTTTGTAAAATCACACTCAGTAATTTTAAATTGTCAATAATGTAAAAATGTGCAAGCGAGAAAGCTGCAGACGAATGCAGTTAGTAAGCCGATGCTTAAAGAATTGTTTTATGTATAACTAGCTGCACCTCCTGA
Source organism: Agriopis leucophaearia (assembly GCA_949125355.1). Taxonomy (NCBI): domain Eukaryota; kingdom Metazoa; phylum Arthropoda; class Insecta; order Lepidoptera; family Geometridae; genus Agriopis; species Agriopis leucophaearia. The sequence goes on from OX421287.1 coordinate 7,249,199, forward strand.
TTTTCCCTGCGTAGACATTCTCTGTGTTTTTTTTTACTTTCCAGCTTTCCAATAAAATAAAATAAAATCACGTCAATCCGTAACTGTTGCTGCGTGAAAGAGGAATAAACAATCAAGAAACACACTTTCGCGTTTATTTATAACTAGTGCTGTTGTACTACTTCGTACGCGTAAATTTTTATGTAAACTTTCAATAATATTTCTTCCATTTCGCAAAATAACATAGCTTGTACTTCAATCTGGTCATAGCTAAGCATATTCGTGAAACCACATTTAAATCCGTCCAGTGGTTTAGGAGATGTGCGTGGCCAAACAAACAGACAAAAATTCTAAAAACTGTCTTAATGTGTTCAGCTGCTTATTTCAAGATGCCGTGTTTTTTTTTCTTGATAACTCGCAATTACAGATTTTTTATCTATACATTTTTATTATATGTATAGATATTAGTATGAAACATGAAGATTTTGTGTGGTCTGCAGAGTGACAGCCACAATGATGTTTCTCCAAGCAATAAGGGGTTCAGTAGACCCTGTAACACCTGGGCTAGGTTTTATGCCAAGAGACAACGTCATAAGAACTTTTACTGGTCTAATCCGCCGTGCAAACTTCACTTGCGCGATTTAAATGGATAATGGTTCCCACACCGTTATGACAAAGCTAAACTCTGTGTGGAAGACAGTCATGCCCAGAGTTAAAAACTGATAACTCACGACCATAATGTTATCTTAGTTTGGGGATAGGGTTCCACTAAGGTACATAATAATTGTTTTACATTCAGCTCTCTTATTACAACATCTATATATTATATACCTACTTAATATCTTTATGTACCTATAAGCCTGTACAGAAAAGCAATAAAGGTATTTATTTTATTTAAACTTCGGTGCATAGTTCCCCAAACGTGGTGGTTAGATGTCGCTGTACGTAGCGAGGTCGCTACAGTTTCTCTGTTAATTTCCTCCTCGGTGTTAGTGTTAAGGATTATTATACTACCCACATATATCATACAAATGTGTTTACTAACAACAGTTTAAAACTAACACTGGGTTGTTATAGGTTTGCTTAGGCGATTACGTTTGTTGAATTTGAGTTGAATAGGGTTAAAAGTGTTAATATCTCATGGTAAATCTATAATAGAGAGATAATTGGGCTTTTGCACATAACCTAAAAAGGAGTGTTAGAATTACAACATTTTATTAAAAACTAGCCGTCCGCCCCGGCTTCGCACGAGTGTAAGCTCGGCCTTCGGCCTCGCTACAAAATGTAATATAGCCTATGTCACCCGGGGATAGTGTAGCTTCCCAACAGTGAAAGAATTTTTCAAATCGGTTCAGTAGTTTCGGAGCCTATTCATTACAAACATACAAAAATAGGTACAAATCTTTCCTCTTTATAATATTAGTGTAGATAAAGACGGAAATTGAGCATTGCCATTCTCTCCACTAGTGTTTTAGTTTTCATATAGTTATTCGTTTTAAAATTAGTTTTTAGTTAGCATTTTAAGTTTTCGTTCATTTTCTATTTTATAATTTGTGTTTCATAATTTCATAATAAAATATTCCAATGCGAAAATATACATTTATTTTCTAACATCAACAACATTAATGTAGTAAGACATTTAAATGCTATATCTTCATTAATTTTGACAATTTTTTTTGTGATCAGCTATATATAATTGGTCTTTAACCAATGTGTGTTGCCAGTGATGACATATGGTACTGAAACGTGGTCCTTAACTGTTGGCCTTTTGGAGAAACTCAGAGTCGCACAACGGGCAATGGAGAGAGCTATGCTCGGAGTTTCTTTGCGCGATAGAATCCGAAACGTGGATATTCGACAAAGAACCAGAGTCATCGATATAGCTATTAAAATTTGCAAATTGAAGTGGCAATGGGCAGGCCACATCGCTCGAAGAACCGATAACCGATGGGGAAGAAAGGTTCTTGAGTGGAGACCACGAATTGGAAGACGCAGCGTAGGTAGGCCTTCCACTAGATGGACCGACGACATCGTGAGAGTCGCGGGCATCCAGTGGATGCAGATGGCAGGTTGTCGTTCAGTGTGGAGGTTAAAGGGGGAGGCCTATGTTCAGCAGTGTACGTCTTATGGCTGATTATGATGATATAATGGACAGATTTTTAAGAAGAAATAAAATAATAAGTTCGGTAGCTTTTTTAGTAGGTTCTTATACTGTATTTTTTTCTGTATTTACTCTGTGTAATACTTGCGCGAGTTTTCGTACTTAGCCTAATGAACTAGATACAGAACAGCGGAAGTAGTCGATTTCTGGAATAGCCAGAATAAATTCTAGCATGTAAACATCAACGACAATACTATTCTCCCGTACTAGAGATTATTTATGTCTCTCTCGCTCGCATACAAAAAAAAAAACAAGCTTGTTTTAAGAACCAACGCACAGACCAAAGCTCTTATGATATAAAAGACTAAGAAAGAGGGTAGATCGTTTTGTCTGCACCAAACTTTGAACTGTTCGACCAACCACCCGCATTCTTCAGACTTCCCGTGAACATGGTGCATGTAACTGCGCCGAAATATCGGGAGCTCCTTCCACAACCTTACCACAGTAAATATCCCGTAAATAATAATATAACTGTAGTGAACAACCGTGATAGTTTAAAACAGTGTTTCTTATGATAGAGACGTGAAATTGAAATCCAATATTTCTCAATTATTCAAAGCAATAAAAACGGATTTTGCGAAATTCCACTTTTAAGGGGGTAAAATGGAACTCTTTAAGTTTGTATGGAAAAATTATTAATGCTATGTTAATGAAGCTCAGATTGAGTATTTAACAAATAATTTTCAATATAAATAAACAAGCTAAGTGCGAGTCGGGCTCACGCTTAGCTTGTATATGTTTTAGCGGAATACCCGGTGAAATCATGCTCGTTTCTAACTTAAGAAACAGTACCGAGATAACTCGAACGCACGAGAAGAGGCCCCTAGCGTCCGAATAAACCGACCTTGCTATAATGCGAGAGACAGTTCATTTGCTTAAGTAGAAAATACAAGATGTATGTCAATATCCTTAAGGAAAATTCGCCTTTTTGTTGGCGGAAAATCTTTACAAGATACCCAGCTTTGATGGGGCCCAACGCATCCTGATTACGTTAACTGTCAATTGCAATCGCAAAGGCACGACTTTCAAAAACCGTTCCACGTTTTTTGTTCTTACGCATCAACAGTTACAATAGCACTTTTCACGAAAAATATAAAACCGGGAAATTCAATAAACCGGATTCAAGCACTAATTTCTCAGCCTCAGAGATGGAATATCTTATTCAAATATGAATGGGTCTCAGCCTTGTGATTTAACGAAGAGTCAACACGTCCTGAGGATGCCTCGTGAAGGGATGAAACACGTGTAGACAAAGTGCACTAAGGAAACAGATATGTATAATTATTTCATTTCGTCACCATCATCATCATTTCAGCAACACATTTTGTCACCGACTCACACATGGCCAATATTTATTATTTTACTTTAGAATGTGTACTACAATCACGACAAGTTTGGCGTTTGTACGTATTACCATTTGTACACAAAAGCAAATACAAAAATATGTTTAAAAAAACATTGTTGCATGGGGACTCCCCTTTAGTTTTTTTTTCTTTTTGAATGTATTACTATTTCTTAATTAATCTGCCGTAACATTACATATTGTGTGAAAATTTCAATGGCTAACTATTATGGTTTGAAAGTTACTGTCTCATATAGCTGATAAAAGGTAAGACAGACAGGGTAGGATCAGTAATCCCCAGTCCCGTATTTTTTTGGGTACGGAACCTTAAAATGAAGATTTAGAACAACCCGGATAGACTTGCAAAATGGCGGTTTCGAGAAAAACGCGGAAAACGTATTTTTTGGATATATAAATAACATGTCTATAACTATTTAAGTGTATATAAAGAACAAGATTAAAAAAAATGTGTTAGATTGTCCCTTTGGGATACCATTTTCGGCAAAAAGTGAAAAAACCCAAAAATGACGATTACTGCATGTGGATTCAGTAGGAAACCTGTCAATACGGCTCATTTATAAAATTTTCAGATACATTAAGAAACTTTTTGCGCCACCAATGAACTAACTAATAGTCCACATGGGATAAAAGGGCGCCGAGGTTGTCTGCAGGGTGAGTTCGACTAAAGGCAAGCCTGATTTAGGCCAAATCGTTCGCACCTGCCACATCTCCCTTGTTTATCTGATCTGAGGTTGTATCTTTGCTTACCTACATATTTATTTTTATCGTGTCGAGCTCCGTACTACATCCTTTTTTTTGTTTTCGAGACGGAAATCTTCCAAAGATACCCAGCTGCATTGGGGTGCAACCAGGTTATGTGGGATTACACCCACTACAACCCCCCCGGCGACCAGCCTTAGTGCTTGACAAGAGGGCTCCGGAATCTTCAGAGGAACGCACCGGAGCCCTCCAGTATTGATTCCCTGCTATACACAGAATAAAAAACAGATAACACCGAGGGTGCTGCTAGCATTTTAAAAAGTACTAAATCGGCTGGTAAAAAGCATTACATAGGCTATATCAATGCTAATATTATTCAGAAGCTTTGATATTACAAACCTTACAAGGTAAAAGAGGCGAAATTCGTCGCGTTCACTCGCTGTAACCGTTCGGCATTGATATTTAAATGGATAGAATAAATCACGTACAGACCTGCGTGTAATGGAACGTTCAGAGTCTTGGGAATCAATAAGTATTCTTCTGAACTTTGGAAAATATCGTGTACTTAGTTCCTAAAGAAATTGAACTACAATACACTTCATATTTGATCCGTTTGGGGTAGAGATATTGGGGTACCCAAAACTTGCAATTTTTAAAACTCTTCGTGTCTAATCGATTCTAAAAATAGGTTCCAAAGAGCTAGCAAATGAGTAAAACGTGCTACGCCAAAAACTTCTCAAGGGGAAGGAGTAAAAAAATATTTCAGCGCAGTAATGCCGCCAGCATGCTAGGTACGCTGCCAAGGCGGCTGTAGTTGTTGCGAACTGACTTATACAAGTTCATGCGACGAAGATAATCTCGACCACGCTAGAATAGGGCCCCAAGTCCAGACTATTTCGGGATACTGTCAAAAGGACACAAACACCCATAAAGTACTTGCCAATAACTAAGTGAGCTCATTGAAATGGGGATTTCCACTGCCCCCGCGAAATGGTCCGCCATTGTGGTGTAAGATTTATCACACAGTTTCAATGAAGACTCCATAAAAAGGGAAATAAATGCCCGTCTCTTTATCTGGTCGTTTTTGGTAGCATAATAGCAGTAAGAGATATAGGTATCAACTAATATTTCTCCAAGATGGGTTAGCGCTTAGAAACCGGGACTTAAACTTGGCTAGGCGACGAGTAGCCCCCAAGGGGCCCCGCTTCTTCTGGATTTGAGTAAAGCCTATGTTTGAGCAGCCAGAGTATGCTGCAGTTTTTCAAGGCCACAACAGGAGAGGAGTGTGGCAAAGGAAGATAAATCTCCGGCCACTCGCCAGACTCCTCTGGCGTTCAATGGTCATCTGTACTGGTACAGGAGAGGTGAACTACCCCAGGCTGCGATAGTCACAGCTGGTTTTTGGGACGTGCAAAAGCGCTGCGTCCCCGCGAAAGCGACCGGACTTATGTCCTTATGTCCGGTTTTTTGTTTATTCGGATTTTTGAGATCGATTTAATTACGTTAGCACTCGTTACAGAATATCTTCATATCATATTCTATCCTTAAACAAATAAATAAAGAACTTGAAAATAAATTACTTGTCCTCAATTTAACAAAAGTTAAATTAAATGACGTTAAGATCAATGACGGCAATATAAGTCAATGTCAAGTAAGAATTGTGACCTATAAATAGCTGGCGATTTTTTGCTTTTTTCAACGGCTTTATTTAATTTCTAAGTGGTAGCTCTGGATACATTGTTGTGGTACGAAATGTACTACACTTATATACTCTGGCACCGTCACATCTTTCTGAGATACATGGTAGGGCTGGTGCAGCTCTCTGCCAAGCACAAGCGGCGCAAATATGCTAACCTCGGCACTGGTTACATATTTGAGGCGTTTGGGGTCGAGACATTGGGCCCTTGCGGACCGAGAGCTCACCTCATTTTCAAAAATCTTTCAGTACCCTTAGTACAAGATTTGACAGTTTTCGAAAACTTTTTTCGTTTCCGTATTGTCCCATACATTTTAGTACAGCGCCTCTAACGGAAACGCGGATGAACTAAAATCGGTAGTAATCGGCAGTATAGGTTGCTTCACTCAAATACGAAAAATAGTTTCGAATAGCTTTCAGCCCAGCAATGTATGCATCAAAACGAAAACGAAAAAAGTTTTCGAAAACTATCAAACCTTGTACTAAGGGTACAGAGCGCCTGGTTATTTCGACGCGTGACCAAAATGCTGGCGTCCCAACTGGCCAATATCTGGCCCAACGCATAAGCAATGCCATTCAGCGTGGTAATGCCGCCAGCATGCTAGATACGCTGATAGTGGACTTGAGCATTTGGATTGTCTTTAGACCTTCAACGGTCTATAGGCATGTATTTTGTTTGGTTAATAAAAGCACTAGTCCGTATTAAAAAAAAACTACCATACTGTATTATATGTTTACGGAGTCTTTCCCGCTTAGCTTTAGAAGCAAGTCCGTTTGTCGGTACTTAGAGTCTGATACCATTAACTTAATCTGATCTTAAGTTAAATACTCTTTATAAGCGTCGCAGGGACTCTACTTAGGTTTTATTCGCTGGTCTTTGACAGAATTCTCTTTGATAGTATAATTATAGGAATTTCTTGGTAGAGACGTAAGTACCTAATGAATTATACATAATATTTTGTAGAGGGTTTTACAAACTGTACAGGGCCCATATTCACTAATTAAATTACGCACGTAACGCGCCCGTCAGAAAGTAGAGATTTCAACGAACAAAAAGCACACCGACTTTTTAAAAAAAGCTAATATTTTGACACGAGAATTTTCGATTGAAAATTAGGGTGCTTTTTTGATATTAAGTCAAAATAAGGTGAAAAAATAAATATTTTAAAGCAAATAAATTACAGTGTATTTGGGACATAAAAGGGTAAGTTTTCACCAAATTTCGTAAAAAAAAATATTATGAAAAAAATATAAAAAAATACTTGGTTATTTGAATTTTTCACATAAATTTTGAGGTTATGTAAAAAAAATTGTAGATCTTTTTATTACCTACAACTTTGCCATTTAACTTTTTTTCATAGGACTTGTAGTTTTACCGGAAATCGAGATAAACCATTTTTTACCCTTAAAAAACCTTTACCCCCCTTTACCCCCCCCCCCCCCCCTTCCACTTCCCGAACTCAGATCGCCCGTAATTTATTTTTCCTTTCATTTTTATCATATTCCCCTCCTTTTCTAATGGGTTTCATCCTACTACTATTTTTTTTGGTTTCAAAAATTATCGACCCTGGTCTATGCCTAGAGAAACCGATTCACTCTACTCGATTGATTATTTCTCTTCGATTTAGTACTATGAAAACAACATTACCTACCTACCTAATAAAATGCGAATTCTTAATTCGGCCCTTAAGTCCAGTACAAGTAAATAACGACGTTCACGCCTTAACAAAGCCTATTGTCGGTGGTTTACTAGTAATTACATACCGGCCTCGAATTAGAGGCGCGGAGGTATACAAACAGTAAGGCCCAACGCCCACTATTAAGTTATCCACTGGCAACTTGTACTCGCCGAGTCACCTCGCCTTTCAATAAAAAGAAAAAATATTTAAAATTATTTAAAAACGAGCGTTTAGAAAAATAGATATCTCGTTAATAAATCTAAAATTAAGCTGCCCGATAGTCTATTAAAAAAACTCGCACTAGGCACTCTGTACTCACTTGATTTACTACTATTTACCCCCCCCCCCCCCCCCCCCCCCAAAAAATAATAATAATTAATCTTTTGTTAAATATAATACTCTCTCTAAAGTTTATATACATATTACATTTAAGCTGTCAAAATTATTTTGTAATAAGTACTTGTATTTCTGTAAACATTATCCATTAAGTATTAAGTTTTGTATGAGCTTAACGCTTGCAAAACAAAATCATTAGACGACATTGTACATCTAGGATTGTTATTTTATTTTATTTCGAAATTAAAAAAATTAAAAAACTCACTTGATTTACTGCTCACTAATGTATGTTTTACCTTCGAACAGTAAATAGTATTTCGTCGGTTTATGTACTTTAATTAGGACAATTTCAACACTGGACGTAAACTAGTACGTTTCTCGCTATCGACACCTTTTATTTGGCTTTTAAAACTTTTCAATAGAGTTTTATTACCAGCATGGGGTAATATTTCCCTCATAAGACACTACCTACATTGTTTATTTACCCGACTTCATTAGTTTTCCCGATATTCATTTGATTTTCGTTTTTTAGGGTTCCGTACCCAAAGGGTAAAACGGGACCCTATTACTAAGGCTCCGCTGTCTGTCTGTCACCAGGCTGTATCTCATGTCCGTGGTAGTTAGTAGAAATTTTCACAAATGATATATTTCTGTTGCCGCTATAACAAGAAATACTAAAAAAAAACAGAATAAAATAAATATTTAAGGGGGCTCCCATACAACAGACGTGATTTTTTGCAGTTTTTATTGATAATTGTACGGAACCCTTCGTGCGCGAGCCCGACTCGAACTTTGCCGGTTATTTTTAATTCAATAATAGATGCGTTCTTCGGTTTCACCCGCGTGAAAAGTATCCTGTAAAATGTAAATCGACTCCATTTCTATGCAAAAATCAAGTTTTTTTACTTACTATTTTATTTTAATGCTGGTGGTAAACAAGCGGACGGGCTGTCTGATGGTAAGCAGTCACTCTCGCCTATGGATACTTGTAACATCAGAGGCATGACGACTACGTTGCCGACCCTTTAAGTTGATTAACTCGCCTTTTGAAGAACCCCATGTTGTAGCTTCTCGGAAACACCGCGGAAGGTAGCTCGTTCCAAATTTTGCAGGTGTGAGGCAAGAAAGATCGCGTGCATCGCACAGTGTGCGATTTTCACTAATCATGATATAAGGATGAGCTTTCAGGCGATGGCGGCTAGTACAATGGTAAAACCGCGACGCCGTCATCAGATCAAACAATTCATCAGAACACTTATTCATTTATTTTATTTATTTATTTTATTTTATTTGGAAAACATATAGTAATAAATAACTAGATTACTTATATATTAAATAAATAAACACCATTTAGCAGTTTCCGCATATTGAAATAAATTGCGCATGGAGACGAAGAAAATATATAAATAACAAAATAATAATAATAACAAAAAAACAAATAATAAACCAAAACAAATCGAGATATACTTTTTTACATTATGGGATACAAGACAGTTGGGGAGACACACCAAACCACCTTTTACTAATATTTTGTCTGATTGAATTCGAGGATGTTTCAAACAAGTCAAAGACCGGAAAATCTTCCAGTGTGTTTATGGAGTTGGATGCTCTTAAAAAGAAGGAGTTTTGCCTGTAATTAGTCCCATTTTAAATGCGATAAAAGATACAGAGATCCAATATCTTTGCGTATGTTGAGCGGCTCTAGGTGTAGGTGGTTCGTCAATAATTATAATAATGTGTATGCACGTAGTATTTTTGGTCTCAAGGCTTTTGAAGTTCTGACATTTCGTTGATTTGCAACGCATAGAAGTGTGAAAATCCAAAATCCCGTTCAAAGAAATCTGTCCGAATGTCAAAAGCGGAAGTCACAAAATCTTTACCTTTTAGAGCTTTCATCAGCATTCGATCCCGCAACTTTCGCTACAAAATCCCACCTTTATCCGCTGAGCCACAGTTTCTCAACTTGTCATTTCTTTGTGCCACGGAACATCAAAAGTGATGGAACGGCCAAGAACGAGTAAAACAAGCTACTTGTTTTACTTTACCTCGAAATAGTGCTTAACATATTCTAGCTCCATAAATCTGCAAGTTGAAGTGGCAATGGGCAGGCCACATCGCTCGAAGAACTGTTAACTGATGGGGAAGAAAGTTTCTTGAGTGGAGACCGCGAACCGGAAGACGCAGCGTAGGTAGGCCTCCCACTAGATGAACCGACGACATTGTGAGAGTCGCGGGCATCCAGTGGATGCAGATGGCAGGATGTCGTTCAGTGTGGAGGTTAACGGGGGAGGCCTATGTTCAGCAGTGGACGTCTTCTGGCTGATGATGATATTCTAGCTGCATTTTTTATAATCCGTTGTCGATCGAGTTTCAGTTGCTTCTACGGAGGCATAATGACGTAATAGAAGAAAAAACAACAACATTATTCAACGCCATATTTGTTACTCGACCTACTTTCTCAATTTTTTGTATTTTTTTTATAATAAATAATAGGCTTGCTTTTGAGCGCCACCTCGACGACGGTGCGGTCTATGACTATGATGTCATCAATATGTATTAGTTTAGTGGGCTCAAATAACTACGTGAGAGGTGATATTGGCGATTTATCGATTACCCCCCCCCCCCCCACAGGAAGATGTCGTGAGATTTTTCTAAATCTGTAATAAGTTGTGTAGGATTAAGCTATCTTATACCTACGTATGTTATTGTATAAACATATTGTTTAACTTAATTCAACCCAGTATTCTCGCAAATTTACACTTTTTCTTGCGGAAATTCTTAGTTATTTACACAATTTATGAACATAAGCTCATACTTTTGGCGTCACTTTCTTGATACACATGGCCATTCCATACGTTAGATATTCTGCGTCTTGCACCGTACTTCATCTCAGTAATCAAGGGACCGTGAAATCGCGCAGAGGTGACATGAGCTCTCCATATCGCATACTTACCTATTCTACCCTCGAAAATATGCATTTCACGGAGGACTTGCTGTAGAAATTGCATGGAAATGTCGCTTCGTAAGGAAATCTTTTGACGATTCCGTTTTTAATGAGTATTCTACACGCAGTTTTGTTTTTTCTTTTATTTTTTTTATATTGACTGTTTCGTTTTAAAATGTTTGTTGCGTTCAGTTTGTACGTATACCGGCAAACATTTTAGGGGCTATTCGTAAATGTAAGACAGTTACCATAATTACTAGTATATAATCATTTGTATCTAATATTAATATGAACCATTCTGTAAAAGTATTAATGTTCTGTAGTGATGAGCATCTGTTGACTGTTGACAGATACAATAGTAATGACGTTTCAAACGGTAACATTGACTTTGACAGATGCTCATCACCAATAGATAATTGTCAGTTGAATTGTAGACTGGCACTTGATATCGAGCTGTTAAGCGAATAGGACATTATTGTAATATTATAATAAATCTCAAATATCTTAATAATCCTGATTTCATTTCTGAGATTTACGCGTAGTCTTTCGTCTCAGAAGTGGGATAAAATACAATTTTTACGTCACACGTTAAGGGGAAGAGGGTCAACAAAGTGTGATATCGTGTGACAAAGGCGGGACAAGTCTTAAGCTTCATGACGTCACAAACATGTATAAATCTAAAGTGAAAAACTATAAAATATTATCAACTCTATCAATATTCATCATCAGCCAGAAGACGTCCACTGCTGAACATAGGCCTCCCCCTTTAACCTCCACACTGAACGACATCCTGCCATCTGCATCCACTGGATGCCCGCGACTCTCACAATGTCGTCGGTCCATCTAGTGGGAGGCCTACCTACGCTGCGTCTTCCGGTTCGCGGTCTCCACTCAAGAACCTTTCTTCCCCATCGGTTAACAGTTCTTCGAGCGATGTGGCCTGCCCATTGCCACTTCAACTTGCAGATTTTAATAGCTATGTCGGTGACTCTGGTTCTTTGGCGAATATCTACGTTTCGGATTTTATCGCGCAAAGAAACTCCGAGCATAGCTCTCTCCATTGCCCGTTGTGTGACTCTGAGTTTTTCCAAAAGGCCAACAGTTAAGGACCACGTCTCAGTACCATATGTCATCACTGGCAACACACACTGATCAAATACCTTTGTCTTTAGGCACTGCGGTATCTTGGACGAGAAGATGTCACGCAATTTCCCGAACGCTGCCCATCCGAGTAGGACTCTTCGGGCGACCTCTTTGCCTAAATTGGACTTACCTAACTGAACAATCTGTCCAAGATAGGTGTAATGGTTAACAACTTCGAGAATATCGTTCCCAACGATTACCGGTACGGGTACAACATGGACATTGGACATGACTTTTGTCTTGTCCATGTTCATTTTAAGACACACCTGTCGGGAAAGGCTACTGAGGTCGCTGAGCATTGTATTAAGGTCCTCCAGCGACTTTGCCATGATGACTATATCGTCGGCAAAACGAAGGTGAGTGATGTATTCGCCATTGATGTTGATGCCGAATCCGTTCCAGTCCAAGAGCTTGAAAACGTCCTCCAATGCGTTAGTGAACTGTTTCGGAGAGATAACATCTCCCTGTCTCACGCTTTTATGCAATTGGATTGGTTCCGTGCTCTCGTCCTGTAATCGGATCGACATGGTGGCGTTTATATACAAACACTTCAGCACTTCGATATACCTATAGTCGATATGACAACGCTGGAGGGACTGCAACACTGCCCAGGTCTCGATTGAATCGAAGGCTTTTTCATAGTCCACAAACGCTAGACATAATGGCCGATTATACTCCTCAGTCTTCTGTATAATCTGGCGGAGCGTGTGTATGTGGTCTATCTATGGTGCTCCAGCCTTTACGGAAACCGGCGTGTTCGGGAAGCTGGAGACTTCCAGCCTTTATTACGAACCGTCTCGAAAGCAGGTTTGATGACTATCAAACCTGCTTTCGAGACGGTTCGTAATGACTCTGGAGAACAACTTGTACACATGGCTCAGGAGTGAGATGGGCCTATTATTCTTCAACGAGGTGTTATCACCTTTTTTGAAGAAGAGCACGCTCCTATTCCATGCTTCAGGCGTAGTACCTTCGAGTATGACGGAATTAAATAACTTCTGGAGGACCAAAAGTACCGGTTTTCCACCCGCTCTCAGAAGTTCTGTCGTGATTCCGTCATCACCCGGCGCCTTGTTGTTTTTAAGCTGTTTCAGAGCCATTCTAATCTCGTACAAGCTGATGTCTGAGATGTCCTCAGTGTAGTGTCGGGTCAGTTTAGCTCTCTTGTCCTGAGCTGCGCTGACAATAGGCTGTCGTGTTGAGGTGTACAAATGTCCGTAAAACCTCTCGAGCTCTCTCAGAATCTCCGGCTTTGATGAAATGATACTGCCATCCTCGATCTTCAGCTTCGTCATTTGGCTTTTCCCAATAACTCTATCAATATTACTTATTACAATTAAATTTATTTGTATCACTTTTTGGTACGTGGCGGACGTTTTAATTAATTAAAAAAAAAACATATAGAAAGTTTTTTTTTTCGACCTCTTTGGCCAAATATTTAAAAATAAAAAAATTCTTAAAAATTTTATCAAAAATATATTTTATTTTAAAAAGAAAGCGCAATCCTTTTTTTTGTGGCTTTTTAAAACGGTGGGGGCATTATTTATACTTAAGTACTTAGTTTTCTCAAAGAAAGAAAAAGAAAAAACCTTTACACATAGATTCTAGTCCGCGTTTAGGCACTTAGTTAATTAGAAGATGTAGAATAGAACCTTTCGAAGATTAAGGGTTTTCGCACTTAAGGGCTTTTCCAGTATTAAGGAAAACCAGACAACAAACCCAATCCCACACACACAGAGAACGTTAAGATTAAGAATCATTGGCGGTACTTGTAAATAATTTCATGGCATTTCTATAGACTAACGTAATTTAGTCTACCTGTGAACACGGACACAGCAGTGTTGGAAACGCTAGGAATTAAATAATAACGCGATTAAATTTCAATGTTTAATAACCGCAAATAAAAAACTTAATGCTGTGGCACACACTCGACGAGTGGAGAGGGAAGTAGGCAGAGACGTAGCGTGACTGCGTGCCTCTCCACGCTCGTCATACTCCTCGCCTATCGCCAACACGATTAAGGACTTTTTTTTTTATGATGAGTTTTTTTGCTGTTGGCCTTGCGGCTCCTACAGCTTGACCGGACTAGTTGGTGAACGCAGAGGGCGTTGGGCCAACATGATTTAGATTTTTGGGCGACAAGCGCAAGGGCACCTCGGAGGTACGAGGCTCGGCTTGGAAAGGACATTTCACTCAGTAGAAAAAAAAATTAAAGCATGCCTGGCGCTCTCCGCACTTTAGGTATGAAGCTACAAGTAGTCAACTGGTCGGACTTGCTTTGCCCGCTGCCGCGCGATAGACACAGATAACGCGACATGAGTTACGCGATAGATAGAGAGGCAACTTCTAGGTTAATATAGCAGTAGGTAGTTAGCGCTCGCACATCCTGAATTGGACTTTATTGTGTGGTAATAAGAGTCGCTATTTATTTAAATGCTTTTGCAGAGTGAACCTTCTGTGCTTGTTCTTTATGTGTTCTGTGATGAAAGTAACACCGACATGCGCTTTTCGTTTTTTTTAATTTTTTATTCTTTTAATCCTATCCTAAATACCTATTAGACTTATAATTATTAAATTATTTCTACGATATCTTTATAAACGGATTTCATAATTATGGAGGGAAACGCCAAGGTACATTTTACATTACAGCTATACTTTTCGAAATATATGAGAGAAACCTCAAAAACAGAATTAGCGAAGCGCACCTTTAAGGAGTACGATATATGAAACCTTAATGGTTATCTGTAGTAAGAAGTGGAAAAATTTCACCTTAATACAAAAACCCAGTATTAAACTCACTTCCTGAATGTATCATCAAAGCATACCTGAAAGGTTAAAGCTCTCGTAAGCTTCCGTCCTAAGCAGGATCTGAACTGTTGCATGGAAAATTTGAGCTAGAATTATGTAGACTGGATAACGGAGTTTGTAAACCCTGCTCATGAGAAATAAACGTTGCTATATGTCTGGGTGTTAATATCTATTTAAGTATGTATTTAAAAATATATATGTATGTATATCAGTCTCTGGCAGCCATATTACAAGCTTTGCTTAGTTTGGGGTCAGATGACCGTGTGTGGAAAAATGTCCCAGATATATATTATTATTATATATTATACTAGCCGTCCGCCCCGGCTTCGCACGAGTGTAAGCTCGGCCTTCGGCCTCGCTACAAAATATAATATAGCCTATGTCACCCGGGGATAGTGTAGCTTCCCAACAGTGAAAGAATTTTTCAAATCGGTTCAGTAGTTTCGGAGCCTATTCATTACAAACATACAAACATACAAAAATAGGTACAAATCTTTCCTCTTTATAATATTAGTGTAGATATATATATATATATATTTAGGCATCATTTAGTACTTACACACTAGTTTATTATTCGGTATTAAGATAGGGCAATTCAGAGATATTTAATTGTAAATGAATACCGCTAAAACCTGAGAAATATACTTACCAAATTTTCTTATTTTAGTTTCCTATCCTTTTTTGGATTCCGTAGGCCGACAAGGAACCCTTATAAATTCGTTCTGTCCGTCTGTCTGATGTCTGTCCATCCGTCCATTTTTTTTTTGAATCTTCTAACTTCTATAGTTATTAAGGCAAGTGCATGAAACTTTGCACAATTACAGATTAAATATAGATCTCAATTTTAAATGTATGAAAACAATTTAGGAATGGCTCTCGTACATGTAAAATGGGGATGAAATATATTATTTCCCTGAACTCCTTCCTATGTGGTATCGTTTAAAATAAAGGGAAGGTTTCATACATCACTTTATCAAGTGTATATTTTGTGAAATATGGTCACAAAAAAGCCGAAGTAGCAAAAAGTTGCCCCCCTCCGCTGCATTTCTTAACTATTTAACATAGAAATTTGTTATTTACCATGCTGATATGTAATATTAAAAACCATAATTCAAAATTGTTTCGAACATTTTCTAATTATAATTTTTGAGTTAGATACTGCGATAAAAATGTAATAAATTCAAGACATTCTAGCTCAAAGATCATTCACCTTTTCGTAAAATTGTCTTAACAAAGAATGTTTCTCAAGCACTTCGTTTTCTTTTTGACTAAACCATAAAACGTATGATGCATCTCTGAAATTTTCTGAAGTCCACAGAGAATCGTTCTTATGAGTTTTTCTGTGACCGCCAATTTCTGAACTTATGGATTGTGACTACAATTATTATGGGGTACGAATAAATAGCAATAAAAAAAAACGACTTCGAAAAATTTCAGAACTGGACCAAATGAAATGGGACCACACGGGAAGGACCAGCTTTCAAATAAAAAAAGAATCATCAAGATCGGTTCACCCAGTCGAAAGTTCTGAGGTAACAAACATTTAAAAAAAACAGTCGAATTGATAACCTCTCCTTTTTGGAAGTCGGTTATAAACGGAACCCTACCATATGCGTGTCTCGCTCTTGGCTAGTTATTTTGTCAATGTTGCATGGTGTTGTTTTATCATCCACCTGCTGCATAGGGGAGATAACCGAAGCTGGGCTCTAGAACTGCAACCCAAACATCGCGACTTCGAAATTTAGGGGAAAGTTGAAAAGTTCTTATCACGCAAGTATGTTTTGAATGACAGGTGCTGATAAGGTTTTGTGAATGTTAGTTTAAGTTCCAGACTGATTTCTGGCGCCATGGTGCAATGGCGTCAACATGTATAATGTTTTTTTTAAACCCAACAAATGAGCTGACAATCTCCAAACGGCTGAACAGATCTTGAAATTTAGCTAGGAAAGTACGATTAACCCGGCGAGCATGAGCCAGGGTATCTTACACCCTGGTATTTTTTTTAAGTTGTGTATTTTTTTAAACCTTCGTCTGACAACACTAGCTCGCTCAGTAGCTGGAGCCAGGGGCGTATAATAATATATATATAAATATATATAAGTATATATAAATATCATATCGAGCATAATAACGATTGATGAAAAGACACAAAGAGACCCACCGTCTCTGCGCATACTGAGCGGCTCTAGGTTTTCAGTGAGCTTGGGATCGTAGACAATTCTGACAGCTCTACGCTGAAATGCATCAAGTGGGTCAAGCTGATACTTATTTTTATTTTTTTTAATTCGGTAATAGGCTTGCGTTTGACCGCCAACTCGTCTGATGTTAAGCGCGATGCGGTCTACGATGGAGCACGCTTGCCCAGAAGAAACCGATTCACTCGAGATTTGAAGACACCCAGATTGTACGGAAGCCTGGAAGAAATCGCTTTAAGCGATAAGGCCGCCTGTTAAAAGCCTAGATAATTACTGTAATTTATAATGTTATCCTTGTTTTTGTGGTTTTTAATAAAGAGTAATTGTATTGTACATCGTGTTGTTGTATTATTGACCATCGAGTTATTAGCAATCATATAATCATGTTTAATAACTTGATTATCATGATAGTAATTCTTTGGTAATTGTACAATTACAAGTCAATTATAATTAACAATAATCGTCGAAATGTATAATAATCTCAATCAATAATCAATTACAATGTGAAATTCTCATGTTTATGCGTTTATAACTGCCTTTTTGAAGAGAAAATTTCTTTAGGCGCGTTGAGCCCTTTTTTGGTGAAAAACTCGCGGCATCGTCACGCTGTACCGTCTATTTTAAAACAGCACCATCTCTTGTAGAATAGGTGAATTACTACTTAAGTTTTTACTTCTGACGTCCAGTCCTATGACTGATGTGTTTCTTTACATGCAAGGCAAGGTCGCCTGGAAATTTCGACTCAAAAGCATCAACCCATTTTCGCACCCGCTGAGACACCGCCATATCTCGCTTGTATGTCTTATCTGTGGTAAGTTTGGACTATAAAATTATTTGTTGTTACCATAATTAATTATGGAAAATTTTAACATAATTTAATGTTACCTTAGCTAATGTTAAAAGCTATTTCTCATTAATTATTACGCCATTTACGGGAGTTACACACGCTAAGCCAATTTGCAAATTTTTTATACCGGCCAAGTGCAAGTCAAGCTCGCGCACTAAAGGTTCCGTACCACCACAAAATACAACAAGTATTACAAAAAGACAACGTCACGCCTAAGCGGTCACCCATCCAAGTACCGAACGCGCCCGACGTTGCCTAATTTGATGGTGAACTCAAATTTGTCACCGACTTGCACTTGTGCGAGTGTGTACTATAATCATGTCAAGTTTGACGCTTGTACGTATTACCGTTTTAACATTAGAGCAAATACGAAAATACGTTTGTTGTATTGGGTTTGGGCCCTTTAGTTTTCACTTTTGACTATTATTTCTTAAGGCTTCCGTGCATCGCATCCGCGCAAATCTGACGCCCGCGTCAAACGCGTGCGGCACGGAACTCTAGCTTTATTTATTCCGCCGTTTAATTACATATTCTGTGAAAATTTCAACTGGCTATCATTACGGTTCGCAAGATAAAACCGTTATAAGATAGGACGGATGGACAGACAGACAGATCTTCTGCGCTTGGGGCGTGGGTTCGATTCCCACCTAGGGCAAACATTTATGTGATGAACATTTGTGTTTGTTCTATATCTGGGTGTTAATATCTATTTAAGTATGTATTTAAAATGATATATGTACGTCTCTGGCAGCCATATTACAAGCTTTGCTTAGTTTGGGGTCACCAGTTTGGGGTTGGGACCGTGTGTGGAAAATGTCAACAAAAAGACAGCGTAGGCTTAGTAATAGAGTCCCGTTGACACCCTTTGGGTACGGAACCCTAAAAAGTAAGTAACCTTCATAGGGGCCTTTATTCTGCACGGGCTAAACGCGCTCTATCGTGGCGCGTTAAGTTAACCTTCAAATGTTGAACTTTATTTCCTAAGCAATATAGGCCAACTTTTTGAGATAAACTTAACATGGCCACGATAGCGCGCGTTTGCCCGTGCGGAATAAGGGCCCTGGGCGCCATTATATCCATTCAAAGAGCCACACATCACGTGACCTTGTTTTCAATCCCCTACAATAGAGAATCTGTACCTGTCACCTGCTGCCACCAAGCCAATATATAGCCAAGTTTTATTTCGGACATGACATTTTGTCGAACAAAAAAGGTCATTTGGACAAATGGCCACAGAATAAGTAATAGCGACTGGTAGTTTTAGTCCAGTGGCTCTACTTCTAACCGTCTGAATTTCTGTCACAAGAAATTCATCACGCAAAAAGGTATTTTGGCCAATGATCTTGGACGAATACACAATGGACATGTAACCTCGAACGCTCTCGCCATTGTCATAAACCGAGAACTTTCGCATATCTGAATACGACTACGTCAAACACTACAGAGTAACAAGTCTTGACGAACTTAGTGAAATACGTGCAGTTTTTTTTGTGTGTAGTAATTTTATCATGTTTTATTTAAGTAGAAGTCGTGAAACAGCTGTTTATTCCTCAGATAAAGCTAAAGCTTAGATTATATATACCTACTCTAAAGTTACTGGCGTTCAATAGTTGATTGAATCAGATCAGGCGTTACTTTGCGGAAGTCCATTTTCAAAACTGTTTTACTGATGAATTTCTAGTGTAATTCCACTTCTACGTCGCTTCAAGTACATAACACATAACATTACGTTATAACATTATCAACAAATATTTACCAGGTAAATTTATCACAAATTCCTTATTGTACTTGAAGCGACGTAGAAGCGGAATTACACTAGAAATTCATCAGTAAAACAGTTTTTACTGGCGTTCGCTTAGTTTAAATTTTCGTGGGATTAATCAACAGTGAATCCACATAGAAGATCTTTAAATAAGTATATATCTATATTCAAAGGCGAATCCATTATCTTTTTGTTACTTGGCCTTCGTTTTTAACCGACTTCAAAAAAGGAGGAGGATCTCAATTCAACTCTATGTTTTTTTGTATTTTTCTTACGCGACTAACTCCGCCAATTATGAATTGAATTTGATGTTTTTTTTTTATTTGGTAGGTCATTGAATACTTCACAAGGTATTCCCATATAAATTGTATCGAAATTTATTTACCACTTTTTGAAAAGATCAACAAAAATAAAAAATATACACAGATTACGTTTTGCCCGACCCTGTATGCTACTTTATATGTTCTGACAAATAAATAATTTGATTTGATTGTTTTGTAGTTCCCTTCAGCAAGTTTTGATGAGGACTTTCAATCTTTGTTTTAACTATCATCACAAAAATATTAGCAAATTAACAAAGAAGATTATAATTTACCTTCTTATTACCGTATCTTTTCTAAGATTTGTAAGTATATGTAATTTGGATAACAACACAATAATTAGGTATGTTCGAACTGATCTAATAAAAAAGCTACATGTCTCTATAATACTCATACAGACATCGAGCCGAAAGACGCCAAGCATAGGATGTTTGGCATCTTCTCGCTAGATGGCTCTGTCATTTATTTCGGTTTAACGGGTTACATCTGAGCGTTTGTGACTGACTTTCAAAACGAAGGAGATTCTCAATTCGGCAGTTTTTTTTTGTTACCTCAGAACTCTCGACTGGGGTAACCGATTTTGAACATTCTTTTTTTATTTGAAAGCTGCTGCTTCCGGCATATCTCGCATTTAAATTTGAAGAAAATATTCCTCCTCTAAGGATAGAAAATTAGGGGATGAATCCCGTTTATTGAACACCGCGTGAAGTAGGTTGTGCGCATATAAGGTGTTCGTTGTTACCATGTCCAGTAATTTATTCGTCCAAGTCAGTAATGTTCAAACTTGTTCGTGGGACTCGTTCAGTTTACTCGGGCAAGTCTCATGGGACTAGAAAAACACGAAAAACGTAACGTAGGCAAATAAGGCTTCCACAGCTTCGTTTTATGGGTTTTGTGGCGTTGCCAAATATGTATTATTATATATATTTCTTGAAATTGTTTGGCATGTGATCTCCTTTGTCACTAGTTTTGTTAGTATTGAATTCCTAAGTGAATGTCTCTATGAATAATATTGGCGCTGGTTAGGTATTCTAGATAGATTGAAGGGCAATGTTTACAGAGAAAATGTATGTGACGACTTGAGAGCCTGTCGTTCTGTACTCAATAAGAAGTTAGTGGCTAAGAAACTTCTCAGTCTAGACCACCGTAAAGTAGCGAGTCTGTCAATTTTCTATAGGATTCATTTCGGAGAATGTGCATCGGAGCTACATGACCTTATCCTACCATCGACCTTTCTACTACAGGACAAGTAGGAAAACGGCTCATTACCACTCATACATTGTAGACTTTCCTTGGATACGTACCAAACGTTTCGATTCTACGTTTCTAATCCGTACGGCCAAGGATTGGAACAACCTGCTGGCTTTCTTGTTTCCTGAGAGAATTTGGGCCTTTTCAAGGCGAGAGTGAATAGGTATCTTCTAAGTCTGCGTGCTTCATCTTCGACCACATCGTTGCTTACCAACAGGCGAGCTGGTGGTCAAACGCGGACTTATTCGCGTATATTTTTTTGTTAATTATGATAAGTGAAATTTCACTGATCTATGTACAAACAAGATACCTTTATTTCTCCTTACGAGCTTAATTCCTCGATGACTTAAGGTGTTGTTTAAAAGGGGCTCAATGATTGGAATGTTATTTGAGAGTATGATCACCTTTAATTAATTTAGGGTGTTTTAGGAACATTTAAAGGTTAGGTAAATTTTAGGGTGTATTCAATGATTGAATTTAGGGGTTGATTTGTATCGCTAATATTGAGGAGTTAGAGTGCTAATGGATTGATTTCGGGACGTTAAGCTAATAACGGGGGTGGACGTTTTTTCTTTTCAAAACGAGTGGTGAACATGCGACCGATAAGTGGACTAGAAAGCTATTAATGCAATTTATTTCTAGGAAATAGAAAAGAAATAACATAGTAGAGTATAAATTGTTTTTTTTTTTTTTACAATCCCTGTATAAAAGAGCTGGCAATCTTGAATCGGCCTTTTTGATACCTATCACCACAGACCTAATTTAAATATATTTTTTTTGACATCCTAAATCTATGCCTATCACGCTATAATTTACTTTATATGTCTACGATTTTATTATATGTGTAGACAACAAATAATAGATACTAGCCAAATGCGAGTTGTAACCAATTTTTGCTTACTCCCGGTTCTCGTACGATTACCTAAGTTAAGCAACATCGGGCGCGGTCGGTCCTTGGATGGGTGACCGCTTGGATGTGCTGTCTTTTTGCACTACTTTTTAACCGACATCCAAAAGGAGGTTATCAATTAGAATGTATGTTTTTTTTTTACTCAGAACTTTTGACTGGGTGTACCGATTTTGATGTTTTTTTTTTTATTTGAAAGCACCAGGCATTTGGTCACATTTCAATTTAGTCCAGTTCTGATGAAGTCGGTTTTTTGTAAAAAAAATCTTTAAACTCTAAAATTTCTTTTATTAATATAAAACATGGGCCAAAATATTTTTTATGTACTTAGGTATTCATGAACTTTCTTCTCTTTTGTTCTCTATTGAACTGTTGTTTTTATCCACACGATTCGCAATTTTTTATTTGTTTAAAAGCACGAGCGAGAAGTCCGTGCTCTTCGATCTCGGCCTTAACGGCGAGTTATTCCAAGTCGCGTAGGTAACAAAACGCTTCCTCAGCCCCCGCCAAGATAGAGCGACGATGTATTTTGTTATTCTTCCCATTGCGAACAAATAGCGGGGGGAAGGCAACGACAAAAACACACAGGTCCGACCTCGATGACGCCTGGCAGCGGTCTGAGCGCAGTGCGCCCAAATTTTCGTGACCTTTTTAGAACGAACGAACAAACTATCAAAAAACTATCCAGGGAAAAAAATGTTGAATACAATTACCTTTCAGTAGATGCAATTTCCAGGCTGTTACGAGCTTTCATTACAGCTAAAACGAAAAAAAAACTTAAATTCGACTTTGATTCGTAATTTTTTTTAATCGAGATAATTTTGCCCTATCGTGTTTTGAACCACGGATTTATCTCAAACACAGATGTATCTATGACATGTATTTTTTTCCGGCTTAAATATTGTTATTTAACTATTTAAAATTGATTGAAAAACTGTCCAATTTGGTATAAACCTCCGTTAAAACGTCAAACTTACCTATTACATCGAATATATATTCTCTTTTCACCAAAACATTTAATTTCAATAGGTCGAATTAAGAACTGTGTCACTTACCGCGTCTTACGGTTTCAACCCTCACTGAATACTAAACACCCCTTATTTAGCACCGGGGGATTTCTGAACCCGTTTTTTGCGGAAAATTTCGAATGTTTTCTGCGATCATCGCTATCCTTTCTGGGCCTTACTTAAAAACGTTACTAAAGTTGATATATACGCTTAAATATGCTCCGTCTCGTTTTCGCGTGTGACGATTGCCGTCAGCGAGAAGTTGAGCATTTTAAAACATAGATCAATTTGAGTAACGTTTTTAAGTAAGGCCCTTAATTTAGTTCGGGGAACCCATAACTAAGACTGTCTAAAGGTTGACATAAATAACCGGCCAAGTGCGAGTCGGAGTCGCGCACGAAGGGTTCCGTAACAATCTATAAAAACGGCAAAAAAAATATATTTATTCTGTTTTTAGTAAGTAGTTGTTGTTAAAGCGGCAACAGAAATACATCATGTGTGAAAATTTCAACTGTCTAACTGTCGTCATGAGATACAGCCTGGTGACAGACGGACGGACGGACAGCGGAGCCTTAATAATAGGGTCCCGTTTTACCCTTTTGGTACGGAACCCTAAGAACCTTTGAGCGTGTTACGAACTACAGTAGGTATTTACTTGCCTTTTCTGTTGTATCAGGATATCGTCCCTCGTTCTAAATAAAATTGAAGTTAATAATTACTATAGGGATCTGTGTCGGTTACCTGTTGCCTTCAGTAAGTACTATGGCTTCTTCGGTTGTCATTGATTCCCTGAAGCTGCACTAAAAATGACAGGAATTTATGTACTTATAGCGTAAAATACACGCAGTAAAATCCGTTAAAAGAAAACTTCAAATGTGCTTGGGGGCGTGGGTTCGATTCCCATCTAGGACAAACATTTGTGTGATGAACATTTGTGTTTGTTCTATGTCTGGGTGTTAATATCTATTTAAGTATGTATTTAAAAATATATATGTATGTATATCAGTCTCTGGCAGCCATATTACAAGCTTTGCTTAGTTTGGGGTCAGATGACCATTTGTGCAATAATGTCCCACATATTTATTTATTTATTATTTATTTATGTGTCTTAGGTGTCTTCAAATCACGAGTGCATCGGCTTCTTCTAGGAAAGCGTGCTCCATCGTAGACCGCATCATCGCTTAACATCAGGCGAGTTGGCGACCAAACGCAAGCCCATCTAAGCATATTTTTTTAAACTTAAGAAATTATTACATATAATTATTTCGTAGGTATAATGGTTAATTATACCTAAGAAGATGGAAACAGCTCAAAACAGGAAATCATGGAGAGCGATGGAGGAGGCCTATAATCGTCGAGAGGTCTTTAATAATAAGAAGAAAGGAATATAATAGAGAAAAAAGCGTTAAATTATTTCTTATTTTTTATATTATCATTTTTTTAAAGTACTTACTAAGATTTATTGAGTAATTTTAAAACGAAATGTAAAAAGCTTATTATTATTAGAATATTATTAAGTACTTACTTAATGGTTAATAAAGTTATTATTTAATTAATAAGTTAATTAACCTCTCGCAGCGCAGGCAGTTTCATCATACATAACTTTCCTTTCATAAGTTTTTAACCGACTTCTAAAAAGGAAGAAGTTCTCAACTCGACATTTTTTTAACGCTGTAACTATCGACTGGGTGAACTGATTTTTTTTCTTAACCTATACTGTCCCACTGTTGGGCAAAGGTCTCCCCCATTTCCTTCCATAAATCTCGGTCCTCCGCCACCTCTTGCCAACCTCTCCGGAATGAGTCAAGATTATCAATGATATTTTTTTTTTACTTGAAAGCTGATGCTTCCCGTGTGGTCAATTTGGTCCAGTTCTGTCATTTTTATGAAGTCGGTTTTTTACATTGATAATTATTACAAAACTTTACCATAATAATTATTTTATATTCTCATTGCTGGCAAGGCTTCTCTCAGACAGAGGATGGGCCATAATCCACCATGCTGGCCCAGTTCACGTTGGTGAATGTCATACTTTCATGTCATAATGTCGTGTCTTTGAACTTTTGAGGTTCTTGGAATATATGTCATTAGTGCAGGGCCGAGGATCGAACCGGGTACCGTCAAATTGTAAAGCGCAGATGCAACCGCTCGGCCATCATCAATTGCTCATTTTTTAAATTATTTTTTTGTAAAAAGAGCGGCAAACAACCTTGCGGTCCGCTTGATGGTAAGCAAAACCGTCGCCTATGGACACCTGCAACACTAGCGGTGTTGACGGTACTTTGCCAGCCCGGAGAGGTAGTTGTAGACACCCTTTTTTAAAGGCTTCATATTTACGCTTTATATATATAATTCTAAATTCCAAATTTTAGATGCCATAGCTAAAGGAAATGAACACTAAAACTGCAAACGAAATTTTCCACTCATTCTAACCCAAGAAAATAAAACCATAGTTTTATCTATCTACCAATTTAAATGAGACCTTCAGTTCCCACAAAATTCAAAGCACACTTGCCACACAGATACCGCATTTAAATTTTAAATTTATAGATTACCGAGGAGACTCCCCCGCTGTTATCTATAGAGATAAGACAGGAAATCCAGGCAGATGCATTGATAACCAACCTGTATGTGCTGGGCAAACATTCCTGTAATACTGATGAAATACCAGGACCTCAAAAACATTCGAACTTTTGGTGCCAACGTGAAAGAAACAAGTCATCATCAGCCAGAAGACGTCCACTGCTGAACATAGGCCTCCCCCTTTAACCTCCACACCGAACGACATACTACCATCTGCATCCACTGGATGCCCGCGACTCTCACAATGTCGTCGTTCCATCTAGTGGGAGGCCTACCTACGCAGCGAAAGAAAGAAACAAGTTCATTGTATTATTTTCCTACACTTATGTTTCTGCGGGTGTTAATCTATCTTCTATCTATATCTGTATATAAAAGATAATGTGTGCATTTTATTTGTTTTTTTTTGCGTTGATACCTTTCATCATCAGCCCGAAGACATCCACTGCTGAAGATAGGCCTCCCCCTTTAACCTACACATTGAACGACATACTGCCATCTGTATCCACTGGATGCCCGCGACTCTCACAATGTCGTCGTTCCATCTAGTGGGAGGCCTACCTACGCTGCGTCTTCCGGTTCGTGGTCTCCACTCAAGAACCTTTCTTCCCCATCGGTAATCAGTTCTTCGAGCGATGTGGCCTGCCCATTGTCACTTTAACTTGTAAATTTTAATAGCTAAGTATGTCGATGACTCTGGTCCTTTGGCGAATATCTACGTTCCGGATTTTATCGCGGAAAGAAACTCCGAGCATAGCTCTCTCCATTGCCCGTTGTGTGGCTTGTATTGTCGATATTGCGCCGTCTCATCTTCCCGGTACGCAAAACAAGCCTGGAGCGGCGGCGGAATCCGCTGAAGGCCTCAAAAGGCGTAAATATAGTAGTCTAGACAGTGGATACATGTTTGAGCCTTTTGGGGTCGAAACTTAAAGTCCGTGGGGTTCGGCTGCCAAAAATATTTTTAAAGAATTATCTAAACGTCTGGTCGAAGCATCTCGTGACCAAAATGCTGGTCAACGTTAGCATTGCAATACAACGCGGCAATGCGGCTAGCATTTTGGGAACGTTGCCTACAGGCAGCGGTTTATTAAATTAGTGTAGTTTAATATATTTATTTTAATTTACTTAGTTAAGTTTGTTAAGTTCTTTATTTTAATTTAGGTAAATTTATTATGTTTTCTAATATGTATACTTTTTGAAAATAAAACCTTGTTTGAACCGGTTTCTATGATAGTAACCTTTTTTTAATAGATTATTTATTTACAAGTTAGGGTTCTACTTGTTTTAATCTATAATACAACATACTTTATTTCTGTTCCAAACTAAGTAATCAGTATATATTATAAGTTACTTTTTAACCGACTTCCAAAAAGAAGGATGTTCTCAATACGACTGTTTTTTTTTTAATGTTTGTTACCTCAGAACTTTCGACTGGGTGAACCGATTTTGACCTTTTTTATTTGTAAAAGAATCATCAAAATCGTTTAGCTGGTGCTTCCCGTGTGGTCCTATTTAAGTTTGGTTCGGTTCTGACATTTTTATGATGTCGGTTTTTTAAATTGATAATTATATAGTTATTTAACCCCGATGCAAACAGAGCAAGTCATAAGGGGGTTAGAATAGGGATTATCAGAATGAAAAATCATCAAAATCGAGTCACCCAGTCGAATGTCTGAGAAAACAAACATTAAAAAAATACAGTCGAATTGATAACCTCCTCTTTTTTGGAAGTCGGTTAAAAAACATCGCAATCGTCTTCATTAGTACTCCATATATCGCGTAATTTCACACACCCAAGTTCTTCTAGGCTCCTTTCTAATCTAGCAGACCTGTTCCATCTGCAGTGGGACCATTTAGAAACCTAGAATCCAGCGACGCAATCTAGCTACTTACCAGATTTCTACTGCTTTTTATGGAAGGTACGGAATGGCATATATGTCATAATGAGGTATGAAATATGTTTTCCATCACTTGCGCCATCGTCTGAATGGCCAACGTAGACGGGGAAGACTTTTTGTGCGTCAAAATGGCTTGCGATCACTTCGGATTCCAGACCACTGCAATGCCTGCATGTTTACAGATACGGAGTACATGGAGACCTTTTTTTTTATGAAATGGGCTAGCGTTTGACCACAAGTCACCTGGGTGTCAATTCTGCTATTTGTCAAACGTTTCAAATGAGTGTCGGTAGTGTCTCGTCGGAATTATTTTCGACATTTGGTATTCTGCTAATTATTTAAGACCAGTTGCTTTCCAATGGCTTGCCATCGAACTGTCTGACAGTTCTTATTGACATTTGGTATTCTGTACGGTAATGGCGTGCCAGTGTCATCACAATTGTTGTTAATTTGGTATTCTACTAATTATTTGACATTTGCATCAATGGATATTTTGACATCAAACTACAACTGAAAGGCCATTGGACAAACACACAATTTTTCGTAGTGGAGTGGAGTTTATTTTGGTTATTACTGCAGTAGAGGCCCTTAAAAGTAATAGAAATATAGTTTAACAAAATGACGCCTGCAGTGCCAACATTACGTTGGCGTATTCTAGTATTGGCCAACGCCAGTGACCGCCGACGCCGACTGCTGCTCCAGCGCCGGAAATCCCGTGCATTGTTAAGGCAAACTATAGATCCTATTCAGGATCTAAATGAGACGGAGTTTGTAAAAACGTTTCGTCTTGGGAAGGCGCTGGTAAGGCAACTGATAGAGGACCTGACTCCCTTTCCAGAGACTCAGCGACGAAGTGATGCAATATCACCTCCCGTGAAGGTAAGTAGTTATAGGTATTATACAATCTGACTAGTCTTAGAAAGTGACCTTGTAATAATATTATACTTAGGTAATTATCAATTTCAGATATTGATACCACTCGGATTTTACGCGACTGGATCATACCAGACACTGATTGGTTAGTGTATTCCACAATGTCTCACAGACCACAGTTTCGAGGGCTATAAGACAAGTGACAGAGGCTTTGAACCACCCCTCTGTCTATAAAAAATATGTGGTATGGCCAATGCAGCGTCAAGAAAGAAACCAAATCAAGGCAAAGTGAGTACCTACATAGGATTGCTTATTGCTATGGTAACTATACTACGTTTCTATGTATGTACTTGAGGTATGGTTTTAATTTGTTTTTGCTTGGTAAATACATACAAAGTCAAAAGTTAAATAATCTACTGAATGGTAACAAATAAAACTAGGGGGGTTCATTCATGTTTTTCCAGGCGAATGAAGTAAAAAAAAATTTACTTTTTACAGATGTTTACTAGCAGCGCGAGCTTTACACTACGATCCCATCACTGTAGGGAAAATAGTGAATGCCTGCAGCGTGTTGGATAATATCGCCAACAGCAACAGAGTGCCCCTGACGCCACTCACGCCTGAAGAAGAGGACACGAAGAGGCAGAAACAGCACCAGGTAACTTTTACAACCGTTTGTTAGTTTGTCACAATGTGCACAATTTGATGCACAAAATTAAACTAAAATATTGTAATGTGTGATGTATTTTATTATATGTATTTACAGTTCATAATCAATATACTTAATACATACAAACATGTGAACTTAAATGACAGCTTGTAAAAACACTAAAAAAACATTAAAAAGAAATGAAGTTCAAACATATCACACAGCACCCTTACGTAGCCTCTGTAGGTAAAGGTAGCGAGCACAGTGTAGTAATACGCAGGATTTTGAAACCAAGTATATGGGTGGCTATGCAACTGTTATGCGTAGGTGTGGTGCTTATCATCAGGCGAGCAACCTCTCTAACCGGAAGACGCAGCGTAGGTAGGTAGCCTCCCACTATAGATGAACCGATGACATTGTAAGAGTAGCTCATCCAGGGGATGCAGATGGCAGGCTGTCGTTCAGTGTGAAGGATAAAGGGGGACGCCTATGTTCAGCAGTGGAAGTCTTCTGGCTGATGATGATAATGAGCAACCTCTCGTCACTCGATAGTATAAAATAGTCTCTTCTGTAATCATTTTCTGATTCCTATAGGTTGAAGATCAAGACTCGCAGAATCCGCGTAACCGACGTGTCCACCCATTGACATTGACATTGGACATTGCAACAGGCTCTCGTCGATAGGCTGTGGAGAGAACGAAGACTTTAAAAATATGTAAGTATAACTATACAATAATGGCATGGGTTAAAACATATATACATTTCAATTTACTTTATAGGTCTTTGCATGACAGTGTAGGAAATATTTAATAATTAGTATCTAAACATCATAATTAAAATATAAAAACTTTGTTACAGATTACAATGGAGATGCGGCGATTATACAGTAATCAAAAATAAGATTTTATTTAAAACAGTTAATATTTTAATTTCATTATAGATTCGAGTCCATAATCTCTTTATTTAATCTTCCCACTAGCCATGACCTCATGTTAATGTTTTTCAACTTAACCAGACCAAAGACCTAACATAATAAATAAACTTCATAGCCAGAGGTTAATAAAAGCAACATCAGCAGAAAACCACAGAAACTCTAATGGCATAATAAGGTTAACAATTATGAGCATTAGGTACTTACTATTTTGGCCACCTTCTGTCATCAACATCAGACCTTGATTATCACCCCTCCTAGGGGTATGTTACTCATCAAGACCATTCCAAATAGCCCAAACACAAAGGGGTTATCTTCTTGTATTCATTAGTTTCTATGACCACTTTCCGACTGCATCTTCAGAAAAGCTCCATGGTACCATATTAATGCATAGTCTCACTCTCAGGCACTTTTTAATTAATCCAAAGGCTGATCTCCATCTCACTGTCCCAATTATGAGGTATTTAGGTACATTTATTTACATGTTCCAGTTTACTACTTCCAGTTTACAGTACTAGGTAAATAACAATGATGAAATCTATGGTAAATAACGATTTTGACTACATATCAATTTACTTTGCTCTTTTTATGCAATAAAATAATACCAATTATTGTTTAGTTTTACTTTTTCACATCTAAGTCACAGACAGAATACTTTTTTTGCTCATCGGGCAGGCTAAAGCCTTTAGGCCATACCGCCTCATCATCCGTATTTTTACTGTTTTTTCCTTAAATTACATTTTAAAATTATGTTTGGTGTATTATATTGACGAGGAAGATATGTACAATCAATACAATCTATAATATAATCATTTAGGTGACAAAAAAAAACAATGATAATTTGGTAGAAAATAATACAACTCGTGGTAGATTTTTACAGGCAACATCGAACGCAATTCCCACACGATTCCCTTGACACACAACTGAAACGAAATTTTAGATTTAGCAGAATACCCTTTTTGCCACAATCGTAATTGAGAGTCGTGGGAGTGGCAAAACAATGTGATTTTACGTTAATTAGCAGAATTGACACCCTGATGGTAAGCGACGATGCGGTCTAAGATGGGGCACGCTTGCCCATGAGATGCCTATTCACTCTTGTCTTGAAGAGACCCAGGTTGTAATTTATAGGGAACACCGAGGCAGGGAGCGCATTCCATTCCTGTGCAGTTCGCATTAAGAATGAATTTTGAAATTTTTTATTTGTTGATATATAGTTTGGATCTGTCAAAAACTAAAGGGGGCGAGCGAGGTAAATGCGTTTTGTACACACTGAGATATTCTAACTGCAAATGATGTGTTCAAAGTGTATAAGAATGGACGGTATAACGTTTCCAATAAAAAAATTTTGAGATGTAGATATACACATTGTATTTTTTATCGGTCCTCAGTTGGCGAAATAATCAGTGAACATAGGTACCTACATAAAAAAATATTTTAAAAAAAGTCGAACGTAGAATCGTTCTCCTTTTTCGTCGTGACAAGGTGACGCGTCTATAAAAGTCGCTGTCATAGCATAAAACTAAGAAAACTAGCCTCAAAACAAGAACTAACGAAATCAGCATTTTCATACTTTCAAACAACTCTCATAAATATTGAGGACCTAAGCACAAACCTAAGCCCTAAATTTTAGTTCTATAACTAGGCCTTAATCGACTTTGAACATGTGTTACATCGGGACAAGATAACTAAAGAAGAATATTCACTGGCAAGATTATGACGATCGATGAGCGATCGTCGCAATCAAAAAACGTATAAAATTATTAATTTAAAAAAACCTAAGTACCTATTTCAAAATTTGTATTTACGCAATTTCGAACTTGGAACTTGGACTTGGACGACATTTTTTCCAGTTTGTTTGATTTAAAAACTACTGAAGCGATTTTGTTAAAATAACATGTGACCAAACTGGAATATTTTCAAATAAAATAGAAGTTTACAAATAGGTTTATAAATGAAGGAGTTCTGGGGTAACAATCATAAAAAAAAACGTATTTATTGCTAATTTAACGTCAACTGCGTTTTGTTGCAGATACGAGTATACTCATCTGGCTCTACTCTACTCATCTGGCAATGGGCCGAACCGATGGGGAAGAAAGGTTCTTGAGTGGAGACTACGAACCGGAAGACGCAGCGTAGGTAAGCCTCCCACTAGATGGACCGACGACATTGTGAGAGTCGCGGGCATCCATTGGATGCAGATGGCAGGCTGTCGTTCAGTGTGGAGGTTAAAGGGGGAGGCCTATGTTCAGCAGTGGACGTCTTCTGGCTGATGATGATACACTCATCTAAAGATTCCGTGCAATGTAGCCCATCGCTGATGCAATACTCGCACTGTTATTTTTAGACAAACCTTTTCCAAGACAACCAGTGTAGTCAACCCGTAAGTTTTAACTGTAGACATACAGTTTTTCTACAATCGTCTGTGTTTAGTTTAATCTCCAAATCTACAGTTTAAAAAAACTAACGCTAGATTGTCCCGTGTGTCTTATCAGAGGTTTCAAGTTGCCCTTCTGTCACTATTTAGTCTGATTCGGAGGGCCCATGTTTTTACAGGACACGGGGTCTTGTCGACACCTTTTGTTTTAGGGGAGGCTTTTTGGGGGTGAGTCAGTTGATTTGTGGTCTCACAGACCCTTTTTCTTCGTTATTAGAATAAATTGTTGTTTAAGCGTGCGGGTGAAATGGGGCTGCATTTTTAACTCCCGACGCAAACATAGGGGTGTTGAGTTTAACGTGTTTGTGTATCTGTCTGTAGACTGTCTGCAACTCCAAATGGCTGAACTGATTTTGATCTTTTTAGAAGGTTTTTTGTTTGTTTGAATGGTGAGGTGACTGGATTGATAGTGTTCCTAGGCGCACTCTAAAACTAGGGCCGATTGAGCTTGTTGCATGTACCAATTTCCACTGTCGGTCGGATTGACCCCTAGAAAAGTAGGTACTTAAGTAAATCAAAATAGGGTCAACTCGGCCGCGCGGTCAATTCTATTGCCGCCGAGTTGACTCCTAACACTTTAATTGTAATAGATAGGTACAAGGACAAAAAAATTGAACGCTAAAATATCGAAACATTGAAATTGTTCATTTTAGTACCTACACTAGTAGGGCAAATTTAATTCATCACATTTTTCATTACACTTTCAGTCTGTTGTTGACTAAATCGTAAAATTGCCTTCTTTTGTCATTAAACATGTATTTTTATTTTAACTGAAATCAAAACTAATAAACACGCTTTAAAAATCGCTAATGCTGAAGATATCGGTAAGGATAATGGGACAAACTATACATTATTCAAATTATTGCATTGTCATCTGCCCTTGATAATTGTGCAAATTTTCAAACCAATACGTCGTTTTAAAAGGTGAAAATCACGTTCAAAGATTTCTTTACATATCGTACATACATACTCAGCTAAT
The DNA here is from genome assembly GCA_949125355.1 of Agriopis leucophaearia. Classification (NCBI taxonomy): domain Eukaryota; kingdom Metazoa; phylum Arthropoda; class Insecta; order Lepidoptera; family Geometridae; genus Agriopis; species Agriopis leucophaearia. The sequence continues at coordinate 7,282,643 of OX421287.1, forward strand.
AAAAGCGTGTTAAAAAGTAAAGAAATTATGCAGTTTGTCAATTTGAAAAAAAAATATAATACCTACCGTTAAAAGGTTAGGTTGTTGAATCGAATCATTATTATATATTATTTAATGTTATTATTTTGGAGTGGCACTCCAGACCTATACATCGCACGTGGAGGGTGTATCACACCTATCACTTAATTATCATAATGACTAATCATAATTTTCAATTTTTTATGTATATAATTTTCAAGACATTATTGTGTTAATTAATCTTGATTTTATTTTTAATGTGTATTATAATTTTCGTATTTTAATTTTTATAAGCTATGGATGCAAATCTGGACATTAAACTATTTCATTTTCATTTCATTACATTGTATTCGTTGGTGAAACCGATATGAGATCTATTAGTCTTCCTTTAGATAACTTGCCGATTTGAGACCTATTCACTACGGTAGAGATGAAGAGAGGTAGAGATTGTTTCTCTCACATCCTTTATTTTATTTATACTTTAAACATCATAATTAAGAAGAAACTAACCTGTTTATTGAAGATAACGCAGTCCTTCCCAGAACTAGAATAAGTACAATCCACTAACACAAACACTAAAACCAGAGCACTAAAATCAAACACACCACCACTATTCCTAATTCAAACGTTTGAACAATTCAACACAGATAATGTTAACTTCACTGAAATCCGAATTTGTATTCGTCAATCACTATTCAATACGATTTACGAAGCACGAGTCGTAATCCCGTCACGAAACACATACGTCCCGAACGAACGACGGCGCGCGACTGGCGTGTCGACGCGAGAAATGGGAAGAAAAGGGACGCAACGCAATGGTTGAATCGCCACAAAAACTAGAGCGGCCCATCGTTATCGATATTCTAAATTCGATTTTTTTCATTATCGAATTTCGATTTGCGTTTCTTATTCCCTTTTGTTTTATGATTTAGATTTTTATAAAGATTCATCTGATAAGTTTGAGTAAGTAGAGTTAAATAACCGAGGTGGGAGTTAGATGGTGTCATGTCGATCCTAATTTCCTGTTTGCCCAAGTCAATTAAAGGAGTTGGGAGCGGCGGGAATTGTACATTTTTGTAATTAAAACGCTGCCGAGTTCTCGGTATTTTTTCTGCTACGACTAACGGCGCCTTGAAATCGTAAAGTTTGTAACGTCTGCTTTTTTTCGAATTGCGTTTGGTTATTTTTATTGTAAGTCAGTTATAGCGCAATTAAAGTCAAGATTTGTGAGTAAACGTGTGTCATTATAAATGAAGTAGAAATGAGACGGTGAGTGAAACCAGGCTTGTGTTTCTAGTTATTTTGAATCAAACACAGATGTTCGGTGTAGTTGATAAAAAAAAAAGTTACATCTGATAATAAAATAGGTACTGGAATGAAAATGTATAAAACCATTTTACTACTGTATTATTTGGTGTTTTAATTTGGAATATTATATTTTATACATTTTTATTAAATATCCATACTTCCATATCCATACTTAATATTATAAATGCGAGAGTAACTATGTCTGTTTGCTACATAATCACGGCTAAACGGCTTAACCGATCTCAATAAAATTTTGCGAGGTAATAGTATGTATCATGAGGACAGACATGGGCTATTTTTTTCTGAAGAAATCGCGGACGAATTTGCGGGTACAGCTAGTAATTGTATATATTATATACCATAAAAATTATAATATAGAATTTTGAGTGCCTAAGCTTGTGTATTGTGATTCTATAACTTCAAATGAGTTGGTGACCAATCTTAGATAAGTGTGGAAAGCGATGTTCACTCTAGCCTTGAATATACCCAGGTTTAAGAAATGGTTGCAAGGAAAAGGCATTCCAGTCCCTAATGGTTCGCAATTTAAAGGCGAAAAAAATGTAATGAAAATTGTTTATCCCAGATTTACATCCATATCAATTAATTAAACTTAACTAAAAATTAAACAAAACCAAACAATAACACATATAAAAATTTTAATTAGGTTACGGGCATCTCTCCATGTACGATGCAGAGGGCTATAGCGTCAGTTTGGCACCGCAACCACCAGAGTGTTGAATGTGTGAAGGAACTAATAGTATTTATCTGTTATAAATAAAATAAATAAAAAATCCGTTACCTGATCAGGTTCCAATATTTTAATTATGAAAACTATCAAGCTCAAGTCAAACAAACTTCGACCGCTTTCAAACACCTGCATGTTACCCGCAGTTTTTATGCTTTCTTTATTGCGATCAACGAAGTCCAACTAATTATATATTCACACGTTTCTGTCAACCACCCAAACACTAATGGATATACCTTCTAATTAACTCCAGAAGTTATTAAAATAATTTTATGATTGCTATAAAATTAAGCTCGAATATGTTTACAATGATGCGTTGAATTTAAACGATCTTAGATTTTAGCTTAAATATGCGCTACTTTGTTGATTTTAACTTTGGTGTTTGTGGGATCGTAAAAGTAAAAGGTAACTTCGTGTTATGCGACGGAAAGTATCATATTTATTGGCTATGAAATAATGATGAAAAGAAATATCCGAGTAATGTCTATAAAATTGTAATAGCCAACGCAACGATGTATCGATTCGTAAAATTTGACACTGGACTAAAGGAAAAGCAGATGATACGTACTTTAAATACATATTAGTGTCAAAATCAATTGACAATGACCAATAATGGTTAATGTGTCGTGTGACCAAAATGCCTGCTTTTTCTGGCTCTGCCATTCAGCGTACTAATGCCGCTAGCATGCTGGATACGCTGCCAAGTGGTAGTGGGTTTGGCGTTATGGATTGTTTCTAGATCTCTTACGATCTATGGACAACCCAACTGTTTTTGTATTATAGGCTAAATAGTTTAGGTGTGTTAGTTAATAAAGGCATTTCAAAATAATTGAATACAAACATATTTAAATATTGATTTTTACTAGAATAAATTTAAATTTGAATAAAGTTAATAGTCCTGCAGAGCAGTCCAGTTGTGTGATATCAAAATCATTGATTAGCAAAAATTCATTGACAATTTAGAGGTAAATAGTGAAAATTGACATTATGACATTCACTAAGATGCACGCCCAGTGCATGGTGAATTCTCTCTCTGTTTCTATATCTCTCTGAGAGAAGGCAGTGGGAACATGATAGGTTTAAATGATGATGATGATGAAAGGAAATTCGCAAAAGAGGCATTCTAAACTTATATTACATACATTGGAAAAAATTATATTATACTAGAAAAAAGTACTGTGTTTTAAGACGAAACAACTCTACAAAATAATCGTGAATACGATGCTACGAAGTACAATAGCTTAAAATCTAGTAGCTACCGTGCCAGGGGTTCAGATCAGAAATCAAAAAAGTTTATTTTGTGACAATGAAATAAAAACTATAAAACAAGATATATTAAAATAATAGTATACATGTACATTGTCACAAAAACCGACCCCAACTCAGCATGTTGCTGGTTGTACACAACCAGCGCTGGTATTCTGTTGGGCCCGGCAAGCGACGTCACGCTCGATAAGTGTCATCATGTCGATAAGTGTAAGTGTGATCTGAGCCATAATACATTATTTGAATAAGTCAAATGGCTATAAACACGGCCAAAAATACTTATCTCAAGCCAAATTTCAGTACTACTCGAATCAAATAAGAACAGAAGATAAAAATTTAACTAAAAAAAACTCTGTTTTAAACTATCACGGTTGTTCATTAAAGTTATATGATTATTTACGGGATATTTACACACAGTCTTCCCGTGAACATGGTGCATGTAACTGTGACGAAATATCGGGAGCTCCTTCCACAACCTTACCACGGTAAATATCCCGTAAATAATCATATAACTTTAAAAAAAACTCAATGTCAATGAGGGCAAAAGTAACAGAATGCGCGTCTATATAATCTTGAAAGAGAATGTGTTTGATTTTTTCTGAAGACATCTTTTACGAAACGCAATATTGTTTCAGTAACAGGTGCTTGTAACACGTTAGGAGTATTGAACTGATGTGAGAATTATTAGCTCGTATCATCAATCTACATAGTCTAGTCCATTTAGTACAAACATTTGTCTACTCAAAAAACTAATTATAAAGATATGGCGCCATGAATTCGTCACCTTTTCGATATAGGCCGGCAAGAATCAAGCACAAAAACTCGAAAAGTCGATGCAAGTCTTTGTCCCACTGACAAAAAATATTCAAATATTTAACACCCGAAACAACTATAACAATAATACTACTAATAATAACTACTAATACTAATAATAACTACTAATAATAATATATTTATTTACATCATGTGATTCTTAATCAAACATTTGCATAAGATGTAAATGAAAGATTTAGTAATGGCGTACGTAGCGTAGCTGTGTAAAACGAAATCACGGGAGCTATCGTAGCGTCCGCTTTCCAGTGCCACTGGCCGTTGGTTGCCGTGTCATAGATTACTGCAAAGTTACTAGTTTTTTCAATTATTATACAGGCTTACGCATATTCCTACCCTGTACTAAACCGAAAGGAAGTCATTGTGAACAACTTTTAGTATGACACCAAACTTAAAATCGCGAAATAAATCAGCTGTTAGATAAAAAACAGTCATTAACTTTCAAAATGTATGGAACTCAGAATACAGAATCTTTCTGTTCTGAGGTATGAAACACCTGTTTATTTCGTGATCATAGGGTTGGTCTTATAGTAAAAGTTGTTCATAAGGATGAGTACAATGACCTCTTTTCGGCTTAGTACAGGGTATGTGCGTAACCCTGTATTAAGTACTTATGTGTTTTTTACAAAGCACAATTTTTCTTCCTCTAATTCATGTCTCGGATAATGAATAGGAAACACCTGACATATTCTGGTACCTTAAGCAGTAATTCAGTTCCAGTGATCGTATGTTCCAGATAAATTAAGCTTTATAAGTATTTTAACTTCTAAATTAATTTCACACTTAGTTTTTAAAATTTGATCTGTTCGTAGAATTCCGCTTCACCTGCTGCGATCTGTAAAATCAAATCTTTTGTGTTTAATCACTGTTTTATAATTAATTAAATTAATCATCGCAGACTTATTTTCAGAAGAGATTTTGATTTCGTTTCATTTATGTTTATGGAAGGTGTACAGAAAAATGACTATGATATGTATCAGTCTTGACAAGATGTTTTAGATAAGACTATTTACTAAGTTTGTAAAAAAGTGTAATATGAACAAAAAAATATGATTCAAACCACTCGCAGAAGCGTTACAGATACAGAGAATCGCAAAAAGTCGAATGGAAACAGTATATTCTGATAATTTTTGTAGTTTTATGAACTTAATTATTGTAGCTGGTATCCGATATATTACAAAGATTATTGTTTTGTCCTACTGCTATGCAAAGGACTGCCCCAGTTCCTTCTACGAATAAGAAAACAATAATGTTTTCATTAAATTTTTTACGATTTACAGCGGCCATCAGAACGCTTCTTAGCAAGGCTCAATATTAGTCATGTTTTCTAATATGAAACTCAGAATTATCTTTTGATACTAAAACAATTTCAATATAATCGCATGACCTATAAAACCAGACTCAGTTCGTAAGTTAAGACTAAGTTACTTAGAGAAGATATATGTTTAAACCTCAGGTCACATTTAAATTTTCATTTCCAACATCACCAGGGCCATTAAATATTTATTCTCATGAATAAACTAAGAACGCGATCTCGTATAATTGATTTTCATTATTCAGAAATTCATTGGAAACCCTGGAGAAGATAGATTTGTACAGGATCCGTGGGTAAACTTACAAGTTATGTTAACATACTACCATCATAGTAATAATATGAATTCTAAATTGTGTTTGTTCATTAGTTTGTAGTTTTTTTTTCTAAGTTTAATAATAGGCTTGTGTTCGACCGCTAACGCACCTGACGGTAAGCAATGATGAGGTCTACGATGGAGCACGCTTTCCTAGAAGAAACCGATTGTTTTTGTTGGTTGGTTAGCTCCTCATTAAGCAGCAAAAGAAAATGGGGTCGACGTTATTTGAATATAGATAGTTAGAGGCAGGCAAGTAATTAGTAAGATACTAGCTGCAGCCAGAAGTTTCACTGGTGTCGACAATTCTTTTTAGAACCATATTTTTATTCTGAAAAAGTATCGTAAACTAAAACTAAGAGTACCGTCCAATTCTATACAAAAAAACACGTTGATTCTTTGCTGTGCTGTTGCGTAAAAGAAGAACAAATAAACAAATTTTCGCATGTATAATAATAGTATAGTATAATTAATTATTAGAATACCCGTCGAGTACTCACTTCAAAATTATTTCACAGGTCTCACGATTATGAAACACTGCAAAGTATTCGAAACGTGAAGAATTGAAATACATGCGATAATCTGTTGATTCATTATATTGGGATTAATTTCAAATTATTTACAAAAATTGGCAAAAACATAAGCTTTTGATGGCACTTACTCGTATATAAGCAAATCATGATGTAATAGTTTCGGTAACAATACACGTAAGTATTTTTGCCAAGACGAGGAAGTACAAGTAATCCAAACAAAGAAAGAAATTGTATCGCACCCTGACAAATGTCAAATGCCTCAACCCTATTCGAGCTGGACGGATGTAGAAATAGTTTGGGAGTCACAGATTAGTTGCATTACTACAATTTATCGATAAGCTGTATCAAGAGCATGTGTGCCCATCCTTAGTATTTCGATGTTCATTGGTTATTTAGTCACTTTTATAAAATTTGTGGTTATCAATTATGACCCCATTCAGTGGCACAAGGATTTGTTTATAAGAACCCTAGAACATTTAACAGGCCTAATCTTACGTGAGTAATTTCCGTGTTATATAAATAAAATGTGTGAAAACCACGTCAGTTTCCCTAATAAAACCCTAGAACACTTGTTAAACTATCATGGTTGTTCGCTACAGATATATTATTATTTACGGGATATTAATAATATCAATAATCATATAACTGTAGTGAATAACCGTGATAGTTTAAAACAGTATTTGCTTGTAGTCAAAATAGCTGCCATTCTGTATTCCTTACCGAATACAATCAAAGCTGAACTTTGAATACTCATGATCTTACAGTCGTTACTTCTTTGATGATCAACATCTTCAGCCAGCAGTCTTACTGCTGAACATATGCCTCCCCCTTAGAACTCCATACCGAACGTCAGCCTGCCATCTGCATTAACTGGATGTCCGCGACGCTCACGATGTTGTTGGTGATTCTCGTAGGAGGCCTACCTTCGCTGCGTCTTCCAGTTCGTAGTCTCTACTCAAGAACCTTTCTTCCTTATCAGTTATCGGTTTTTTGAAATGTATTTACTATACTTCATCAAGGAATTCACTAACACTTAAATAACTTAATTCACCAGAAGCACCCAGTCTAATAAACGAGCATTTTTCTCCACTCCTTCAGCCGGTGTTGCCAGCTCGGGTAAACAATCGTAATCCGGATGATCCCACCCGGCTATTGGTTATGTGGCGACGTGGAGACGGACGGGTATACCCGGGTGTAACTGCTTGTTTATATAAGTGTCGAATTTATTTCTTGATCAATATTTTTATCTAAGCGTCCCTAGTAAAATCTTTAATTCAGTCATTCTCTAAGAGACAACGCAAAGCCTAAATAGCTCTTTATTATAACTTAGGTGTTAAGGAAGGATTTTTGAAAATGTAACCTCGTAAGGGGTTAAATAGGGGACAAATATTTCTATGAAAATAGTAATATTTTGAAGTTAATAACGTGGAAGTTGGTATTTAGGATTCTGTTTACAAATAAAAATCAGCTGTAAAAGCATTTTTGGAAATTCATCCCCTAAAGTAGGTAAATAAGAGATGTAAGTTGTGTGTTTGCGTGCACTGACTCCTATTATATTATATGCGTGTCTAGACAAGCTCTTGACTAGGTTGGGTTTTTGTAGAGGTAGGACTCTTTTGCAGGGGTCCGCCTGAGGAAGTACCACACCTTTGCCAGTTATTCAACCACCAAGCAGTAGTGTGCAAACACTATTGTGTTCCGGATTGAAGGGCAATGTTTCCAGCGAAATTACAGGGCACACAGAGATTTGACATCTTATATCTCGGGGTGACGAGCGCAGTGCATTGCCATCCAGGGTTTAGAACTGTTGAAGTTCAGAATTCTGAGTAGCGTTGAGCTGTTATGAGCAAGCGTGAAGAGCCATCAGGCGAGCGACTTCGCTCGTCTTGTCTCCCAGTGTCAAAAAAGTTATTTGATTCAAGATTTTTTCCAACGCCACGGTTCTATTGGGCCTGTCGTGTTTTTTCATGTCTGATTTTTCTGAACGCACATTACGACGCTGAAGATGGATGAACAGAAGCGAGTGGCTCCAATCTCGTTTGTACGATAACGAACGCACCCGATAACATCCAAATTCCGAACGGCGTAATTCACGTGTGATCATGCTCGAAGCTCGAATGCGTCAACATCGTTGTTGTGTTTGTTAGTGAGTAAATCATTATGAAGATGCTTTTGGGAGCCCTTAAATATAAATTTTATTTTAATTTGATGATTTCTTTTTAAAGTGGATAATATAACTCAATATTCTGTGAATATTTCACGCATTTATCTGTTGCCGTTGTCAATATCGAGCAAAAACGAGCAAAAAAAATTACGTTTGTTGTATGGGAGCCCACTTTTTTATTCTGTTTTTTAGTATTTGTTGTTATAGCGGCAATAGAAATTCATTATGTGTGAATTTCAACTCTCTGACTATCACGGTTCATGAGATACAGCCTGGTGACAGATGGACAGACAGACAGACACAGGCAAACGAACGGACAGCGGAGTCTTAGTAATAGGGTTCCGTTTTAGCGTTCCCGTTTTTCCATTTGGGTATGGAACCCTAAAAAGAAAAGTTAATTTTAATATGCATAAAATATCGCTGTATATGATTTCTTCGACACAAAATACAATGATCAAGTTGCAGCGTATACGACCGTTTGGCAACGTCGACGAACGATCGGTGGTGATCACGGCCGATCGGTGGCGTCGACAGACGATCGGTGGTGTCGACGGCCGATCGGTGGTGTCGACGGCCGATTAGCTTAATGCAACAAGTGTGGTGACGCGTGATCAGCTCAAGCCGATTCCGCATCGATAAGTGTGGTCACTCTATAAGAGAGGCTAGTGCAACTATACCGCAAGCAGTAAAATATAGTATAAACCTTCATTTATATCTGCCTCCCGATCCGTAACGGTGAATCATTGAGGACAATGAAGACCTTGCCAGAACAAACAATAGTAACAAGCCAGTAGCACGGTAGATATAGGAATATAGCTGTAGGTGGTCTTAATGCAGTTTGACGCACCGTTGCTTCTGAGTGCCTCTACACTATATAATACTACTAGCTTTCGTACTACAAGTAAGAGCTGTATTCGAATAAATAACTGCTCAAACAATAAATGTATTTGATCTTTAATTTGCTAGCCTCATCATCATCAGCCAGAAGACGGCCACGTTGAACATAGGCCTCCCCTTTTAACGTCCACACTGAACGACATCCTGCCATCTGCATCCACTGGATGCCTTCGACTCTCACAATGCCGTCGGTCCATCTAGTGAGAGACCTACCTACGCTGCGTCTTCCGGTTCGTTGTCTCCAGTCAAGAATAATTTGTAAGCCTCTTAGCCCTTTCGTTACTTTTATTGTGCGAACTGCTAGCCTGTGGAATGCGCTGCCTGAATAGGTGTTCCCCGGTAGTTACAATCTGGGTGTCTTCAAATCACAAGTGAATCAGTTACTGCTAGGAAAGTGTACTCCACCGTAGTTGCATCATCGCTTAACATCAAGCTAAGTGGAAGCCTATTATTTAATAAAAAAATAAGCATTTTTGGTTTACAAAAAATACAGACATAGACAATTTATTTGTGGCAAAAAAAAACAATGTACTCGTACAATAGAAAATTAAAACGATAAAAATTTAAAATTAAACTTATCATATATATTTTTTTTGTCACAATCCGGCTCCAACTCAGCATGATGCCGGTCGCAAACAACCAACAAATATGGTTTTTTACTTGATATATTTTTAAATTTTACTGGATCAAAAATGCGTGAAATTTAGTTGCCGTGTCTAGTCATCTCTGCATTCCAGTTTTTAATGAATTATTGTAAGAACCTTTACGAAAAATTGATATATTTTATCGATATAAACAGATATTAAAAATATTTTTTCTTTCTTGTGTGTGCACAGTTTAATTAGCTTTAGAGACATTTTTTCTCTTCTATTGATATTTTGTTTTTATATACCACTTGCTGTTGCCGCCAATTCTTACGCGTATATTTTCGTATAAAGTTTTAACATTCATATATCCTTTCTTTAGCGGACCTATACGGACTATACGGACACCGTAGAAGGAAACTATCTGTCGAATTTCAGCTTCATAGATCGAGTAGTTTACGAGATTTCGCGATGAATCAGTCGGTGAGTGGTATTTCGCTTCTATATTATATGTATAGATCAGCGTTCGATCCATGTATAAATATTTGTATAAGTTTAAACTTATAATTGGCTCTTTTAAGTTACATTTTATTTCAACCTCTATCACTTACGGCCCTTTGTGTCTCTAAATTTTTTAAAATAAATATGAAATAAATATATATCATCATTGCTGGTGACTATCGATTATATCTCTAAATACATATAAGTCCCATCCCTATACAATTAATAGTTTGGTGCAGCTGCAGACTAACCAACTTTTATTACTTTTAGATGTGGCCTAACATGAAAACAATTTTTGAAGTTCAGCTTCAAACCACTCAGCTCACGTTGAATAAATACGATGGTAGCTCCCTCGTTGAACTCTACAAATATGTTGGTTGTGCTGTATTGTCCTGTAACAAATGAATGACACAATGACTGCATACTTGATGTACCGAATCTGGTACAAGGTTAGGTTTTGTTCCTGATTATGTAGCCTATTCATAGCCTGAAACCTATCTAGGATGTCATCAGTGGCCAACGATTTGATACCTTATAGACACGAAATAGAAATTGGGTCCTTACAATTTAGCAACTGTTCCCGAACTTTTGTTGCAATAATTAATAAAAAAGATTTCATTTATTTTAGGTAAATACTGATTACCTAAAATAAATGAATTCATATTCTTGAGGTTTACATTGAGTGAAATTTGGTTGAATTTCACTACAAGGCCACAGATGACATCAGATTGTCTGGACTCCTTGAAGAAACTCAACAACAAGTCTCTAATACCACAACATTTGGCGAAATAGGGGTAGAACAGTTTAGTCAGCGACCCAAAGCCTCCGGCTGGTTTGTGTAGGCTGGCTGGGGCAAATGCACAATACAACCCAACCAGGATGTCAATGCAGGTCTTATCACCCCCACTTTGAATTAGAATTAGTCAAATTAAGAACCTCCTTAATTTAAGTCGGTCGAAAATTTGTTGTACGAACCATGAGTGAGAGCTGAGGGCACACAAATAATGTTAATTTATTCAAAGCATTCGCCGTGGGCAAAATTGACCTGGAATTCATTATCATCAACTTCACCCAATAGACACTTAAATGTGACATGTAGCCAATGTAGTCGGATGACTAATTTTCAAGGTCTGAACTTACGATATGGCGTGCCATTGGTTGACGGTGAATTTTATGCGAATGTGTTGGCTGAAAGTGTTTGCCCCATACGGGGCATACACTATACCAGTCTATAGGAAACAGTCGATGTCTTAACGTTATCTAAGCTGTCATCTACGGTATTTCTATGAGCGTTACAGTGAATTTAAATAACTATAATTCGCTGGAGCGTAAGCACAAATAAATGCTAAGAGGAAAATAATTGCAAATCATGCAAATTTTATAGATAACTAACTTTTTAGTTTTACCGCCACTACCTGTATAAAAATACCCCATGGACGTTCTTGTGATGCAAACTACTTCCTTGTAAAGTTTCATCGATATTGGTTTCGCCGTTTAAAAGTTAATAAACATACAGAGTTACTCTCCCATAAATTTTATAATATAACGTGAAAGTGTGTAATTTATTATCATAATTTTTTATTTTGAAAAGTCTTACTACAATAAAAGTATTTTAAATTAAAAATTACTGATAAAAGATACTAATTGAGCAGTTCTATTCGTGAACATTTATTGTTATATAATTTTATTAAATTAGATTTTAATATGAATACTTATTGGCCTTACCAAGGATTCATTAACTTTAGAAATATTACAGATACTTGATGCTTAAAATTAAATAACGAGACAAAAAAAATTTAAGCATATTTTAACTTACCTAACGTTTCTAAGTAAGGATATAGGTATTTATGTAATTATGTAGCTGACAAAAAAAAATTTTTTTTTAAAGAATATTGTCTTTTTATTATGATACTGGGTGACGAGACGAGCGAAGTCGCTCGCCTGATGGCTCTTCACGCTTGCCCATAACAGCACAACGCCATTCAGAATTTTGGACTTCAACAGTTCAAAACCCTGGCAATGCACTGCGCTTGTCACCCCGAGATATAAGGTGTCAAATCTCTGTGTGCAGTAATTTCGCTGGAAACATTGCCCTCATTGTCTTATATTATGGCATACAATTAATGTGTGGCCCAAATATTCTTCCTTATCATGGTGTACAAATGTTTTGTTGTCGGTCAAGGTCTGTCTAAATTATATGATATTTACTTGTTTCACCGTGTTTTATTTTCAACTTCCACAGATCAGAACACCCAAAGCGCATACCACATTATTCCACTATGCATTACTCCATTAGATCAGCATTAAATTAGCCATCCATGTAAAATTACTCACGACACATCAAGGTTCTATCGACATACCTATCGATATTCCGCGGCGCATGTCTAGCACGCGCATGACTGGCAATGGCTACCGTACCGAGCCGTGGCGCGCAAAAACACAAATTGTTTTGAATGGGAGAGTTTCTGTTTCTGTACTAAGATATTATTAACATCTCACTGTGTCATCGATTTAGTAATAATGGAAAGATACAGTACTCGTAACAGACACGTCAACTTGGCTGACAAACCGCAGTCTGGCCAACGGAAGAGAAATAGAAAATTTTCTCATTTCCTGACGACGGTTCGTCTTTCAATTTTACGTGTCTGTTTCGGCTATAATATATCATAATATATAAATTACCATTGTCTTATTCACTAACTGATTCACTTAGATACTACAAAAACGTCGCGGTGCGTTAAGTTACCCTCAAAAAGTTGGCCTTTATCCCTAAGGAATAGAGACCAAATTATTAGAATTAAGTTGGTGAATCATTACTTAGTGAATCAGGGCCTTGAACTAGAAACAACACATGCAAATACACCAACACATTTAAATTTCTAATGTTGTGCTTCATCAGCTTCATGTGTATTATCGAAGGAGATAGAGAGATTTGCTTAGACTGTAACGCGAGCGAGATAACAATAATTGTCACTGTCACGCACTCGCGAACAAAATACAATTCGGGAATTCCCCGTAACCGAAAAGTAATGTAGGTACAGTCTACAGTCAACTAAAAGCCGTATCAGTGGTCCGTTCGTCTGTTACGGCTTTAATAGCCGTAATAAAAACCGTAACAGACGTGTCAACTTGGCTGACGAACTACCGCCAGACCAACGGGAGAGAAAGAGAAAGTGTCAGCCAAGTTGACACGTCTGTCTACTTAAGAAATAAATGATATTACTTGCCCCGGCTTCGTTCATGTGGTATTCATCTAAGATATTTTTACCTGGTTTTAGTCGGTTTTTAACTTTTTTTAAACAGTGTTGGTCGCCTATAACGTCTCTACTATTACACCTTACTGTTTTAAACCCGAAAATCCAGATACCTACCTACTAAAATTGAACGATGCGTTTTGTGGAACGGCACTAGGATATGATATAAATATCTCAGGTAAGTGAAACCACGGTGCACAGCTAGATATCTCAAACGTAGCCGCCTCTGGTTAGTTTATGCATCGAGGCTCAAAATCAATGGCTAGCTGAGCAATTAGCTCATGATGATGAGGAAATGTAAATGGTTCAGGAAATTCGCTGTAATGCCGATGGTTGGGTGAACTAAGCGCGTGGCAACACCACAGCTTGAAAGCGTTTGTAGCGATGATAACTCTCTACAGCTACGTATTCTTTGGCATTTTTAGGGTTCCGTACCCAAAGGGTAAAACGGAACCCTATTACTAAGACTCCGCTGTCTGTCCGTCTGTCTGTCTGTCTGTCCGTCTGTCATTAGACTGTATCTCATGAACCGTGATAGACAGTTGAAATTTTCACAGATGGTTTATTTTTGTTGCCGCTATAGCCTTCGACCAAAATAAAATGAATGGACGGGCCCTAACCATTGAACTTGATCAGTAAAAACGAGTCAAAATCGTCGGACATATACTTCAACACCTAATTATAAAAATGTACAGTATATTTGTTACAAAAAATAGATATCGGTTTTATTTGTGTATTTACACTTCGGTAAAGCATACGAATTCATAATTTTGCCAGATGTTTCGTTATCGCGTAACAATAGACTCGTGTTTCACTTCCTACGGCTAGAGACCGACTGAAACGAAATGAGAGCTGGCGCTCATTTTGTAATCTTCAAAAATGCGCTTCTACTGGGCCCGTCCATTCATTTTATTTTGGTCGAAGGCTATAGCAACAAATACTAAAAAACAGAATAAAGGTGCATTCAAATTGTAAACTCAAAAAAAAGAAAACAACTACTAAAGTTTTGAAAAAATACCCCAAATACGTCCTAACAACAGACCCCTTTAAGTTCAAGCTATTTTTACACCATCCGCAGTCCACAAGTCAAACTAAAATTAACTGTACCTTTGTACTTCGTAGTTTACGACGAGTAAATCAACCGGTTAACGAGAAATAAACCAACGATTTGGGCTTGGGGTCAAGCCGCACTAGGATGTAATATGGACAAGCTCTTTAGCCCTGGTGCCGGGGCAATAGAATACGGCACCGTCACCCGTTGCCTGTAGTAAGAGGCTACTAAAAGGGGACCTCTGGGCTTGGGATGGTCAAAGTTGGTCACTTCAGCGTGCCCAGGGAGAGAATGACAACGTTGAGTGACCAACGTTGTCGCGAGTGGAGAAGCCGAGACAACATTCAGTGGTCTCGGGAGGAGCCGTAGCGCATTACATGTGGACTACCTATTAGTTAGATCATTGATGGCGCAACAAGTTTATTAATGTAGGTAAAAATTCAATAAATGAGCCGTATTGACAGTTTGAGCGGTATAGTAAAAAAAAACACATCAGTCATAGGATTGCACGTCAGAAGTGAAAACTTAAGTAGTAATTCACCTATTCTACAAGAGATGGCGCTGTTTTTAAATACACGGTACTGTGTGTTATGTATTTTTTTTAAACAGTCGAATTGAGAACCTCCTCCTTTTGGAAGTCGGTTAAAAATGTAAGCTGTTTGATGCTGTCGGATAACCTCCTTGTCGTGACCTATTTGTCGGATATCCTAGTGAAATCTTACCTTTAACCACGCGTGGAAATGTTTGGGTTGACTGACAGATGATCACAGTCCTTTTTGAACGCGGGGAAAATGGTCGTTTACGAACAATCTGGGAGATCGTATATTGAAAAGATGCAATGTATAAAAATAAACTTTACAATGTTAAGTATAATTTACATTTTGATTGAGACATAATTTTGTACTTCAAAATCAATTATAGTGCGTTTTTAAACAGACTTTCAAAAAGGTTTTTTTTTGTTACCTCACTTTGTCACCACTTTTGAACCGACTTTGATGATTTTTTTTTATATGAAAGCTGGTGCTTCCCGTGTGGTCCCATTTCAATTTGGTCCAGTTCTGTCCCTTTTATGAAGTCGGTTTTTTATATTGATAATTATTTTGTTAGAAAACTTGTTTGAATGAAAATGAAAATTTTACTGAACATTTGCACTGATATTTAATTTATTCGTACAGCATAGATTTCAAAAAAGTTTTTTTTTTTTTTTTTTTTTCTGGCAAAATTAAAAAGTATGTATAATAATGTTTTTTGGTACACTCCCTCGTGTGGGCCATCGTTAGATAGGTCTTAAAAAAAAAATTCATACATTACTTTTCATTAAGTGTATATCTATCTATCTTCTGCGAAATATGGTCTGCTAAAGCGGCGATAAATTAAATTCCCAAATAATTATATTGAGCTGGGTCTATACCTGCCTAAAAAAAATACTTTTTTTTTTAATTCAGTAAATGACGTCATCAGATTAAAAAAATAGTTATAGCCAAGACCCGAAATAAATTATATGAATTGAACAACTATAACTAAAAATATAATTTACCACTTCTAGTTAGTTTTTAAAGCAGTGGTGTTCGCCTATAACGTCTCGATTATATTACATCTCACTGGTAACATATAGCCTAGGTCAGTCAAAAGTTACGCCTCCATTTTCCGACATCCAGATCGGTATCGAGCAGCGAAGTAAATCCTAATAGACACATCAATTTGGTCCGCCATATACCTACCAGTATCCAATTTTATCTGAACACGCCTCAGCGCCTGGTTATACCTCAGATCACACAAAGGAGGGAGATATGCCTCAGTACAAATCATCATCATCATCAGCCATAGGACGTCCACTGCTGAACATAGGCCTCCCCCTTTAACCTCCACACTGAACAACATCCTGCCCTGCCATCTACATCCACTGGATGCCCGCGATTCTCACAATGTCGTCGATCCATCTAGTGGCAGGCAAACGGTTTAAGTGAACCTCACCACTTAAAGTGCCCACTCCTGGCAGTCCAATAGAATAATTCGCGTAGTTTAAAAAACAAAAAAATACGCTTTAAAATCTCTAATCCTGAAGATCCTGGTAAGGATAACGGGATAAACTATTTAAATTACTGCATTGTCATCCGTCCTTGATAAGTGTGCAAAGTTTCAAACCAATCCGTCGTTTTGAAAGGGGTGACAATCACGTTCAAAGATTCCTTTACACAGATACATACCAAGCTAATAAAAGCGTGTTAAAAATTGACAGGAGGGAATTACATCATGCAGTGGCCTTAGTACGAGAACTTGCGAAAAAGTTATCGTTACGTAAACGATAGCAAAATGTATGAAAAATTGAACAGTGCGTCGGACGTGAAGGGAACCTGAATGTTTCATACATTTTGCTATCGTTTACGTAACGATAACTTTTTCGCAAGTTCTCGTACTAGCCCCACTGATACGAAGCAGACTTTACAAAATGTATCCGACAAAAGCCTATTCTTATCTTTTTTCAAAGAGAATTTATCAAATTAAACTTATATGAACCCAAACTCTCTAGCTCCACACAGGTCTTATTTACTTTGAACTCACAAACTTTACCAACTACAAAATTAAATGATTTTCCTAAAAAAATAAACAAGACTAATTTTGTGTGTAACCTTAAGTATAAAGTATTGTCTCATGCATGTAAATCCTGATTAATTCGTGATGATATAAAACAAATAAGTGAGAATCTCCAAGGGCAAGGATAATTTTATTGGTTTTCTTTTCACCATAATTATGAATGCCATAGTGTGTTGATTTTTTTATACCGTAGGTGACTAACAAGCAGACGGGCTGCCTAATGGTAAGCAGTCACCGTTGTCTATGGATACTTGTAACACCAGGGGCATCACAGCCGATCTGTTGATCTGTCACTGTGTGAAAGAAGCAAACCTAGCTCACCGAATTCAACAGGCGTGTTGGTGGTCAAACGCTACTTATTCGCGAAAAAAAAGACCCTCCAAACCACCTTTTACGAATATTTTGTCTGATTGAATTTGAGGATGTATTGAACAAGTCAAAGTCAGGGAAGTCTGCCAGTGTGTTTATGGAGTTAGATGCTCTTAGAAGGAGTTTAGCCTGTAATTAGTCGCACTATATGGGATATGTAAACTTTTAGGATGTCTTGCAGATATTCTAGGGACGTTTAGACTTATGTTAGAGAGGAGGTGTGGAGAGTCAACATGACTTTGCGCAATTTTAGTTAATAACAGTGAGATGTAATATAAAAGAGACGTTTAAGCAAACAACACTGCTTTAAAAACTAACTAAAAGTGGCAACCGGTTCGCCGCCGCCGTGGTGATCGGCTGAATTCGGCTTTGGTCTTCGACTATGCTGCGATCTCTATCACTCCCTCACACAAGACGATCTACACATCTCGCTCATACACTTCGTAGTGACAACTCAGCCGCCTAAGATAAAACAATTTATATTATTTTTCTGTTTTAATAAAAAATACAGTACTTACAAGTGAAATGAAACATTTTTCTTGTCTCTCACAGAGCGTGTGTAGTTTGTGCAGTTTATAAAGACACAGGAAGGCATTTTATTAGAATCATTTTTGCTAAAACAATTAGCTGCGATGTGTTGCCGGACACTCGGAGTGCGTGACTGTGAGACGGCTATAACGAGTATGATACAGTGCCTTGCATTCATCTAGTCAATATGGTGGTAAAAATAAGATAACAGCTATTTTACTAGTTTGCATAAGATAATATAATTATCAACATTAAAATTGCTTTGAAACATGAATAAATTTTTCCTATTCAGTGATTTACGTTCAAATATTTTGCTAATGTAAAAGAGGTATAGCTTCGGCTTGTGCAGGCTCGAGAGGACAAGTCACTCTTGAGTAGACGCTGACGTTAAAGTCGCTCGTGCAGACGGCCACTTAGTGGGATCAACTTGAGAGATATCCGCTGACAGGAGAGTTCAGTTCTCCTTATGTAAAGCCTACAGATTTATTCACGCGAATTTGTCTACAGTGTTCTGCACCGATTATCATTGAAACAGAGGGAGCACTTGGAAAAAGCAGCAAGAAAGGCTTTAGTACAGTCCAGCCGCTGAAAAAATACGTCTGACAGCTGTAATGGCATGGTTATAAACTATCACGGTTGTTCACTACAGTTATATGATTATTTACAGGATATTTACCATGGTAAGGTTGTGGAGAGTTCCCGATATTTTGGAACATGGTGCATGTAAGTGCGTCGAAATATCGGGAATTCCTTCCACAAAAAAGAGGTCGGTTAAAAAGAGGATTGGAAACGCCATTATTCATACCTACCTATATTTTTGTTTGTATATTAAAATAGATTTAATTTGTTTAAATATATATCTAAATAGATGCTATTGATCCAACTTGTATGTGTAATTGTGTACCTACCATGTTCATTTAGTAAGAAAAAGAATAAAGAATACATATTTTATACAAGTGTGAAAATCACACGCCGGCATAATTAGTGTCCAAAGTCGAGAGATAAATATAATTTATTTGCATAAAACACGAGTAAATCATGCATGCACAATAATATATGAGGTAATTCTCGTTGACTATCTTACGTTTCATAACCAGTTGTGATCACTTTTACTAGGTTTTTGAACGTAAAATTTTAGCTGGTAGCCAATATACCTACTACAGTAGAATATTAAAAGAACATGTTTTCATAAAAAAATTACAATGCCATTACAGTTATATGATTATTTACGGGATATTTAGCGTGGTAAGGTTGTGGAAGGAATTCCCGATATTTCGGGGCAGTTACATGCACCATGTTCCGAAATACTTAATCGATTTAGAAAGTTCCAAATTGTGTGAAACTCTTTATTTTTTTACTTTAATTTTCTACGCGTTGTGCATGGTATGTATAATTTTTCGAAGGTGGCCAAACGCAAGCCATTTTATTAATGTTTAATTTGAAGTTTTACGTCTGCTTCTAGCTGATCTGCGTAAGATGTAGGTTGTTGTGGGTGTTACTCGATATTAAGTAGCTGTAAAATGTTCTTGAATTAAATAACTTAGAAGCCGTGAGACGCGTTTTAAAGGTTATACCTACTTTCCAGTACACAGCCATATAATGCGTAGGAGTTAATTAAATGCAAATATTAGCTAGACTGTTGAATGCACTGCCTCAATGGGTGTGCGCCGATAGTTACAATATGGGTCTTTAATCATGGGTGTCTTCAATCATGATTGTCTTCAGCATCATTATCAATTTCAGATTAGACAAACAATGGAAGTACAGCAAGGCACGTGGCGGGTACGATCGAAACTGGTTTCAGTGAGGTCTAATAACAGAGATGTTATAGGTAAAAAACGTTTGTTGTATCGGTCGGTTTAATCTCATTTAGTTTTTTATCTAAAACAATATTGAAAATGTGCAAAAGGGATTTCGCTCTGGTAAGTAAGCGCCTTTAAATTCCTTTTTCACGACCACTCATGACGTGCAAGTGAATCCAATCCATATAAGGGCTTACTGGTGTTATCCTTGCTATAATGGGTTTGATAATGGGTCTCTTGTCTTCAAGGGCTTATAAAGGATAATTAGCACTCCTTGCGGTGTCGACTCCTATAATTCCAGACTCATGTATCACCGGTCCACCGGAATCTCCTAGCAGTGCCCACTGAAGTTTCCTACATAGAGGTACCACGCATATCCATATCACCGTTTTAAACACATAAGGTAAGTCACAACTTGTCACCATAGCTCTATCCATAATTTGTAATGGTTTATCTAAACTTAAGGTGGATTCAAATTCGAACGCAGTAGCATTTACTCTCATTAGTCCAAAGCCCACCATAGTCACTTCCTGACCATACAGAGAGACGTGATCGATTGCGCTGATTTTAGCATATTACTCGATCAATAGTGGCTCAGTGTATAACAATGATATATCGTCGTTTAAAATCAAACTATTCTGTTTTCTTGGTGATTTAGCTTTCAAAATTGCACATAGTTGATCATTTTCGCTGGGTTTTAAGTGAGGGTGGCCATATCTAATCATTGCTCTGATATATTCTTCGGCATCTTTTTGCATTGTGTTGTTCAGTAATAACATGTAATTTATAGGTTTCACGCAATGTGCAGCTGTAATTGTCCACGTAGAAGTTAAGGCCGCTGCGGTACAAAACGCATGACTTGTCTCAATAGTTCTATTGGGTTGAATATATATTTTTCTGTGGACCTCTAATCGTACCACGAAAGGATATTCACCAATTCTCGCGTCTCGACCTCCCAATATCCGCAAAGAAGATTTTGGCGCCATCCTTGGAAGCAGGAGAATAGCGCACAAAATAACCAAGTATTTTTTTTGTCTCATCTGCGTAAGATCGTTTGCAGCCCACGACGTATGATTCCAAACTATAAACTATGCAATACAATAAAATATTTGGTTTACTTAAGACCATTTGTAATAAAAATTTATGTTTGGCTATTGAAATTGGCATTCGCCAGTAGTCACAAGCTTATCTGGCTATTACCTATTAGTTTAGGATTCCGTTGCTCCGCGAATTTATAGTAGCTTAAAAAATATCGTATGCGATGTCTTAATAGCATGTAAAATTGTTTTTGCTGTTTTCCCGAACATTTAGTTGAGAACATTAATCAACAAAACTTGGGCAAGAGGAAGTGGGGGTAAGCATCAGACCAGAAGACGTCCACTGAACATAGTTGTCACCTTTAGAACTTCACACTAAACGACAGCCTGACATCTGCATCTACTGGATGCCCGCGACTCTCACGATGTTGTCGGTCCATCTAGTGGGAGGCCTACCTACGCTGCGTCTTCCGGTTCGTGGTCTCCACTCAAGAACCTTTCTTCTCCATCGTTTATGGGTTTTTCGATGTGACGTCACTTAATATTTACAATAGTTAACTTAGAGGTCAAGGGCGAATAGAACTAGGATAAAACCAAGGTTTGAAAAATTCTTGTCTAAATTAGGACCAATCTGGTCTTGATACGAATTTCACGTTAACCTAACATTGAACCAGTACAAATACGTATTGATCGAGACCCGTATGGAAATTTAATGTTCACCGGATGCTCTCGAATGAACTTTTTGGACTTAGCGATAAATTTAGAAATATCATCTCAACATAAGAGAAACGACATCCAAAAAAACGGTTAGTAAAAAACCCATTTTTTTCGTAACGACTGTACTTTAAGAGTTTTTATTATTTTTATTATTAAAAATAGGCTTGCGTTTGACCGCCAGCTCGCCTAATGTTAAGCGATGATGCGGTCTACGATGGAGCACGCTTGCCTAGAAGGAATCGATTCACTCGAGATTTGAAGACACCCAGATTGTAACTACAGGGGAACACCCATTCAGGTAGCGCATTCCACAGACTAGCAGTTCGCATAATAAAAGTGGATAAAGGTGGTTCGGTGCTCAAAATGTGTAAACGGGACCTTATTACTAATCCTACGCTTTCTGTCTGTCCGTCCTGCTTTTAATGGCTAAATCTTTCGAACCGTAATAGATAGCAAGTTAAAAAATTTACAGAATATGTTACGGCGGATTAACTAAGAAATAGTAGCTGATTGAATCAGGCGTTACTTTGAGGAAGTCCATCTTCAAAACAGTTTTTCTGATAAATCTCTAGAGTAATTCCGTTTCTACGTCGCTTCAAGTACAATATGGAATTTGGGATCAATTTAATTTCAGATTAGGCAAAATTAAACTTAATGAAATTAACCTCATTAACAAATATTTACCGAGTAAATTTACCCCAAATTCCTTATTGTACTTGAAGCGACGTACAAGCGGAATTATATTAAAGATTCATCATAAAAAACAGTTATTGTCAAAAATGATAAAGTCAAAAATGTTTTTTTTTTTTAATTGTTAAAACCTCATTGGCCAGTGTACTATTAAAAACATATTAAGTAAAAGGAAAAATTACACATACAATAAAGTTTTTATTTTTCCCAACTAAAGTCAAAAGTAAATCGATTTCTTCCAGGCAAGCGTGATCCATCGTAGGCCGCATCATCGCTTAACATCAGGCGAGTTGGCGGCCAAGCGCAAGCCTATTTTACAATAAAAAACATGAAAAATCTATCGACTATCAACCATAATATAAAAAATATTGACCTCTCGAGGAGAAGCTGTCATCACCAACAAAACGGTGGATAAATCGTAGGTATTTATGTCTAACCTAGACTGCTTCATGGCCTAGAAGTTGATTGAAATTGTCTAGTAGTCTAGACCAGTGCTGCTTAGTGTTTGGCCTGCCGGAAATTTTGTGACGGATGCTTGAGAATTGTAGACAGTTTGTTAAGCATCCTTGTGGCTCTTTTGCAACGACCGCTTTGGTAAGTGCCACGCATAGAAGTTTCTTTTTTGTTTAAACTAGAACGGCTGTCAAGGCATTTTTGTAAGAAATTTGTTGTAGCTACTTGCACCCATATAAACCCCCTAGCAACTGTGTTAGTAACTGTGACGCAGAGTTCGACGCGTTGACATAAATAAGAATGTTCAATCAAGTATCTGTCACAATACCTGGTGACAGTTTCCTTCTCATTTCCGTTCTAATTACTTCTCTTTTCTGTGGTACCACGCTTATGCTAATTATTCAACCGCAAAGCAGTAGTGTGCAAATAATACTTACATATTTACTGGGCGTGCAATAAATACTTTTCACCTCACCAGTTCAGAAAGGCTTTCTTGTATAATCTATTTGTATATATTTAAAACAAAGTCAGGTTAGTTACACCATTATAACATAAGAACAGCTCAAACGATTTTCATGATCTTTGATTTGTTGGATTTCTCTCCGTCCCGAGTAGCAGAATAAGTATTAAAATACCGGAAAAAACAAAAAAAAATTAGAAGTAAATAATTATCCCATACATTTTGTATGTAACGCCAAGAATTGAAGTCTATACTTATTACTTACATTTACATATTAAATCATAGAAAAAAATGACATCTAAGTCAAAGGAGGTTGCTGTCGTTACCAAGAAGGTTGCTTTAAGGAGGTATATCACGCGAGAAACCGCGAGGTGCAACTAGTAAATAATAAAACATAAATTATTATACTTTGACTAAAAAATAATGAGTTGAGTACTAGTTTTCGGGCAATCGCATTGTTTTTATTCCTGTCATATCAATAAAAGTGACAATAGCCAATGGCAGAAAATGCGTTTGCTTTATCCTATGCGGCCCCGAGCAAGAAAAAGTTGACCGCACTGGCCTCAGCTCAACCTACATGTCTATTCACAAGAATGACCCGCTGTTTATTAGTTTCATTATATATTCTAGACTATTAACGTCACGCGGCATTGGCTGTGTTTTCTTCATGTTTTCAAACAGAATACAGAATACTTTTTAACCGAATTCAAAAAGGAGGGGGTTATCAAAATACGTTAAAAAAAAAAAACTTATCATTTATAAACCAATTTGGATTTTGTTTTCTTTCAAAGAATAGGTATACTATCAGATTGGTCTTATAGAAATTTCATCAGAATCAGCTGAGTAGTTTGTTTTTAGGGTTCCGTACCCAGAGGGTAAAACGGGACCCTATTACTAAGGCTCCGCTGTCCGTCCGTCTGTCCGTCCGTCTGTCACCAGGCTGTAACTCATGAACCGTGACAGACAGTTGAAATTTTCACAGATGATGTATTTCCGTTGACGCTATAACAATAAATACAAAAAAAGTTAAAATAAATATTGAAGGGGGCTACCATACAACAAACGTGATTTTTTTGCTCAATATTAATAACGGCAAAAGGTAGACGCTTGAAATATTCACAGAATATTTAGTTATATATTGACTTTAAAAATAAATAATTAAATTATTATTTAAGGGGGGGCTTCCATAAAAAAACGTGTTTTTTGCCGTTTTTATAGATAATGATACGGAACCCTTCGTGCGCGAGTCCCACTCGCACTTGGCCGGTTTTATTGAAATCAAAATAACTGGAAAAATATATCATCCAAGTAAAAAAAATTTTGTGTTAACTAATTTTGAAGTCGGTTTTTAAATTCATAATTACTGAACGTACTAGTACCTACTAAAAGTTTTGTTCAGTTATATTTTTACCGACGAAAAGAAGATTCTTAAGTTTATGCGTATATTTTTTTTTGTATAGAAATCTTACACAACAATAAAATGCAATATTTTTTATTCCATACATAATTTTATTATGTTCTACAAAATTATCTATATCTATATCTTCTATCTATCTATACATATAATAAAAACGTAGAGATAAAAAAATCTGTAATTGCGAGATAACAAAAAAAAAAACACACAGGTCGTCTTAAAATAAGCAGCTGAACACGATAGGACAGTTTTTAGAATTTTTGTCTGTTTGTTTGTTTGTTTGTTTGTTTGTTTGTTTGTTTGTTTGTCCGCGCACATCTCCTAAACCACTGGACGGATTTAAATGCGGTTTTCACTAATATGCTTAGAAATTACCAGATTAAAACATAGGCTATCTTATATAATTTATTTTAATTCTTTATTTTTACATAAACGAAAATAAAAATCAATGATTTATTTCTTCGTTACCCGAAACGTAATATGAGGATCGTCACATAGCCTCAAGCAAGGAGATCCAAAGTAAAGAGAATGTTATTGACATAGCCGTAAAAATTTTGAAACTGTCAACTGTCATTCGGTTAATCAGTTCAAATTTAAAGAAGGTTCCTTAACCTTCTTAGATGAATGAACGTGTAGATCAAGCATGTTATAGGCCTTACAACCTCTTTGGTGATTCATTCCAGTGCATGGAGTAGGAGTATTATTAAATTCTCTTGGTTTTATTCTATGTTAGCATCACGGAACACTATTACTCGCGTTAGCATTTACAACACAAAATATACCGCATCCTATTTTAATTCAGTCCCGCGAATAGAAATATTCAAAAAAGGCCCTTTGTACATGAAAATAAACCTATACAACAAAATTCCGGACGCAATAAAGAAAGAAAGAAATAATAACATTTTTCCAGAACCAACTTCGTAAGTTTCTAACCCAAAAATGTTATTACGAGATAAAATATTTATTCGACGATAAATTTTAGAAAATTATAATTAGAAAATAAATATCGATATATAAATAGCTAAGAAAGTAGCGTCATAAGTTTTGTATCATGTCATATATAATTAAGTAACCTATCACAATAAGTATGTTTTTTTTTGTTTTGTAAAATTACTTCACCCTAGGTTAAGTTTGAATAGTATATATAATATTTATGTAATAGATTTAACTATACTTAAATTTATATGTTTATGTCTGTGGTCTGGTTTTGTGAACAGCCACTACATAAGTCATTGCTGCACCCTTTATGCAGGGTATTTAAACTTAGCTTTTAGAAGAATACAGTGTATATTTGCAATAAGAATAAGAATATAGAAATAATTTTATTTTACTGTGATATTTTAACAGATAAATATAGTAGTTCCATTTTAAGGCTTTTTAAACAAGGTATACATACAAATGCACGCGAAATAAGAAATAACTAGCCAAGAGCGTGTTAAGACAAGCATTATGTCAGGTTTCCGTGGCCAGCGAAACTGGACAGTCAAATTTCAGAGATGTATATCATCCCGTTATGACATGATATACTTTTTATGGTTTAGACAAAAAGAAAATTTCAAAACATGCTCTGTACTGTGGTCACATTATTTTTTTTGATTTGAAAACTGTTGACGGTGTTATTTATTACTTTTATGCTTCTATCAATACTTCACACAGGGCGACATAAAATAAGCAGCTGAACTTTTAGAATTTTTGTTTGTTTGTTCACGCACATCTACACCCCTGGAAGAAAATGCGGACGGATTTAAATGCGGTTTTCACGAATATGATTAGCTATGACCAGATTGAAGTATAGGCTATGTTATTTTGCGCAAGGCCGGATTAAGGGAAGAAAAAATAATTGAAGGTTTATATGAAAATCTACGCGTACGAAGTCGCGGGCAAAAAAACTAGTCTATACATATAATAAAAACGTAGAGATAAAAAAATCTGTAATTGCGAGATAACAAAAAAAAAAACACACAGGTCGTCTTAAAATAAGCAGCTGAACACGATAGGACAGTTTTTAGAATTTTTGTCTGTTTGTTTGTTTGTTTGTTTGTTTGTTTGTTTGTTTGTTTGTTTGTTTGTCCGCGCACATCTCCTAAACCACTGGACGGATTTAAATGCGGTTTTCACTAATATGCTTAGAAATTACCAGATTAAAACATAGGCTATCTTATATAATTTATTTTAATTCTTTATTTTTACATAAACGAAAATAAAAATCAATGATTTATTTCTTCGTTACCCGAAACGTAATATGAGGATCGTCACATAGCCTCAAGCAAGGAGATCCAAAGTAAAGAGAATGTTATTGACATAGCCGTAAAAATTTTGAAACTGTCAACTGTCATTCGGTTAATCAGTTCAAATTTAAAGAAGGTTTCTTAACCTTCTTAGATGAATGAACGTGTAGATCAAGCATGTTATAGGCCTTACAACCTCTTTGGTGATTCATTCCAGTGCATGGAGTAGGAGTATTATTAAATTCTCTTGGTTTTATTCTATGTTAGCATCACGGAACACTATTACTCGCGTTAGCATTTACAACACAAAATATACCGCATCAAAATAATTGAAGGTTTATATGAAAATCTACGCGTACGAAGTCGCGGGCAAAAAAACTAGTGTTAAAATAAAACTGAAAATTCATTTATAATTACAAAAATATTTTAAGACACGCATGATTATGTCATATAAAAAAAAAAACTACTGTTTCGTGTAGCGTTGTATAAAATTTTTCTTTCATTTGAATTACATACTTTGTTTGTTTTTCTTTCGCGTAAGAATAGAACAACGGATCGACGCATTTTTTTGCATAGAAGATATTTTGCAGAGACATAGGATATTATAGGAACATAGGTTATCCCGGAAAAATATAGGTTCCTAACAAAATGTCCACGCGGTTTAAACCACGGGGCGTAGCCAATGCCTGTTTCTAAAAGAGGGAAGACGCGTGACATCCAGACCCAAGAGAATGTAATATTCCTACGGATCCAGGCATTGTACCCATTAAATATGTCTCGGTTCAAACAACATTTTGACAAGTACTTCACGTGCTATCACAAACGCCAGATTGTAACTGAAGTCGAATAGCCCCGTGGGCCTAATTTGTGTGGTCCACGTCAAGGAGATCGTCCCGTATCTTCCCACTATTTGCTTACATCAAGGTAGCATATTAAATCGAAAATACCAAATTTTCAACGGCATCACTAACTATAAAGTTTACAAACGTACAAACAAATAATACCTTAGTTACATTACAGCTCATACTAGTATCTGACAGCCTTTATCCTTGTACCTATTATGTAAATGAGATAAGATTTCAATAAAGTAAAAGAGCTAGTATTTGTTCCGTATCTATGTCTATGACCTCTTTTAGGTCTAGAATTAGGGTATCTAGGACCTTTGACTTTATTTAGAGATATTTCAAGCATAAACGCCTCCCTTCCCCTTCATCCTCCCTTTCACCTGTGCCTTCTAAATGTATTAAATAGACTTGACCGCCAACTCACCTGATGTTAATCGATGATGCGGTCTACGATGGAGCACGCTTGCCTAGAAGAAACCGATTCACTCATGATACGAAGAAAATTATACTGATTAATGATAATTATTTAACAACTTTAGTTCTATGACTTTAGACATCGCATTTATTAACTAAAACAAGAAAAGTATACATATTTGGAATCATATATTTTTAGCTAAATTAAAATAAATGATTATATTATATTATTAATATATTATTAATCTAATAAACCGTCTCGTAGGCATAGTTAAATAAATAAAAATAAATAGATATGTGGGACATTATTGCACACATGGTCATCTGACCCCAAACTAAGCAGAGCTTGTAATATGGCTGCCAGAGACTGATATACATACATATATATTATCATGGATGTAACGTAACTATACTTTGTCGATGATATTATTAAATACATACTTAAATAGATATTAACACCCAGACATAGAACAAACACAAATGTTCATCACACAAATGTTTGTCCTAGATGGGAATCGAACCCACGCCCCCAAGCACAGAAAGTAGGATCACTACCAACTGAGCCACCGAGGCAGTCAAAAAGTTCCCTAAATGATGGCAGCATTGCTGTGTTGGATTGCAATACTGACCCGTTGGGTTAGATACCAACTAGCATTTAGGTCACGGGATTCATCGACCAGACGTTTAGATAAATCTTTAAAAATATTTTGGTCACTCGACCCCACAGTCCTAAAGTTTTTACCCCCTCCAAACGGTTTAAACATGTACCCACTGTCTAGGCTTCTATATTTGCGCCTTTTGAGACCTGCGAAATTAACTGCTGCACCAGCCTTGTTTTGCGTATCGGGAAGGTGAATTTTAATCTCAGATCTGGACATGTTGGGCCTTACTTAAAAAAATTACCCCAGTTGATCTATGTTTTAAAATGCTCTCTTAACTTCTCGCTGACGGCAATCGTCACACGCGAAAAGAAGACGGAACATATTTAAGCGTAAGCCCTTAGATTCCGACACTGTTTTAAACTATCACAGTTGTTCACTACAACTATAATGATTATTTACGGGATATTTACCGTGGTAATATTGTGGAAGGAGCTCCCGATATTTCGGCGCAGTTACATGTACCATGTTCACGGAAGCTCCTTCCACAACCTTACCACGGTAAATATCCCGTAATTATATAACTATTTAGAGTCCTGTTATAATAATAAATAATAATAATAAATATCTGGGACATTATTGCACACATGGTCATCTGACCCCAAACTAAGCAAAGCTTGTAATATGGCTGCCAGAGACTGATATACATACATATATATTTTTAAATACATACTTAAATAGATATTAACACCCAGACATAGAACAAACACAAATGTTCATCACACAAATGTTTGTCCTAGATGGGAATCGAACCCACGCCCCCAAGCACAGAAAGTAGGATCACTACCAACTGAGCCACCGAGGCAGTCAAAAGTGTTGTTGAGACATGGCATCAAAAATCGTATTAGCATGATCGATTTCAGTATCAAACTAATCAGCTACCTTGTACAATCAATATAGAAAACGATATATGAATAATTAAGCAGATGGGGCTGCCACAGGGTAGAGATTTAGGCCATTCCTGTATTTCATATATCATTTAAAGATACTTGAGGAAAAAATGGTTGCCCACTTGAATAATAAATACCTAATGCTTTCGACGTAATATTTTATTGCGTAATTGAAAAACTTTTACCATCTACTACACACAATGATGAGTAACATATCATTGACTATAACTACAGCGTCAGAGTTATGTATCTTTGGACCTCGTAAGTAGGTACTTATTGATTTTTTAAATAGGTATCATCATCATTATTTCAGCCATAGAACGTCCACTGCTGGACATAGGGCTCCCCCATCGATCTCCAAAATGACCGGTTAAAGCGGCCTGAATCCAGCGTTTTCCTGCGGTCTCTTTTAGGTCGTCTGTCCATCTTGTGCGTGGACGTCCTACGCCTGCGCTACGCAACGCTTACGCCTACGTTAATAGGTATATCTTTACAAAAATAACGGCGAATAAGCACACAATCCGAGTGATGGCATGGCAACTGCCGCCTATCGTCTTGAAAGTGTAACAACAGTCAGAAAGAAATAGTCTCGAGCTGAAAAAATCGTGAAAAAAAGGAATTCAAGGTTATACAGAACGAAACTATAGTTAAAGTTGGTCATCGCAATATTAACAAGTTTTACTATAGAACTAACTCTGCAATCGCATAGTAATATAGACTGTCTTCACTCACACACCCACCACATTCAACATTTTAACCGACTTAAAAAAGAGGGGACTCTCAATCCGGTTGTAAATTCCGCAGCATTAGTTAAATCAGTAATACTTTTAGTTTAGGACTTAAACTGTACGTTCCTTAATCTGCGATTCTCAGAAAAAATCAAATGAATGGATGGAAGATGTTATACCTACTGATTCCCCTTTGGCATTTATACCCCCCTTGGTCGTCCATTTGATCACATCATTTGCAGTTGTGTGCGCTCAATACCTATATAAATGTGCGTTTGTAGAACTAGTAAGAATATGTCAGTGTTTGCAATACGTGTTTACCTCGCCCCCTTCAGTTTTTGGCAGACTTTTTTCGGTACTAGCTCGAGTTTAAAGGCAGATCCTAACTATATATTATCAAAGCTGCGATTTTAGTAAGTTTTGTAATATAAGTGCTTGCCTTTTATAGCTTATTCAGCACAATAAGCAATAATGTCCTAAAATGGCTATATCGATAATCTAGCGTCGTTTGCCCAAAATCCTCTTTGCGATAGGTTTTCGATTTTATCGGTCTAGAACAGTGGTTTTCAAACTGAAGTCGCGACCCCGGAGAGTCACGATCCAGTTTATCTTTTATATACATAACTAGTGACCCGCCCCAGATTTGCACGGGTGCAATGCTGATAGTAAATATAATGTCAGAATGTCTATATACAACATCCCCCGGCCGGTACCGCCGCAACCGCTATGTCCCTGCATTTTAAATCTGTAATATCTTCGAAAATATTCTTTTAAATTACATGCTGTAGAGGGTCATATTGATCTATGTTAAATGCATGATGTTTTTAAGATACTTAATTAGATAAGGATTATTGCTGAATTGCTTAAAATCGCTTCGTAAATAAGTCATTATTTCTCGTAAAAAGAAAAGGATAAAAAATGGTTATTGTGGGTTATCCCTAAGAGATAAACATACCACGGACCATCGCGGACTTTTTTGTAGACCTTTTTAAGGTATACAATATTGTAGTACATTATTTTGATCTATCTCGTAGGGTTCAGCCAGCGTTTGCAATATAAGGGCAAAAAATTGTGTTTATTTACGATATCACATTAGAAACCTCTAAATTTATTAGTGTCTATACTATATTATGCATGTGTTAAATATATAAACCTTTCGCTTGAATCATTATATCTATTAAAGAAAAACGCATCAAAATCCGTTGCGTAGTTTTAAAGATCTAAGCATACATAGAGACAGACAGAGGGAAGCGACTTTATTTTATACTATGTAGTGCTAGTGACAAGGACGAGAAGAGCAAGTAGCTCGCCTGATAATAAGCGTCGCGATTGCCTATATAAGTCCAGTGCCAACCAGTAGAAAGTACAAAATGCATTGCGCTCATCTTCATCATCATTTACCACTGGGCTCCACCATTGCTGGCCCAGTGTATATTGGTGAATGTCATGTTTTTGAACTACTAAGGTTCTTGAACATACAGGTTTACCGATATATACATTTATATTTAATGAATCCCGACCGTCCCGTAAAATCGGATTAAATTTCAATACGCAGTATCTCGGGTGGTCACATATCAATTTTAAGAAAATATGTTAGAATGAAAGAAAATTAATTTAATTCGACAATACTTCAAACAGCTTATAACTAAAGAATACAATTATTGTCGAATGGGTCAATCTCGGCATTAATGCTGAAAGTCAAAGACTATCAGCGCCGGTTTTCAGATGAAAACAGCTCTATGAGTTGAAAATTTGAAAATTAATCCCGTTTATTGATTTTCACCTACTCCCCACAAAGTCAGTATTTAATTAATTTAATTTATCTAGCAGCTAATAATAAACGGAACGATTCGCATCGCGCAATCAAGACCACAGATGCCAATGTCGCCATGGTCCATGGACCACAGGTTAAGAACCATTGGCCTGGTACAATCTAGATACCCGATACAATATTTAATGGTTATCCTAGATCGGGCCTCATATCTGAAACATCGTTTGTATTTAGTGGAATTGTTCTCTTAGTCGTTAGGACTAAACGAAACGGTAATTAATATTAATGTTTTCCTGAATGGTTTAGACATGAACCTAGGAATTTCTGGACGTGTTAAGTTTCACAGTTCTATCGTACTTCTTTAGGTACCCACATATCCTTTAAGTATTTCTATTTAGAATTGTATTTTTTTAGAGTTGTCAATGCGTACTTCCATAGATTTATGATAATAAATCTTTCACATCACACATCATCAGCCAATTATCGTCCACTGTTGGACAAGGCCTCCCTCATACAGAGGGGTATTCACTAATAAACAATTACACTGGAATAAATTAATATGAGCGAATATTATGCTACGTGGTAGCTAAAGTAGTATTTAAGTGGCTGCTGCCGAACTAAGTTTTAAACTAGGTCTTTCGGGAGATAATTATTGTTTTGTTATAGACAAAATATCACATCATTTCATCATCATCATCATATCATTTTGCAATGCAATGCGGCAATGCAAAGCTTTTCACAGTACCGAGGTAGTTAAAATTTTATATAATGCACTCGTTCGTCGCCGGGTCGAAACGAGCGCAATAATTTGGAATCCCCACGAGATTAAATACAGTAACATGGTGGAGAAAATTCATAATAAATTCACGAGTTTCTTGTATTTAAAGGAGTGCGGAGTCTATCCTTTTTACCCGCTGATGTATCCGACCCTGTTTGTTATCGCTATGGTGGGGAACTGCAAGCTGGGTGTGAGGCGTGACGTCGCGCTCTGTAAGTAGGTATGTGTGGCGCGTGCTGCGCGGCCAGCTGCACCATCCCGAGGTGCTGGAAGCGCTGCAACTGTGCGTGCCTGATGAGGCGGTGACCAGGCGACGCAGGTTCTCCACGTCCAGCGTACCCGCGTCTAGAACAAACATGCTCATGTTTGCTCCGGTGTCACGCGCTTTGACGGTGCTCAATCTGGTCTCAGAAGAGACAGATATTTTTACTTGTGGGCTGGCAGAGTTCACAGAAACGGTTCACAAAATTTGTGAAAAATATACTTTAAGGGAAATTTATGGTTGAATTTTGTTATATTTTTAGCATTTTTTAATTAGAATAGTTTATATTTGTTTAAGTTGTTATAGCACACCTCTTTAGTGTATCTGTTATGGCGTTATATTTTATTTTTTTAATAATAAATAATAAAATATTGTCGGAGTATTAATAAATACAGAAATGATTATATGATAAAAATATTCCATTTTCCTTTTGTTTTTATAACATAAGATCATTTATTTTTGAAAAACACTATATTAATACATTTTATACAAAATTATAATTCACTAAAATTAAGGTAACAATTCGCATTTACCTGCGGTCCCACACTACTTCACACTAGGCTCAAGGTCCCACACTACTTCACACTAGGCTCAAGGCCCGTATTATGGTTGAAATTTGGCTAAGTCCACAGCTTCTTTCATAAGATTTTTTCTATTACCACCAATTTCCATAGTTTCGACCTCATACGCTAAAATATGTACCCACTGTCTACGGAAACAGAAAAACGCTGATCCTTTATCTCTAATTTTAAATGTCTTTGTAAATAAAGATTATTTTTTTTTGGATTTTGGTCACAGTACAAAAATTGTAGTTTTCAGAATATGCAAGAAAATATCTCGTGCAAGCTTATTTTCAGGGCAAGAGCATAAAATATGCAATTTCATTTCTGAATGCAAGATGTTCACGTGACAGTGTGAAACACATGCTTTTAGGGGACTTTTTGAAGATTTAAAATATGTAAAATGGTTCTGTACAAGACTACTTTATGTGATGATGTGGCATACAACGTTGATAAAGGTTATCCACACGATCGTGGATTACTAATGAGAGAGATGAAAACAGAACTGGCTAAGAGCGTGTCGAAACACGCATAGGGTCCGTAACGAAAGCCATTTAATTTTAATCTCATTCATTTATATATCTAGTTAAGAAATTGGTGGTAATAGAAAAAAACTTGAGAGGTATCAAGGGACACCCGGATGGAACGAAGTTCATTTCTATGAGAGAGAGACAGACAGAGAAACACGCGCACGCCGCACGGCTTACAACTATAGCAAAAACTGTCGTTACAACTTTTGGTCTTAATTTTTTCCGTCTAGCCGTCCGTCCGTTCCGTCCGTAGTTCGCAACGCGCGAAAGGGAACTTCGTTCTCAAAAATCGAACGAAAGAAGCTGTGGACTTATACATTTCAAAGATGTATCATCCCGACATAATCTATACTTAGGTACATTAATAACAGTTTTTGGGAAATATTGTTTATTGAAATCATTTTACGAGAAGGGTAATGACTTTTAAATTATTAACCCTTTTAAGGGTTCCGTACCTAAAGGGTAAAACGGGATCCTATTACTAAGGCTCCGCTGTCCGTCTGTCCATCTGTCACCAGGCTGTATCACATGAACCGTGATAGTTATACAGTTGACAATTTCACAGATGATGTACTTCTGTTGCCGCTATAACAACAAATACAAAAAAAAAAACAAAAAAAAAAATATTTAAGGGGGCCACAAACGTGATTTTTTTGCTTGTTTTCGCTCGATATTGATAACGGCAAGAGGTAGACGCTTGAAATATTCACGGAATATTTATTTATATATTCACTTTAATTAAAAAAATATATATAAATTAAAATAAAATTAATATTTAAGGGGGTTCCCATACAAAAAACGTGTTTTTTTTGCTGTTTTTATAGATATAGTACGAAACCCTTCTTGCACGAGTCCGACACGCACTTGATTATGTACTACAGTTTAATCGCCATAACTCAAAAAGTTGTAATCATAAAATATTCATAATAATGTTGAATTTATATATTATATTTTACTTTTTTGGCCAAAGATCGGAAAAGATACACTTGATAAAAATAGGTATATGAAGCCTTACCATCATCACAAAATACCTATAAATTCAATGAACCCCGCGAGAGAGAGAGCAGCAAAAAAAATTTTGTTTGATTTAGCGGAATACCTAATTAATACCACTACACGTCCGTACTGTACTCCATCTTATTCCAGACAAAGTTTCCTTACTACCCTACCTTACAGTATACTTGACATAAGTTTCTATAATGTACGTTTCTTAGAAAGCTAGCTTACATTACAGTTATATGATTATTTACGGGATATTTACCGTGCTAAACTCTCCCCGTGAACATGGTGCATGTAAATGCGCCGAAATATCGGGAGCTCCTTCCACAACTTTACCACAACATAAAATATATTTTTTTGTTTAAATTACAAAGGCTGTAAAGGCGTTTTTGTAAGAAATTTGTTGTAGGCACTTGCACCCATATATAACAAATGTGACGCGGAGTTCGACGCGTTGACATAAATAAGAATGTTCAATCAAATATCTGTCACAATACCTGGCGACAGATTTCCTTCTCATTTCCGTTCTATTTACTTCTGTTTTTTGTGCTTACCACGGTAAATATCCCGTAAATAATCATAATAACTACAGTGAACAACCGTGATAGTTTAAAACAGTGTTCTAGCTTACATTATTCTGAAACTAAAGTTCATACGTTTCACTTCATGATATCGCAAGGCCAATATTTGTTACAGCTTCGTGCCTCCAATTGAGTCTGTAATAAAAAAAAAGCAATGATAGTTTTATAGTAGTTCCCATTGCGTTCAAATATTTACGACATACGTATTGCTATCGACGCGCCGCCAAATATAAATTCTGAACTCGCATTCAAATGTTGTTTGATTCGAAAGGTTCTCGTGCATTTGGCAGCTCGTTTAATGCATAGGTTTCTATGCTGGTTTTTAACCGCCGCCTGGTCTGGTCTGGTATATCTGTTTTTATATTATATTATTTTTAGGGGACAATAAACAGTGGCATAGTATCAAATAATTAAAACTTGTACATTATAATATGTGCCATTCGAGCACTCTTTCCGCTCAGTGCAAAGAGTGCTGAGCGTCAAGCAGGTTTGAATCCTCGTCAAAAATTTATAATGTATAAAATTTTAATAGTAATCATATCCTGAAGTGTGCAATAACACTTCAAATATAAAATAACTTTTAAATAAATTAAGATAAATTATTGACTGCCAGCCACAGTATCCAACAATTTTTACACTCATGATCAATTTCTATGAAATAATTAGGAAATACTTACTATGTACGAAGTATTGTGTTTTATTTGAATTACTGGCTCGCTTCGCGGTTCCACCCGCTATTCTGCAGGGACACTATCTTTTCAGGGTCCAAGCTATGGTCTACCTCAATACTTAATTTCATTAAATACTTTTCAGCTGTTGCAGAGTCGAGTAAGGTATTATACATACTTACAGATCTACACAAAAACTCGCATTTATATTTTTAGTGTTTTTTTTAATGTATAAATAGGCTTGCGTTTGATCAACTCGCCTGATGTTAAGCGATGATACGGTCTACGATGGAGCACGCTTGCCTAGAAGAAACCGATTCACTCGTGATTTGAAGACATCTAGATTGTAACTATCGTGGAACACCCAATCGGGCAGGGCCATAAACCAGCAGTACGCACAATAAAAGTGGAATCAAAGCGCTTCGTACGAGTTTTCGGAATATCAACCATAAAGCGGTGTCGATGATTATTATAAGATTGGCAAAGTAGTACACACATTTTTTCTTAGCAACAAGAGATTTTGGTCCAACAGACCAATTGTCAATGTGCTATGACCCTACTAGTGCGCAAACGTATGAAACACATTGAACGAATATGTAACTAATTCAAAGCTTTTGTTGTAGCCTAACAAACGACCACATTCATTATTTGTGTAACACTGCAGTGGTTTGTTTGTAAAATGGCCGCAAATACAACATTGTTAATATCAAATATGCCAGTGGTAGAGCAAATTGGCTCTCATAATACTGCTCCGAACAGGTGAAATTTTCCCTACTGTAACGCCACGTCTTGTAGTCTGTTCAATAAATAAATATCTGGGACATTTTTGCACACACGGCCATCTGACCCCAAACTAAGCAAAGCTTGTAATATGGCTGCTAGAGACTGATATACGTACATTTTATTTAATACATACTTAAATAGATATTAACACCCAGACATAGAACAAACAGATATGTTCATCACATGAATGTTTGCCCTGGGTGGGAATCGAACCCACGCCCTCAAGCGCAGAAGGTATGTTCACTACCAACTGAGCCACCAGGGCAGTCAATAATTATCAATATAAAAAAACCGACTTCATATGAATTTCAGAACTGGACCATATTGAAATGGGACCACACTAGCTTTCAAATAAAAAAAGAATCTTCAAGATCGGTTCAGTCGAATTATCATAAATTAATTAACAATAATTTAATAAAAAATACTAGCGGCCACGTTTTGATTTACACCCTGGTTGATATATATTCTCTTAATCATAAATATGCGTAAAAATTTGGTTTTAAGCAAAATCTCGATGACCGAAGTAATCCTGTAGCCGGATCTCGTAGGTACGTACTATTACGACATTCACCAACATGCACTGGGCCAGCATGGTGGATTACGGCACATCCTCTCACTGAGAGAAGTATCCCAGCAGTGGGAACATGATAGGCTGGCATCGGATTACTGAACTTTCGTGGTATCGTTTATCGATACTTCTGTTTATTAATATATTTACTATGTAAAATACATGACAGTATATGGCCCGTGCTAATAATACACTAATTACAGCTCTGTTTAAATTTACAATCACAAGACCGCCTTGAGGTATCGAGATAATTAAAACTCAGTATATCAAGTTTAAATACAGTATAAAAGTTATTATTTTTATCCCCTTAAGGTGTAATAAACATGGTTTTCGTCATTGATTTATAAATTCATGGATATTGCATCTAGTACAAAATTCATAAAGTGTCCCGAGTTACCGATGCACTCAATAGCTCTTTCGCATGTTTAAAAAAAGATGATAAACACCATCATCATCATCAGCCAGAAGATGTCCACTGCTGAACATAGGCCGCCCCCTTTAACCTCCACACTGAACGAAATCCTGCCATCTGCATCCAGTGGATGCCCGCGACTCTAACAATATCGTCGGTCCATCTAATGGGAGGCCTACTTACGCTGCGTCTTCCGGTTCGTGGTCTCCACAAAAAAAAAAACACCAAGATAGATTAGATTAAAATTCCAAATAGTAAAAAGCAACTTTTGTATCTAGTAGAAGGCCTAGTGGAAGTGGACGCTGCGTTTTATGGTTTGTGGTCTCCACTCAAGAACCTTTCTTCCCCATCGGTTATCGGTTCTTAGAGCGATGTGGCCTGCCCATTGCCACTTGTATTTGCAAAATTTAATAGCTATATCGGTGACTGAAAATCCACGTTTCGGATTCTATTGCGCAGACACTACGAGCATAGCTCTCTCCATTGCCTTTATTACATAATTACACGATTTAAAAAAAGAAAAACCTTTAAAGAAAATGGTGGAATTTTTATTTTTTTATTAATTTGATTATCAACATTTTCATCTGACACTTTTTTCCTCTATTTTATTTCATAATTTTGTTTTATTACTTACATTTTACCTAAAAATGTTAATTACGTCCGAAATATCATTTGGACATAAAAGGTGAAATATCTTTGCATTTTACATCGTTGTCACGAATTTGGTAAGTATATTTTGAAGTAAAGTATGTTTTTATAGTAGGTTTAAAATATATTTGACATCATAAAGATAAATAATTTATTTACAACTAGCGATCCGCCGCGGCTTCGCAAGGGTGTAATTTAGAAAAAAATAAAAAGGAAAAAGGTATTAAAAATGTGAACTTGAGCTGTCAATTTATTTTTCGGCGACTTGGTTGCAAAATATTGTTTTTTCTACTTATAAAAAAACATAATTGGGTTCTATTACATAAATAATCCTTCCGTGAAAAATTATCTAACTGATGGTGAAAACCACATAAAAATCGGTTGCGTGTTTTAGTAGGAATTAGCGGATATACACAGACAGACACGGAAAGCGACTTTATTTTATACTATGTACAGAAGATATTATTACAGAACGAATTCTTAAGAAATACTAATTAGGGGCCTTACTTAAAAACGTTACTCAAGTTGACATACGCTTAAATATGCTCCGTCTTGCTTTCGCGTGTGACGATTGCCGTCAGCGAGAAGTTGAGAGAGCATTTTAAAACATAGATCAACTTGAGTAACGTTTTTAAGTAAGGCCCTAGTTTAACGTTTTTTTTTACCAGATACATTCAACGGCAATGGAGAGAGCTATTCTCGGAGTTTCTTTGCGCGATAGAATCCGAAACGTGGATATTCGCCAAATAACCAGAGTCATCGACATGGCTATAAAAATGTTCAAGTTGAAGTGGCAATGGGCAGGCCACATCGCTTGAAGAACCGATAAACGATGGGGAAGAAAGGTTCTTGAGTGGAGACCACGAACCGGAAGACGCAGCGTAGGTAGGCCTCCCACTAGATGGACCGACGACATCGTGAGAGTCGCGGGCATCCAGTGGATGCAGATGGCAGGTTGTCGTTCAGTGTGGAGGTTAAAGGGGGAGGCCTATGTTCAGCAGTGGACGTCTTATGGCTGATGATGATGATGACATTTTAGTAATATTGTGCCTAATTTAGTTTGCATCAAAATGTCTAGTCTAGTCTAATTTTGGTTCCGACATTTTTAAGCGCTGAACTCATATCTATAGTTTTAAATATCTTTGTTGATCGTAATAAAAAATAATTAAAACAAGATATGCCAATAAATTATTTTACACCCGATTCAGGATGTAATGCCGTGCGCGCACGCTGGAGATTTTCGTGGTAGGTATTTTGATTTTGTAGGGACTAATGTTGATTTAGAAAAGGTGTGATCAATCGTAAATGGTTGCCAACTTTTTAAGTGAAAACTTGTTTAGGGCGATGAGTTAACAGAAATCATGGAACTCGCGACATCGTCACGCTGTACCGTGTATTTTAAAACAGCGCCATCTCTTATAGAATAGGTGAATTACTACTTAAGTTTTCACTTCTCACGTGCAGTCTTATGAGTGATGTGATCTTTTTATATTAAACTAGCCGTAGCCCGCGACTTCGTACGCGTAGACATTATAAACTTTCTACCCTTTTGACCCGATAATACACAGCTCTTTCGCAAAATCCTTTCTTTGAAATTTACTTAGGTAATCTACTTGACAAACTTCAGCTTCATAAGTCAAGTATTTTAAAAGAATTCGTGATGATTCAGTCAATCAGTAATCACAGATCATACAAACAAGAGAGATATAGTAAGGTGGTGTGGCGGGTCCGATCACTTCTGGCCTAAATCAGTGACCAAAATAATGAAATAAAACCGGCCAAGTGCGAGTCGTACTCGCGCACGAAGGGTTCCGTATTATCTATAAAAAGGGCAAAAAATCATGTCTGTTGTATGGGAATAATTGTTTTTTTTTTTTTATTTTTTTTTTTTAAAGTGAATATATAACTAAATATTTTATGAATATTTCAAGCGTATTCCTGTTGCCGTTATCAATATCAAGCAAAAACGAGCAAAAAAAGTCACGCTTGATGTACGGGAGCCCCTTAAAAAAATAAAATGATTTTTAGTATTTGTTGTTATAGCGGCTACAGAATTACATCATCTGTGAAAGTTTTAACTGCCTAACTATCACGGTTCATGAGATACAGACTGGTGACAGACAGACAGGTAGACGGACAGCGGATTCTTAGTAATAGGGTCCCGTTTTACCCTTTGGGTACGGAACCCTAAAAACAATACATAGTCATCGTTCAAAAATATTCTGCCCGGCCAGATATTTAACGCGACCGCAAACCGTATCTCGCTTAGGTTCGCGTTCGCGTGATTTTGCAAACTGCACCTATTCGGGCCCGCGTTTAGAGTTGGGCGTAATGCCCCTGAATTTTTATTCTTTTGCTGAGTATTCGAGAGACAAAATAAGACAAATCGTTTGTCTTTTAAATTGGCTAATTGGAGATACATTTTTTTCGACTAAAAAGATAGATAAAGCGAATTATGTTGTCAAAAGCTATTAGCTACCCATCAATTTAGTTGACGAATGTTGTCCAGAGGCAATGTTAACTATGTAGAATTGTTATATCAGTATAATAAACCGATTTATGAATAACAAATCTTTCCTCTTTATAATATTAGTCTTGACTAATCGCCCGTCCCGGCTTCGCACGGGTGGAGTTTTTTAAACATTCCAGTAATAAATATGGTCTATGTTACTCCGAGATAATGTAGCATTCTAATGGTGAAATAATTTATAAAATCGGCCTCGGAGTTTTTGAGTGAATTCGTTACAAACATACAAATCTTTCTTCTTTATAATATTACTAGCCGTCCGCCCCGGCTTCGCACGAGTGTAAGCTCGGCCTTCGGCCTCGCTACAAAATATAATATAGCCTATGTCACCCGGGGATAGTGTAGCTTCCCAACAGTGAAATAATTTTTCAAATCGGTTCAGTAGTTTCGGAGCCTATTCATTACAAACATACAAACATACAAAAATAGGTACAAATCTTTCCTCTTTATAATATTATATTATATATTATTACTAGCCGTCCGCCCCGGCTTCGCACGAGTGTAAGCTCGGCCTTCGGCCTCGCTACAAAATATAATATAGCCTATGTCACCCGGGGATAGTGTAGCTTCCCAACAATGAAAGAATTTTTCAAATCGGTTCAGTAGTTTCGGAGCGGATTCATTACAAACATACAAACATACAAAAATAGGTACAAATCTTTCCTCTTTATAATATTAGTGTAGATATAGTGTAGACTAGCCGCCCGTCCCGGCTTCGCGTGAGTTTAAGCTCGGCCTTCGGCCTCACTACAAAATATAATATAGCCTATGTCACCCGGGGATAGTGTAGCCTCCCAACAGTGAAATAATTTTTTTAATCGGTTCAGTAGTTTTTGCGTTATTTCGTTACAAACATCCAAAAATACAAATCTTTCCTCTTTAATATATTATTATTAGTGTATATAGAAGTGAATCGATTCAGCCGTTTAGAAGCTACTATGCTACAGACAGACACACAAATACACATATACACACATGTTAAACATATAACACCCCTGTTTTTTGCGTCAGGGGTCAAAAATGTGAAAACAACAGCATTTTATGTTAAAAGTTTTAGTTAGTTGGTGTAAAATTAGTTAGTTAAAACCTAGACAAAAATTGAACTCTACGCAAATTGAAAAAAGGCTTGATTTGCAAATAATTTTGATTGAATAAGATACGAGTACTTACGCATTTCCGATACTCAGAAGGCAATTGCATTCCACAATCTATACAATCTTGTTAAAACGGTAACTCCTACAGGAACAAAAAAACGACACAAGCGCCGATTACGCATTTAAACCAATTTGAGTCTTAATTTAATGACGGTAGTTGGAGAAAAAAGCGAAAACAGCTCGAGCAGCAGCGTGAGTGCTCGAATCATTCTTGACATGTAGCTTCCGAATGCAAGGATCAAGATTATGACGTAACTACCATTTGTTTCCCAATGGATCTTCTTCCTAAGAGTAAATTACATAAAGCGTATTTTTGTATGACCAATGAAAGTCCATTGATTATTTTTTTCTTCAATACCACCCATTTATTCGTCAATGAAATGGCGCCCGCAACCAGTTTGACCGGAGAAGCGTATGTCCTTGTCTTTTTACTTTTTTTAGGGATCCGCAGGTAATGAAGTCAGTCGAATCCTTTTTGCTCGCACTGGCTTAGTGCGAAGGCTTAGTGCAAAGTAGCGTTATTATTTGCTTTCATGTCGTAAATATTGTTTTATATCCCTTGGGAGTAATCGTGGTTGAAAATAGCAATGATGATATTCGATTCGCGATATATCGATGCTATTATGGCTGATTATAACATAAATTTCTGTCAGAATTATTTATATTAATGGGGAGGTACCTAAATGTGTAATAATTTATCACGTTTTGCTTAAAATAAAATAAAGTTGCATTTTTTTACCAAATAGGCATACGGTCACCTCTAAAACACCTATAACATTTTAAAGGCAGGTTCTATATTTATATTAAACAAAACAACTTTAGTTCTAAAACTTTTTAAAACACATAAAAACATAGGTAATTAATATTGGTC
This sequence comes from Agriopis leucophaearia, assembly GCA_949125355.1. Taxonomy (NCBI): domain Eukaryota; kingdom Metazoa; phylum Arthropoda; class Insecta; order Lepidoptera; family Geometridae; genus Agriopis; species Agriopis leucophaearia. Next base: position 7,326,364 of record OX421287.1, read on the forward strand.
ATAGTTTGGTTTAATGTGTGGATGCTAAGTAACCCTTTTTTATTATTAAATAACCAGCTGCGCCCCGCGATTTTACCCGCGTGTTGATGAAAATCGGCGATGATGATGAAAAGTAGCCTATGTGTTAATCCGGACATAAGCATTGTATATTCCAAATTTTATCCAAATCCATCCAGCCGTTTCTGCGTGATTGAGTAACAATCATCCATCCATCCAAACTTTCACATTTATAATACTAGCGACGTGTGTTAGCTCGGCCTTCAGCCTCGCTACTAGGACCCGCTCCAGGAACACAAAATTTCATCCAAATCTGTCCAGCCGTTTTTAAAGTAGCATATGTGATATTCCAGACTATAATCTATGTCTGTGCCAAATTTCATCCAGATCCATTCTGCCGTTCTGGCGTGAATGAGTAATAAACATCCATCCATCCAAACTTTCACATTTATAATATTTGTGGGATAATAACGCAAGCCGCGCTTGACCGCCAGTTTTGATGTTAAGCGATGATGGTTTATGATGGAGCACGCTTGCCTAGTAGAAACAGATTCACTTGCGATTTGAAGACACCCAGATAGTACCTTTCGGGGAACACTCATTCAGGCAGCGAATTCCACAGACTAGCAGTTCGCACAATAAGAGTGGAATCAAAGAGTTTTCGGGTTTTCGGAATATCGACCATGATACGAAGCGATGTCGATTTTTCGTGCTCGGCAGTCCGATAGCAAAATGGGCAGGCAATCCTGTATACACTTATTATACACTTAAACTTATTATTTTACACACCAAAAATTACACACTTACATAGGGTAATTGTGTAATTTCTTCTAGGCAAGCGTGCTCCATAGTAAACCACACCATCGCTTAACATCAGGCGTGTGGGTGCCGAAGCCTATTACGTATTAAATAAATGAAAGAAAAAAACTGACCTCAAATTTGCGATTGGCTTTATTTGAGAGCGACGTTCGCAAATAGCTAATACCGTGATACGGAACCTAGTAATTTACCCACACTCACACCCTATCAATACACCAGCCAATGTTTTATCCATGTCGGCTTTTCTCAACCCTAATGGCTCTGGTTAATCAAGCTGAATGTAGCCGCATTAATAACTTACTAACGAGGCATTTAATTCCGATCCCGTTCTTTATATAAATAAACAAGTAAATAAATTGTTCAGAGTTTCACTTCGCTTCGCGCCACCGTACCGTACGGACGTGCCCGACCGCCGCTCGCTGCCCCCCGCCTCAATCCGCCGGAGGCCCAGCCCCCGCGCGGGTCGCATCCCGCTGTGCCGCGCGCGCGTGTTCGTGTGTGTGTGTTTTGTGCTCGTAGTGTCCGCCGCCGCTGCCGTTTCTAGCGTGCGTGCTAGTTCATTGTTTAGTTCGCTCCAGCCGTTGCCTTTTTCGTGGATACCAGGTACTCACCTCACGTTATCACTCACTTGTTTTTTCGTGTACTCATCTCACATTGTTGTTACTCACTCACCCGGTACTCATCTCCCTGCCCCGGTAGGGAGACTACATTCACCTTAGCCTGTTGGGGGGACCCTTCCCCCCAACCCAATATTGACTTTGTTTTGACTCTGTTTTTTAACTTTGTTTAATTAAGCCTTCCGCTAATATGGCGACCAGGAAGGATCTCGAGACCGCCCTCGAAGCGTTCTCAGGCCCCTTCCTGGCTCAGCTTATTGCCAATCCGGCAGACGCGGAGAACTTTCTCCGCTCCCCAGCGACGTTCGCGGCCTCCTTTTTTACCGGGAAAGCTTCCAAAGCCTCCCCCTCCCCGTCCTCCTCCCTTACCCGTAAGGCTCCACCCAAGCCCAAGCCTGGGCATGACCGCACCGCGGCGGCCAAGCTGACGCCTTCCTTTAAAGGCCCAGCCTCTGCTCCCAAGTCCCGGGCTCCCTCAACGAGCCGCTCTCGCTCGCGCTCTCCCAGGCGCATTCGGTCGCGCTCGCGCTCTGTAGCCCCTCGGGAGAAATCCTACCAGAGGAGCCACTCGCGCGCCTCACTCAAGGTCACGGCCTCTCTCGATCCCATCCCTCCGCAAGAGGAGATGGACACCGCTTGCAACGACGGCTTCACAGTCGTTGGCAAGGGCAAGAAGCGCCCTGCTTCTTCTGCATCCCCCCCTCCTCCGTCCAAGGCCCAGTGCCCATCTTCTGGAGCTATGCCTCCCACCGATGCTGCCGCCGCTCCTCCAACGCCCGCGACAACATCCTCCAAACCCCCCCCTCCTCTTGTCTTACGACGAAGAGAAGACTGGGAGCGCGTCTCCCAGATTATGTCCGACAATGACATAAAGTTCGTCGCAAAATCCGTCAGTGACGGAATTAGCATCAGGGTTACCACCTCTGACAACTACCGTCTCCTGACCAGAGTCCTCCGGGAAGAGAGCCTAGCCTTCCACAACCACCCGCTTGAGGAAGAAAAGGTCCTCCGCGTCGTCATACGCGGCCTTCCCAAAGAGATCCCCGTGGATTCGATCCGCGAAGATCTCAAGGACCAGGGTTTCCCCGCCCGAGAGGTCCACCGCATGTACCGCGGTAGGGCCAAAACCCCTCTTGACCTCGTGTTGGTCATCTTAGACAAAACACCAGAGGGGAAAACCATCTTCAATCTGAAGGCGGTTCTTAGCCTCTCCGGCCTCAAGGTCGAGACCCCGCACCGCAAAGGTGTTCCCGGGCAGTGCCACCGCTGCCAGCTCTACGGGCATGCTGCCCGCTTCTGTCATGCTGCTCCTCGCTGCGTCAAGTGCGCCGGCGAGCACAGCACTTCCGAATGCTCGCGGGAAAAGGGCGACCAAACCCCGCCCAGTTGTGTGCTCTGCGGGACCACGGGACACACCGCGAACTATCGTGGTTGCCCCAAGGCCCCGAAGGCCGCAAAGAGGCAGGGCAAAACCCCTCGTCCCCACCAGCTTTCTCACTCCAAAGGAGCCGGCTCTAAGTCGAAACTCCCCGTCACGCAGGCTCCCAAATACGTGGACGCCCCTGCACCGTCAACCAATGCATGGACCAAGCCCCTGCATGCCCCTCAGGCCTCCCAGCCGCCCACTGCAACTCCGGCCACCACATCTGCTCGCGTCCAGAACAAAGTCCGTCCCTCTCTCGCGCCCCATTCGGCCCCTCCCTCTTCAGGCCATTCTGGTCTAAAGTCGGACCTCGCCTTCCTGGTAGAAATTGCCACGACCCTAGACTGTGAGGAAGTACGGCTGGTAGCCCGCAAAATTCGGAATGCTGACATCACCGACGTCTTCGACGTCCTGGCAGAGCACTCCACTCTTCTTGATTCAATCAAGCGTCTGTCCCCTCGTCTTAATTCTGGTAACTATCATGGATAGTACACCTAAAAGACTGAGACCTCGTTCTTTATCGTTGGCATGGTTCAATGCCAACGGCCTCTCCACAGAATCAAGGGACCAACGCCCCCTGATTCACCAATTCCTCTCGACCCATCAGGTCGATGTTATGCTTGTGAACGAGACTTTTCTAAAACCAAGCAAGAGGGATCCTAGGATCGCAAACTACTTGCTGGTACGTAATGATAGGACTACCGCCATGAAAGGCGGGACTCTTATCTATTACAAAAGGTCTCTTCACTGCATTCCTATCCCTACTCCTCCCCTCATAGCTATGGAAGCGTCCTGTTGCCGTCTCTCGATGACCGGTCATCAGTCCATCACACTTGTATCTTGTTACCTCTCCGGTAACAAGACCCTCCACAGGAGCGACCTCGAGGCCCTCCTGTCTCTAGGAAGCGCCGTCATTCTGGCTGGCGATTTCAACAGCAAGCACCTCATGTGGGGATGCAACGTGTCCAATGTGAAGGGTAACCTCCTGAACTCCCTCTCTGACGAACTCAACTTTGATATCCTCCCTCCCAGCACCCCGACAATCTTTCCCTCCAACCTGGACCTAAGACCTGATGTACTCGACATAGCACTTCTTAAAGGCGTAACACTTCGTTTACGCTCGTTAGAGGTGCTACACGAACTCGAATCTGACCACCGACCCGTCCTTATGCGACTAGGCCCCGACCCGACTGACAGACCTCCTGAAACCAAGACCGTGGTGAATTGGAAGCAATTAGGCGAAGCCCTAAAGGCGATCAATTCTCCAGACTTGGACAAAATCCCCGATGACATCGTGACCCCTGACGACGTCACCACCTCAATCGACGCTCTCACTAGCCATCTTCGCACCGCTATAGGTACATCCTCCAAGCAGGTCCCAGCCGAGGAAGACCAACGCTGGGTCCTGCCGGAGGACGTGAAGGAGCTTCTGAGAGCGAAACACGCTGCCGCTAGGGCCTTTGACTGGTATCGCACCGAAGATAACAGAGCCGCTCTGCGGTATTACGAGCGTGCCGTAAAAAACCGCATCAGTGAGCTCCGTAATCAGAGGTGGGATGACCTACTTTCAGGGATTCAGCCAACCCACCAGGCATACTGGCGGTTGGCTAGATCTCTGAAATCTGACACCGTGACTGCCATGCCCCCCCTCACCCGACCTGATCTCCCCCCCGCTTTCGAAGACGAGGAAAAGGCCGAATGTCTGGCCGAAAGCCTCGAGCAGCAATGCTGCCCCTCTTTAGCTCAGGTCGACCCTGCCCACCGCGAAGCGGTGGACAGCGAAGTCGAACACAAATCTTCCACCCCGCCCGTTGATATCCTCGAGCCAGTCACGGCTTCTGAGGTCGAGTCGATCATCAAGGGCCTCCAAGTCAGGAAAGCCCCTGGTGCCGATGGCATCTCAAATAAAGTGCTCAAGCACTTCTCAGTCTCGCTTGTGTACCTTCTAGTCAGCATCTTCAATGCGGCCATCAACAATTCTATCTTTCCCGATGCCTGGAAGTCTGCCGACGTAATCGGCATTCACAAACCAGGTAAAAAGGCTTCTGAGCCCTCCAGCTACCGTCCCATTAGTCTCCTCAGTACTCTGGGGAAGATTTATGAGCGCATCCTTCTGAAGCGCATCTGGTCCCACATCAGGGACAACAACCTCCTCCCCGACGAGCAGTTTGGCTTTAGAGCCAAACACTCCTGCGTCCAACAAGTGCACCGCATCACGGAGTACATCCTTGAAGGTTTCAATAAGAAACCATCCCACGGCTTCACCCACAAGCCCATCTATCAGGGCACAGTTGCGGTCTTCCTCGACGTCGCAAAAGCGTTCGACAAAGTCTGGCATAACGGGTTGATATACAAGCTATATCAATTCGGAATGCCAGACCGTCTTGTACTCATCATACAAGACTACCTCACGGCTCGAAGCTTTCGCTATCGCGTCGAGGGAGTTCGCTCCTCACCTCACTCCATTGGTGGCGGTGTCCCTCAAGGCTCCGTCATGGCACCTGTTCTCTTCACGATTTTCACAAGCGATATTCCCCGATCTCCCAACGTGAACATAGCTCTCTTCGCTGACGACACCGCCCTCTACACCAGAGGGTGGAACAAGATCATCCAGCGGGCCCACCTTCAACGAGCCCTCACTCACCTAGGTGACTGGTTCAAGAAGTGGGCCATCACGGTCAATCCTGACAAAAGTGCAGCAATGTACTTCCACCCATCCAAAAATCCCCCCGCTAAACCCATCACGCTTCACGGGAAGCCCATCCCTTGGACACACTCCACCAAATATCTCGGCGTGACCCTCGATCGTCGCCTCACTTTCTCAAAACATATCCAGATAGTCCGCAACCGAGCGGCTTTCTTCCTAGGCCGTCTCAGCCCCATCCTTGGCGAGCGTAGTAAATTGTCACTTAGGAATAAGCTGACAATTTACAAAACTTGCATCCGTCCCGTCATGACTTATGCCTCCGTGGCGTTCGCCCACGCATCCCGCGTTGACCTGGACAAGCTTCAGGTCATCCAAAACCGTTTCATACGCAGAGCGGTCGGCGCTAGCTGGTACATGCGAAACGCCGATTTGCACTGCGATCTCGAACTCCCGTCCATTCTTCAATATATGAAGCACACTTCCCGCCGCTACTTTGAAGCGGCGCCCCACCATCCCAACCCTCTCGTAGTCCAGGCCTCGAACTACTCGACAGACACGACAAACACTCCACCCCTCCGTAGACGCCCCAGAAATATCTTAGGCGACCCGGACGACCCCATCGCCGTCGTCACCTCGGCGGCGTTGGGCTCGTCCGATCCGACTACTCCTGGCAACAGGAAATATTCAGTTTTTGGTATAGGCGCCGGTTACCACAGGCACACACACACACAACGATCCCGCCGGCGGGATCGGAGACCCCCAGGATCTGTTAGAAGATCGGTTAGATTCTCTCCAAATAATCATTCAGTTCAACAACCTACTAGGGCCACAGGGCACACCCCTTCTGGGGTGCCAGGGCAAGTCTAATCTCCCACTCCCGGCGACGGTCCAAGCCGAGGCTCGTACCTCCGAGGTGCCCTTGCGCTTGTCGCCCAAAATCTAAACCATGTTGGCCCAACGCCCTCTGCGTTCACCAACTAGTCCGGTCAAGCTGTAGAGGCCGCAAGGCCAACAGCAATAAGTCACATTAGAAAAAAAAAAAAAAAATTGTTCAGAGTTTCCTCTTTACTAGCTAGGTGCTACCGAGTTTCGAAGGTCCTGGTTGTTAGTTTTAAAACTGGTAGTTCACATCAAAGTTATAATTCGTGATCTAATATGTTTACTTCATACCACATATCATAGATCGGAGAAAACGCACACTGTGCGTTTTACGCGTTCCTTTTTGCCTTACACCTGCAATTTGTGGAATGAGCCTGCCGCATTTCCGAGTAGCTTCAATATGGGGTTCTTCAAAAAGGCTGTTAATAGAGTCTTTAAGGGTCGGCAACGTATTTGTGATGCCCCTGGTGTTGCAGGTATCCATAGGCGACGGTGATTGCTTACTATAAGGCGGCCCGTCTGCTTGTTTGCCACCTATGGCATAAAAAAATACTACCCCTTGGCTGATTCCATCATCATCATCATTTCAGCCATAAGACTTCCTCTGCTGTACATAGGCGTTCCCCATCGTTTTTCAAAAGGGCCGGTTGGAATCGGCTTGCATCCAGCGTTCCCTTGCGGTTTCTTTTAGATCGTCTGTTTTATTTGTCTTGTAGGACGTCCTATGCTGCCCTTACCGGTCCGTGGTCTCTATTTGAGAACCGTTCGGCCCCATCGGCTATCTATTCTGCGTGCTATTGTGCCCTGCCCACTGCCAGTTCAACTTGTTAATCAGCTGGGCTATGTCGGTAACTTTCGTTCGTCTACGGATCTCCTCATTTCTGATTAGATCTCGTAGAGAAACCCCGAGCATAGCCCTCTTCATAGCTCGTTGTGCGACTTTGCGCTTGCTAATGAGGCCCATCGTGAGAGACCACGTTTCAGTGTCGATTTATTGGCTGTTTTCTTTCATTCTAATTTAGAAAAAAGTATGTATTTCCGAGAACTCTCAATACAATATAACAACACTTTATTGACACCGTAGAAAGGACATTAAAAGAATTCATCAATAGAGGCACAAATAGTATTTTTTCATAAGTCACGGTCAAGTTAAAGTCATACCCAAGTAAAGTGTTGGAGGCTTTACAAGAGGCTTCTATGGAGTTTAGGAAACAACACGAAAATGCCGTGTTTCACCTCGTTATAATCTCTTTTTACACTGGAACACTTCCACGAACATTTAAATAATAATCCACCATTATTACACATTATATATAAATATTAAAATTTGCATGTTGAAGTGGCAATGGGCAGGCAACATTGCTCGAAGAACCGACAACCGATGGGGAAGAAAGGTTCCTGAGTGGAGACCACGAACCGGAAGACGCAGCGTAAGTAGGCCCAATAGATGGACCGACGACATTGTGAGAGTCGCGTGCATCCAGTGGATGCAGATGGCAGAAAGTCATTCAGTGTGGAGGTTAAAGGGGGAGGCCTATGTTCAGCAGTGGACGTCTTCTGGCTGATGGTGATTATTACACATTAACGCACGAAAATACACAAGTTTAGGAAAATAATACAATGATGCCAAGTGTTTTTTTCACGTTGGCGCAAAAACTTCTATTGGGTATGTAGGTAATATATAAATTATGTAGGTATAGTAAATTTTTCCGTAATCGAGTTGTCAATCTATCTAGTTCTCGCTAAAAGCATCGACATTTCACCTTATAGACGTAAAGAAATGGGATTGACGGAATTCCCGACGCTTTGGAAGGCCAAAAAATACCGTACCCTTACAGAAGCCCTATTCAAATCTTGTCTTACCTTTACTATTTTGAAAAACCAATTTCACCACTTTACTTTTGAGAACTACATACTCGGAATTTAATGTACATACAATATATAAATAAAATTGGCCTTTTTTTTGTTTGTTTGTAAAGACTGCACAAGAATTAATGGCCAACAGAAAAGCAATCTTAGCTAAGCGCTAAGAGCGCTAGGGAAATTTATCTGGATTATGCGATTCGAATCCACAAAAAGTCGTATTTTATTTTTATTATTCATAACAGTGTTCATAGTTTTTTTTTATTTACTGGCAAGTGCATTTATTAACTGAACAAAATACAAGTTTACTAACACAAAAAAAAAAATTGGACTGTCCATAGACCAATGACGATATGACGACTTGACAGCTCATCCTTTACTCCGCCGTTATGAAAAGGTACTGAATTTTCAGCAGGATCTTTTTCGAGCTGGCCAATCCTAGGCCCGAATTGAATGAACGGCTTTTGTTTTATCCAATCACAGGCGCCATACGATACCTCCCCCCTTACAAAACACAAGCATATTATGACTCATGCGCGATCAAGTGGTCATATTATGTTTGCCATAGACCGTTAAAGGTCTAAAGACAATCCAAATGCTCAAGCCGCATTACCAGTTGGCCACGTACCTAGCATGCTGACGGCATTATCACGCTGAATCGCAATGCTTATGTGTTGAGCCAGAAACACTTCACAAGACTCCAAAGGCTCAAATATTTAACCACTGCTGAGGTTAGCATTATGACGCCGTTTGTTCTGCTCCGCTGAAATGGCTACCACACCAGCTCTACCTTGTTATAAATCCTAACATTCGGAATAACAATTCAATGTAAAAACTTTCCTTACAATTTAGGAAACTTAACTAAAATGAACAGTTTTCTTCTAAATCGATTTGTTGGATCCTTGGACGGATATCAAAGTCTCAAACTTTCGGCGTTGTACATCGAAGTCACAAATTTTCGAAGAAACATACACCACTGTTACAGGGTAGATGATTAATGTTTATATCATTGAAACCAATAGCTTTGATGAAGAATTTAAAATAATTTAAATCGGTTATTAATGTTCTGATATAAACTGCCCCTTTCCCATAACAAAAAATTACGTCACGCCTCTGTGCGCTATACTTGCCAGAATATAATTTATATGGCGTACAGAGAAGTGACGTCATAATTTGCTGTTTCGCGCTCTCTGTCTAGCATGATACTAAAAATAAGTTGCTTATTTTAGATCAGATTTTCATTTTGTTTTCATTAATCAGCTATATTTATGGGCTATATTTAATAAGGTCAATTCAAACAATAATTGTCATCTAGCCTGTTTAGATTACCCAGTAAGTGTGTTAGTCCAGGTTCGCCCTTCACTCGAATCATAGTCGGTATTGGCCATACAAAATATTAGCTGAAAAGCGAGGGCTGTACATGTATTCAGTTCTATTTAGAAACTAATAAAATCTCGGTTTATGCCACCCTTTGAGTAAATGTTGAATCACTTGACATTCTATACAAATCATCTTCAGGTGAAGTCTTATTTTTCAGTTGAATAAACACTATTCAATATTTAACATTTTTACTACTTTTTTTAACTGTCTGCGACTTGTTTATTTCGCGTTTTTCAGGTTTACCATTTTATGATTAACTAGTTGTTGTGGCGCGACTTTCAACGTACTTGTCCTTTGACCCTGTTGCAAAATCTTTTTATTTAGATTTATTCCAGTCTGACAGGCTTTACTCTGGATTATGTACCTACTTTCTGTCACGGGATAGTTTTCCTGGATTATAATTAACTAGTCGTCCAGCCCAGCTTCGCACGGGTGTAAGCTCGGCCTTCGGCCTCGCTACAAAATATAATATAGCCTATGTCACCCGGGGATAGTGTAGCTTCCCAACAGTGAAAGAATTTTTCAAATCGGTTCAGTAGTTTCGGAGCCTATTCAATGCAAACAAACAAACAAACAATCAAATCTTTCCTCTTTATAATAGGCTATAGGCCATATATATATAGGCTATATATATATTTTAGGCTATATTATATTTTGTAGCAAGGCCGAAGGCCGAGCTTACACCCGTGTGAAGCCGGGGCGGGCGGCTAGTTGTTATATATATATTGATAATTATTTTATCATCCAGTTCACTCTATAAAAATATTAAATAATAAAAATTAAAATTAATATCGCACTATTCAAAACTAAACTAGTGAATGGGACTTAAAGAAAATGGACAAAGATTTAGTACCTATTCAATATCCATCATAAAACAGAATAATTTGATACCTAGGATTTATTAGAAATCTGATAAAACCGTGGGATGTAGCTTGTAGAATCATTAGCATTATAAAAAGTTATTAAGCAAAATCTCAAATGAAAGAGTAAAGTTATCAAGGTGCCTAAACTCTCAATTTAGGCCTCTGTAACCTCTAAAAACGTCGTCCAAAAATACTTATTCAGTTGTAAATCAACTAACAGGTGTCCTTTTTTACGACGTTCAAATCGTCTCCGGGGATATCTTAACGAAGATAAGGAATTTAGGGACCGATAGTGGTAGAAAATTTACGGTATTTAATTGTTAGCAGTTTAATAATAACAAGTTTCCTATTTTTCTTGCTAGGTAAAAAAGTTTTGTATCTATTTCAATTTAAAATTAAGACATTTAGTAAATGAATAAAATGTTATCGAAAAACATAAATTACAAGATATTTTGTATATAAAATAAGTATCAATCAATCAATCAATCATTTATTTATTTAAACTTATAGTAACAGTACATTTAATATAGTGAAGCCTCTGGATCTCGAACTAGTTTACACTGTATTTCGAGAACCAGCGTCTTCTCCCATCTATGGGTCTAGGATAATGTTACAAATATTATTACATAGGATATTAACGAGTATGATTATGATAATTATATAGGAATATATATTATTTATGAACAAATGACAAAAAAAAAAACTAAAATATAGGTACATTAAAAAAAAAACAGGTAGAATGAAATTGATATTAAGTTTACGTTAATTTTCTGTTTTTTGTTGTGCATAATAAATATGCATATAAAATAAGTATAAATATCTAGTAACACAAAAACAATCGAATTATTTATAGATCGACGAAGAAGTAACCTTGAACCTTATTAGTAAACCTCTAAAAGTCCAATATCAATCATACTACACCATCATTTAAATAACACAGCACGACGCTTTTCTAAATAATATTGATACATATATTCTAAGTAACAAATACTAATAAATAAATAAAAAACTAATTGTACAATCACATTTATAAAATACAACAAACAATTAGGAAATCAAATCTACATTTAAACACTCAATTTACAATTAACTATCCATCACAATGTTACTATCATAATAATCACATACTTAAAACAGTGTTTTAAACTATCATGGTCGTTCACTAAAGGTATATGAATATCCCGTAAATAATCATATAACTTTAATCACATACTTATTCTAAAATTAAAAAATAATTAGGTGTATATAACCTACAGACCGGTATACATACCTTATCCGAAACATTGAGACACAACGATGTCTGCACCAGGGCTGCAGACATCGTAAAAATGGTGACAAAACTAAAGTTGAGCTAGGCAAGAAACACAGCAAGAAGTGATGATGAAAGGTGGTCTACAGCAGTAACCGCTTAGTGGCTGAGATTAGGTCAGCAAAACCTGAATGGATTGAGCGTGAGGTGTACCGACATCAAAAAAATTGCTGGGAACGATAGTAGTGGCATAAACAAAACTAGGCCTATACCTAGCAGTGATGATGATGATGATGATGAACCTACTTACAATGTCACTGATATTATTAATTCATTCAAATGAGCACTTTGTAATTGAATATTTATATTGTATCATACAACTTAGATTAACAATTTTCCTTTGTAATTTCTGTGTGTATTGTGCGTTTTACAGCAGTGAGCAATGTCAGGACAGTTGCTTACTCGCTGCACTAGCAAAGCGTAACTTGCGTATTGTTGCGTAGAAACAACGCATTCTTCCGCAAACATTGTATGTAGTTTAAACTGACCTTGAAACTTAAAAATGGAGATTGCAGTAGGTTATTTGTGTATATAACTGACAACACATTTCAAAGGTAAGTTGTAGTCAAATACCTAAATTGGCAATTATTAAAAAAAACAGGACGTTCGTTTAACAATACTAATTTTTAGTTCGTTTAGTAAAATACCTTTCTGGTGCATATTTTGTGGTCAAACATAACGCCTGTTTACTTTAAAAAACAAATGCTAGAATGTGCCAGAATGATGCAAGTCTATGCCTCTTCCATCTTGTAGCCGGGTTGATAACGGTAGAACTAACTAAACCAATACCGAATTTTGCGGTTATTTGGTCCTCCCACTGATATCTTAACGAAGATCGGGATCAGGAGTGAATCGTTAACGAGAGGCACAAAAAAGATTGGTTTAAAGATTGGCTGCGTTTTACGGATATATTTTACACTTTTTATACATTGCCCTGCTTTTGTTCGCGTATCTGATAATGTAGTTTGGAAACCCCCGTGGAGTGGTGGATTGTACGCGAGAAGTTAGGGGTTCTATGCTCGTGACAGTTAAAATATTGATAGTAGAGGACAAAACCTACACAAGTCAATAGGCCTATTAGTAGCTGATGTTCACAACTTAAAATGCAATATATATACTAGCTGCGCCTCGCGGTTTCACCCGCGTGGTGATGAAAATCGGTGATGATGATGATGATGAAAAGAAGCCTACGTGTTAATCCAGGACATAAGAAAAGTATATTCCAAATTTCATCCAAATCCATCTAGCCGATTCTGCGTGATTGAGTAACAAACATCCATCCATACATCCATCCAAACTTTCACATATAAGTATGATATTAGTGTGATAATAGTTTGATGACTAAAATATTTCCTTTGGCAGAGTGAATCCTCTGAACCTATTGACTATTTTACGAACTTTTCACCTTAATATTTAAAAAACCCTGACATAAATGTAAAATAAATATAAATTTTACTATAACTTAAAAAGGTAGCCATATTTGCTAAATAAAAAATACATTTACGCAGTCACGTTACAGAAAAAAAATAAAAACTTTAATAGAAGTAACATAAACACATCCCAGAAGCAAGAAGTCTTTGGTAGAAGTCACTTAATCGCATCCCGGAAGTAAAACGTGATTGGTAAAAGTCACATAAACACATCTCGGAAGTAAGAACTGAGGAAGATTTTTTTTCATTTTGTATTACGATTCACTGTGCGCAAATCGCAATCTACCCTCATTCTTTAGTAATTCCATTGTTTAATTAAAATAAAATAAGATAAGATAATAAAAATAGCCCAGAATTCTTTCAGATAAGATAATTTATTTTCCAAAAACACTATATTAATACATTTTAAACAAAATTATAATTACACTTCAAATAAGGCAACAATTCGCAGACATTCCTGCGGTCCCACACTAGGCTCAAAGACCCGTATTATGGAGACCAGTTTAAACGAAAAACAATACAATTTTTGATTTTTTGGAGGCATCCTCGTGATTATTTAAAGATAATATTTATCCTAGCAAGTGAAAGTGTAGTATGTGTGTGTGTATGTGTGCGTGTGCATGTGTGTAATGTTTATGTATGTATGGGATATGCAGTATGCGTGATTATGATGACTGCGTGAATGAAATGTTGAAATGAAAATCTCACTGCTCAGTACGAATCCGGGTAATTAATAACAAAAGTTTAATTAACTTCGAGTGGACAATAAAAAACTATTTTCAACTAATTGCTTAAAACACATGCCTCAATTTATGCATATAAAATCACTTCCTTCTATAAATACTTCAAATAATTGTATACGAACAAAAGGCATTCATTGGACGGTTATTCATATATTTTGGGTTCCGTATCTTAAAAGGTGATAAATAACCCTTACGGTGAAATTTGGATGTCATGTCAACCCATATCCCGGTAATCATAGGGAACGGTGACTGCTTACTATTAATTTTTATACGTTTTATATTCGCTGCACTAAATAGCTAAGAAATAATTTGACTATTAATTTTTTTAGCGGACTCATAATAATTTTACACAAAGAAACCGTTAACTAAAAAAAACAAACTACTTTCCGCTAGATGGCTGTGTTATATAATATGTTACTATGTATGATTTAGGTTTTTTTATGTAAAGAGCGGCAAACAAGCATATGGCCCGCCTGATGGTAAGCAAAACCGTCGCCTATGGACACCTGCAACACTAGCGGTGTTGACGGTACTTTGCCAGCCCGGAGAGGTAGTTGTAGACACCCTTTTCGTAACGCTCCATGTTACCTAAGCGTGTTTTCTTTACTAAGCATCTTATTTTATTCTATGTATGTGTAACTTCTAGTGAAAACAACATAGATTTATATTTGTAATCGAAAGCAGCAAGTTTCAAACACAAAGCTTAGGAAAATAGTAGATTATATTATGGAAACTGACGTGATTTTCACACATTTTTTTTATATTCCCGTGTAATATAAATATATTTTTTTAAACATTTTTTTTATATTCCCGTGTAATATAAATAAAATATAGTAGATTGTTAGTGCATAAAACAATCCATTGCACCCAAGATGTTTACCAACCCAACCGAAGGAGAGGGCGGATATTTTAGCGTATTTTTACATTATTAGCGTACGAAAAATATGACTGATAATTTCTCTACAGGAACCCGTATCAAGCAATAGCCGGCCCACCTGGTTCATTCATTCACCGACACACGTTCACAGCAGGCGAAGTATTTTAACAAGCAAAAAATTGACACGCGACCGGCGCGCGACTCGATTCATGTGTTTGCCCGGGTGACGTTTCATTTATACAGGGTTATAAACTTAGGATGTACTTAGCCAATAGGAGGTCATTGTGGTTTATATTTATTTTATTAATTAAACAAAATCCACAGCCCTTAAGAAACAAAACCATAAACTACCTACGAACTTACGGGGATTTTCATTTTATTAATAATCTAATAATTATATTCGAATATTATTAAATGAATGAAAGTGTTTTTTTTTAAATAGAATAAGTGGCAAACAAGCTACGGGCCACCTGATGGTAAGTGGTCACCGTTGCCTATACACTACAATACCCGGGGCATTGTCAGTGGTATTTGTTTGTTGGGCATTGTGTGTTTGCGTGCGTGTGTGTATAGAAGTGAAGTTGTGGGATGATAGTGTACTTGAGAGGTCGGGGGAGTGTCTGTGTGTGTGTTTGTGTGTGAGAGAGAGAGAGAGAGAGAGAAAAGTATGCATGTGTGTATGTGGATATTTAACTTGCATTTTTGTTATTTATGATTTTAAAGACAATAAATTTCAAAAAGTGAAAGATATCAATTAAGTTATTAAATTTCATGTTCAATATAGGTATACCTACTAAGTTCTATGTAGGTAGACGACTAATAATTGAATTCTATGCGTAGTTAGTACGAGATTATGTGACAGCACAATAGTTTGGAATGTATAGTGCGTTTTATCGGTGTGCGAAAACTCAGAAGGCCACTGAGTGCAGTGGCCTTAGTACGAGCACTTGCGAAAAAGTTATCGTTACGTAAACGATACTACTCGAAGAACTGATAACCGATGGGGAAGAAAGGTTCTTGAGTGGGGACCACGAACCGGAAGACGCAGCGTAGGTAGGCCTCCCACTAGATGGAACGACGAAATCGTGAGAGTCACGGGCATCTAGTGGATGCAGATGGCATGATGTCGTTCAGTGTGGAGGTTAAAGGGGGAGGCCTATGTTCAGCAGTGGACGTCTTCTGGCTGATGATGATAATGACGTAAACGATAGCAAATATATGAAAAATTAGACTGCGCCTCTATCAGACGTAAAACGATACCGGATTTTTCATACATTTTGCTATCGTTTACGTAACGATAACTTTTTCGCAAGTGCTCGTACTAGGGCCACAGAACACATGAACAAATTATTAACAACTTTTACTACGGGACCAACCCTGAAATCGCGAAAAAAATATCAACTATCATAAACGCTGCATAAAATCATTTCACTCAAAACGGTTCGCTTGAAACAAAGTTTAAAATAATTATTCACGTAAACCCGGTACCCACACAACGTGTGTGGTCCCAACTTCTTTTTAAACAATTGACTGACGTAAAAAAAATAAACATTTCCATATAGAGTGTCGCGAATGAAAACCGACAAGCGTTAATTTACATAAAAAACAATCGTTTTTCAAGAAATCAACGCACAGACTATACAACTAATGATGGAGAAGTGATATTTGAACCTAATGTTCCTGAAATAATCTAAGCTATATATAGGGAACTCTGTATGGATTAGAATAACAAACGACTGAGAAATCACGTAAAAAAACAGTTGTTACATTAAAAAAAAACGGAAAGAAGTGCAAAAATACTCGTTATTTTTGACTATCCAGAACATTGACTACCAGTGTCAAGACGTCTATTAGGCAACAGAGATCATATTAAAGGCAGACCAACATACGAATCATATAGGAACGTACCTATTTACATAAACCTGAAATAACACTAACCCCGTTTTTGGCTAGAGTTGAAAACATTTTTATTATTCTTCTCATGTCGCTTCTCAAAAGCGTCACACTTGGTGTAAAATCATTAATCATAATTTTCATCAGCGAAGAATTGTCTAAAGAAGCTAATGATCAGTCAGTACGGGATGGAACCGGATTTAACGAGCTTTCGTCGGCTTAACAAAAATACTTCATAATAGGTATTTTAGAATGATTTCTTGTGTTTCGCGATTACTACACAATATTATCTCTCAAACCATAATACTAGTTGAAATTTTGACAGAATTATGTAACGTTACGGCGGATAAACTAAGATATAATATACCAAAAAGATAAATTTAAATTCTATATATTTAATTTAGGACCACTATTATAATAAAAACCATTATATTCCAGAAGCAGAAAGAACTCTTTATTTAACAATTTATATATTCTACTGTACTCACATTACAACCGCTGATTGCTAAGACCCCAATTACACAACTCAATTCTTGCGAACCGCTTCGATGCCAGCTTAAAGATACGACCGTTCGCCACCGCTGCCTCGAACCCAATGCCATCCTATATTTTTCCGTAATTAAAAAAAAACGGTTTTTTTTGTTCCATAGATAATATTTTGTTCAAAAACTCGATAAATCGATTCAACTCGATTCGAAACAATTCTATAAGTTACATTGATTTTTGCTAATAACAGGACAAACCGGCACTTTTTTATTTTCAGTGAAAATAACTCTGGCTGGAGCAGTTATGAGTGAGTTTTTTTTGTTGTGATATTCGATGTATCTATTAATGCCCCTAAAGCCAATTCTATAAGTTACATTGATTTTTGCTAATAACAGGACAAACCGGGACTTTTTTATTTTCAGTGAAAATAACTCTGGCTGGAGCAGTTATGAGTGAGTTTTTTTTGTTGTGATATTCGATGTATCTATTTATGCCCCTAAAGCCAATTCTATAAGTTACATTGATTTTTGCTAATAACAGGACAAACCGGCACTTTTTTATTTTCAGTGAAAATAACTCTGGCTGGAGCAGTTATGAGTGAGTTTTTTTTGTTGCGATATTCGGTGTATCTATATTATTTATGCCCCTAAAGCCAATTCTATAAGTTACATTGATTTTTGCTAATAACAGGACAAACCGACACTTTTTTATTTTCAATGAAAATAACTCTGGCTGGAGCAGTTATGACCGAGTTTTTTTTGTTGTGATATTCGATGTATCTATTTATGCCCCTAAAGCCAATTCTATAAGTTACATTGATTTTTGCTAATAACAGGACAAACCGGCACTTTTTTATTTTCAGTGAAAATAACTCTGGCTGGAGCAGTTATGAGTGAGTTTTTTTTGTTGCGATATTCGGTGTATCTATAATATTTATGCCCCTAAAGCCAATTCTATAAGTTACATTGATTTTTGCTAATAACAGGACAAACCGGCACTTTTTTATTTTCAGTGAAAATAACTCTGGCTGGAGCAGTTATGAGCGAGTTTTTTTTGTTGTGATATTCGATGTATCTATTTATGCCCCTAAAGCCAATTCTATAAGTTACATTGATTTTTGCTAATAACAGGACAAACCGGCACTTTTTTATTTTCAGTGAAAATAACTCTGGCTGGAGCAGTTATGAGTGAGTTTTTTTTGTTGTGATATTCGATGTATCTATTTTTGCCCCTAAAGCCAATTCTATAAGTTACATTGATTTTTGCTAATAACAGGACAAACCGGCACTTTTTTATTTTCAGTGAAAATAACTCTGGCTGGAGCAGTTATGAGTGAGTTTTTGTGTTGTGATATTCGATGTATCTATTTATGCCCCTAAAGCCAATTCTATAAGTTACATTGATTTTTGCTAATAACAGGACAAACCGGCACTTTTTTATTTTCAATGAAAATAACTCTGGCTGGAGCAGTTATGAGCGAGTTTTTTTTGTTGTGATATTCGATGTATCTATTTATGCCCCTAAAGCCAATTCTATAAGTTACATTGATTTTTGCTAATAACAGGACAAACCGGCACTTTTTTATTTTCAGTGAAAATAACTCTGGCTGGAGCAGATATGAGTGAGTTTTTTTTTGTTGTGATATTCGATGTATCTATTTATGCCCCTAAAGCCAATTCTATAAGTTACATTGATTTTTGCTAATAACAGGACAAACCGGCACTTTTTTATTTTCAGTGAAAATAACTCTGGCTGGAGCAGTTATGAGTGAGTTTTTTTTGTTGTGATATTCGATGTATCTATTTATGCCCCTGTGGCGGAACTCTTTTTCACCAGTGCGACCTTCGCGGTCGCCTTTATTATTTTATTTCAATAGAGTTGTTTTTTTGTTTTTATAAGAGATCTGTCAAGAGGTGAAAAATAGATGTTTTCGATTCCGCAAAATAAATTGTTTTAATAATAGGAGTAATAATATCCTAAATTGGTGACCCCGATACGAACACAACATAAATTAAGACGATTCGAACACAAGAAGAGCAAAGGTACGCAAATAGGTACGAGTACTTTCTTTGGTGGTACGAGTGAAGCGACCACGGTCGTCTGATTGTTCGTCGACGAGAATACGAAAACGTAGAAAAAGAAGTGGTGAATTCGACTACGAGAGCTGTGCTGCTGACTGCTGGCAACAATCGCATGGAGCGCGTCAAGACTAAAGTCGAAGTATCTTTTGGAAGAACCAGTGTGGACTAAAAAGACAGTGTGATTTATATTGTTGTGTGTTTTTTTGTGTGTGTATTTAATTTTATTTTATTTTGGTGAATTTTTGTACATATTTTTAAGATATTTTTGTACCAATGTTTTTTGTAGGGCATTCGCGCACACCACACTCCCACGTTTCTTTTGTTTTCAGTTTTTGTTTTTGAATTTTGTTTTTCTCTTAGCATGGTTTTTCATGACAGCACACGTCATGAGTGACAGTGAGCAGGAAGACTTCAAACCAGCTTCCGCGGGTACGGGTGGACGTGAAATGTCAAGCAGTGACAGCAGATCTGGCACAGGCGGTACGGAGAAGGTAATGATTAACAGAGTATCTATACGTACCCCTCCATTTTGTAGAGATCGCCCGGCCCTATGGTTTGCGAGTTTAGAGGCGCAATTTTCCATCAATAATATTAGCCAAGAAATCACAAAGTTTAATTACGCAGTTGCGCACCTCGATACCAATTGTACTCGCGAAGTAGAGGATTTCATAATCCAACCTCCGAGGGAGCAACCCTACACGAAATTGCGCAACGCAATAATATCTAGGTTCTCAGATTCTCGGGAGCAGAAAATACGCCGTCTTCTAGAGAAGGAGCAGATCGGCGATCAAAAGCCGTCGTTTTTTCTGCGTCATCTGAGATCGTTAGCCGGTGCAGCATTTCCGGAGGATATTCTGAAGACAATTTGGATGAGCAGGTTGCCACGATATCTTCAAACTGTCTTGGCTGCTCAACGATTAGAATCGTTGGCTGAGCTAAGCGAACTAGCGGACAATTTGGCTGAAATTAACGCTCAATCAACTTCATTGGAGGTATGTACGGTTTCGCCTAACTCGAATACTGATCTTGTACAGGAGCTGACTAAAAAAGTTGATGAATTGACCCGTTTAGTAGCGTCACTTTCCTCTGCTGGTTGCAGCTCGCATGTTGGTACGCGTAGTCGTGACTTCAATCGTAACCGTAATCGTAGTCGCAGCCGATCACGTTCACGTAACTATGATTTGTGCTTTTATCATGACCGTTTTGCGACAAAAGCACGTAAATGTGTGCCTCCATGTAAGTGGTCCGGTTCCCCGCCTAGTGATCAGGGAAACCAAAACAGCAACTGTTAAAGGCGACATCCAGTTGCTCGCCAGCTAGTCGCCGCCTTTTCGTGACCGACCGGAGATCCAACCGGAAATTTTTGGTGGACACTGGTTCGGATATTTGTTGCGTTCCTCGTAGCTTTATAAAAGGACGTACGCTTCAGCCATTATCATATAGTTTAGTTGCAGCTAATGGCAGTAAGATTATCACATATGGACTGGTACAGTTGAACTTAAATTTAGGGCTACGACGGGATTTCACCTGGAACTTTGTCGTGGCGGATGTGGAAAGTGGTATTATTGGCGTAGATTTTTTGTCGCATTACCAGCTTTTACCCGATTGCTCAAAAGGTAAGCTGTGCGATAGTAAAACTGGGCTTATTTCGTCCGCGGACCTTTATACCGCGGAACAGCAAAGTGTGAAGGTAGTATCTCTTCCTGACTCGCCATTCACAGCGATCTTGGAGAAATACCCAAGTATAACGCGACCACCTGGTGCACCTAGAATTATTAAACACAGCACCGTACATTATATAAACACTACCGACGGTCCCCCTGTGACATCTAGACCGCGTCGGTTGGCACCATTAAAACTGGGCATTGCAAAGAAAGAGTTCGAAGATATGGTCCGAGCTGGTACTTGCCGACCATCTGATAGCTCTTGGTCATCGCCTCTGCATCTCGCACCTAAAAAGGACTCAACGTGGCGTCCTTGCGGTGATTATCGTGCATTAAACGCCCGAACGATTCCTGATCGCTACCCTGTCCGATACATAGGTGATTATGCGCACAACTTGTCTGGCTGTACCGTTTTTAGTACTATAGACTTGGTCAAGGCCTATCAACAGATACCGGTGAATCCAGGCGACGTGTGCAAGACAGCGATAACTACTCCATTTGGATTATATGAATTTCTGTATATGACTTTTGGTTTGCGTAATGCTGGGCAGACTTTTCAGAGATTTATCGATGAAGTAGTCCGTGGCTTAGATTTTTGCTATGTCTATGTTGATGACATTTTGGTTTACTCAAAAGACCAAATAGCGCATGCGCAGCATCTGGAAATCTTGTTCCAGCGATTGCACGACTATGGCGTTGTGATTAATACAGCCAAGTCCGTATTTGGTGCCGCAGAAGTATCTTTCCTTGGGCATCGAGTCAATGCTGCGGGCACGCGTCCTCCTGAGGACAGAATTCGTTCTCTGGTGGATTACCCGCCCCCAAAGACAGTTCAGGGTATGCGCAGATTCATAGGCATGGTCAATTACTACCGCCGGTTTTTGCCAAGTACGGCTAAGTACCAAGCGCCGT